>OY744528.1:46357362-46707362 GCA_963556195.1 Sepiola atlantica | reverse complement strand
TATATGTATATATATATAATAATATTTATAAATAAATATTAAATTATATGTTACCTACAGACAGCGTAGTTTCAGGCTTTTGCTATCATCAGTGCAAGGAAGTGATAATTTCGGACGCTTGTAAGGTGTGAACACGGTTCACAGAGCTACCTTTGACTCCCCCCGCTTTCACTCGGTCATAGTACATTATCACGTGATACGGAGAAGTTAACTTATAGTTATACTGATTACCGCGTAAACATCAAGAGAGACTATAGTACTCAACGAACTTACTCGGAGCTTTGCTTTGTACCTTAAGTGAATGTAAATTTTGTATTATCTCCAAACAGTGTTAAACTTTAATTTTCTAACAGAGGCGTTATAATAATATTCATAAATAAATATTAAATTATATTTTACCTACATACGACGTCGTTTCTAGATTTGGTCTCATCACACACACACACACACACACACACACACACACACACATATATATATATATATATATATATATATATATACAGATACATGAAGGAAGAGAGATAAAGATGTAGGTATGACAAATCTATTTCATCTTTGATTGTTAAATGCAAGGTGTACTCGATATAAACATGGTTATATTTCTTTCCTTAAGCCAGGCTTTTAAAAGATTAAAATATTATCATCAGAGGAATTACATAGATGGAATAGTAACAAATTGTAAAAAATTAAAAATATAAAGTGATTGAGAGTAAGAGTGTGCGTGTGAAAAAGTTTATCAAAATATAGAGTTAGTCCAGTTGGTGAATGTCTGTTGATAAAGTGAAGAAAGATTTAAAGATGGAAAAAGGGATTTCTTGGAGACAGCGTTAAAAATGTTCAAAATGAAGTTAATTCAATAGAAGGATGTTTAGTTCAATCGGATGTAATTTTGAGAATTAGGGCCATTTTAAGATACTTCCGTGGACCGAGAATGAAAATAGTGTTTTTATAGGTTGAGTGTAAAGTATGATATTATAAGCAGGCAGTCGGGAATTTCGGTAGTAACTTCGATCGAATCTAAGAAATGAGAGGGGGATTTCTATTCGGAGACGAAGCCAGTAAAAGTGGGGGAAGGAGTAGATATAAGAGAAGTGGATGAGGAAGTTTAGTTTAGTGGATTAAACTATGCTGTGAGAAGGGAAGGGTTTGTTTAGTTACAGCTCATCGTTAGTAAGCAACAAAATGATGCACGCCCTGGGCTGGGTTCACCTAGGAGTTTGGGTGGGGGTTCAATAAGCTAAAAACAGTAGCGTTTCAGGTAAGTAAACACTTCGGGAGGGGAGTGTGACCCGGTGTTTATCAGATTTTCATAAAAAATTAAATATAAGGGGTCAAATGGGAAATTAGGGCTCAGACGATTGGAAACCTAGAATTTACGTGTTTAAGATGTAATATCCGGACAAATATAGTATTTCAGAGTGTAATGTTTAAAGACTTTATAGATTTCCCAGTGAGTTTAATATTAAATGCATGTCTAAATAAGGTACTTTAATATATAACTGAAGTTAGGGTTCGGAACAGCGTTAATATGTTTGCAACAATTAAATTCTAGTATGAGGATTTTGGGGTAGGATTAGGTTGAATTATGTAACCGAAGTGATGAGATGGTGCATTGAGATTATAGATAGATTTTAAGGGGTAAATGGACCATTATATGAGTAACCAGGGAACATAGTTTAAATGTGAGAGTAATGGAATATATGAGAAAAAGATTTCGGTAGAGCGAAGCGTTCACATGGTTGATAGATTGTATACAAAAGAAGCAATGGATAGGTGTGCAAGGGGGTTTGCTAGTAATAGAAAAAAAGAATAGGAATTAGAGTGTTGGGGTAGAGGCGATTAAGGGTTAATGGAGTGGGGGAGAATAATATTCGTTCTCAATTTACATTAAGTGTTATTGGTTAATTGAGTTATTAGATGCACAGGGGAAGATACATTATGTTATCGGGATAGTTATTTGTAAGGTTGGAAAAATTCATAGTTAAAAAATTTACAAATTACAGAATTTAAGAATTAGTCTAATGTTAGAGGAGGGGTGTTGGCTGGGAGAAGGGGTGACAGAGGGAGTAATGATATTTATGTATTTAAATTTTCGCTTGTGCCTGCAATTTGAGATGAGTTTGTTTTTAGAGTTAATAATAGTTTTGCTTTTAGTTGCTGTAGCTATCATAAATGTTTCTAATGTACATAGATTTCAGAAAGCGGATCCTGGAGTGTAAGGTTTAGACCTTTTTAATATTGACCAATGTAGGGGGTAGAGGGTGTTCTACTGTTTAAGCTTTTTATTAAATTGGATATAGAGTTGCCAGTGACATTGCTATTATTGTGTTTGAAGGAGTAGGTATGGTTTTAGATTCGGGTCTTAATAGGTCAGGCACTAGCCCTCAATGTAATCGTATATTTTGTATGGGGTTGTTATTATAGTATTTATGTTATTTATAGTATCGGGTGTAGTTTGGGTTTGTATGCTCAAGTTCTGGGCCAAGATTAAATTGGAATTATTACATACATATATATATATATATATATATATATATAGGATCAAATATAAACCAAAGTAAAAACTTTTAGTAGATGGAACCTATTGTGAAGAGGATTAGCTCAATATACGAGATAGAACAATTGTAGAGATAGAAGAAAAAAGAGTGATAAATATGCGACGATTGTCCGAATTTATTTCAAATTTCAATTGTTCAATGCAAGGTGTATTCAGTAATAAACTAGTGTTTATTATTCTTTCCTTTAGCCAAGGCTTTTCAAAGATCGAAATCTTATCATCAGAGGAGAAATACAGATGGAAAAGTTGGCTTTCGAAAAAACCAACAAAAATTCCTTTAATAATAATTTTCATATTTTTCAAATATTTGAACTTTGGTTTTTTTCGAAAGCCAACTTATCCATCTGTATTTCTCCTCTGATGATAAAATTTCGATCTTGGAAAAGCCTTGGCTTAAGGAAAGAATAATAAACACTAGTTTATTACTGAATACACCTTGCATTGAACAATTGAAATTTGAAATAAATTTGGACAATCGTCGCATATTTATCACTCTTTTTTCTTCTATCTCTCTCTCTCTATATATATATATATATATATATATATATATGCATATATATGCATAAATTAACATATAAATATACATATATATACATATATGTGTACATACATGTACATATATATACATATATATACATATATATACACGTATATATACATGTATATATATATATGGGTTAATTATCTTGAGTTGTAACCTAAAAAACAGTAGAAAATATTAAAAACATATATTATAAATTATAATGAATTAATTAAACAATTAATTGCTACAGTTGAATTGGAAATAAAGAAAATAAATATTGTAGTCATACAACATACAAAACCACACTTCGTATCCATTTTTATATATTATTTTCTCATCCAGTGTTTGCTAGAACTTTATAAATCCGGTGTGTCATCCTTGTTACTAATGTATTCAAATACTCATTAGGGATGTCATTCCCAGTAGCAGTTGGCATCCTTAATAATTCCTCTCATGAATTTTTTGTCTAGGCGAAGAACTACCCTGGCAATTCTAGAACTATGATGAGTTGGTACTTTTCAAAATAAAGTTTTCTAAAGCTTGTATTTAATTACCCCATTGAAAAATTCGGGTTTACCACGCAACCATACTCTTTTTTCAAAAACATCTGGCAAAGAACACTGAGATTGCATCCCTTCTATGATTCATTTAAATCAGGTTTTCCATTTGCTGAAAAAGCACCACAGACAATTAGACTTCCACTCCTACATCCTCCGGTTTTAAATATTTCAGAGCACATTTCTTTCTCATGTCAATAATATTAGAAACGACCTCAAACATTCAAGTCGAATTTCTGTTCATCATCGAACAGCACTGTGTTTCATTTTTAATTCCGTGTCTGATGTTCGACAGTCCAGACTTCTATTTAGATGCTCGCACATAAAAGATTGTGCTACGGCACACCAAACAGACAAAAGCTTAATGTCGACGTGACTAAATTGTCTCACAAAGAAAATGCATTTGTTATCATATCTGCTCATTAGTTCGGTCCTGTTCGTTAATACACATTTTGGCTATTAAAATGTCCTATACGTGGCCCAGGTTCGAATCATTTTTCTCTGATATCAAATCGTGTTTGTTTGTCAATCATCACGTTATTTTCAGTATTTACTCTAACAGTGCTCAATACCTGATCAGTGCTTATTTGTAGTAGCATAAACATATGTTTACGTCTAGTAAGATACATATTTTTTTCTATTTCATTCCCCAGTGAAATCATCAGGCTAATCTAAATTTTATGATTGGTTTCATTCTTAATAACTGCCGACACTATCTTTTAAACAATCATAGCCATTGATTCTCTTAACCCTCACTACACATTCATTGTCTTCAGCCTATAATTATTGCCCCTCTGTTTGAAAGAGATTTAAGCAATGGTTATTTATTATAACTCAAGAATACGTTCCGTTTGTAGCATTTTTCTATTGTTTACTATTTCCATCTTAGGTTTATTATACAATTTTTGCAATATATTGGACTTTTTTGTTTTGTTTTTGAAGTGTGTTAGTTATTTATTAGTTATCCTAAAGTAAAGTTTATTTTGTGTCTACAGTTAATTACTATATTGTTTTTACGATTAATTAACATTTTTTAACTTTAAATTTAAAATGTCAAATGTTTGGCTCAATCATACTCTACACAGATAATCTCAATATCTGCATCTCTTTAGACATCTTAATATTTTCTACTCGACTATAAGTGGCCGTCCAGTATTGTTAAGTACACAATCATAGTCCTATAATTATGCAGTATATATATGTAGTATATATGTGTAGTATATATGTGTTCGTAATTATAATATGTTTTAATAAACAAAAAAATTAATGATAAAATAAGACTACATTGTTATACTAATATATATATATATATATATATATATATATATATATATATATATATATATATATATATATTAATATTTTTCCTTATACAAACACGTACAAAAGCGACACTGTCATGGCGATGTTTCGATCGGTAGCCATTAATACTACGATCTATTTAGGCAACGAAAATCGATCTGTCTTTCTAGTTTTTCATATTGAAGAAGAAGAAGGGAAAAGAAAAACATTAGATTCAAAACTGAAAGTTCATACGATAAAATTAAAAATAACATTTTAAATAAAGGGTTTGCATATATTCAGTTGAGGGTAAGGAAACTAACGAATTTTTATTGTTGAATACGTGTCATCTGATTTGGAGTTAGTTCAGATAGTCAGATTATATGTTAAAAAGGTGTGAGAGGCCGAATGTTTCAATTCATAGGTGTGGGGAAGTAGGATAGTGGCACATATTAAAAAAGAAATTCTGGGAAAAGGGATCTATATCGCAATTGAATACATACACACAAAAAAAACTAGTCGTTGCTTTATATTTGTATGTGGGGTTACGCAATTTACAATGAACAAAATTAGCAAGATTTGTTTTTTCTTGACTTTGTATATAAGAATTAAATGAATTAAAATTAAATTGGGTATAATAATAAAAATAATGATAATGCTAATTATTATCATGAAGATAGTACTACTAATCATAATAATTCGATAATAATTCTAATAATAATAATAATAATAATAATTGTAATAATAATGATAATAATAATAATAAAAATAATGATGATGATAATAATAATAATAATAATAATAATAATAATAATAATAATAATAATAATAATAATAATAACAATAATAATAATGATTATAATGATGTTAATAATTAAGAAAATAATAATGATGTCATGATTAAAATAAGAAAATAATGATTATAATAATAGTGATACAGATAATAATAATAATAAAAATAATAATAATCATGATAATGATAATAAATAATTATTATTATAATCGCTTATAATACCATCCATAATAAAACTAATAATAATACTAATGATGATAATAATAACAGTGATGTACTAATAATATATGGCACTAATAATAATAATACCAAAACCAATAATAATACTACTAATATTAGTAAAAGTAGTAATATACAAATACTATTGCCAATAATACTAATAATAATGCTAATACAATAATATCATAATCGTAATAATGATGGTGATAATAATGGTAATGATGGCAATAATGATGGTAATAATACAACTACCAATAATAATAAAATTAAAATAACAATTAAAATTAAAATTAAAATTAAAATTAAAATTAAAATTAAAATTAAAATTAAAATTAAAATTAAAATTAAAATTAAAACTTAAATTAAAATTAAAATTAAAATTAAAATTAAAATTAAAATTAAAATTTATTGATATGAAATCACGCATCTATTATCTGGTTTCTCAGCAGAATTTTCAAATATATCTACTAACGACGCTTTTAAAACTATAGTAACACTTATATTATTAACCTCAGGCAAACCATGGCTTTAACTACATCCACCGGACATATAAAATCAAACAAACAAAAAACTCCCCAATAACATCGGAGGAGATCGTAAATCTTCGGCGACGCCGGCAGGTCTTTACCATGATGAAGAAAAAAATACAATGTCTGTTTACCATGATTATAGTTTGTTAAAACCGAAAATTAGGAATTATAAAAAGATTTTTTTTAAATGATTAAATAAATTTTTATTTATTGATATGAAATCACGCGTCTGTTATCTGGTTTCTCAAAGAAATTATCAAATATTAATTAATACTAATTTTAATAGAATAAAAAAATAATAATAATAATAATAATAATAATAATAATAATAATAATAATAATAATAATAATAATAATAATAATAATAATAATAATAATAGTGATAGTAATTATAATAATAATACAGGACAAAAATTAATATGTAATAATGATAATAAAGATATTCATAATTATAATGGAAATGATAATAAGAGTGATAACAATAGTAGTGAAAATGTTGTATTATGACTGGCCCTGTATTTTTAAATGTGTATATCCACTAGTATGAATTGTGAAGGAAATAGAATTAAGAACAATTTGAGTGCTTTGTGATTTTGGGACAAACAAACTATGATTCACGGTGACTCATTTTATAAGTCATAACAAATGTTGCTGTACGCCGCCAGAGAGGAAATGCTAGGGTAAAAAAGGTTAGAGAACATGAGGAACGAATGTTTTTCGCATGACGTTAACACGTGTACATCAGGTGACGTGAGTCATGTTTGTGTGAAGATTTAGTTGGCGATTCAGTCGAGTTCCCGATTTTGGCGGAGACAGGTCGCCACGCTTAGCCCGGGTGGCCTGTGTGAACAGTTGGTTCCCGATCTTCGAAGCGACAGGATCGATAGTCTCAGCCATGTAACATTGTGTGAGAACTTAGTTTTTAATTGAGTTCAGGACTCTGGAAGCGAGAGTCAAGACGCTTAGTATGAACTTTCTAGAAATTAGCTAACTACCTCCAGCGACACACAGTAGGGATGAAGAGAAGATGTGAATGAAGAACCGACAAATGGAAACTTCTCCAATCGAATGTGTGAAATAAAAATGATGAAATCTCTCTCTGAAAAAATCGTCTCAGAATGTTCTCGTCTTCACGCTTGAAAACTGAGTCTGCCACACAAAACAGGTACTCCACCACGATCACAGCACACAGCGGACATGCGACGAACGAGAACTGCAAAGGTAATTTTCTTAGTTCATTATCAAAGGGACTTAAAAGTGACTCTTAAAAATGTGTTTGAAATATGTGTTAAAATGTTTTACAAAAGTATACAAAGAAAAGATCGAAACACTTCTAATCCTCTCATAGACTGTTCGCATTGTTTTCGACCCAAAGAGGACATAATAAGAACTGTTGAAGTGGTTTCGTAGAACTGCCTCAGTCGGAAGGATTTCTGCCCGTCGTAATAAATAAGCTCTCCCCTTTTGGTTCTCGTGACGTTTAATTTTAGTAGTTATGCAACAATCATACTTATTATGACAATAATATCGATGATAAAAATAATTGTAATAATAATAATGATGACACTAATGATTATGACGATGATGGAAATAATAATAATTATAAAATAATAATAATAATAATAATAATAATAATAATAATAATAATAATAATAATAATAATGATGATAATAATAATAATAATAATAATAATAATAATAATAATAATAATAATAATAATAATAATAATAATAATAATAATAATAATACAAAACTAAAATAATTATATGATAATAATAATGATAATAAAAATACTGATAATGATAATGTGAATGATAATAATAGTGATAATCATAGTAGTGGTAATACTAATGATAATAATATTGATGATAATAATAATTGTAATGGTGATAACACTAATGATGATGACGATGATGGAAATAATAATAATAATAATAATAATAATAATAATAATAATAATAATAATAATAATAATAATAATCAATAGTGATTCAATAAATACAAAAGTATAATTACATATGATATAAAGACCACTGTCATCTTGTATCATGACACAATAAAACTAATGTATAAATTAATACACAATTAAAAGAATACTTATACTTAAGGCAATGATATATAATATGTGAGAGCGAAATGGTTACATTGGGGAGGAAGAGGTTATCTATTCTATAAAGTAAGATAGATATTATAGGTTAATTGAATAGATTACGGTTTATAGTTATCATTCACGTCATTATATAGGAATTCTATAGATGTAATTGGGTATATGTAGGTTGCTAAGAAGGTATGATTGACTATGCCTAGAATTAATTGAAGTTTCACGTTTTTTATTAATAAGTCTACCCATATATCTACAGCTGATTATCTTAAGCTTTTCGTTTAGGCAGAGGTAACATAGCGTGTTTAGAGATGAACAAGTGCTTCTTTTTTCTAATAATATCTTATTATACTATTTGTGTTGTTTTCTTTGTGGTTAGGTTCTAGTGGTTTTGGGAAAGTGAGTTTTTTATTTATCTAATCGATATTATTATATGAGCTATTATAGTTGGTGAATCTTTATTTGAAGGTAATTCCTGCGATGCATATATAGAATTTGTTTGGGGTTTGATTTTCTCTTGTTATAATAGTAGCTTGGTAAACTATAGAGTTTAATAAATATTTCTGCTGCAGCATATCTCTCCTTCTCTCTGTCACGCTCTCTCTCTCTTTCTCTCTCTCTCTCTCTCTCTCTCTCTCTATATATATATATATATATATATATATATATATATATGTATATATATTTATGTATATAATATCACCCAATAGGTTCCGGGTCTCACATATAGATGGTGTCACTGAGATAAAAATTCTATCCGATATTTATAAACTGCTAGCTTTCAAATGTCACGTGTCAAAATTGTAGCCTAATCCCATTATTAGTTTACAAATTACAGTTGCTTAATTGAAACTTCTGTTGCAAGTTTTCAAAACAATGGAGAAATCTGAATTTTGGGCGTTTATAAAGCATTGCTTTCTGATAGGAATGAACATGTTCGAGGAAAGCAATGGATTTACAAGTGTTTTTCGACTCTACACTAAGAAACAACAGTTAAGAGGTGGGATGCTTACTCTAAACGTGGTTGTACAGATAATGATACAAATGATGCTGAACAATTAGGTTGCTGAAATTTGACAGTTTTCCTGGAAAACCAAAACAGAAAGGATCAACAAACGTGTTATGGTCAATCGTAAATTTAAGTTGCATGAGATAGCAGAATAGTTTGAATGCATTCTCCATTTTTCGATGAACATGTGTCAACGAGAAAGATGTATTTAAAGTGAATGCCGCGTTTGCACACAGTCTATTATAAACAACAACATGTCGACAATTCAGAGCGTAATTTGCAACTGTTTAAACGCAAGATACATTGTTTCGTCAATTCGTATAAAACGTGGATCCAGCACTTCACTTCGGAGTCAAATTGGCTGTCAGCTGAGTTTGCAAAAGCGGATGAAACTGGTTCAAAGCGACGAAAGTGACCAAAGGTGCAAACATCTCCAGGTAAAGTTTTGGCAACCGTTATTTTAGGATGCGCAAGGTATTTTGTTCATCAATTACCTTTAAAAAGGACAAAACATGAGAACATTATCGGCACGTTTCCAATCGCAAAAAAGCAACAGATAAAAGATAATGTGCACCTTCACCAGGAAACTGCACTGGGTCACGAGTTGATCGCAACGAAGTAAAAACTACATGAATTACTTTTCGATTTGCTTACACACCCACTCTATTATCCAAACGTGGTCCCAACAACCACTGGCTTCAAAAGAATGCTTTGAGGAAACATATTTGTCTCCGATGAAAGAGTGATATCGGAAACTCAACTTGAGAGCATAATACAATTGTTTTCCAAAAAAAAATGCATCCAATTGTTTGCGAACAATTAGAATCAGTCTATCAATCTAGATAGAGACTCTGTTGAGGAATAAAGTCGAATATTACTTAAATGTTGTTGTTATATGAATTTGGCCTCGGATGTTATATATATATATAATAATCCAGGTAGGGTAAAAATCCACAGGGTAGAAATCCAAAGAGGATCAAACCGGGCTTATAAAAGAGTGCTCAATAAAAATATAGGGCTGTATTGTGAATTCTTTTATTCAAACATGTGCAAGGTCTGCTACACTGGCATGTCGATGTTATCGATCTACAGCTATCAAGAGCTGAGGTCTCATCGGGCAGACAGTTTTTTATGATCCAACCCGGCCGCTGAATTCCAGGAAGAATGGAGTCAAGCAAAGAAGAAGAGGAAAAAGAAATAAAAGTCATGTGACCGATTTTTAAAATATATTTGCCGTTAGAAATTCATGTTTTCATTTTTTTTATCCAACACGGAGCTGGGGTAGAGGGGGGAGCGAGGAAAAGAAAAAGAAAAAGAAAGAAAAATATATTGGCCGTTAGAAAAGTTTAATTTACAGCTATTTGTATTTTTATTTTTATCCAACGCTGAGCTAGGGTAGGGGGGAGTTCGAAGGAAAAGAAAAAGAAAGGGAAAGAGAAGAGGGGTAGAGAGGGGCTAGGGGTGAGTGTCTATAGCCATTTAGGATTTGTCGCGGGCTGAGAAGGGTTAATGTAAGATTTAATTTAAATTAAATTCATATTTTTATTTTTATCCAACGCTGAGCTGGAGAAGAGGGGGCCGGGGGAAAGGAAACAAGAAGGAAAGAGAAGATAAAGAAAGAGAGAGAAAGTGTTAAGAGAGTATGTCTGTAGCTATTTAAGAAAGTTGTCGTGGGTTGGTGTGTCTGTTTCCTGTACACGGCATTGTTTTAATCTATTTCAATGCAGACGTATAACAGTTACACGACAAAAAGCCTAAAGGGATATTTAGTTTAAATTATTATTAGTGATAAATTTATGACCTTAGTATTAATAAATTATGCTGTTATATTTTGATCAATTGGCATTTAATTTTAATTATTTTGATGGATAAGTAAATGTATTTTAATTCTAAATAATATTTAGCAGTTAATTAATAAAACATAGTGGTAATTACCTTTATTTTAGTAAGAGTCATATATGGATTAGTGGCAGTAGTATTAATAGATTTAATTATAGATAATAATGAGTTAAAATATAGTGGGGATTATTATTAGTAAAAATCGTATATAAGTTTATGACATTGATATTGATGGATTATACTATTATATTTATTTTTAATTATTTTGGAGTGTAAATAAATGTATTTCGATTATAAATTATAGTTAGTAATGAATTAATAAAACATATTGGTTATTGCTTTTATTTTTAGTGGAAGTCATATATGGATTAATGGCAGTGGTATAAATAATTTTTATTATTCGTTGTAATTTTATTACTAATGGTGGGGTTAACACCTGTTATAAGATTAAAGATAATATTGGCGGTAAGGTGTTCTAGTTAAATTTGTTAACACAAGTTATGGTCTATAAGTGGGGGGGACTAGAAATTGTGGGGGCCAGTAATTTTGAGTAAAGTGAGCAGTATATCATTTTTAAAAAAGTGATACTGGTAATATGTGGTTTACTTTTGTGGGATTTTGTGAGCTGGATGTTGAACGCATACACGTACTCGTGCTTACATATAAATACATATATGTATATGTGTACACAGACAGTCATACATGCACTCATACTCATACACATATACACGAACACACAGATACACATATATGTGTACACATGCATACCTATACATACACATACACAAGCGTACACATACACATATAAATAGTTACACATTTTATATTTTCATACATATGCGCATACATATATCCACAAAATTCACCTATACATATTGTTATGGTGCCGTACCTACCTACAAAGAACTAATGGACTTGTCCACCTTATAAATACGGGAAGCACGTGACACTTGTTCTCTTCTTCCCAAGCAAACCAGCAATGGCGGTTGAGAGCAACATCTCCTTGTAATATCTTTCTTTCTATTATATAATATATACCTTTGTTCATTTAAACCATGTGTTCCTGTGTCATTCATTCAGCTTTACCCAGGTCCACAACAAATGGCGACGAGGCAATTCGAACTCTTGGGTAAAAAAAACTGAAAATACCACGTGAAAATGCACTCACAAGGTTAATGCAGCAAGCCGCACGCAAAAAACAAAAATAAAAACAAAAAAAAACAAAGGTTTTTGCCGTACGGTCGAGAGAAGAAAATAGAACTCAACTGAAACAGAAAAAAAAAACACGTTGAATTCTTAAGTGCGAGAAAATTGTTTTCTTTTAAGAAAAAGAAAACTGAAATAGACATGTTGTGTTCTAAGTTTTAAAACTGCTTATCGAAAAAAAAAACAGCTTGAAATTGGGTGCGCGTTCCTCTAGTTTGGGAAAACTAGTTTAAAAACAAAACAAAACAAAACAAAAACAACTGAAATTGAAAGCGCGTTTTTTTCTCTGGGTTGGAAAACTAACAAACAAAAAAAAAAGAAGAAATACCGAACACCAAGATTAAGCGAGTATTGTTTTTTTAGACGAACGTCACAGCGAGTTTTTTTGACGAACACACACAAAAAAAAAATGAAACCGACACCACGTGCTTCATTTTAAGAACAGATAAGAAAAAAAAACATGAAATGAACACACGTGCGTTACTCCATAAGAAAAAGACGCACGATAAAAAAAAAGGTCAGTTTTATTTTCTCTCTCTCTTTTCCGACTTGTACTGAAATATTTTAAAATGCAGAAAGAATTAATTGTGAAACAGATTTTTTTTTCTCTTCGTTAAAATTAAAAACGTGTATAAGAAAAGAACATTACATAATCTTTTCATAACTAAAAGGGCGTCTTACAAACGCTAATTTAAAGAAAAGAACTTCTTATAAATTCATTAAATAACGAGAAAATATTAATTTTCAAAATAAAAAAAAATAAAAAAATAAGTGAATATACGCGTATATAGAGAAAAGGAAAATTTTCATAATCTTTTCATAATTAAAACGGCGCCTAGCAAACGCTAATGTAAAGAAAAGAACTCTTATAAAATCATAAGATAATAAGAAAATATTAATTTTCTAAATAAAATCAGAAACTAAATGGTTGAATATGGAAGATATTAAGTCTATAATCACCGAACTAATGAAATTCCAAATCTCCCAGCAACAACAAACTGAGGAAAGATTTCAAAAGCTTTTATTACAACAGAACCAAAATATTTTATTACACAAAAAGAGGTATGATGAAAGATTAGAATTTCTGATACAAACAATATCGCGCAGTGATCAAATAAATGAAAAAGACGACACGTTTTCGCAGAACGAAATTTGGAACAGTATTGATAATTACTCATACACGGAAAATAATACATTTGAAGAATATTTCCGAAGATATGAAGACCTATATAAAATTGACTGCGGTGGTTGGAGTGATGCGAGAAGCTACGCCTCCTTCTTAGAAAACTAAATACCACAGAACATACCAAATTCGTGGATTTCATTTTTCCTCGGAAAACCAGCGAGCTAACTTTCATAGAAGCGGTTGGTTTATTGACAGAACTGTTTAGTCCAAGAACTACACTATTCCACAAACGATGGAAGTGCATGAACCTGGTAAAGAAAGACGAGGAAGATTACGCTACTTTTGCATCGATAGTGAACAAGCATTGTGACGATTTTAGACTAGCTGAATTAAGTGCAGATAATTTCAAGTGTCTAATTTTTGTACAAGGTTTAATCTCAGGAAATGACACGGAGATAAGGCGTAGAGTTCTAAATAAATTAGAGAATGAACCAAGCCTTACGCTGCAAAAGTTGGCTGAGGACTGTCAAAGATTTGTAAATGTAAAACAAGACTCAAAAGACATTGAATTGTCCGGCATTGCGCACATAAAAAAGGTACATCAAAAAACAAAAGCTCAACCTTATAGAAAAATAAGAAATAATAATTTTGATGTAACAAAGACAAACCAAACCAGTAAAAAAATAAATAAATTGCCACCAAGCCCTTGTTCACGCTGTGGTAATCCACATTGGTACAATGAGTGCCCATTCCGTTTTAAAACCTGTATGAAATGCAAAAAAGTTGGACATAAAAGTTCGCACTGCAGAACGGGCAGAGGAAATAAAATGCGGATTCAAGCCAAAGAAGGAAACTTGCAGGAACATAAGAAAATATGTACAGGTGAAAATCCTGGATAAAAATATAAAATTGCAATTGGATTCTGGTTCAGACGTTTCCATTATAAATTTACATACATGGAGGAGATTAAATAAACCTACTCTATCAAGAACAAACAGGCTGGCAAGCACAGTTACTAGTGAAAGAATTACATTTGAAGGAGAATTAATCACAAATGTGTCCCTAATGGGAAATACTAAAAAACTCAAACTACTGGTACCGAAGAAAAAATACAACCCAGGAGATAGGGTATATTTTAAGATGTTCAAAAACAATGCATCGTTCTGGGAACCCGGTACAATTGAAAAGAGGATCGGATCGATGGTCTATATCATAAAAGGACCACGGTTCTCGCATAAGAGACATCTAAATCAGATCAGAAAAAGACTGTCAGATGACACTGACAGCGCCCCACAAGGAGAGGACGTGATGGACGTGATATATGACACCTTCAACTTACCAGCACCCCAGGTAGTCACACGTAAACGACAACCAAAAAGAAAACGAATGGCTCCGGACTACCTAGAGATAGATCCGAAAAGGAAACGTTATTAAGACTCCTGAGGAGGTAAGGCTTGGAAGGGGGGTGTTATGGTGCCGTACCTACCTACAAAGAACTAATGGACTCGTCCACCTTATAAATACGGGAAGCACGTGACACTTGTTCTCTTCTTCCCAGGCAAACCAGCAATGGCGGTTGAGAGCAACATCTCCTTGTAATATCTTTCTTTCTATTATATAATATATACCTTTGTTCATTTAAACCATGTGTTCCTGTGTCATTCATTCAGCTTTACCCAGGTCCACAACACATATATATCTAAAAGTTCTACTTGAACGTGTTATAATATTTATTCAAAAAAGAGGTAATTGTATTGTATTTGTAGTTGAGGGTTAAGGTTATTTGGTTTGAAGGTGTTCATGGGTGTTAATTTTAGGTGGTTGTTGGGTATTTTTTTTAATGGTATTATTTAGGAGGTGTTGTACAAATTACTAAGGAGATGTGATCTGTTATGCCTACAGTTGATCGATGTTTCCTGTTTTTTGTTTAAAAGCTTTCCTCTGTCGGTAAATCTAATTATTTCAAGCTTTAAGCCGAGGCATAAATAGGATGGTGAATTTAAGGAGCTACAGGTGCTAGTTTTTCTGATAGTGTTCCAGATTACAGTTGGTGATTTATTTTTATTAGTTAATTCCCAGTGGTAATTTGAGAGTGAAGTTCTGTTTTGGTAGCTTGGGTTGTTGAATGAACATTTATGGCCGGTGTATCTTTCTTTGAAAGTATTACCTGCCATACCTATGTAGTATTTTTTTATATCTGGGGTTTCCTTAAGCGAGATTGTTGCTCGGTAAATAGTTTTTGTTATTAAACACTTTTGTTGCAAGGGGCATTCATTTTTATTTATGCAGTTACAGGACTTTACTTTAGTTGTTTTTTGTTATCTAATTCAACCACCCCAAAACTTTCATTAAGCACATCCCTAAATCTGTCCAACAAAGGATAAGCAATAACTCCTCAAATAAAACAATCTTTAACAAACAGTTACGAGATTTAATATTTTAGAGAAGTCATATAGCGCGTGAGGCGCCATTTTTAGGATAGACAGACATAAACAGAAGCTTGATAGAGTCCGGCGTAGAATACCAACTTTTGTTTAGATTTGAAACAGACGGTACTGATGTTGTTCTGAGCTTCTGCAATACATATATAAATAAATATTACGCTCTTATTTTTTATTTCTTATTAATAATCGAGCACTCAGCTATTGTTCTCCTCTACTAACCTGACACACACGCACACACACACATATATATATATACATATATATATATATATATATATATATATATATGTGTGTGTGTGTGTGTGTGTGTGTGTGTGTGTGTGTGTGTGTGTGTGTGTGTGTGTGTGTGTAAGGTTTGTGGGAGAATAACCCTATATATATATACATACATACATATATATATATATATATATAGAGAGAGAGAGAGAGAGAGAGAGAGAGAGAGAGAGAGAGAGAAAGAGAGAGAGAGAGAGATAAAACACGTCCCAGGCCAAATTCATAAAACAACAACATTTAAGTAAAATTCGACTATATTCCTCAACATAGTCTCTAGATTGATAGACCTATTCTATATTATTATATAGTGACACTGGCGTAGCTAGGGGGGCGAGAGGGGCGGGCCGCCCCGGGCGGCACACCTGAGGGGGCGGCATTTTGAGAGGGTAAAAATAGAAAGTAGAGAAAAAAATTTAAAAAAACAAAAGTTAACAAAAAATATGAAATTTTATACTATAATTTTATATAATAATAAATTTAAATGAGAACATTTGAAAACCTGAAAATGTTATGAAATGATAAAATCATTTTTATTTACTTTTTTGTCGTTGTTGTTAAAGTCCGAATTTTCGCCAAATAACATGGATGTATCAAGGAGAGAATAGTTTTCTTTTCTTTGTCTTCATAATGTCATTATTAAGAGGGCGAGCCCTCCGAAGAGAAAAAACGTCTTGTATCGGTGCTTTTTTAAATCCGTGTGTGTAATCGCTCGGTTTTCAGAAATTTGTTGTTGTTAATAACGTTTCAACTCTTTTAAAAATAGTTTTAATATATTTTAAACAAATGTATTTATGAATGGCAAATAAGGCTATAAATTTATTTTTTGTGAGAGAACTGTCGCAAGGCATCAAGTCGGTTGAAAATTTACAAACAGATTTTTCGCGCCTTTTTTTCGGCAAAGTTATCAATGACTCTATCAAAATTCACTTCCTCGACAAGTTCCCTCTCTATTGAGAGGATTGCCAAGTCTGTAAGTCTTGTCTGGCTCATTGCTGATCTAAGGTAGTTTTTTATGAGCTTCAGTTTTGAGAAAGAGCGCTCACAGCTAGCAACGCTAATAGCTCTGGTGAGGAAAATTCTCAGCAAGATCACAATATTAGGGACGGAATCCCCAAGTTGGTATCTTTGTATAAGTTCAAAAGTTCAAGAGGTCCATCGATTTTGTCTTTTTCTGAAGCTTTTACAACATACTGTAACCTCTTCTTTTCAGCAAAGAATTTCTCTTTTTCTATATCTTCGTCAAATCCACCAAGCTGACAATCATAATTATCATCAAGCAGATTTGACGGTATAAGAAAAGCGTATTTATTTGCAAGATTGTGAACTTGTTGAAATCTGCAAGATATTTCTTCAGTCAATCTGTCTATGACAGACAGCATTTCCCGTCTCAACACAGTATCAAAACTCAGCGCTGCATCAGTCAATCCTTCACCATCCATTCGTTCCTTTTTGCGAATACGACGCTCCATGCTTATCCCATTTCAGAGCAGAGTGTTTTTGACTCGTCTATTGCAGTGTCCACTATCTTTTCTCTATTCTGAAGAAGGAAATCTTTCAACGCCGTCAGCCTGACAGAACTTTGTTGCAGATCCAGCCCTTTTTTTTGAAGATATTTCTGGGCATCATTGATTTCTGGGAGAATAGTTTTCCAAAGGTTCAGAAATAAAAGAAACGGAAACGATAGTACCGAGTTGAGAATTAAAGATGCATCTGATCTTGTGGTTGCATTTTCTCCTTCTTTTCATACTTAAAGGGGAACTTTCATATAAATTTTTATCGAATAGGTGCGAAAAGAAAGTTGGATATTTGGGTGTATATACACCGACATCAAAGAGGAAATAACATTAGATGCGAAAGTTTGAATTCATTAATTTTATTACTGTCCAAACGTTTGTTTTTGTAGCATACTTTTTATAACTCCTTGTAAACTTTACAATTGCTAGCTGGGGGATCGGACAAAATCACCCCGGCAACCCCCACCATCTACTTAAAACAAAAGGAAAACAGATAAAATCTCAAATGAATAAAAAATATTAAAAATCAGTTTTCATATTTTAATTTTAATTTAATTGAATTTAGGAAAATTAGATACCGTAGAACTAATTTTCGCAAGGTATGAAAATTAAGAATAATGTTAACTTAATAATAATGGACCAGTTTTCCTACCTAAAGTAATTACTTTAATTTATATTAACATTCTTAAATTACGATAGAAAGATAAACAAAATGAAAATACGAAGATAAAACAAAGTAAATATTCAAATATAAAAAATAAAATAAAATAAAAAAATGATATATTTATATTATCAAAACTAACAGTTTATCGAACACCATACACCTAACCAACATTACACTAATATTCTAAACACCAATCATATATTTAACATAATATTAAAATAAAACTTAACTTAATTTATATTCCCTGTGAAACTGTTTTTTTTGTTTTTTTGTTGCGGTCTATATCTGGCAGCCATTTTGTTTTGTATTATTCTCTACACAGTCGGAGAAGAATAAAATATTATTCTTCTTCTGGTCTAATTATTTTTGAAAAAGGGATGTCTTTTCCCGAAATATCAAATAGTGATTTTTAATCACCCGGACATCACACGAACAGCTAAAACACTCTTGCTGTTATGTAAGAAAAAAAAAAAAGGAAAAAAAAGGAAAAATAAATAGTAAGTCTTATATCGTATTCGATTTATTTTTATTGTTTTTGTTCCTTTCCTTTCAACTTGCATCTTACCCGGAATTGCATTGCCCACAGCCTTTCAAAAACTTACTACTACTATACCCAGCAATGCTTCAAGCAAACTACCATTCTCTACTATATATATATATATATTGCCATCCACAGACGGACTGTTTTACTGAATCTTACTGTTTAAATAATAAGTCAAAGAGTGCTCTTATTTTTTTTACAAAAGGCTTTGTATGTTAACTGGCGATTGTACTTAACATCTTCTACTCTATACTAAGAAGAGATGTCTATTTATTTATATATTTATAAATATATGTACCTAAATTTCGCCACATAAAAGTGCGCGAGTAAAACACGCCGATTTTTCTAGACTCCGTACGCAACATTTCATGTGGCGAGGGGAAGCGAAAAAGGAAATAGCAAGTCAGAAAACCTCCTCAAATTTGCCTCGTCGCCTGAAAAAGATTTTCAATGAAATCTTTCATTCTATAATAAAAAGTCAGCGGTGAGTATTTTTTCGTTAGCTCACCAGAAATGATAATAATCATTTATATATGAAAAATTAAATTACTCGTGTAATTCTAGGCTTTTCCATCAATAATTTAGTAATATATCTATACAAATAGCGAGTGCGAACACTAGCGAAGCGTATTTTTTCGTCATTTTTAGGGTGCAATCTGATAATAGAGTTTGAATTACTTACTAGACATTATCCTCGAGTGTCTTCGATCTTTCTGTACAAGAGTTTGTCAGGACAATCTGACATAAGGGTACTTCACCCTGCAAGTTAACCGTGACCAAATATTCAAAATAATAGGAAGGGGTCTCTTGATTTCGGAGAAATTCGACTAAAGTAAAATGAAACGAAAAAAGCAATGATAAGTTGAATACAAAACCTGATACAGGCCATTTAAAAAATGGTGATGTTATCATTACCAAAAGGGTAGTATTTTAACCCCAAAGTTAACATGATGTCAATTCTCATTATTTTAAATTAAAATTAGCTTTTACAATGGAATTCATCTTTTATAGTCTAATTCATCAATTTAAAGAAATTAAATTCATCAAGTTTTGCTTTTGACCACTTCATATAATCCTCTTATATTTAACTGCCAACAATATATACTTGAGTGATAGATTTCAAATTAAAAATTCTACCTTTGAAAATCTGTAGACACAACGGGGCCATAGCCTTCTGAAACAAAGTCAAGTTGCTCTTGCTCTCAACAGTAGACCACTAACCATGAAAACGGACAGCTTCATTGGCTGATCTCCTTGATCAATAACCACAAGCAAGTCAAAATGTTAAGTGATTTGCCACCCAAAAAATCACCAATTCAAATCTCTTTTATCCGACTTTCATTTGTTTTCTTTATCTGGCTCCTGACAATGGTCGGCCTATAGCAGACAACGTCGCTTTTCATTTCGTAGCCGCCAAAGCGTTTATTATGGAGTCACGATTTTGAACAGACATCAGAGTATTTTCTTTTATCAAATAATCATAACGAATCAATGGTTTCCGCGGGAAAATGTGGTTCCACTTGTGGTTGTGTATTTCCGTGATTGACGGCCATTCAAATTCATAACATTTCTCATAGGAGATGACAAACAATACCGTTTCCTCTTTAGTCTTTCTGTTTGTTTTGCTTTGACGTTTTGGCAAAGCGTATCGAATAGCGTAACAACCTTTACAAAGAATCGAATAATCTGTAAACATGAGTGCGTATGCTCACACACATTGACATACGCACATACATCAATATATATCATCAACTCTGTCAAGACATAATATTCAATAAATGTCTAGAATAGTTAACAGTCAAGAAATTGTAAACAAACAAAAAGAAACAGCAAATATTTTTAGCAAATGCAGTAGAATGAAATTATCTACCGACCCGTATCCTTTAAACGTGTTGAAACTGTTTGTAAGAATTTTTGTTTCTAGAATTTAATTTCGATGATGATGTCTCATTGACACACAAAAATAATGGCGACCCACATGTTCGACATGAGTGTATTAGTTCGGTTAACTTCATGCTGAAAAGATAGTAAAGTAATTACTTACAGCTAACTCTAAATCCGAGTGGTAAGCCCCTCTCCCAAAAAAACTTCGTAAAACAAGATGTAATCGCCTAGGTTTATCTAAGGTAAGCTACATTTATTGAGAGTCGATAGGACATTTTTGTTTAAAATACAATTTTGAAATTTAAAAAAATCTTACAAACAGTTTCTACACGTTAAAAGTATACGGGTCGGTAGAGAATTTAATTCTACTGCGTCTGCTATAAATTACTTGTTTTTATTTATTGTCTACGAGTTCTCGACTCTTAACTATCTTGTAATATTCCTAATATTCAAGATTGGGTTTTGTTCTAGTAAGTGAATTAAGATCGCCTGATTTAGATTTATTTTAAAACAAGTGGTGTTCTCTAGAGTCTGAGTGACAAAAAATGTTATTAGATTTTCAGGTCTCTTCTTTTTATACCAATTGCGAACAATTTTGCGTCATCGTAACAGCCGTTTATCGTTGATTTCTCTGTAGTAAGGGGCGTTTTTCTTCCCTGAAATGTAGGTAGCAATAAGCCTCCTTAAGTCTCCAGTACTCTCTACGCCCTTCTGGTAGAAGTCTTGTTGGTGTTCTACTTCTACGGTCTTTCAATCCTTATTGAGGCTTTAGTGTGGTGCCAGCCGAGGCTGGTTCCATCACATATGTGTCTGTGTATTTGAGGAGAGAAAAAGGTATGTCATTTCATGAGATTTCTGGCAATTTCAGTTATTTTGGTTTCGTGTTATGTTCTCGCTTCTATATTTTGTTTTCTATTTTTATTTCAGCTCATCAGTTTTTGGTTAACATAACTTGCTTATCACATTCGAGATTTCTTTTATATTTCAGCTGTTTTCCTCAGTGCCCCGCGTTTCATGGTGTTAATTCTGTCTTTGATTTCAATTACTCCAAAACTTGTTCTTAGCGATCCTTCAGTTATTGGTATTACAATAAGTTTATTCATGATATATATTACCTTCTGCTTTCTGACACGTTTCATGTATTGGCTTTCTTTTCAACCTCCTAGATTTCACCATGTCATCAACTGAGATCGCGAAATATTTAATTTGGCAAGTTTGTTCCTCCTTCTTGATTATCATGATTCCGTTCTTTTTGCTTGGAAGGGTTTTCCGTTTGTACTTCCATGTCCGAGAAGATTTTATGATTTTAATTTTGCATTTCTGATTCCGGTTTGTTTCTGTACAATTTGTCTGACTGTTTAAAGCGAAGAGGTTCATATTAGCCTTCCCACGTAGTTGTGTCTGTCTTTGTATTCCTTTTGTGGAAATTATCTGCATTCGTTTATGATGTAATTTACCATTTCGTCTATTTGTCCAGAGTCTACATTTACTATTTTTCTGTGCTGTGTCAATTTAGTATTCATATAGTTCGTTCTGATCGCGTTGTTTTATGCGCCTTTCACCAGCGATTCCGTGTCTCTATACAAGTAACCTTTCTGTAAAAAACCTTGATGTGTTTTCGTGCGTCTTTTCTCTGATCAGTCTTATAAATCGTCCAAGGTAGCTGTTTCTCTTCATAGTCTGTTTTTCTCAAGTTTTTCTCTATTCTCACTGCTTTATATAGTATTCATTTTCAGCAGTGCATTTTGCAAAGGTAATCAGCCTTTTATACTTTGGGATACATACTTTTCTAGTGCTGTTTTCGTATCATCCACGCAGTCTCCTATGCTATCAGTCCTCTTCCTGTTCTCTCCTTTTTACATAGAATCAGTCAGTATCATCCTTTTCGTGAATAAAAGTGTGCATTGTCCGGGTGTCTTTGTCTTCTAGTCTAGAATGTCAAGCCTATGAAGGATCCAGAATATCTTAATAGGTATACCGCCAAGTATTTATTCCTTTTATTATGTTTCTATATAGAATTATCATTTTAGTATGTTTCTAGTATATAATTTTCATCATTATTAGTAGTAGTAGTAGTAGTAGTAGTAGTAGTAGTAGTAGTAGTATCATAATTTTAGTAGTAGTAGTAGTAGTATTTTATATTTTCTAGAATTTTGATTTTAATTATTGCTGTTTTATTTAAAATCTTATTGGTTAGTAGCCTTGATAATCACTTCAGTGCAGGTATATAAATTTTTATTTCTTAAAAAACGCTTTAAAAGAATATGAACTACCCAATTTTTTAAAGTTTAATTTATTTTTCTTAAACAATTTATATAGAGGGATAAGTAGCTGGAATATGTTTATGAATAAGAATTAGAAATGAATTATTCAGTTCGGTTTTCATCATTATATTATATTATATTGCATTATATCATATGTTATTATATTATATCCTATTATATTACACGGTGAACCAAATAATGTTTCCTTTTATTCCTCTTATTATTTTGTAAGGTGTGATGTTTATCTACCATATTTCGGAAATAGATGGACTCTTTCAGACACTATAAATAGAGTTACGACTAAGTGTCGCGGCAGTCATTGCTGGCAGACATAGCCATATTATCGGACACATCATTTCTATAGCATACTATTTATATACTTGTGTAAATACACTCTTGTAAATATACCAACGTGTTGGCTTTATTATCAGCCATTAAAGGTCACAACATGTTACTGTCTTGTTTCTTGATCTTAATTTCACTGTTTACAGACCCACTATTTTTATTCGCTACTGATTATATTGAATACTTTTTCAGTACTTTAAATATCTACATTCAAAAGATATGAATACTTTTCATAATTGATTGAATGGTTGGATTTAGTCTACATGTATATGGAATTGGATATTTCTTTCATGTATATATTTCTATCTGAAATTTGTTCATTTTTATATTTGCCACTACTTTAAGATATCAGCCTCATTCTTTCATCTAATGTTCATGAAGTTTGACATTTGACCTTTTTTAGATCTTTATTACAGACAATCCATTATCTAGATAACAACCGTTTTCACTTTTTTCACATTTACTTAGAAATCTGTACAGAATGTATACGCACACAAGGTCTAAAGATTATTTGTCTACAATTCCCATCACATTATCAAAGGATTTCGACATTCTAGTTATTAACCATTGATCCTTGATATTAATCATTACTGGTCTTCTAAACTTTTAATGATATAAACTTTATCTTTAGATGTATCTCTCTTCCCCTCCTCTCTCTCTCTCTCTCTCTCTCTATATATATATATATATATATATATATATATATATATATATATATATATATATATTATGTAACTCAAAAGCAATGTTCTAAAATTGTCTAGAGATTGACAAAAAAACATCTACTGTCAAATTGTAGAAAGGTGCAGTTGTGTTGTTCATCGCATTTTTTGACCCATGAGATTGCCTCAGAAGTTTTAAACGATTGATTCAATTACATTTCTTTTACATCTGCTTGTAAATTAATGGCAAATTTGTTGTACTAATGCTTCTGATCTTAAGTCGTGTTTTATTCAGCCTAGTATGTTCCTTATTGTTGTAATCTGTCTTATAGTTCTCTAGTTGCATGTACGTTTCTCCGTATTTTAATTTAATAACTATGTCGGTAATGTAAACTTTCTCTGTATTTAAGTTAATTTATGTATATATTAAACCTGTTTAATTGTTATAGCATTAGCAACTCTTTTCGAAATGTTTTGTATAGTTTGGTCTTTGTTGACTTTTATAAAAGTGTCTAGTTTTGTCTATTTAAAGAAGATTTGTTTAATCTTTAGTTATAGTTTTTAACTGCATTATATATTTATTAAATTATAATGTTAGTTGTGGAATTTCAAATATTTTATAATTATTAAGTTTGTAGTTTTTATTTGTTTGATTGTTCATATATATATATATATATATATATATATATATATATATATATATGAACAATCAAACAAATAAAAACTACAAACTTAATACTTATAAAATATTTAAAATTCCACAACTAACATTATAATTTATATATATATATATATATATATATATATATATATATACATGGGATAGCTCAGTAAACTAGAAGTAGAATTTAATTTAACCTGTAGTATTCATATGTGTTATAGAGATTTGGGGTATTTGATTTTTTATATAATGAAATCGATGTTTTGGTATCCTTGTAATATAAATAAGTTATAATCTTTGAACTCAACTTTTATTAAAACATTTTATTTAAACATATATAATGCTGATGCAGGTAGGATATAATACAATGTAAATATATACTAATAATATATATATATATATATATATATATATATATATATATATATATATATATATATAGTGTATTTAAAAAAGGTGAAACTAAATAACTTGTTCCGCCGTTACATGTCTTGATTTGCTTAAGTTTGTGTCTATGCGTTACACCTCTACATTGTATTGCCTTCTATGAATCACCTTTTTATATATTAAACAATGCTTCAATAAAACAACATCAATCACTTATAACTTAGTCTGGGGCAGGCAGAGTTTGCTACAACAAAATAAACTGTTTCAACTTTCGAAAAAACGTGTAAGGGTCGGCTGCAAGATTATGTTCTACAAACACCGCCTCAAACACAACGTAATAGCCAACATATCAAAAACATACATCTGCCGACATGCTTCAGCCTACCTCGACTTAGTACCTCTCGTTACTTCATACACAGGTTTTGCATCAGAAAACCCATCCAGCACTTACACCACCTATTACATCAACATATCAGCAACGTCACTACTACCAAAGCTGAGTTTAACATACCAGACGAATCCAAACGCCTAGAGACAACCATAACAATAGACTAGTGCTATTATCACACTGTCGCAACCAGAAAATGTAAGACTCAAACAGAAATGCACATGGCTCATCAACCAAAACAACCACACACATGCGCACACACTCAATAGAAAATAACCCACTTCATAGCGACAGAAAATTAAACAGGAAGCTCGCCTGTAAAGACATATTCATACATTAAAGATCGGCCCTTCCTAATAAGGCTAAACTAGGCTATGCAAGAAACGAGCTTACCCGCATCCGTAATAAATGCAGCAAAGACGCTTACAAACCCACCTGCAGCAAAAACTTCCAGCGGGTATAGGATACTAATGTATACCCCACACCCACCATTGAACATCCGCAAAGCTATAACGTAAAGAGAATCTTTATATTTAGTTAACACACACCGAGCTATCACTGCGGCAACAATTAACAACACGCAAAACCAATTACAACAATACACATTGAACTCTGGCGAACTGCCCCATGAACAACACAGGCAAATGCCACTGCACACACAATCTATATTGCATACAGTACACCACACGCAACACATTTTACATCGGTAGTTCGGTGAGGCGCCTACATATAAGAGTCACAGTACGCTAACAAACCCGCATATCTTTTTATCACAAACACATTCACGCATGCTACAACACCAACAAATCAATCAGAATAGATATTTCGTTCACGGAGAGAAACGTCAGCAACCTTCGGATAAAGGAATCGATACTGATAGCAAAATTGAACTCCAAAATTAATCACAGACTCGAATTAGGATCATAATTTCTAGTCTAGTATATACAATTACACATCTCAACGTACACATACGTACACTTCCAAAAATAAATAAATAAAATAAAAAGGGAACTTCAAACAAAATGTTAAAGGAAAAAAAAAATTTATACACATAATATTGCCACAAATTATAACATTGGTAAGTCGACCTGTCATAGTCCACCGAACCTCAATAAACAACACAATCTAGAAACCTAACACTTCTCATAAATAAATATATAAATATTTAATAATCAAATTGAATGCCTTAAAAAATATCATTTATACGGCCAAAGAAATAAGTAAGTTTAAAAACGTTTCTAATCTCATATATACAGTTTCACACCTCACTTTTCTTTAATTTAACTCTTAACTCGTGAGGCCGAATAAGCTAAAATACTCACCTTATAATGATAATAGTTTATCCTTAACAACAAAATACATCTAGGAATAAGAAATATTCATTATGTGGGAATAATAATAATTAAACTCAACATCGAATACTTAGATAGAAAATTACTGAAAAAGCAAACGTGAAATTAACTTAACCTGATCCCAGCTAATTAGGCAGAATAATCCTCTTAGAAAAATTACCTCCCTTCCATCGTTCAATAAATATGAAAAAATATCGGTAACTTTATCAGATACGGGCGATGAACGAATAAATAAAATAAAATAAAATAAATTTATAAGATATACATAACTAAGAAAATAAAATAAATAATTCAAAATATTAATAATATTGACGTCGACACATACATTTAGAAGGATTTCAGGATGGAAATTAAAGAAAAATATTCTTGTTGTGTAGATTTCTAAATTTATTTGATCTTTAAACAAAAACTAATATTTTTTTTGTAATTAAATAAAAAATTAAAATATTAACAATATTGCCGTCAACACATAAATTTAAAATGATTTTAGGAGAGAAATTAAAATGAATTTATGTTTTTGATTTTTATTAGATTAAAAATTCATTTCATTTTGGTTGCGGTATATCCTGCTGACAACGGTTTTCATATGCGCGTTTAAACTAGAGTTGAACATGTATTTGACGAGGGAAAGTGTTCCCGAAATACCATACTGTACGGAGCTTTTATCAAGCCATGCTGATGCAGGTAGGACATAATATGATATAAATAGATATTAACAATGATAAATATATATATATATATATATATTATATATATATATACATTGTATTAATAAAAAAGTGAAATTAAATAACTCGATCCACCGTCATATGTCTTGATTTGCTTCAGTGTGTGTCTATGCGTTACACCTCTACATTGTATTGCCTTCTATGTATCACCTTATATATATATATATACATTAAACAATGCTTAAAGCAAACTACATGACCCTCTTATATATATATATATATATATATATATATATATATATATATATATATATATATATTAAGTTAAAATATATTGATAAAATGAACTTAAATATTTTTTTTCTAATAGTGCTCGCTACTATATATATATATATATATATATGTGTGTGTGTGTGTGTGTGTGTGTGTCTGTGTGTCTGTGTCTGTGTGTCTGTGTCTGTGTGAATGTGTGTGTGTTCCAAAATAGCAATTACTCCAAATGTTATATGTGAAAGATTACAGTAATTTTTAATAATTTGTATCATATAATTTGAAGTGCGTAGACGTGGGCGGAGAATATATATGCTTTTCCAATATTAGTCTAATAGTTTCGGCATATGAGTTGTAACGCGATATAGCTTGTAATAAACCGATTGAGGGTGTGGTTGTTGTAAATTGGGAGAAAGTGGAGACGCGTTAATTTCTGGCTGTGACAGAAAATTTAATGGCGGCCGCCGCGATTTAATATGGCGTCTTTCCTGGTTCAAAAGGTCTTCGGGTCGTTGCAGCTGTAGTACACCTGTTTAGTAGGAAGGAAGATGAGAAATGTTTGGAAGTGGCAAGGTTAGAAGAAGAAGAAGAAGAAGAAGAAGAAGAAGAAGAAGAAGAAGAAGAAGAAGAAGAAGAAGAGTGATAATGATGTTCTCATAAGTTATCTTCGGTTGAGATCTGCCGACAGGAAAACTAATAATGAGTAACGCATAGGCGTAATTACATGGTTGCAGCGTTGAAGTAGCTGAAAGTAATTCTCACTTTGAATCACTAGCACACAGAACACACACGCGCGCGCGAACACACACACAACTAAATATATATATATATATATATATATATATATATATATATATATATATATATATACTAGCAGAGCTACCCGGTGTTGCCCAGGTTAGAGTGTAGTATAGCATCATATGCAACATCATGGTAGGGAGTTTACTTTAACAGCAACCTTGATGATGTCAGCTAGATATCTTACTAACTGAGCTATTCAGATATACGTTAATAATTTTAAACTAACGCTAATAAATAGATTAGTTCATTGTCTAATGTGTTTGAAAATTGTCATTAGCTCATTTAAAAATTCGCAGACAAAAAAGTTTAGAAAAAGAAAAAGACAGGAAATAGCGTATAAATCGGTATAGAAAGCTAAAAGGGAAAAAAGAAAGAGAACGTCTCATTATGGAAATAGATTTGAGTTCTTCCTTATTCCTCTGTCGGGCAGACTCTTGTGTGACGAGACAGATATATATCTACAAGTAAACACACATAGCTCTTTATTATAGAGTGAAGATATATAAAGATATATAAAATATGATATAATAATGACTGTATGGGTGTATAAGATTTATTCAATTCATAAAAGTTTCAACATTTCAGATAAGTAATCGTCGTGTTCTCAGTCTCGCCAGACAATGAATACATCCTGTAAGGTTGCAGGAGCAGAGATCTACGGTGAAGCAATGATGGCGTAATCCTACTACACATCTCCTGAACCGATAGTGCGTGATTTCGATAGCAAAGAGATATATGGTGAAGCAATGATGGCGTAATCCTACTACACATCTCCTGAACCGATAGTGCGTGATTTCGATAGCAAAGAGATCTATGGTGAAGCAATGATGGCGTAATCCTACTACACATCTCCTGAACCGATAGTGCGTGATTTCGATAGCAAAGAGATCTATGGTGAAGCAATGATTGCGTAATCCTACTACACATCTCCTGAACCGATAGTGCGTGATTTCGATAGCAAAGAGATCTATGGTGAAGCAATGATTGCGTAATCCTACTACACATCTCCTGAACCGATAGTGCGTGATTTCGATAGCAAAGAGATCTATGGTGAAGCAATGATTGCGTAATCCTACTACACATCTCCTGAACCGATAGTGCGTGATTTCGATAGCAAAGAGATCTATGGTGAAGCAATGATGGCGTAATCCTACTACACATCTCCTGAACCGATAGTGCGTGATTTCGATAGCAAAGAGATCTATGGTGAAGCAATGATGGCGTAATCCTACTACACATCTCCTGAACCGATAGTGCGTGATTTCGATAGCAAAGAGATCTATGGTGAAGCAATGATGGCGTAATCCTACTACACATCTCCTGAACCGATAGTGCGTGATTTCGATAGCAAAGAGATCTATGGTGAAGCAATGATGGCGTAATCCTACTACACATCTCCTGAACCGATAGTGCTTGATTTCGATAGCAAAGAGATATATGGTGAAGCAATGATGGCGTAATCCTACTACACATCTCCTGAACCGATAGTGCGTGATTTCGATAGCAAAGAGATCTATGGTGAAGCAATGATGGCGTAATCCTACTACACATCTCCTGAACCGATAGTGCGTGATTTCGATAGCAAATAGATCTATGGTGAAGCAATGATGGCGTAATCCTACTACACATCTCCTGAACCGATAGTGCGTGATTTCGATAGCAAAGAGATCTATGGTGAAGCAATGATTGCGTAATCCTACTACACATCTCCTGAACCGATAGTGCGTGATTTCGATAGCAAAGAGATCTATGGTGAAGCAATGATTGCGTAATCCTACTACACATCTCCTGAACCGATAGTGCGTGATTTCGATAGCAAAGAGATGTATGGTGAAGCAATGATTGCGTAATCCTACTACACATCTCCTGAACCGATAGTGCGTGATTTCGATAGCAAAGAGATCTATGGTGAAGCAATGATGGCGTAATCCTACTACACATCTTCTGAACCGATAGTGCGTGATTTCGATAGCAAAGAGATCTATGGTGAAGCAATGATGGCGTAATCCTACTACACATCTCCTGAACCGATAGTGCGTGATTTCGATAGCAAAGAGATCTATGGTGAAGCAATGATGGCGTAATCCTACTACACATCTCCTGAACCGATAGTGCGTGATTTCGATAGCAAAGAGATATATGGTGAAGCAATGATGGCGTAATCCTACTACACATCTCCTGAACCGATAGTGCGTGATTTCGATAGCAAAGAGATCTATGGTGAAGCAATGATGGCGTAATCCTACTACACATCTCCTGAACCGATAGTGCGTGATTTCGATAGCAAATAGATCTATGGTGAAGCAATGATGGCGTAATACTACTACACATCTCCTGAACCGATAGTGCGTGATTTCGATAGCAAAGAGATCTATGGTGAAGCAATGATGGCGTAATCCTACTACACATCTCCTGAACCGATAGTGCGTGATTTCGATAGCAAAGAGATCTATCGTGAAGCAATGATGGCGTAATCCTACTACACATCTCCTGAACCGATAGTGCGTGATTTCGATAGCAAAGAGATCTATGGTGAAGCAATGATTGCGTAATCCTACTACACATCTCCTGAACCGATAGTGCGTGATTTCGATAGCAAAGAGATCTATGGTGAAGCAATGATTGCGTAATCCTACTACACATCTCCTGAACCGATAGTGCGTGATTTCGATAGCAAAGAGATCTATGGTGAAGCAATGATTGCGTAATCCCACTACACATCTCCTGAACCGATAGTTCGTGATTTCGATAGCAAAGAGATCTATGGTGAAGCAATGATGGCGTAATCCTACTACACATCTCCTGAACCGATAGTGCGTGATTTCGATAGCAAAGAGATCTATGGTGAAGCAATGATGGCGTAATCCTACTACACATCTCCTGAACCGATAGTGCGTGATTTCGATAGCAAAGAGATCTATGGTGAAGCAATGATTGCGTAATCCTACTACACATCTCCTGAACCGATAGTGCGTGATTTCGATAGCAAAGAGATCTATGGTGAAGCAATGATTGCGTAATCCTACTACACATCTCCTGAACCGATAGTGCGTGATTTCGATAGCAAAGAGATCTATGGTGAAGCAATGATGGCGTAATCCTACTACACATCTCCTGAACCGATAGTGCGTGATTTCGATAGCAAAGAGATCTATGGTGAAGCAATGATTGCGTAATCCTACTACACATCTTCTGAACCGATAGTGCGTGATTTCGATAGCAAAGAGATGTATGGTGAAGCAATGATTGCGTAATCCTACTACACATCTCCTGAACCGATAGTGCGTGATTTCGATAGCAAAGAGATCTATGGTGAAGCAATGATTGCGTAATCCTACTACACATCTCCTGAACCGATAGTGCGTGATTTCGATAGCAAAGAGATCTATGGTGAAGCAATGATTGCGTAATCCTACTACACATCTCCTGAACCGATAGTGCGTGATTTCGATAGCAAAGAGATCTATGGTGAAGCAATGATGGCGTAATCCTACTACACATCTCCTGAACCGATAGTGCGTGATTTCGATAGCAAAGAGATCTATGGTGAAGCAATGATGGCGTAATCCTACTACACATCTCCTGAACCGAGAGTGCGTGATTTCGATAGCAAAGAGATCTATGGTGAAGCAATGATGGCGTAATCCTACTACACATCTCCTGAACCGATAGTGCGTGATTTCGATAGCAAAGAGATCTATGGTGAAGCAATGATGGCGTAATCCTACTACACATCTCCTGAACCGATAGTGCGTGATTTCGATAGCAAAGAGATCTATGGTGAAGCAATGATGGCGTAATCCTACTACACATCTCCTGAACCGATAGTGCGTGATTTCGATAGCAAAGAGATCTATGGTGAAGCAATGATTGCGTAATCCTACTACACATCTCCTGAACCGATAGTGCGTGATTTCGATAGCAAAGAGATCTATGGTGAAGCAATGATTGCGTAATCCTACTACACATCTCCTGAACCGATAGTGCGTGATTTCGATAGCAAAGAGATCTATGGTGAAGCAATGATTGCGTAATCCTACTACACATCTCCTGAACCGATAGTGCGTGATTTCGATAGCAAAGAGATCTATGGTGAAGCAAAGATTGCGTAATCCTACTACACATCTCCTGAACCGATAGTGCGTGATTTCGATAGCAAAGAGATCTATGGTGAAGCAATGATTGCGTAATCTAACTACACATCTCCTGAACCGATAGTGCGTGATTTCGATAGCAAAGAGATCTATGGTGAAGCAATGATTGCGTAATCCTACTACACATCTCCTGAACCGATAGTGCGTGATTTCGATAGCAAAGAGATCTATGGTGAAGCAATGATTGCGTAATCCTACTACACATCTCCTGAACCGATAGTGCGTGATTTCGATAGCAAAGAGATCTATGGTGAAGCAATGATTGCGTAATCCTACTACACATCTCCTGAACCGATAGTGCGTGATTTCGATAGCAAAGAGATCTATGGTGAAGCAATGATTGCGTAATCCTACTACACATCTCCTGAACCGATAGTGCGTGATTTCGATAGCAAAGAGATCTATTGTGAAGCAATGATTGCGTAATCCTACTACACATCTCCTGAACCGATAGTGCGTGATTTCGATAGCAAAGAGATGTATGGTGAAGCAATGATTGCGTAATCCTACTACACATCTCCTGAACCGATAGTGCGTGATTTCGATAGCAAAGAGATCTATGGTGAAGCAATGATTGCGTAATCCTACTACACATCTCCTGAACCGATAGTGCGTGATTTCGATAGCAAAGAGATCTATGGTGAAGCAATGATTACGTAATCCTACTACACATCTCCTGAACCGATAGTGCGTGATTTCGATAGCAAAGAGATCTATAGTGAAGCAATGATTGCGTAATCCTACTACACATCTCCTGAACCGATAGTGCGTGATTTCGATAGCAAAGAGATGTATGGTGAAGCAATGATTGCGTAATCCTACTACACATCTCCTGAACCGATAGTGCGTGATTTCGATAGCAAAGAGATCTATGGTGAAGCAATGATTGCTTAATCCTACTACACATCTCCTGAACCGATAGTGCGTGATTTCGATAGCAAAGAGATCTATAGTGAAGCAATGATTGCGTAATCCTACTACACATCTCCTGAACCGATAGTGCGTGATTTCGATAGCAAAGAGATCTATGGTGAATCAATGATTGCGTAATCCTAGTACACATCTCCTGAACCGATAGTGCGTGATTTCGATAGCAAAGAGATCTATGGTGAAGCAATTATTGCGTAATCCTACTACACATCTCCTGAACCGATAGTGCGTGATTTCGATAGCAAAGAGATATATGGTGAAGCAATGATGGCGTAATCCTACTACACATCTCCTGAACCGATAGTGCGTGATTTCGATAGCAAAGAGATCTATGGTGAAGCAATGATTGCGTAATCCTACTACACATCTCCTGAACCGATAGTGCGTGATTTCGATAGCAAAGAGATCTATGGTGAAGCAATGATTGCGTAATCCTACTACACATATCCTGAACCGATAGTGCGTGATTTCGATAGCAAAGAGATCTATGGTGAAGCAATGATTGCGTAATCCTACTACACATCTCCTGAACCGATAATGCGTGATTTCGATAGCAAAGAGATCTATTGTGAAGCAATGATTGCGTAATCCTACTACACATCTCCTGAACCGATAGTGCGTGATTTCGATAGCAAAGAGATCTATGGTGAAGCAATGATTGCGTAATCCTACTACACATCTCCTGAACCGATAGTGCGTGATTTCGATAGCAAAGAGATCTATGGTGAAGCAATGATTGCGTAATCCTACTACACATCTCCTGAACCGATAGTGCGTGATTTCGATAGCAAAGAGATCTATGGTGAAGCAATGATTGCGTAATCCTACTACACATCTCCTGAACCGATAGTGCGTGATTTCGATAGCAAAGAGATCTATGGTGAAGCAATGATTGCGTAATCCTACTACACATCTCCTGAACCGATAGTGCGTGATTTCGATAGCAAAGAGATCTATGGTGAAGCAATGATTGCGTAATCCTACTACACATCTCCTGAACCGATAGTGCGTGATTTCGATAGCAAAGAGATCTATGGTGAAGCAATGATTGCTTAATCCTACTACACATCTCCTGAACCGATAGTGCGTGATTTCGATAGCAAAGAGATCTATAGTGAAGCAATGATTGCGTAATCCTACTACACATCTCCTGAAACGATAGTGCGTGATTTCGATAGCAAAGAGATCTATGGTGAAGCAATGATTGCGTAATCCTAGTACACATCTCCTGAACCGATAGTGCGTGATTTCGATAACAAAGAGATCTATGGTGAAGCAATTATTGCGTAATCCTACTACACATCTCCTGAACCGATAGTGCGTGATTTCGATAGCAAAGAGATATATGGTGAAGCAATGATTGCGTAATCCTACTACACATCTCTTGAACCGATAGTGCGTGATTTCGATAGCAAAGAGATCTATGGTGAAGCAATGATTGCGTAATCCTACTACACATCTCCTGAACCGATAGTGCGTGATTTCGATAGCAAAGAGATCTATGGTGAAGCAATGATTGCGTAATCCTACTACACATCTCCTGAACCGATAGTGCGTGATTTCGATAGCAAAGAGATCTATGGTGAAGCAATGATTGCGTAATCCTAGTACACATCTCCTGAACCGATAGTGCGTGATTTCGATAGCAAAGAGATCTATGGTGAAGCAATGATTGCGTAATCCTACTACACATCTCCTGAACCGATAGTGCGTGATTTCGATAGCAAAGAGATCTATGGTGAAGCAATGATTGCGTAATCCTACTACACATCTCCTGAATTGATAGTGCGTGATTTCGATAGCAAAGAGATCTATGGTGAAGCAATGATTGCGTAATCCTACTACACATCTCCTGAACCGATAGTGCGTGATTTCGATAGCAAAGAGATCTATGGTGAAGCAATGATTGCGTAATCCTACTACACATCTCCTGAACCGATAGTGCGTGATTTCGATAGCAAAGAGATATATGGTGAAGCAATGATTGCGTAATCCTACTACACATCTCCTGAACCGATAGTACGTGATTTCGATAGCAAAGAGATCTATGGTGAAGCAATTATTGCGTAATCCTACTACACATCTCTTGAACCGATAGTGCGTGATTTCGATAGCAAAGAGATCTATGGTGAAGCAATGATTGCGTAATCCTACTATATATCTCCTGAACCGATAGTGCGTGATTTCGATAGCAAAGAGATCTATGGTGAAGCAATTATTGCGTAATCCTACTACACATCTCTTGAACCGATAGTGCGTGATTTCGATAGCAAAGAGATCTATGGTGAAGCAATGATTGCGTAATCCTACTACATATCTCCTGAACCGATAGTGCGTGATTTCGATAGCAAAGAGATCTATGGTGAAGCAATGATTGCGTAATCCTACTACACATCTCTTGAACCGATAGTGCCTGATTTCGATAGCAAAGACATTCTAGGATCATAGGAGACAATATCGGAATAAGCAGAGAATACCTGATGTTATTTCGGAATTTTTTTCTTGTAGATATCTTGCCTGGCCAAGTCTACTCTAGTAGTTAATCCATAGTTGGTGAGAAGATACATAGATGTATACCTTCTCCAATGGTATTATGTAAAAGCCAAGATAAAAAAAATACTGTTATTAATCCCACAAAAACTTTACATAAGAAATAAAGGAAATATTTGGGAAAAACAACTGATATGAATTGGATTTTTATCAACCTTTTCAAGAATACAGCAGCAAACATTAAATATGTATAATCATGTTTAATTTTTCTTTTCAAAGATATTGACTTAATATTCATCGGGATATAAATTCTCACGTGGGTACATTTTTTTTCAAATATTAACGCATAATTACACATAAATAAACACGAATACAGGGTGTTTAGAAAATCGTTGGCATAACTTCGGGATTATGATCTATATGTATAAAAGTGACTATTTGTGTGGGGTTGTTTTTTTAATGACCTTCCATTAATAGTCTAATCTTCTTTGTAGTCCATTCATCCTATGCGTGTATTTGTTTTGTATTGATCCTATTTATTTACTTGTTATATTCTGTTACGTGAAATAATAACGGCAAACCTTCAATGTATACAGACCATATCTCCCAGGTTGTATATCAAAGGAGCCCCTGCCGACCATGACGCTCAGATTTATTTCCAAGTCTCATAACTTTAATATTAGTTTAATGTCATTTTTTCATGCTTCTTTGCAAAACCAGACCTACGCTGATTTTAGCTGTGATCCAGTCATATGTATAAATAACAGTGCGTTATCACACACATTATGTGTATTAGATTATCATTGCATGTGTTATATTATTGAAATCAAGATATAATGATTCTTAACTTTACAAAATCCATTAAATTATTCTGATTTTAGAAAATGTCAAACATTTGAAGTAAGATTAACGGGTCTTCAGAAGAAATTGAAATTAGGGGAACCTTTTTTAATTTGTGTCTACTGACTATATATCAAATTCAATGCAAATATCTGAATTTTCAAATATTTTGAGCCCTAAAACCCCTATAAAATACACTAAAGAAACTGGACTTTAAGAAATATTTATTAATTGATGTTTTATACCAATTGTTAAAATTTCACTAAAATTTAAGGTATCTAAATATTTATGAAGAGCTTCCACCCTTTTCCCACTTTGCAGAAAACTAAATTAAACTAAATATAGCCCAAATTACGACCACTTGCTCCTCGCAGTTAGGTTTCAAAATTCATAATGATCGGTTACTTAGTTTAGGAATGAATCCTGTACATACAAACAACTAACTCTATACGCCTACCTAACTTCATATAAATAGAGATATCGTCATAACTGTCGTATTCAAAATCTCGTCTATGAGAGATCCAGTGAACATCTTCGGTTACGAGACAGTTATTTTTTAGGTAAGAAGCGAACGAATCAATAATAACGTACTACAAATCCTGAGGTGGACATTAACCCTTTCTTTGTTTACCCGTACAAATTACGTGGACTTGTCTCACACAGATCAAATTAGTTTTTACTGATGACAACAATGGCGGAAAGAAAAGACAAGAATTGCTATAAACTTTATAACAAATATTTTGAACGTCTGCGCACTATTTACTAATCAGGGTAAATATTGCTCGTCTTCTCAAAGATGTGATAGCAAGACTGTTGAGTTGATTTTTTTGTTTCATCTAAATTTTTTTGTTGATAAGGACAGAGTACAGGGCGATCAACTTCACAAGATGTAACTTGTCTGGCCAGAGCGAAAAGGATAAGTAAAGAATGAAGAACACATGACAACTTCTAAATTTAAATAGTAAAATACTTGAAGGCAGAAAAAGAAGAAAGTAAATAAATAAGTAAACATAAATAAAATAGAAGAACAGCAACAGAGAGAAAAAACGGGAGAGCAGGAAGTAGAATAAAAATGAAAAGTAACGATAGTAAAAAAAGAAAATAGAATAAAGTATAAACAGGAGAATTACAAGGTGAAAAAAATAATTAAAGTCAGTTATTACATCTTTTTTATCTATATTCATATCGAGTTTGGTATGTTTATATGTTTATATATTTCTATGTACAAGATTTATTCTTAAACTAATAAACTAGTTATTTTTAATTTTGATTAACATAAATTTTGCCAGAGTTAATGATGAGAAATGTGCGCTCTATTTATTTTAATTTAGTGTCATGAAAAGAGGGCCAAGAATAGTACAATCCCTTCGTGAAAGCTGATATACTTTTGATTTTGTGATTTTTTTACCAATAGGTATTAGACATCTATTAAAACATATTCTGCAAATTTCAATTATTTTTTAGTATTTTAAAGTGTTCAGGGGCCATAATATATCCCTAATCTCTCATTTGCAAATTCAAATATTTCAGATTTTCATTAAATTGAATCCATTATCATTAACCTCTAATTTAACAAGATTCCCTGAATTTACATTTATTCTTAACACACCTTAAGCTTAAGACTTTTATTTTAGCCATTTCCTAGAATAAAAATTATGTAATGGATGTTTTTATCAAAATCAAAATATGAATTCTAAGTATTAAGTTCAGTAGCATTATATCTAGATTTTAGTCTTCGTAAGGGGACATAAAAGTGTTTCACAGCCAGGGGATTGATTTTACCTATTCTGTGACGATTAATCCTCTTGTTATATATAAAGTAAAATCAGTTTCGCCTGTACAAAGGTTATCGATAGCAACGGTAACAAAAGCCACGTCTTGTTAGCCAGGTATTTTTGCCCTCTATCGTTCACTGCTTTTGGAAACAACATTTTAGTTTGGTTCACCCTCTTAGATTTTAACAAATATTTTTTTAATGGTCAAACATATAGAGAGTCGGTGGTGTTGTCATCTTCACAACAAGATATACTACTACTGCTACAAACGTACACCGGGAAGACATTCTGTAAGACACATATTTATGTGGCACCGTTATTATTATTTCAGTTTTGCTATTATACAGGGTGGGCAAAAATAAGGGTCCTATTTTTAAAAATTCATAACTTTTTTATTTATTGATTTTTTTTTTTTTTTTTAGAATAAGTAAAGGACCCCTTCCGAAGCAAGCATGAGCCGTATTAGCCCTAAGGAACGTACCCTCATTTAGAAAACATTATTTTTGCTTAAAAAACTCAAAACAGTGTAAAAAACAATACTTTAGTTTTTGTAAGTTTTAAGAAGTGTTTTTCGGCTAAAATTTGTTTTGTTTATTTCAAAAAATCTCGGAAGGGTCAGTCTACACACACATAAAGTTTGGTGAGTTTAACTTTTATTTTGTGGAAGTTATTCAAATTCAAGTTATTCAAATTTAAAGATAGGACCCTTATTTTGGCCCACCCTGTAGATTAAATACTGTATGTTTTTATACGAAACAATGTACGCTCCCTTCCCATGCAAGTTTTTTTTTGTTATACACGATTTCATTGCATAATCCACAATTGTATGACTTCGATTTTTTATTCTCGCTTACAAGAATTACAAAATGACCAACAATAATAACTGACTCACTTGTTGCCTTCATTATATAAACACAGTTAAACCGTAACCTTACCAAGTTCCATTACTTAGTCAAAAAAGAATAAGTTCCCTTAATAATTAATCTATATTAAATTAAATATCTATTATTATTCTAGATCTTAAATTGCAATATCATTTAATACCTACAGTTCGTATACTTTAACTTTATTTATCTTCAGAATTTAGTTTCTAATTCTCGATTCTCAGAATTATAGAATACTTTTATTAATTCTCTTCAATGACATTCGCTTTTACTTCATACAGTGTTTAAATATACAGTAAATATATATGTATGTGTGCGTTTATACACTACCAGTGAAAAGTATTTGACAACCCCAAAAAGTGTTAACGAGACAAGTTTATCACCACAATGATTTTATTTATTATACAAAATACAAGTCGTTCTGGTCTACAGGAATTAGAAATTAACCAGAAAGACCACAATATAATTGACAATATTCGTCCGTTATTACTGCTTCTCATATTCTCGGCATTATTTCCACCAGAAACTGGAAGTAGAGTGAAGATAATTCTGCCCAGTTTTCTCTGCAAGAGTTGCCAGAGGTGAGCCAAACTTGTGTGTTATTCAAATGAACTTGAGCATTAAAAGAGTAAATTGGCACATTAAAAGTATTTTATTAACTGAACCACTGGATTAACACCAGAGAAACCATCGACTGGTTTAAAATGATAAAGTGGTGTATGTACACAGTTTTATATTTTAAATTATAATCTGTCAATTTCTAAGAACTTATTCGAACAAACTCATTTGTATATGACACGTTCGAGGATAAATAAATATCATTATTATATGTAGCAAGACAGTCTTACTAAGCATTAACGACTTAAAATCAACAAGTTTTTCGATATATTAATGCGGCAATTATATTCGAAAGACACACGGAAATAGTCGGATTATTTAATCTTCATAACTGAAATGGACATATAGATATAACAGATATATAATTAAATAAAAATGTCGAGTTGCAAATATTCAGCAATTGTACGGAAAGTATATGTGACAAAATTAGCAAATTACTCCAGAGAAATGAACAGGTGAAATAACAACATTAGGAAGTACACTTCGTAGATGTCAAATAAAATTCAGAGAAAATGGTTGAGCCTGATATAAGGAAGACTACAAAATCAATTTATGTAGCCCCATATTTCAAGCACGATTATCAGTAATTAAACATATAGCCAGATGAATTGAACGTTGATTAAAGAATAAGTAATCAAATAGTGAGGTTTGGAAAAGCAATTAGCAATATGACGCCCTATGAATAGCGACTACACTGGCACTTAAATTAATCCAAAGAAACTCGAAACAGAAAAAAGTAAAAAAAGAAGAAATATATGATTTGCACGTCTATTAAATAAAATAGTAAAAACAAATATATTACATAAATCCATCAACCTTATAAACCTACATTTTCCCCAGATGACCGACTTAACAAAATATTGAATAGAAAGATATTAAATCTTAGAGATAGCTGTACTGACAATTTATAAAACAATATAGAAAAACTAACAATACCACAATAAGGAAAGAAATAGTAAACCGATAAATAATGAGTCGGTAAACAGTAAAGATAAAACAAATGAGACTTCAAAGAGCAAACACTTTCCCATTACAGACTAAACCCCTAAATTTTAAGTATATATTGAAAAACAACCTCGTAAATAAAATGATCATTCTAAAAAGTTATTCATAGCCAGTACAGAAAATTAGCTATAAATCATTATTCAATCATAAATATATAGAAAAGATAATACTACCCTGTCAACATATTTTTTAGTTATCATATAGTAATCTAACAGCAATAATCGAGTGTAAAATTATAACAAAGCAAGCACATGTAAATTACTAAATTGACTTATTTTATTTATTCAAGATTGACTAAAAAGCTAGACATAATGAAATTTGGTGATAGGTGTAATCCAGTAAATACAAATTGAAATTACGATAACGTTCAGGCATAACAGAAGGTTGACACTAGAATATTGTTAGCTTAAGCGTGAATTTAAAAGCTTATATTTCGAAATATATTTCTGGATATATTTTATGTAGACTCTATTATTATGATATATTCACTAAAGATAAAAACAGACATTGTGGTGTAGTTTATCTCTACTAGGGTTGAATACACTCGAATGTGTAAACTAACATATAATTTAATTTTTCTAGATTGTATAACTTACTTTTAATCTTTAATTCTAATATTTTAATAGAATTAAGTAAGGTGTAGGATAAATTAGTTTAGTTGTTCGCGTTATTTTTTTAATATTTTTTTAACTTTCCGATATTGGAATTATTTAACATGTTTATGGAGAGTTTATCCAACATCTGGCTATACAGGTTAAGTTTTTCAAAACTAGAATAAATAAATTTATAAGAGGAGTTGTTCGATAAGTTTTCTTCAAAGATCATGATATATATTTTTGGGTAAATGATTGGCGAAGCATATTTGGTACATAAATATGATAGAATTAACTTGGGTGCCGTCATAGTCTTAGTAGAGAGATTAGCAGGGTTACAAAATTAGTAAGTTAAAAAGAATACAATAATTGGAATAATTTGTAAATTTTATAGAAAAGACGGACTTACGCTAATACAGAACCAGGGGAAGATAACTCAGTCGGGACAGGACAAAGTAAAGGAAGCAATTATATATGAACGCGGGGAATAAACACTTTTCTATTTGCTGACGCTGACTGATGTGTCTCAATAAAAATGTCGGCAGTAAAATGAAACTCTGTTCATGAAAGTTCTGTTTAATTTTAGATACACGTTAGAAAGCAGAGTTCTTTGCGGTGTTTGTAAGGGACAAGTTCTCGTTTAGAATGGTTTACATGAGAGGGGGCATACGTTTAAAGCTCAGTCGGACACTTAGCATGGAAATAACAATAGAGTAGAGAACGTAGAAAAGATGAAAGCGAGAAAAGAAATAAAAAAGAAATAAAACAAGTAAATATTAGCGAAAATATGAATTAAAAATACATAACACAGAATTATTTGGGAAAATGCCTAAATATATTTAAATAAAATTGGATAACAGAAGTAAAAAAGATGAAAGAATGAAATAAAACAATATAAGAGAAAAACGGAAAAAAGAAAACGGTACAAAAATTCATGTTATGACACAAAAACTTGTAAAATGATGAAATAAAATTATTTTAATAAAATACAATACAGAAATAAAAAGAAAGAAATAGAAATGATATGAAGAAAAAAAATTTTTAAAAAATACACAAAATAGAAAAATATATAAATACGAGGAAGATTTAATATCAAAAACATGACAGCAAACGATTCTTGAAAAATTAAGAAACGATAAAATTCTTATAAATTTAAATAAGGTATAATATCGGAGATACAAAGAAATAACAAAAATAAGAAAAAGGAAGAAGGAAAGCGATTAAGAATGAACACAGAGAGAAATAATTATTTTTTCAAAGTTCACAGCGAGCTACGTTTGAGATTAAGTACACAGGAAAACAAAGAATTCAAAGTATGAACATTCTGAATAAATTGATTTCACAAATAAAGATGGCGAATGAAGACACTAAAAAGATGACAAGAGACAGAAAAAAGCTGATAGTTGTAGGATCGAAAGAAATAGAAAATAATGGGAAGCTGTTCCTTCTTGAGCAAAGAATCAAAGAAAGTGGAAGTAAAACGATAAAGGACGAAACGATTGAAAATAAGGAGGGAGAAACAAAATTAATCAAGTCGGATTATTGTACTCAACTAGACAGAATCCAATTATACGATCGGCTGCAACTTTCGTTGCAACCAATAATTAGGAAAACGAGCAGGAGTCAGCAAAGGAGATGGAAATTCATTTGTTATTATTGTTATTGTTATTATTATTATTTAATTACTAGGAGTTATCACACTGGTCATCGTCAGTGATCGCCCACTGCCAACAACCTGTGGTATTCCCTGGAGCCTGAGTGACAACAAGTCCCCTCAGACTTCCAGTATGCTCCACCTCTTTTCGTTCATCACCGCTGATGACCTTGCGGTATCGCAACAGCCACCTACCACCGATTTCCCGTTGATAAGGGGCATTGGTCCCCTCTGGGGCCCGAGTGGCAACAAGCCTCCCCAAGGTCCCAGAGCTGTCCGCGCTCTTCCAGTGGAGGTCTGGTTTGCGCTTTCCCTCCTCGACACTCTGTCCATAATTTTCGTGGTGTCAGCCTATGCTTGCGCCTCTCTCGTGCGATTGTATTTTCCCCGGTTCTGTTTTCTTGTGCTTCCATGTGTTTGTTCTCCATTCGTTGCTTATGTGGGTTGGTTTCCGCATTCGAGGACGTTTCTCAGGATTGTAGCTGTTTTGATCATTACTGTTCTTTGTATGGTCTGAGTTATCCTCTTGATTCCTATTTCTCCTAGTCTTTTCTCCATGTTTTGGGGGACTGTACCTAGTGCTCCTATGATTATTGGTGTTATACTGACTTTCTTCATGTTCCATATTCCTTTCAGTTCTCTGGCAAGTTCAGTATATTTGCTTCTTTTTTCCGTCTCTTTGATCTTCACTCTGTGGTCCGCTGGAACGGCAAAGTCTACGATTTTGCAGGATTTTTCTTTCTTGTTGATTATTATGATATCCGGTCTCCTTGCTGTTATGGGTTTGTCTGTTTGTACATTCATATCCCATATGATTTTGTGTTTTTCGTTTTCTAGTACAGTTTCTGGTTTGTGTTTGTACCGTTCTTTTGCATATTCGAAATTCAGTTGTTTGCACATTTCCCGGTGTACTTTTTCCCCACGCTGTCATGTCTGTTATTGTTTTTTTTTGGGGGGGGGGCTAGCTTGTTGCATTCACTTATTATATGATTTATCGTTTCGTCTTTTTGTCCACACAATCGGCATTTACTGTTTTCCTGGGTTTTATCTATCTTTGCTTTAATAAAGTTTGTCTTAATCGCATTGTTCTGTGCGGTCGTCAGCAGAGATTCCGTTTCTCTGTTCAAGTGTCCTTTTCTTAGCCATGCCCAGCTGTTTTCATTGGCGTCATCGCTTGTGAGTCTTATAAAGCGTCCATGTAGTTGTTTTTCTTCCCACTTTTCCTTTCTTGTCTTTTTGTTTCTGGTTTCAGTGCTACGGAGTTGTTTGTTGGGCTGGTGTCTGTTGTTGTGGTGATCAGTCTTTCCGTGTTCTGGGCTACATATTTCTCCAGCTCTTTTTTGGTGTCTTCCATTATTATTATAATTATTGTTATTATTACTGTTATTATCATTATTATTATTATTATTATTATTATTATTATTATTATGATTATTATGATTATTATTATGATTATTATTATTATTATTATGATTATTATTATTATTGTTATTATTATTATTATTATTGTTATTATTATTATTATCATTATTATTAGTATTATTATTATTATTATTATCATTATTGTTATTGTTATTGTTATTAGTATTATTATTAGTATTAGTATTATTATTATTGTTATTATTATTAGTAGTAGTAGTAGTAGTATTGTTATTATTGTTAGTAGTAGTAGTATTAGTATTAGTATGATTATTATTATTATTGTTATTATTATTATTATCATCATTATTATCATTGTTATTATTATTATTGAAGAGAATGATGGCTGCTGACTAAAGATTTTATTTACTTATTTTTAGGACAGTAATAGTGTTCGATATTTTTTGTCAAAAATAAATATTTCAATGATATCCTAACAAATAAAAACTGATAAAAAAAAACTTTTAAAAAACTGAAGGTTATATCAGGTCTTTGAATTCTTAGTTTCGATTTTATCAAACCAAATCTATTTGTTTAAGCATCTGTCTATGAATTAAGCGTATCTGTACAAATGTGTGTACTTCCTGCGATATTGTGTTGTTAGGATCGTACTTTTTAAAAAATTTAATTCAACCAATATCGAGAAAAGGTTAGTCTTTCTGATTGAATTTTGTGAGTGCAATTTCTATGATAAATTCGCTATAGATTTGTAACGATGTAAGCATGATTCTATTTAAAACGTATTTTACTCACGTCGGTGAATAACAATATAATGCGATTTCATACGATACACAACATATGAACGTTTAAATTTTGAATGAAAGTATGTCGAAATATATGTGTGCATATACAGTGTTTCTTCATCTATCTATATATCTGCTTTCTAGTCTCACACGTTTAATATAATGTATATATAATCATTTTAAATTTGTTATTTAGACATATTTTATTTTTATGTACCTATTTATCACAGTCGCTCAAAAGAGAACAGGGAATATAATTGTTAAGCCATGATTGGCTGAAGAAGTCACGTGATAAGTTGAAAAAAGTCTTAAATTGTCAGAATTTTGGTGAGAAAACAAAGAAGATGATGAGTGGTTATATAGGTGTGCGTTTCCCACGGCTACACGGAAAAAAGAGCATATAATGAAAGGTGTATGTTGACATGGGTTTATCAAATAATATTTTTAAAAGATATTTGCATATTCCACTGATGCTCAGATTACACCCCTAAAGATAAAATCCAAAATATCGAAAAAGTCCACAAAAGTTCCGAATCAATCCAAGAAGCCAATATCCAAAAATTATTTATTTCATTGTATTTATCTATTTTGTTACGTTTGTTCATATAGATTTATTTTTCTAATTCTTTCATATATATATATATATATATATATATATATATATATATATATATATATATATTACTCTCTCATTTGTCTCTTTGTCTTGTATAACTTTTACATCATCTCTCCATATATATATATATATATATATATATATATATATATATATATATATATATATATATATATATATATATATTAAAATAAATATAGTTTGAGTATCCGACAATTGTTTCAGAACCTTCTCGGCTCCTCATCAGGGATATACTTATGAACAAAGCTTACATTCGCCAATACACAATCACAAAAAAAAGACAAAAGACAAACAAACAAATTACATTTCAAAATTTTCAGACGAGAACCCCTTTTGTATAAAATGACACCTTTGACACCTACCTATCGACGCTTAAGGAAGTCGGTCAGCTCAAACTTTTGTCAGGAACAGCTTGACTCGGCCGTCTCCTAACTACATGCGCACACATCAAGACACCCTCACACCTACACACACTAACGCTTATACGCACACATTTTGATACTCACAAACCCACATACACACTTATATATAGATGTAAAAATCAAATCAAAACATAAATACATATATATATACATACACACATACACCCATATATATATACATAAACATATATATATATATATACATATATATATACACATACATATAAACACACATACACACACATACACATATTTATCTATTTTGCGTAATATATTAAGGATTTAATTTTTCATTTTATCTTCTTACTGAACATTTTCCAAAAAAAAGTGTACAAAAAGTGTACATTAAGACAATCGCTATTTATTCATTAATTAAAATTCATAATAAATATCAATCATATTTACCAGCGAACTAAGTTGGGCCAATCACAATATTATTCCCCTAATTAATTAAGAATTAGAAACCAGGTTTTTAATATCGACTAGTTATTATTTTTATCTAGTTCTTTATGATAATCTACTTAATACCTTATTATTTGTAATAATTTTGCGTTATTTTATAAAGGAATTGAATTTTTTTATTTTATTTTATTTTAGATTAATTATATTCTCTCTTTCTGTGTCCATCTATATTGATTTAGTCTAATGGACGTTTAATTGGTATTAATTTAAGTTCACTAATTTTATCATTATGTTCATCCTTCAATAAACCTCTTCTTTTAATACAAACTTATTAATTTATAGATCTCCTGGTTACTAATAGTTATCCCATCATCCGGAGTCATACCAATACAATCAGTTACATAGCATTGTATTGGTATGACACCAGATGATGAGATAACTATTAGTAACCAGGGGATCTATAAATTAATAAGTTTGTATTAAAAGAAAGAGGTTTATTGAAGGATGAACATAATGATAAAATTAGTGAACTTAAATTAATACCAATTAAACGTCCATTAGACTAAATCAATATAGATGGACACAGAAAGAGAGAATATAATTAATCTAAAATAAAATAAAATAAAAAATTCAATTCCTTTATAAAATAACGCAAAATTATTACAAATAATAAGGTATTAAGTAGATTATCATAAAGAACTAGATAAAAATAATAACTAGTCGATATTACAAACCTGGTTTCTAATTCTTAATTAATTAGGGGAATAATATTGTGATTGGCTCAACTTAGTTCGCTGGTAAATATGATTGATATTTATTATGAATTTTAATTAATTAATAAATAGCGATTGTCCTTATGTATATAACTCTTATTGGGAAAATGTTTAGTAAGAAGATAAAATAAAAAATAAAATTCCTTATATATTACGCAAAATAGATAAATATGTGTGTGTGTATGTGTGTATATATGTATGTGTATATATACATATGTATATATATATATGTTTATGTATATATATATATATATATATATATATATATATATATATATATATATATATATATATATATATATCTGGGTGTATGAGTGTATGTGTATATATATATATGTATTTATGTTTTGATTTGATTTTTACATCTATATATAAGTGTGTATGTGGGTTTGTGAGTATATAAATGTGTGCGTATATATCCGTATATATACATACATATACATACATATATATACATATATATATTTATATATCTATAAACACATATACACACATGCAATCACATACATAGATAGACGCATACATAAATATAGATTCAAAAATCCACATTTACTCACACATATACATACATACACATATATCGTATGGATACATCTCCTTTTCCACTGATTCGTTCAGCATATTATATTACAATATATATATATATACATATATTTCCTTCTTTTGTGATTATTCTTACGGTTTTTGAATTAACTCGTTATAAACACGTGTGCAGACTTACACTTATGTATATGCATCACCATAGAATGTACCTCCATCCATACCTACTCACATATATACATACATGTGTAAATGCCTGTACTACTAATATTTTATGTATACTCTCACATACTGGTATACCATATACATATGTCTATATAAAAATGTCAACCTACATATATGAACGTGTTCATACAGCACATACATAACTACACACATTGACACCCGTATAAACGTACCCATACATATCAAATATCAGTTAAAGTATCTATATACATACGTACGCGCACATCTGGACCCATTTGAAACTTTATTTGTCTACATTTATTCAGCATAATACACATTACACATGTATTCATATATATATATATATATATATATATATATATATATATATACATACATATATATACATATATATATACACATACATACATATACACACATACCGATACATCTACACATGCATACACATACTTACATACACATACATACATATACACCGCTACATATGTATATATATACATACCGTTATACATACACATATACACATACACACATACATACATGCGCATACATATACACCATTACAGATACATGTACATATACATACACACATAACATTAATATACGCAAAATCATTATATATGCACGCAGACATATACACACACATACACATGTACATGTGTATACAGACATGTGTATGCATTCACACACATACGTACATATGTACACAAATATCGATGTTTCTATAATTAAAACTACAGTGCTTATATCATTCAGTATTGCTCTTATCTATCTTAGTTCAATTAGCTTCCATTTATACCTGCTCTAGTATTAATGCAAAGAACTTACGAGATAAGTACCACAAAGGCAAGCTAACTTATTAAATACAGCGTATGTAAATGCAATAGTTAATTCTTATATATATAAACAAGTGATAACTATGTGGAAGTACCAACATCATATCATTATAGGGTTAGGTGTAGTGATTTTGGATAATATAGATTACTTTAGTGCAAAAATATGAAAATATAACAACATCAGAATTAAAAAATTAATTAATAAAATAAAATAAAATAAAAATAAAAAAAATAAAAAATGAAGAAGAATGAAAAATTGAGTGAGCTTTATACAAACAATGAAGTAAAAGTCAATGATGCCAAAATAATAATTAAATTACAATGTGACGTAATATTAGTTATTCGTTATCTAAAGTCTGCTTAGTGTGTGTTCTTTGAAATGTTTGCAGCTTAAACTCGTTCCTTGTCTGAGGTTGGGTAATTTTTCCCTGGCTTTAAATTTTAAAATTTCAAGTTTCTCACTTAAGCATAGGTGAGTGATCTACATGTTTTAGCTTTTCTTATCATGCTCCATCTTATTATTGTTTTTTCTCATCTATCAATTTCCAGAAATATCGGGACAACGAAGTGTTACTGTATTTTTATTTCTAAAAGATAATTTGTGCATGTAATACCTATCCTTAAAACTCGTTGACTTTCTTCCTATATAAAACTTATTATCTTCAGGATTTTCAGCGATGTAGATTTTAGCACAATATATAACTGATGCGGTGACGCAATTTATTTGCGTTACCAGGTGAGAAGTGTTTGTTTAAAAATTGTAGGAATTTCTTACCAATTTTTGTTTTTAACATCATATTAAACGGGGTGTAAACGAAATTATTTTCCAGCCTCGACTTCTAGAGTTGTTTGCATTTGTTGTGATATTCTCATATTTTATATAAGCATTTATGTACCCGCTATTCTTTAAGGTAGTGTTGTAAATATTATAGTTGTTGAACGTTGTCTCTTCTGATGAGCGGTTACTAATTCTACTTTGTATTAAGTATGTGTTTAATTTTTGAAGGTGGGTGGTTTGATTGTGGATTTACGTATATGTGACTGGTGTTTTTTTTCATGAAGGGGTTATATTTCTTATCAGTTAGGTTAAATGTAACGTAAACAAAAATTAACTTTTTTGACATTACCGGCAATTTATACCCTAAGCCCTAGTTTATTCATTTCTTTATGAATTACTTTTCTGATTTTGTCGCATTTTGCGCTAGTAGATTCCCTTACTACCATTAGATCGTCTCTATATAAACCTATATCTTCTTCTATATCTAGGTCATTATTCATGGTTATATTTATATATATATATATATATATAGAGAGAGAGAGAGAGAGAGAGAACTACTAGATTAGATGCCTCTGCTGAGTCTAGTAACTCATAGAAATATCGAAAGATCCGTTTACTCCGTTGTTAGTCCATTGCTCGCTAATAAGAACTGTTTTACGGCAACTTTGTATTATATTGATAACTGTTTCCGAGATATCTGTGGAATCCGTCGCAAACTCAATTGCATGTTCAAAGAGGATTTTAATAATAGACAGGTAGTATTCCATGACGTTGAATTGGATAAAGATACATCCACTCTTGCCGTTAATCCATGAAAACCAATTTATAGTATCCATGGTGTTAATCCATTGGTTAAGGTTGTTATTTATGCTTGATTTTAAGATTGATCTTTTCTAGAGTTCTTTTACTAATCCTTCCAATTTCTGGTCGGATTTGGTTGATCAGTCTAGTTCATGGTTTCGTGTAGAAACAGCGCTACTTGTTTTGAAGCACTTTTTAAACACTGGAGTTTCAACGGATTTACATCTACAGAAACTAATACAATAGTGTACCATATATATATATATATATATATATATATATATATATATATATATATATAGTCAGATAGTTTGTCGATTTTCTCACGATAGCTTCCGTCTAACAACATCAAAATGTAATCTAAATAGCCAGTTAATCATTGTGGAGAGTGGAACCATATTCTTCACAACAATAAAATGTAATTCGATTAAAACTATTTAGGAAAATATTTCACTATAGTAAGATTTTTTTCATATGTGTACCATCTTTGTTATCTGCAGTAAAACTTAGGTAAATGGACGCCTTCTTTTCTTTCAGAAGAACATGTATTTACTAATAGTGAATAATGTTAATAATGCGTTATTGCATGCATAATTAATAATTAATAGTTACATAAATATCATATTAGTATTTTATATAGAAACATAGGTAACAAAACTAGTATAAACTATGAAGGCTTTCTACATTTTTATCAACATCATTTGACATCAAACTTCTTCCGTAACCTGTGACAAACAAAAAATTTATTACAAATAACGCTTTGTCACTGGCTAAACAATAGCCTTTTGTTTTCAATAACACTGTGTCAATATTTATCTTTATTATTTATTCTGTATAACGTTAAATGTGGTATAGTTCATGTCTCCGGCGAGCATTAATGTTTACTTCTTTTATAGCACTGATATTGCAATTGTTTATTTTTACAATAATTTGGGAGCAAAAACCGAATAGTTTAGAGCAAAACAGAAAGGAACAACTTTTTTTGCGAAACTAAAAAATCAAATTCCTTGTATTTTTATCACGAACATGTGTCATTGCGGATAAGACATTAGTTTTACTTTAAATAATATAAAAAACAGCCCCACATTTTAACACTGAATACGTTTCTTTACAAGTAAGCCTATTACTTATACTTTTAACAAATAAATAAATATTTATGAATCATACTTAAATTTATACTATTTGCACAATTCAGTTTTATTGTAAATTTTTAATTTTACTTCAAACATAAGTGGTTATAGACATACGATATTCTATGTAAACAAGCTGGATTTTCCTAGTTACAATTTTACAATAAAACACAGAACTTATTTTACACTTCAGAATTAACGTAAACTTATTCTATACCTACTACCATCAGTGAGAGAAAGGTCGATACAGAACGAAAAAGAGAGAGATATAGAGTAAGATAGACGGACAAAAATCGTCATGTTAAACGATTTTTTAGCAACCACCTACTCTTGCTTCCATAATCTTGGCCTTTTGGCTAAGATCAAAGTGTAGTATCTGTTCCGATGTATACTGCACCCCATAGACTGGTATTGTCTTGGCTTTCGGGGCTTGATTTACGCCGATCTAGTGGTCTGTCCTGTGCAGTTCTAGGAAGTCCACCCTCCCAACCTTCGCCTCCCCTCTTTGGGGAGGAGTAAGCTTATTGCTTACTGCCTGAGGCGCCCTTACCGGGAAATGCCGACGGGGCGGCCCAGGCAATTTTTAAACCCCACTTTCCCGACCAGACCTTGGGTCACATCTTACTTGTGGGAGTAAGATAAAAACTGGCCTTGTGCCTAACTCCTGGAGATGAGTAAATCAATACTCTTGCTTCCATGACCAAACTAAAAAACAGTGCCACATTTTAACGCCAAATACGCTTATTGGCAAGTAAGAAAGTTACATTTACTTTTAACAAAGAAACAAATATTCATAAATCATATTTAAGATTATACTTTTTGCATACATAAACAATTATTACAATAAAAATGCGACTTACTTTTTAAATAAAATTCATGTTATTACTGAAAAATTATTAGTTTACAATAAAAAAGCGAAACAAAAATGGGAGTAAAAAACAACTGGCAACGCCTAATGGAGTTTGCGTCGTTCGACCGGCGACACAGTTACATCACCTATACTATTTATTGTTACTGAACATGAAACATATATATCTATTGACATTATAAATACTTATTTAGTAAAAATAATTATTTGGCTGTGTTCAATTCTAATACTTTGAGAAAAATATAAAAAAGATTCAAATTTAGTAACGTCGCGAGTTCTCTCCCCTGGGTCGATAGAACACTGCATGTGTCCTACTATGTTTACATGTAAAATATAGGGCTTATTTCTCTCGCATTTTAAATGCGGGTGTCACAACAAAAGAGCGGTAAGATGATATGATTCGTATTAATCGGGTTAGATTATGTATTCAGCAAAAACAATTATGTGTGTGTGCATGCTTGTAAATTATTTCAAAGAATTTTACATTGTAAAATATCCAAAAATTTAAATACCATGAATAAATAAATGTTATGCCCTTATAAAGTAATCTAGCACGCTATTACATTTTTACCATCCCCATAAGAAAATATCTTTGTCTTTCTCTCTCTCACTCTCTCTCTCTCTCTTTCTCTCTCTCTCTCTCTCTCTATATATATATATATATATATTTTGTTGTTGGTGATTTTATTATTCCATTATTGCGACAAAATATATGTTGTTTCATTAGCGTTCATAATGAACGCCAACTCTTCAAGCGTCAACGGAATCCAAATGCCTAAAATTTTAAATTCAACCCCAACCGGAAATTGAAGATGCATAAGAAAGAGGGGGACGAAGATTGGGCTCAGCCTATAGCGAGGACGGGAAAGGGGGAGGGGGGAGACCCCATCAGGTGATATTTCAGAAAGTTGAGTGGGGTGATATCTAGTGTCTGGGTCATCGTGACCTCAATTCCAACCGGGGCAGAGGGCAGGATGGGTTAATTTAATAATGAGAAGAACATTATAAAGTTATAACTATCATTTCTGTTGTAATAGGTGATTCTCGTGTAGATAAAAATATTTCATAATTTTAATTTAGGGTATTCATTGCTACTTTTGCATTCTATTTCAATATAATTAGTTATGGCTTTTATAATGAGCTCAGTAACGGTAGTGAATTTTGTTGTGATAATATTTGTTAATTGTAATTATATTATACTAATCACCCCACTCAACTTTCTGAAATATCACCTGTTGGGGTCTACCCCTTCCCAATTTCCCGTCCTCGCTATAGGCTGAGCCCCATCTTCGTCCCCCTACCTCTTATGCATCTTCAATTTCCGGTTGGGGTTGAATGTAAAATTTTAGGCATTTGGATTCCGTTGACGCTTGAAGAGTTGGTGTTCATTATGAACGCTAAAGAAACAACATGTATTTTGTTGCAATAATGGAATAATAAAATCACCACCAAAAAATATATTTTGCTCTGAATTTTCATTGAGCACTCTCATAAACCCGGTTTTAACTTCCTTCGGATTTATACCCCTGGATATTTGTAACAAGTTAATTATATATATATATATATATATATATATATATATATATATATATATATATATATATATATATATATATATATATATATAAGGAAAAGTTTAATTAAGGAACTCTAACTATTACGATATCCCAAGAAAATTACATAACACAAATATTTTTAATAAATAAGATATATATAAAATATTGCAGATAAAATTAGGCTCAATAGTTAACACGTTATATTAAACAGAGCTTAATTTAGTTTTTAACTGATTGCGAATATTTCCACTGGAAATTATATTAATTGTAATTGATAAAGTCTATATGCTGATGAGAAAAATAATAAATCCTAATGTGATTCTGATATAATAGTGATAATAAAAATTTTCTGAAACACGTATACATATAAATAAATATTGTTGAGGGTTGATTTTTGGAGCATAATAAGAAAATATTACGTATGTCGTAAATTTTATATTCTTCTTAATTAATATATATATATATATGTATATATATATATATATATATATATATATATATATATATATATATATATATATATATATAAGATAAATGAAAGAAGAGAGATAAAGATGTACGAATGACAAATATATTTCAACTTCGATTGTTCAATGCAAGATGTACTCGGTAAAAACATGTTTATTTTTCTTTCCTTAAGCCAAGGCTTTTCAAAGATTAAAATCTTATCATCAGAGGAATTACATAGATGGATAAGTTGGCAGTGGAAAAGCCAAAATTCAAAATTTGAAAAAAATATAAAGTAATGGAGAGTAAGGGAATGCGTGTAAAAACATGGAGTCTGTCCAGTTGGTTTTAATCTTTAAAAAGCCTTGGCTTAAGAAAAGAAAAATAAACATGTTTTACCGAGTACACCTTGTATTGAACAATCGAAGTTTAAATATATTTGCCATTTGTACATCTTTATATCTCTTTTTTCATTTATCTTTTATAATTGCTCTATCTCGTATATTGAGCTTAAACCATTTCACGATAGGTTCTATCCTCAAAAAGTATACTTTTAATTTTATATTATATATATATATATATATATATATATATATATATATATATATATATATATATCAGCATATATTGTATTCAATAGTTTAGACGGCTTGTGTCTACATATTTTTGTTCATCCTTTATAGATGCCTAATTGATATTCGATTTTCTTGCTGGTAGATAAAACCTCTATACTAATTTGCTACCCTAGTACTTTCGTTTTCTTCTAGTTTGGTATTAAATAAAGAACTTGAGCTCTCGAATGTATTAGTGATAGTTTTAGCGATAACTGTTAATATTAGTTGTAGTAGTAATAAAGTATTAGTGTTAGAGGCATTTTAGTACGTTTTCACTGTTATCGAAATAAATTGCTTGCTTTTTAGTTTTTATGTGTGGGGGTTTTAATGTCCGTAGTCTGAGTTGATTTTCATATTGTAATATAGAATTACAACGAGAACGGGGGCAGGTATGTTTAGCTTTTAGATGCTGGTCTATTGGGCTAGTGTCAGATATGTGCATGCCGAGACGTATCGACAAAGTCGTAGTAGTCAAGCCTATGCATATAGTTGTTTTTATTGTCGGAACCACAGTCTCGTAAATTCATATACGAGGTTTGTCTTATCGAAAAACTCAAGCGAGAACAATTGTCGGTGATAGATATTTACAATGTGAACAATATTTCATCAATCGTATTACAAGGACGTTGCTATAATCAGTTAATAATGAAAAATTTGAAAAACTAAAATATTAGAAAACACAAGGGAGAGAAAGAGATAAAAGATAGAAGCAAAAATACATGAAGAATATGGGAAATATTATTTTAATCGTTTCAAAATGTGTGGTTGTCATTCTGGCAGAAAATAAGTCTAGATGAAAAAGAAAATAAATACCAAAGGAAATTAACAAAGGCATGCCACGTGTTATCTGATGATATTTGTCGTAAAAACCAAGGAAGGGAGAGAATGAAAGAAGACAATTGGACAAAATTGAATGTATGATAACATGTAGTGAAAAAATTAAAAAGTGTTTTATTTCTTTTTATCTATTATTTTAATCTAATGTTATTCGGATAAAAATGTTAGCTGAAGTAGTTGTTATGTGAAAAAAACATATTCATTGTTTGATAAAATCGTTGGACTACGAAATCAGTTTTTAATTGTTTATTGTTACTTAGAGTTGACAAAGGTTCGGTTGATTTTACTTCCTATTTCCTATTCAAGTGTTCTGTTTTCTTTAGGGTGACTCATCCCTGTTTCTTTGCAATTCTCCTAGCCAATCGTAGGACTTCACAAACAAAGGTTCTGTTTATTTTACTTCATATTTCATATTCTATTGTTCTGTATTTATAGGATGACTGATCCCTGTTTCATTGTTGTGTCAGTATAATGGGTGACCTTATTTTAACACGTGATTGCTTGTATTTCTACTTAAGGTTTTAGGTTTTTAGTTTTTTTAGGTTTTATTATAATTTAGTTTTTTTATTTATTTATTTATTTGTTTATTTATTTTTTTTATTCATTATGTATTTTTACCTGAGGTAAATTTTATTGTCTGCAGGCTGTTGTTTTCTATTTCCCTTCTACAGTTTAATAGGTTTGGGGGTCTTTAAAGTTTAGGATTTCAAATTTCTCATTCAGGCATAATCTACACGGATTGTCTAAATTTATTCATGTACTGGCCGTTCGTTTTATTTTCCATTCAATTATTGGTGAGCGTCCGTTTTCTTTGCGCTCTAAATAATGGTTTGATAGTGCTGTTTTAGTTAAGCGTTCTTTGTTTTTAAATGTGTTGTTGTAGTCGTAATATCTAGTTTTAAAATAGAGTGAGATCATACACACGTGGTATTTCTGGTTATTCGGTCTTTCTTTGGCAAATATTGTGGCTTGGTAAACAAAACTATGGAAAACAGAACAACAGAATAGAAAATAGGAAGTAAAATCAACCGAACCTTTGTTGGTGAGAAGCCCAACGGTTATCTAAGAGAAAAACAAAAAAAATGATTCATTAACTTGCTAGATGCGTCTATAAAAACACTGGGCAAAACTTATACTATGCATTTTAGCCTGACGATTCCCCCCGGGGATAAAACGCTACCTAGCTCTACTTACGTATCAGGCACAGTTGAACTAAATACTGAAAATTGATTCATAAAAAAATATATCCCCGTATAAGATTTTCTGTATATATATGACATAATATATATACATATATATATATATATATATATATATATATATATATATATATATATATATATATATATATATATGTGTGTGTGTGTGTGTGTGTGTGTGTGTGTGTGGTGTGTGTGTATTTTTCCTATTCAAATGATAATTATAACATAAAGTAATGAGAAGATCTCAATAGTGTAAGGCCAGATCTATGCTATATTCAATATTTTTTATGTAATGTTATACGATTTCAATGTTATAAAGGACTTATTTTTATTCAGTACACAAATGTGTGTGTGTGTGTGTGTATGTGTGTGTTTGGTGTGTGTGTGTATTTTTCTATTCAAATAATAATTCTAACATAAAGTAATGAGAAGAGCTCAATAGTGTAAGGCCAGAGCTATGCTATATTCAATATTTTTTATGTAATGTTATACGATTTTAATGTTATAAAGGGCTTATTTTTATTCAGTACACAAATGTGTGTGTGTGTCTGTGTGTGTGTCTGTGTGTGTGATAAAAAGGCAAAAAGAAAAACAAATAGGATAAATAATGTGTTTAATTTATTGTTCCTGTTGTCTTTTTCACACATTCTGTCTCACTACATTTTACTTCATATATAAAGTGTATTTTATCTTCATATATGTATATATATGTTGGATCTGTGAAGGATTATAGTTCTAGATATCAAATAGATCTAACTGCATGTGAAGAACATATAGTTTCAAATTAAAAAACTAAAAAAGCCTCTCACTATAATATATATCAATATATACGCTTCTGTTTAACTAATTGCCATAAATATATTTTTACTACTTAGCTCTACTCACGTATTAAGTACTGTTGAAGTAAATACTGGAAATTGATACATAAAAGATTATATCTATATATAATATTTGATGTGGGTACATGAAAGAATGTATATGTATGTATGTATGTATGTATGTATGTATGTATGTATGTATGTATGTATGTATGTGTGCGTATATTAATATATGCGCGTGTGTATGTGTTGTGTGTGTGTTTAGTATGTGTGTATTTAGGCATACTGCATACAGCATAATTACGGATACCCACCGGTTCTCGTTAGATCACCAGAGTTAAGCGACGATGAACCTGGTCATTGTAAAATGGGTGGTAATTTGGAAATACCAGGGATTGTATTTTGGAGGACAGCGTTAACTACCTGCAATAAGTGCAAAAAGCAAATAGCGTCGTTATCTCAATTAATTTATATGCGACTCGTGACCGCTGATTAATTTTATAGCAGATAATGCTCTCCCATCGGGAAAAGCAGTCTGAATCCGACCAGGGGTATTTCACACCAGAATGTGTGTGCTCCAAGTATTTGCCATTGAATCAGGAGATTTAGGTAATTTTGGGACTGATAGTTTACTGATTTGCATATTTTGAAAATATATCGAATAACCAACAATATAATGTCCATTAAAACATTCATCACTAATCGTTAGTGATATTATCATCTTTAATAGAGCCTATCTGCCAAACTACGATGTGAATAAAAAATTAACCTACCAGAATCTAAAAGAAAAAGTTGTGTAACATATGTTCTACTCCTTAATCGGTAGTTTAGCAACGTTATACGGTAAGAGAGTGAACCATTTCTATACTAAAAGCGGTAAAGGTAATCTTTATTTTCGGAATAATCAGTTATGATGTTTTACGAACTGGCACGGGAGGTCTCGCGTGATTTCGTACAGACAATCTCGGCTCTATTTAAAGGAACGGATAATTGAACGTAAAATCACATCTGACGTTAAGAGACAAGTCTCGCCCCTAATATAATCTCGGTTGTCCATGGCTCATCCAGTGGTGCAAGAACTGGCGAAATTATTATGCCGTTTGGACAAGACGCTCAGAAATTCTTATTGGATATTTGGCATCGAACTGCTAGCGCCGAGGCGGAGAGGGGGAGAAAATATAAAACTGTCTGCTCTCTATAAATTCATGTCACTCGACGAGTTTTATCATTCTGCATTTAAAAGAGACAAGCACATAAAATATTTACCTTCGAGTTGAAGCCAAAGAGAGTATACTCGTGGCGTTCCCCCTAACACATCATCATCATCATCATCATCATCATCATCATCATCATCATCATCATCATCATCATCATCCTTTTTCAACTTCTGGTAAGCAAATTAAAATGACTGGTGAACGGCTTGAACTTTTTCATGGCTGTATAGTATGCAATTTGCAGGGATAATACAGAACTATTGACACGAACTCCACATATTAATTCATTTTAAGTGGATCCTTTGATGTGGCGAACAGGGATCATGCTATCCAGCCGGCACATCATGTCTCTACAGGCTCACGATTCGTACCACGTTACAAAAGTCGACCGAATCACAAGTGGTATTTCGGAGTGTTATTTCTTATAGTGCAGTTGACCTTCCAAGACTTTGGAGTCAAATTGATTAATGTGACACAAATAAAGTAATCAAATAAATTAGAATATTTCACTCACTTGAATATCTAAACTAATAGATATGATACCCCCTTTTCTCCCTATGCTAAAACGTTTTATCTTCAATAAGAATTTGCATTTTAAAATAGTAAAAAAAATCTCCAAGTGTTTACATTTGTATAAAAATTATGCTCATAATTATATTAATGGTACTTGATTATGTTAATGATACACTAATAATTAAGTGAATAGGAATTAATAAACACATTCACACATAATTCAAGACACTATGAATAGTATATCCACACGTTTTTATTTATATTCACATATAACATACATACACTTGTATAACCATAGATACTTTTAAATCAATAAATAAATCTAAATGAATACATTCACACGTAAATTAGTTAAAGAGTTATATAATTTCAAACCCACTTTTATACATATTCCCACATATTGCAAGAACTTTATTTATTAATTAATTAATGAGACACAAATGAAGTAATCAAATAAATAGAAATAGATTTATACACCCACTTTAAATATTTAAACTAATAGGTATGATACCTCAGTTCTCCTTATGCCTTTATTTTTAATCATAATTTGCGTTTCAAAAAATAGCAAAAAGCTCCACACTTCTACTTTCTTATTATAATTATTTTTTCTCTCTTCTTTCTTTTTCTTCCCTCTTCCAATGTCAGAATCAACGATAGATTCAGACTCCCCCGGTCTCACATCAACTGTCAGCCCAGCTTGGCTATGACATATTTGGACCCAGACAAACTTCCCAGCTAAAAATTAACATGTGTAGCTAATAAGTAGAAGCCATCATCCCATTCATGTTCGCGTCCTTTGAATAAGACAAATAAGGTGATAACGCTATATCCAAAATCATGAGCCTAACCCACGTCTGGACATTTTCTGACAAATCAAAATTAATATTGTGTATGATTTGTGTACATTGTTACTTTCATCCTGAGGAATTCTTTTAATAAAGATGAAACGTTGATGAATATACAAATAACATAGTTTTTGTCTTTCCTCTTTCATTTTCCATATATATATATATATATATATATATATATATATATTATTAAAGTTCAAATATATTTATATGATGAACAAAACACAATATTTTTTAAAGTGCTCGATAAAAAGTAGTGCTTCAAACTGTTCAGATATATATATATATATATATATATATATATATATATATATATATATATGTATATATATTGATATATTGATATATACTAACATTTGATTATCAGATGGCACTTACAAATAGAATTGGATTGTAGTGAGAACAAGACTGATTCCACCAAGCGAATGATGTGTCTACAGAGTAACCATGTGCGAGGTATCCGTGAACTTCCTGGTTGCAAGTGTTATTTCTAAGCACACTTTCTCTTCGATTAAAGGCGTTACAGTATATCCTACCCTAAGATGTCAACCATATTTGAAAAGAGGTCGGCTAGATATACACTTTACCAAAGTTATGTGTGAGACTAATATAATAGTTTCAGTAAAATTGAGAATGACACGTTGTGCTGATGACAAATCACCTCCACTTCCATAGATAGCTACATAGTACATAGTACATTCATGCGTAGAGCCGGCGGGACAGTTATAAAAGATGGGGGAGGCTTCTCCTAAAAAGTGGGGGCGGTAAAGCACATGCATATAAACTTAATTATTGATGACCGTAAAGTGTGGGGGGAGCAAGTCAAAAAGTGAGGGGGGTCCAGACCCTCCTGCCCCCTACGTGCCGGCGTCCATGATACGTACATCACGTAGTATGTGTATGTGTGAGTGCGTATGTGTGTTTATTTATTCATATAAATATATATATATATATATATATATATATATATATATATATACTCCTTGATACAAAAGTAATTGTTTTTATATTCGGATTAAAATTGTTGAGGTGTACTTAATAGATCTTTTAGAGTCCGGAACGAAATGATGATGCAACGATCACATTTTTTCTTAAATCACCGACTTATGGACTTCAATTTCTGGTCCGCTTTCGAAAGGCTTTAATCTAAAAAAAAGTCGGGAAACTGATTTCCTTTTGTTCATCTCGTTAAATGAAAGCAAAAATAGCATACTCTTCGTGAAGATTAATCTGGTTGCAATAATAGAGCATAAACGCGATGCCTGCTGCGATTGTTGGTGTCTTAGATAGTTGGGAATCGACACACATCTCTAGGAGCAAAGTGCAGTATATGTTCTGCTAATACACCTCATCTTTTTTGTCCTCGGTCAGTGAAGGAGTAATCCTACTAGACTTAAGCAATTTTTATTTTTCCCAATACACAATGTCTCTATTTGGTGAACTAGATTATTCCAACATTAAAAACCGGCTGTTGTCCAACTCTGCCCTCGTGGGGAGGCAATTAAGTTATAAGAACTTGCTGAGTTTTTCTGAAATCTGTATGACAGCAAGTCTTTCCAGATTCGCAGATCTCTCCGTTTGATTCCACTCTTATTCTTACTCATGTGTTCTAACATGTCGTTTCTAGTGATTTCTCGCTGACACCCCTGAATTTTTCCGGGAATCTTAGCGGCAATAACATTAATCTCCATTTAAGTACTCTCCGTTCCTTACCAATCGAGGTCTGAATGACATAATGCCTTCTCAGACTGTTTATACCCTAAAATCCTACGCCGTCACGTTTCGTATAACAAACTTTTATTGCTACCAATACGTTTGAATTTTTTATCTTTGGGTGTGTCAATTTATCCTATTTTTCTCATATGTCGTTAGTTTTTATGCGAGCAATTGCCTTATCTTACGCTCGTCTAAATAGGCCCCCTCCTTTCCCTTTTTAAGTTCTGTTCGCTCAATGTCATTTTATTTTAAGAAACCTGGGGTTGGTCATTCACCCGTTTATGTGGACTGGTTTTTCTAGGGCTAGAAACTACTTGATAAAACTTGCTAAAACCGGTTTTCATATATTTCTTAAAACGGAAATCGATTTGCAAAATTAATATTTGGAGTTTTCGGTTTTCGTGAAACATTTCACTATTGTTTTCCTTTGAAGTAATTTCGTTTATTAACTGCAACCAATTTGTATTTAGCTAGCTGGGTTCGGTTTATTTCATTGAAACATATCGCAACATATAATTTTCTTATCTTGGTTGCACTCATATCACAAAAAAACATTTTGTTACGATGATTGGTGTTTTATATCGATACATCTTATGTACCTTCATTTAGTTAAGTCAAATGTCGTTGCTTACAATAATGTAAACATTTTAATATCACAGACTCATTGCTCCATGTTGAAAACGGTGCATATATTAATTCCCCACTTTAATTTTTTAACAATAACAAATTAATTTTGTAATCACTTATTTTTCCTTCATTACATTTTTAGTTCATTTTGCTTGTGCGCTGTGCGCTGTGCGCTGTGTTAAACATGTGATTATCACAATTTGGATCACATTATAACGGTTTCCTCCAGGCAGGTCTGTCAGCTGCAGAGGCTTCCCATGTATTAATTTCAATTGAGCAAGCCTTTATATCTTGCTTGCAAACATCCTTGAAGCTGAGATGGGGACGACCCCTTTTTCTTGAGCCGAAGGCAAGCTCGCTGTAGAGAAGGTCTTTAGGGATGCGCCCATCATCCATCCTGCACACATGGCCCAGCCAGCGAAGACGTCGCTCACGCAGTCGGGAGTAGATGGATGGAATGCCTGCTTTTTGCAGAACATCATTGCTATTCACTTTGTCCTGCCATGTGATACCAAGGTGCCAGGCCGCATCACAGGGTGTCTTGGAGACATCGCAGGTCAGGGCGCTGGCACCAGCTTGACCTCATCATTACTAGACGAAGGTACCTAAAACATTTCCTTATGTCTAGAGCCTACCATAGTGTCGATTGTGATACGGATTATTCCTTAGTATGCAGCAAGGTTAAACTTCAACACAAAATTGTCTACCACACTAAACAGGAGGGTATTGCGTGTATAGACGTTAGCAAGACTCAACACCCAAATCGTATGGCAGAATTCAACGTGATGTTTTCCTCCACCTTCAAAGGAGATCACAGTCGACCTACATCTGAACAGTGGGAAACACTCAAGAACGACATATATATATATATATATATATATATATATATATATATATATATATATATATATATATATTAACTAAAAGCTAAGTTTGATTAAAAGCGAAGAGAAATAATGGCGTTATTATATTATGTAAAATATGACTTTGTAGTATGGTCGAGTGTTCACATGGAACACTTTTCATAGTGATAATTTCGTCATTTTTAGAATAGCGTTTATCGCGTCTTGCAGTCGAACTCTTCATATACACATTGATTCATATTGAACATTGCTATAGTACTACATAACTTTGAAGAACAGAATGAATTTACCAAAAAAAGTTTGAATTGTGCATTATTGTTAAAATGACTATAGTTGGTTATGTTTTGTATTAGCGGCAACAATAGTGTTGATGTTAGTAGTAGTTGTTGTAGTAGTTGTGAGCATTTTATTTCTCTCTTTTACTAATATGTTGTGCAACTCTGTTGAAATAATTATAAGTGACTAATAAACAGAAATACATATCATATAGATAAACAGACAATGCTCAATCATTATGAATGATTATCCTTTTTATTTATCGACTTTTACTCCGTTTTTATTTTTTTATTTTACTTAATTTCTGTTTAGTCCAACTATTAGCCAACTAATCTTTTTACCCCAATTCTATTCACTATTTAACAGTCTATTGGTTCTCCTTCACTTTCAACTATCCCGCAATCATACTGGACGAGGATATGCCATAGATGATCTCGTAACCAGCTATTTTTCTCTCATTCTTTCTCTCTTTCTGTTTTCCTCTCTCTCTCTCTCTCTCTTTCTGTTTTCCTCTCTCTCTCTCTCTCTCTCTCTCTCTCTCTATCTCTCTCTCTCTCTCTCTCTCTCTTACTCGTTTTTGAGACTCACCACACTACAGAGGAAATGGGCAATCCATTATTATTTAAGACCACGGTGCTCGTCTTAAGGAAGTCAGTGACCAATTTTCATTTCTTCTATACTTTAATACTTTAATTGATGATGAACAAGTAAGAGAGAAATTTAAAATAGAATGTTACTATGATAATGATGTGGAATCCATTCCGTTATTTAACGAAATTATTCGAGCTAGAGGGAATAGAGTTCCCAGGCTTTAAAGATGCTCTGGGGTCTTTACTGAAGTTTGGGAGGGATGTTTTTTCGACGCTGTGTGTGTAATACAGATTACCGCTTACAATCGCATCCTAAGTTGTGAACGGTAATTTTCAAAGCGGAAATTTATAAAAACATATCAAACGTCTTGACTGACCAACTGGAACTAAAAAAAAATTATCATTGTTTATCGAAAACGATGAAGCAGTTCAAATATTTTCTGACAGGGGTATCATCTGAGGAAAAGAACTTAAGTTATGTTGGTCGTCGCTCTGTTTATTTTGATATGTTGCGCCCTTATTTTATTTACGGTTGCCCTCCTTTTCTGTGTATTGTTTCTAACAGGATTGTCTTGACAAGTCCTGTCGATACCGTGATGCTCTAATACAGTTGTGCCCTTTTCACTGTGATCAATAGGTTTTAGTAACCAATTTCTCATTGATGGCATTCTTTCTTTCAGAGAACAATCAATAAATTGTATTGGCAAAAAATAGCAAAGTGCAGCAAGCCATGTAAAAGTTTGTTAGAAGATTTTGCATCTATACACTGTCTGAATGTTTATAAAAGACGACTTTAAATCTTGGTATGGTTTGCACGGAAGAAAAACACGCAGAGAATGCTGCCTTTTGTTGTTGAGACGAAAGCGATAATAGTACATCTTCTGCGTGCGACCGCAGAGACAGCAACGAAACTCCTCTGAAAAAACTCCTCTAAAGGGAGATTTAAATTCCCGCTGATGAGGTTGTATTTCAGAATCAGGTTCATTGGCACCCTTCGCTGCTCAAGAGAAGAAAGATTTAATATTTGAAGCCGTCCTTTGGTTGTAAGAGTTTAGAATAACGTCAGCATTATGGTCAGCAACCGTTGAACAGACCCTCCGTTTACAATATCGTTTTGGAAATAGGATTTTTTCCTTGGATGGTATACTCAAGAAATGACCGCACTACGGTCATGTAAAAGGGACGGTAAGCGTTTGCTGTTATCCTTATAAAAAATTCCCGGATCCTGTAGAGAACCGTATTTTTTTTTTCATTATTTAATACATCGTTACGTTGATTATTTATTTCCATTTTTATTTCATTTTGTTTTCAGTCATTCATTCTGCATTTCTTATTTTATTCCTTCTTTCGTTTTTATTTCATTCATTTCATATATTCAGAACTTTTTTATTTCATTCATTTCATATATTCAGAACATTTTATTTAATTCATTTCATATATTCAGAACTTTTTTCTTTCATTCATTTCATATATTCCAAACTTTTTTTCTTTCATTCATTTCATATATTCAGAACTTTTTTCTTTCATTCATTTCATATATTTAGAACTTTTTTCTTTCATTCATTTCATATATTCAGAACTTTTTTCTTTCATTTATTAATTATTTCCAAATTCCTTTTTTACTTCAGTTATTCGTTCTTAATTTATTTTAATTCAGCTTTTTTTAAATTTCATTCCTCCACTCTTACCTATTTTTTAATTGAATTTATTTTTCCTTATTTTATTCATTCGTTCGTCTTCATCTAAATCATTATTTTAATTAGCTATTTCTTTTTTAATTGATTTGTCTTATATCGTACCTATTTTCTTTTATTCATTCACTCTTTACATGTTTACAGTATTCATTATTAATGTGTATCTATCTTTCTTTTTTCTCTCTACCTCTCCTTTTTCATGTCTTCTCATTTTATTAATAGCATTCGTTCATTAACCTACACCGTGTCCTCTTTTTAATTAACCGTCCAAAACAATGTAGTTTTTTTAGTTGTTTAATTATCAATCTTATATTTTATTAAACTAATTTGAGAATATTTTAATAAAATTATCAATATTTAAAAATTAATATAGGTTTTAAATTTTATCTGTTATTATTATCTCGAGTATCCTTGATATTGGCATAACACACACAAATATTTATATATATATATATATATATATATATATATATATATATATATATATATATATATATATGTGTGTGTGTGTGTGTATTTTTTATTTTTTATATTTGGAATTTTTTCTATTCAAATATAAGTTTTATAACATAAAGTATATAATAGCTCAATAGTGTAAGGGCTATGAAATATTCCATATTTTTTATGTGATTTGTATACCATTTCAATGTTATAAAGAACTAATTCACGCCATTTAATAAAACAATTGTATACTGAATAAAAAATAAGTTTTATAAAATGACGTGAATCAGTCCTTTACATTGAAATGGTATAACAATCGCATAAATAATATAAAATATAACATAACTCTGGCTTTACACTATTGAGCCATTATAATTACTCTAAAAATAAAACCTTGCTATTAACCACTCACGTCTTGGCAGGAAACCATTGGAGAGGGAAGCCTCATTAGTCCTGATCAAAAAACTTCCTAGAGCTGGAATCCTGAACAAAATATCTGGTTTGCAAACCTAAAATTGCTTAAGAAGTAAATGAGCCTTGCCTATCGCCCGGCCTTTGCACTCCTTCTTTGCAAGACGCAGAGGTACCAGCTGGAACGCCTCAATTGCATCAAGTGCCGGACCTTGTTTTCTTGACTAGGATAATGAATTTCGTCTCTCTTTCTCTCTATCTGGGCAACTTGGGGAAAATCTTTTCGTCACTAAGTCTTACATGACATGTTTTGGTCGCTCTTGTTCTGGCAGGTTGAAGGTACAGGTTAAACAGCTTGTCTGGCTGCTGTTTCCGACTGACATGACAGGAGCCTAAACTCTTAGGTAGCGCTAAGAATGGCTTGAGACTCGCATTCACTAATATCCGGGGACTTAAAACCAACATCAACGATGTAGAAACTTTTCTCCTGACAAACTCACCGGATATCCTAGCACTAAATGAAACGAACCTTCAATTCTCAACCTCCTCTCACAACTTTGACATGACTGACTACTTCTATCTCTACTGTAAAGACTCTGAAAAACATATGCACGGGGTAGAAGTTTATGTTTGGAACACCCTCCCCTAACTAGAGAACATAGGTTAGAATAAGATGACCAAAGACTACATGTGTTGTAGATTGACTTTACACCACAGCGTTAGTTACTTATATTTTTATACCGTTCACCTTCGACCCAGGACTGTACCCTGCAAAACTCTGCTTCTGAAATAATAGATAGAGCACTCTCACTCAACTCGAATGCCCAATTACATGTATTTGGGGATTTTAATGCACATGTCTTCTCCAAACTCTACAACAAATGCCTTGCTGAATCTTGCTTACCTAATAGCTGGAAGATTGCCTCTCTGGGACCAGTCTTCAAGAATTCTGCGGATAGAACAGATCCTCAGAACTATCGCCCAATCAGCCTACTCCCGATCTTTGCTAAAGTCTTTGAATCCTTAATCTATCTAGCGATAGTCCGTCACCTAGTTTATGCTAAACTTTTTTTCTGACCGCCAGTATGGATTTAGACAACACGATCTACTGTGGAACTCTTAACGGTCATCTCTGAATGCATATATCATACACTTGACAAGGCAGGAGAAACTATGACAGTAGCACTTGATATATCCAAGGTCTTTGACAGGATATGGCATAAAAGACTCCTAAAAATTCAATCATATGATATTACTGGACGAATATTTAATATAATTAGATCCTTCCCAACCAAAAGAAAGATCTAGATTGTCCTTGATGGCCTTTCATCTAAGAAACATGACATAAATGCAGGTGTACCCCAGGAATCAATCCTCGGACCTGTTGTTCAAGATTTTCATAAACGACCTCCCTGATGATATCGAGTCTGAGATAGGTACATTTGCTGACAACATCACGCTGTACTCTCGTCATGTGGGAAAAACGGACGCGCAAATATCCGACGCAATGGCTGAATCCTTAGAAAGTGACCTCCAGACTATAGTGGATTGAAGTCATAAATAGTTGGTAACTTTTAATGCCGCAAAGACAAAGCTACTTTCCTTCAATAACTACAAGAAACCTATTGAACCACCGATTGTCTTGGAAAATAACACCCTACCGAAGAGTTCAACATTTAAACTACTCAGCCTAACATTCACAGGTAACATGAGCTCATAAAAATATATTGAAGACATTGCTAAGGCTGCTGCAAATAATTGGGTGCTCTCTCTGCCGTGCTAGTAAACTCCTCACACCTTTCATTATCCTGTATCTCTACAAAGTCACCATCCGCCTATGCATGGAGTAGTGTTGTCACATATGGGTTAGTGCATCATCTACTAGTCTCTCCCTCTTAGATAATGTCCAAAAAAGAGTCGTCAACCTAATAAGTCTCTCACTATCCACTAAGCTCCAACTCCTGTCCCATCACTGCAATGTTGCATCCTTGTGCTTGTTTTAAAAATACTTCAATGGATTGTCCTCCGATGAACTAGCTGCGCTAGTGCCCCCTCGGCGCAAATACACTAGAACAACCCGACAACACTGTACAAAGAACTAAAACTTCTCGCGATTCATATAAAACGGGAATCATCGACAAACGAAATCTAGTAACTTTAGTTTCAGTGATTGAACGCAAATAATCGGGATTATAAAAATGTTAACAGTGCTTATCCCGTGAATAATCTGGAGATTCACAGAAAATGGTCACTTTTTTAATATAGTTCTATACAATCCATAGAATTGCTTAATAGTGATGTTCAGTTTTGTGCTTATTGCGATTTAAAATTATTTCTGTAAACTCTGATGAAATGTAAATATAATTTATTTCTCTCTTCTTTTCGTTCGTATCGTCTATTGTTTGCTTGGATATTTTTTGTAAGAATTTTATGTTTTAACAAAATTTTCTTCGGAAATGTTTTGCTTCGCATTCTTTCATTTCGTTGTGTTTTCCTTCTTTCTTTCTTTTACTTCCAATTATTTTTCAACTTGTTCGATTTCATTTGCATTACAGTGAAATATTTTTTTTTTCTGTTTGTCGCTTCAGATTTAAATATTATAGTTTGCCTTTTTTACCTATTCTTGTTATAAGATTTTGAATATGATTTCTTCAAATCCACTTATTTCTTCTACGTTTTATCATTCGTTTCTTTAATACTCTTCAGTTTTTAATTGTTCTGCCTCAGTTTCCACTGATTCAGAAGTAGTACGTGTTCTTTAAAATTAATATCGTCAATCTAAGCAAAATTCCAATCCGCAAATTTCTTTTTTCTTGGTTCTTTTTAAAAATTTCTATAAATCATTCTCAAAATAATTAGACATTTATACGTACAAGTTAATGTTAAAATATATTTATATGTGGCTGTATATGATGACATACCTTTCTAATAATAACAATACACAAACGTATTATATGTACACTCCCGGGAAAAAAATGTAGCATGGCTAATTTTGAATATATATGTAAACTGAGTTTGGCTTATTTTGAATACTTATTTGGAATAAAATTTACAAAAGCACACATTAGCAAATGTGCATTGAACTTATACTAAAATAGTTTCTCTGTGAGCCTTCTGTAACAAGGCTATTTATTTGGGCATGTTATCTGTCACTGTTTTATATTGTTCCGAAATTATCGTTTCCCGCGCGATTGTCAAAGTGATTTTTGTTTGCAAATTTTCTCCCAGCAAATTTTCTATAACCTGTGCTCTACAAGAACTTGATCGGGTTATAATCAAATTGTGTACGTTTTCTGAAAAGAAATATCATTCAATTACATTTTGATTCATTTTTCATTGTGAGGTGGGGCATTATCGTGCAGAAACAAGACGCTTCCCTGAAAAAAGGAAAGATAGAACTTTTAAACATTTTTTCTAAATTACAGATGTATTCTTTGATATTGATGCTCTGCTTACATAGAATTAACGAAGCAATGAAAATGCACTCAAAACCATGATTTTCATATTTCCCTGCTTAACTGTAGTTTGAAAATAGTCAACCTTGAATATATCACTTGATTTTGGAAAGCTCTGTTCGGGAGCAACCTTCACAAGAGAAAATCCACACTCATCAGGCCAAATAACGCTCTGAAATCATTACTAATAACAGAGCTAACCCTATGCTTCATCCTTCATGATATATCGTTTTCATTCAACCACCCGGCTATTGTTCTTCGACAAAGAGACTTACCCTCTCCTGTTTTGAACTGTTCGACAAAATTTGTAAGGGTGTCATTCCTGTAAGGAAGAGTTGTCGGTTTCAGGTTTGAATCATTTCTTCTTCTTGATTGATTGAGACGGCTTCAGTATGTATTTCTGTCCACATTAACTGTTTGTTCATATTGTTTACTAATTCTATTCACTATAGAAAAAGAAGGAGCAATTTTTTCCTTGTTCAAAATGGCAAAACTTTGTTTATACTATAAGCCTTTCTTTCTCATCTCTTCAATTCTGGATTTTGTAATTTCATATACTTGCTTATTTTTCTTCTTATGTGACATTTTATATGAAATATTAAGATAAATTTAGCAGCTCAGAGCCTAAGCCCGGGAAAAAGATCTGATATCAACAAAATTACTCAAAAACATAATATTTACAAAATTATTGAAAATTTCGCTAAGTTCATTTTTTGCCCAGGGGTGTAAATTAATTGCTGCTAACGATAATGAGTGTTGCATAAGAGATAAGAATTATACTAATAATACTACTGCTACTATTACTATCATATGGGCGGGTGTAGTGCAGCATATGTGCGTTCCTCATCATACTATTCTCCCCAAGCATTATTTCCTCCTGTGACAGGAAGTGTAGTATTTATTTGTTCGTCATGATACAATCCTCCAAAGTATTATTTTCTCTTTTATTTTTTTGCGGGGATGCGGGGTAGTTTTTTATGTAATACTTGTATATTTCTGTAGTTATAATACAATCCTGGTAGAGATTACCTGCTTTTATTTTTAGGGGGTTAGTTTATTATCTGTTCTGTTGTCATGATAACACCCTGCCAAGCATTACCTCCTCCTTTTTGAGGGGCGAGTAGTGTAGTATATATCATGTTGTCATGGGAGCATCCTCCCAGGCATTCCATCTTCCTATAGGGGGTGAGGTTGTGTAGTATATGTCAAACTTCTTTTGGGCATGCGCATACAAACAAGGTTTATGAACTTCTCAAACCCGACTTAATCTTCCTAAACAAAAGCAAGAGCATTTGCTTAATCATTGACATAGTTAGCCCCTTCGATACCAGAGTGCATAAGAAGGAACATGAAAAAATAAAAGAATATCAAGATATAAAATGAGAATAAGTTAGACTATGGAAATGTAAAGAAATCAAAGTGATCACCGTTGTAATTAGAACGCCTGTAATCATAACAACAAGCCACAACCAATGGCTTAAACAGATTAAGGAGACAATTTCTTCCGTAATTCTCCAAAACGCTTTCCTGTTAAGAGTGGCGAAAATGTTAAGATACAGCTTGAATGTTTAAAGTCAATGGAATTGATCTGATGTTCAAAAATAAAATAAAATAAATCTATCTAAAAACATCCAAAAGTTAGTACCACAGTTAAATAATATTAATAAAGACAAGGCAGAAGAAAACATACACGTCGTGATACCAGCCTGGGCTGTGACCACACAAAATGATTGTGACGGGTCGAAGAGGATGGGAAAAAGCAGAAGAGAAGGAGAACCAAGCAGACATCCACTGGAAGGGTGTGAGAAATACTGGAACCTTGTGGAGGCTCTTGTGATAACGCCAGATAATTTGCAACGGCTATCAAAAGAAGCGGATAGTGCTGTATATCTGAGGAAACTTGTCACTTTAACTCCAATAACACTATTCGTTATTGACAGTGAGCAATCACTGATAATTAGTCGCGTGGAGACTTCTAGTGAAGAAATAACAATAATCGCTTATAGGCTCCAAAACTATTTATTTAAATAGCACTAATGTTTACATTCAGAATCCCGTGGATGTCGGATGTAATCAAATAAAGTATACTAATTAGTGAACTTTACAAAAAACTCCGAACACGTTTTTAATTCTTTCATGTAAAAATGCAAAATATAATCGATACGGCGAGAGTAGTCTTACCTAAAATGTAATTTGCGCCTAACTCACAAATTATCAAAAATAACAAATTGAACAAGAAATTACAAAACAACGAGACAAATGAATACTTTAAAAGTAAAACAATAAAGCATCTAAATAGAAACAATCTAATATACTTTTCTGTGAAGTATTTTGCTAAATTTACAAGTACAATGAGCGACTATGACTATAGATTTGGTCAATCGGGTCCAAATCTTGTGAAGCATATTATATTTATGTATGCACTAATAAGACTTAGAATGGTGTGATTCGGTCACCCGTTTTTTCGTTGCGTTTCACCACAATACCAAGTTTCATATTAGAGAGTGGCACATTTCACTAAACGCCCAGGAAATTCAGCGAGAAAGCTACAATTCACCGCAGTCTCGTTTATTCAAACGAGCTTTTGCATTGGATACCATGTAGCCAACCGACGGAGTTCTTAATAAATACTAAACGTACAGCTGATTATATTTATCAGACTCGAGTTGAGAAGAAATAGCACTTACCTTAAAGTTGCGAAATAGATTGCCGTTTCGCCTGAAAACCTTTACAATGTCGCTTGTTGTGTGGCTTCGTCGAATGCACAGTAACCGGACGGGCACTTGTAATATGATTGCTCGCTAGTTATCCAACTTAACTGACATTGAACCAGACAAGAACGCCAATTATAAGAAAAAAGTATTACCCCTCCCTTATAACAGCAGTCAGTGATCATGTGGTACAGATCACATGACTCCAATAACTATAATTGTTAATAGAAAATAATAACAACCTTTGGTTAGTTTAGAATCCGACAACACAAGGTAAGTACATTGCTCTTCGCTCTCCTGACCACAATCACTCCTCCACAACGCAAGCGAGATGTAGGCGTTTTATAAATCTTGCTTAATCCAGAACTAACTATACTTCCCAGATCAATCGATCAATCAGATACTCAAGTCTATCAAACAAATGGTGTACATTCGCATTTTAAAACAAAAGTGATTGTGCCCTTTTATTAATATATTATGTTATGAGCCTTTTCAGATTTAACTACTATTACTGTCAATTTACATGTTATGTTATTTTTTTTTCAAAACTAAAATATATATAAAGTTTCTCAAACTAAGCATTCGGTCAGAGATCAAAAGGTAGTATATGTTCAGTTAAGAGAATTCCTACTAGACTGAGGAAATATTTATTTTTCTCCTAATCCAGAGGACCTCGTTTTGATGAGCTAGATTTACCCCACATTAAAAACTGCCCTTGTGTACAACTCTCCTCTGTGAGGAAGCAAGTAAACTAAAATTCTAATATTTAATATCGCCCGTAGAGAGTTCTAATCATTCAGCTATTAATCAATTAGCCATTTTAAATTAATCTTTTACAATATGTACAATATGTATAGGCTTACATATAAAGTGTATGATTAGCTAAATGGTTACCACCACGTACTATAGAATTAAGGGTGTTGAGTTTCAATCGTATCTGACCTAGTGTGTTCTATTATGTACTAATAGCATTGGAGAATGTAGTATTTAATGCTTTATCCCCACATGTGGATACTTTAGTTAATTAGGTTCAGATAATCATGTATAGTTAATCATTGACAATAGGTATTGTATTGATGCATTATATGACTAAAAAGCGGTTGCAGACTGGGATGAAAATGTAAACCCCTGTCCCCTTTTTTATATTTTTGGTAATAGAGCTCATCCGATATACCCAATCCCAACTTTTATTTTGTCTTTGCACCCCCCCCCCAATTAAATTCATGTTCTTCCACGTAAGGTTCACTTCCTCTTAGAGACCTACCTGCTTGTTTTGGGTCCTAAACAAACTGGAAAACAATAGGCAGTCTATTTTGTAGAAAGGGTTGGGAGGGTTTTACTAGCCAGATGTTGTTGTCCTACTTCCCACTTCCAATGAATTACTATAAATATATATTTATAAATAATATTTAACTCTCTCGACACATTAGGGATATTTTAAGTTATATGGCTGCTAGAATAAATACTGTATTGTGGTGACTGCAATTGTTATAGACAAAGGTAGGATAGAAAAACATGTTAGAGTTGCCACATTTCATGATCTTTTGCCTAATTTGATTAGAATGTGACTTACATTTTTTCAAATCAATAATTTAAAGTGTATCATCTGTGCTGTCTTCAATCAGTGAAGGTGAAATCCTTTTACACAGAGCAATTTTTATTTTAGTCTCAATTCAGTACCACTTTTAGGGGAAGTTGATTTTCATCAGATTAAAAAAAACGACCTTGTGTCTAGTTTACTTCTCGTTGAATAGCAAGTAAATAAGGATTCAAAAGGGGTTAATATTGTTAGGGGATTGCATGAACTCACAATTTGTAACCATCTATGAGTAAAATAAGGATTGTGTTCAGCTAATTGCATACATTCATTCGTTGACAATTGGCATTGTGTTTCAGCATTAACTGTACAAAAATAGGTTGATATAACGTAAAACAAACAAAATAAACTAAAAACAACGGAACAAATAGTTGATATTATGTTACATAGACAAATAAACGACCAAAACAAAACTTCTGTCTTTTAATAAGCCAGAATACCGTATGAGAATCGTCCTCAAAGTACAGTCCAAGATTCTGATTTTTCGATTTGCTTCAAGTTCGCAGTAAATACGAAAAACAATTTCCAATTATCAGTAATAATAGGTCTTTTTCTACTGTGACTAGTTTTCGGTTACCAGCGAATGCTGCAACAGAGCTGACCTTTATCTCTTCGTTTTGTCGAATTTAATGGTGACATCCTATTCCGAGCAGAAAGACACTCACCACAACGCTGTGTCCGGTGATTTCCCCACGCGATGGCTGAAGTATTATAATTAGATATCAGCATACGAAGTAATGGCCATCCGATATTCTATGTATCATTAATCCGGTTGGTTTCCTTAATGAGCTATGTTGAGTTAGTGCGTTTTATTTATAGACAATTTTCTTCGTAAAAAGCCGATCATATCTCTCCTATGCTATTTATCTCTCTCTCTCTCTCTCTCTCTCTCTATATATATATATATATATATATATATATATATATATATATATATATATATATATAATATACATAAAAAGAAACATTATATGTCTGTTCGCTTTCGTTATTTCCTTATCCAAAGTAGACCGAATATCCATTACCAAATTTAAATCCATAACTTGAGAATAATTCATAGACAAAACATTAGGACTAACATTCCCGATCTAAATAATGGACTCTGACTTAAGGAACGATAATGAATACAGATAATAATACACTCTTCCTAACTCTGTACAAGAAATAAAGTTTATTTACTTTTATTATTTTCACAGATTCACATATACGATTCTAGTTATTGAGGAGAAAATTGTAAGAAACTAATATTTCATTATATTAAAAAATTAATCAATCGCCTTGTTATTTAATATCCAGTTTTCCTTCTTATAATCTTATATATTCCCGCATTGTTATAGCCTTCTACAAATTATATATATATATATATATATATATATATATATATATATAAGGATGTTTGCAATGCGAAAAACGGAACGGTGTAAGAGAAGAATAACAAAAATAAATAACTGAAGGCAATATATGCGATATTTTTCTTTTTTAAATTTTATCTTTGTACTAGCGGGGCTACCCGGCGTTGCTCGGGGTCATAAAAACATAATTGAAGAAAAATCGCGTGTGTAACATCTTTATATTAAAACTTCTATTTCTCTCCCTCTCTCTCTATAGCTGTCTCTTTATCTTTCTACTTTTATCTACCCTGGTCGCTACTTTTAAATTTTGCCTTTTGCGAAAGCTGTTTCTTCCCCACCATTTCATCCTACGTTTCACAGGGTAATAGTATGACTTATTTCTATAAAAAGTACCACCACTGTCTGCACCTTCTATATAGATACTTATAACCGCACCGGTGTTCATACTATATATTTTGAATCCCCTCATGATATCCTTCATCATTTTAACTCCCCTCGTTGTATTCATCATTTTCGATCTCCTCATACTATTAATCATTTTCAATCCCCTCATAATATTCTTCATCATTTTCAATCTCCTCATACTATTAATCATTTTCAATCCCCTCATAATATTCTTCATCATTTTCAATCCTCTCGTAATATTCCTCATCATTTTCAATCCGCTCATGATATTCTTAATAATTTTCAATCCTCTCATGATATTCTTCATTTTTTCAATCCTCTCATGATATTCTTTATTATTTTCAATCCCCTCATGATATTCTTCATCATTTTCAATCCCCTCATGATATCCTTCATCATTTTCAATCCTCTCATGGTATATTTCATCATTTTCGATCCCCTCATGATATTCTTCTCATTTTCAATCCCTTCATGATATTATTCATAATTTTCAATCCTCTTATGGTATTCTTCATCATTTCCAATCCTGTCAGTCTATTCTTCATAATTTTCAATCCTCTCATGACATTCTTCATCATTTTCAATCCTCTCATGACATTCTTCATCATTTTCAATCCTCTAATGACATTCTTCATCATTTTCAATCCTCTCATGACATTCTTCATCATTTTCAATCCCCTCATGATAGTCTTCATCATTTTCAATCCCCTCATGATAGTCTTCATCATTTTCAATTCCCTCATGATAGGCTTCATCATTTTCAATCCTCTCATGATAGTCTTCATCATTTTCAATCCTCTCATGATAGTCTTCATCATTTTTAATCCTCTCATGATAGTCTTCATCATTTTCAATCCTCTCATGATAGTCTTCATCATTTTCAAACTTCTCATGATAGTCTTCATCATTTTCAATCCTCTCATGATATTCTTCATCATTTTAAATCCCCTCATGGTATTCTTCATCATTTCCAATCCTGTCAGTCTATCCTTCTTCATTTTCAATCCTCTCATGAAAGTCTTCATCATTTTCAATCCTCTCATGACATTCTTCATCATTTTCAATCCCCTTATGATAGTCTTCATCATTTTCAATCCCCTCATGATAGTCTTTATCATTTTCAATCCCCTCATGATAGTGTACATCATTTTCAATCCCCTCATGATAGTCTTCATCATTTTCAATCCCCTCATGATAGTCTTCATCATTTTCAATCCTCTCATGATAGTCTTCATCATTTTAAATCCTCTCATGATAGTCTTCATCATTTTCAATCCTCTCATGATAGTCTTTATCATAGCTCTATCTAGGATATTGAGCACATTTCTCTCGGACAACACTGAGTACTTTGAAAATCAAGGAGGCCTCATGAGTACTACTGAAATCACTTAGGTATCCTCTCTCCTTCTGATCTGCGAAATAGTCCAAAGGGGAACAAAGATGGCGTTAAAATATTTTCCAAACCTATCACTACAGTAGCTCTATCTAGGACATTGAGCACTTTTCTCCCGGCCAACGCCGAGTACTTTGATAATCAAGGATGCCTCCTGAGGACTACTGAAATCACTTAGGTATCCTCTCTCCTTCTGATCTGCGAAATAGTCCAAAGGGGAACGAAGATGGCGTTGAAATATTTTCCAAACCTATCACTACTATAGCTCTATCTAGTACATTGAGCACTTTTCTCCCGGACAACGCCGAGTACTTTAATAATAAAGGAGGCCTCCTGAGGACTACTGAAATCACTTAGGTGTCCTCTCTCCTACTGATCTGCGAAATAGTCCAAAGGGGAACGAATATGGCGTTAAAATATTATCCAAACTATCACTACAGTAGCTCTATATAGGACAGTCATCACTTTTTTTCCCGGACAGCGCCGAGTACTTTGAAAATCAAAGAGGCCTCCTGGGGACAACTGAAATCAGTTAGGTATCCTCCCTCCTTTTCATCTGCAAAATTGTCCAAAGGGGAAAGAAGATGGCGTTAAAATATTTTCTAAACCTATCACTACAGTAGCTCTATCTAGGATATTGAGCACTTTTCTCCCGGACAACGCCGAGTACTTTTAAAATCGAGGAGGCTTCATGAGCACTCCTGAAATCCCTTAGGTATCCTCTCTCCTTCGGATCTGCGAAATAGTCCAAAGGGGAACGAAGATGGCGTTAAAATATTTTCCAAACCTATCACTACAGTAGCTCTATCTAGGATATTGAGCACTTTTCTCCCGGACAACGCCGAGTATTTCAAAATCAAAGAGGCCTCCTGGGGACTACTGAAATAATTCTTATCCATTCCCCCATCCTTTTCAGCGTAGATGCTGTTAAAATATTATCCAAACCTATCACTACAGTAGCTCTATCTAGGACATTGAGCACTTTTTTCCCGGACAACGCCGAGTACTTTGAAAATCAAAGAGGCCTCCTGGGGACAACTGAAATCAGTTAGGTATCCTCCCTCCTTTTCATCTGCAAAATTGTCCAAAGGGGAACGAAGATGGCGTTAAAATATTTTCTAAACCTATCACTACAGTAGCTCTATCTAGGATATTGAGCACTTTTCTCCCGGACAACGCCGAGTACTTTGAAAATCGAGAAGGCTTCATGAGCACTCCTGAAATAACTTAGGTATCCTCTCTCCTTCGGATCTTCGAAATAGTCCAAAGGGGAACGAAGATGGCGTTAAAATATTTTCCAAACCTATCACTACAGTAGCTCTATCTAGGATATTGAGCACTTTTCTCCCGGACAACGCCGAGTATTTCAAAATCAAAGAGGTCTCCTGGGGATTACTGAAATAATTCTTATCCATTCCCCCATCCTTTTCAGCGTAGATGCTGTTAAAATATTATCCAAACCTATCACTACAGTAGCTCTATCTAGGACATTGAGCACTTTTTTCCCGGACAACGCCGAGTACTTTGAAAATCAAAGAGGCCTCCTGGGGACAACTGCAATCAGTTAGGTATCCTCCCTCCTTTTCATCTGCAAAATTGTCCAAAGGGTAACGAAGATGGCGTTAAAATATTTTCTAAACTTATCACTACAGTAGCTCTATCTAGGATATTGAGCACTTTTCTCCCGGACAACGCCAAGTACTTTGAAAATCGAGGAGGCTTCATGAGCACTCCTGAAATCCCTTAGGTATCCTCTCTCCTTCTGATCTGCGAAATAGTCCAAAGGGGAACGAAGATGGCGTTAAAATATTTTCCAAACCTATCACTACAGTAGCTCTATCTAGGACATTGAGCACTTTTCTCCCGGCCAACGCCGAGTACTTTGATAATCAAGGATGCCTCCTGAGGACTACTGAAATCACTTAGGTATCCTCTCTCCTTCTGATCTGCGAAATAGTCCAAAGGGGAACGAAGATGGCGTTGAAATATTTTCCAAACCTATCACTACAGTAGCTCTATCTAGGATATTGAGCACTTTTCTCCCGGACAACGCCGAGTATTTCAAAATCAAAGAGGCCTCCTGGGGACTACTGAAATAATTCTTATCCATTCCCCCATCCTTTTCAGCGTAGATGCTGTTAAAATATTATCCAAACCTATCACTACAGTAGCTCTATCTAGGACATTGAGCACTTTTCTCCCGGACAACGCCGAGTACTTTGATAATCAAGGAGGCCTCCTGGGGACTACTGAAATCACTTTGGTATCCTCTCTACTTCTTATCTGCGAAATAGTCCAAAGGGGAACGAAGATGGCGTTAAAATATTTTCCAAACCTATCACTACAGTAGCTCTATCTAGGATATTGAGCACTTTTCTCCCGGACAACGCCGAGTACTTTGACAATCGAGGAGGCTTCATGAGCACTCCTGAAATCCCTTAGGTATCCTCTCTCCTTCGGATCTGCGAAATAGTCCAAAGGGGAACGAAGATGGCGTTAAAATATTTTCCAAACCTATCACTACAGTTGCTCTATCTAGGATATTGAGCACTTTTCTCCCGGACAACGCCGAGTATTTCAAAATCAAAGAGGCCTCATGGGGACTACTGAAATAATTCTTATCCATTCCCCCATCCTTTTCAGCGTAGATGCTGTTAAAATATTATCCAAACCTATCACTACAGTAGCTCTATCTAGGACATTGAGCACTTTTTTCCCGGACAACGCCGAGTACTTTGAAAATCAAAGAGGCCTCCTGGGGACAACTGCAATCAGTTAGGTATCCTCCCTCCTTTTCATCTGCAAAATTGTCCAAAGGGGAACGAAGATGGCGTTAAAATATTTTCTAAACTTATCACTACAGTAGCTCTATCTAGGATATTGAGCACTTTTCTCCCGGACAACGCCAAGTACTTTGAAAATCGAGGAGGCTTCATGAGCACTCCTGAAATCCCTTAGGTATCCTCTCTCCTTCTGATCTGCGAAATAGTCCAAAGGGGAACGAAGATGGCGTTAAAATATTTTCCAAACCTATCACTACAGTAGCTCTATCTAGGATATTGAGCACTTTTCTCCCGGACAACGCCGAGTACTTTGAAAATCGAGGAGGCTTCATGAGCACTCCTGAAATCCCTTAGGTATCCTCTCTCCTTCTGATCTGCGAAATAGTCCAAAGGGGAACGAAGATGGCGTTAAAATATTTTCCAAACCTATCACTACAGTAGCTCTATCTAGGAAATTGAGCACTTTTCTCCCGGCCAACGCCGAGTACTTTGATAATCAAGGATGCCTCCTGAGGACTACTGAAATCACTTAGGTATCCTCTCTCCTTCTGATCTGCGAAATAGTCCAAAGGGGAACAAAGATGGCGTTGAAATATTTTCCAAACCTATCACTACAGTAGCTCTATCTAGGATATTGAGCACTTTTCTCCCGGACAACGCCGAGTATTTCAAAATCAAAGAGGCCTCCTGGGGACTACTGAAATAATTCTTATCCATTCCCCCATCCTTTTCAGCGTAGATGCTGTTAAAATATTATCCAAACCTATCACTACAGTAGCTCTATCTAGGACATTGAGCACTTTTTTCCCGGACAACGCCGAGTACTTTGAAAATCAAAGAGGCCTCCTGGGGACAACTGAAATCAGTTAGGTATCCTCCCTCCTTTTCATCTGCAAAATTGTCCAAAGGGGAAAGAAGATCGCGTTAAAATATTTTCTAAACCTATCACTACAGTAGCTCTATCTAGGACATTGAGCACTTTTCTCCCGGACAACGCCGAGTACTTTTAAAATCGAGGAGGCTTCATGAGCACTCCTGAAATCCCTTAGGTATCCTCTCTCCTTCGGATCTGCGAAATAGTCCAAAGGGGAACGAAGATGGCGTTAAAATATTTTCCAAACCTATCACTACAGTAGCTCTATCTAGGATATTGAGCACTTTTCTCCCGGACAACGCCGAGTACTTTGAAAATCGAGAAGGCTTCATGAGCACTCCTGAAATAACTTAGGTATCCTCTCTCCTTCGGATTTTCGAAATAGTCCAAAGGGGAACGAAGATGGCGTTAAAATATTTTCCAAACCTATCACTACAGTAGCTCTATCTAGGATATTGAGCACTTTTCTCCCGGACAACGCCGAGTATTTCAAAATCAAAGAGGCCTCCTGGGGACTACTGAAATAATTCTTATCCATTCCCCCATCCTTTTCAGCGTAGATGCTGTTAAAATATTATCCAAACCTATCACTACAGTAGCTCTATCTAGGACATTGAGCACTTTTCTCCCGGACAACGCCGAGTACTTTGATAATCAAGGAGGCCTCCTGGGGACTACTGAAATCACTTTGGTATCCTCTCTACTTCTTATCTGCGAAATAGTCCAAAGGGGAACGATGATGGCGTTAAAATATTTTCCAAACCTATCACTACAGTAGCTCTATCTAGGACATTGAGCACTTTTCTCCCGGACAACGCCGAGTACTTTTAAAATCGAGGAGGCTTCATGAGCACTCCTGAAATCCCTTAGGTATCCTCTCTCCTTCGGATCTGCGAAATAGTCCAAAGGGGAACGAAGATGGCGTTAAAATATTTTCCAAACCTATCACTACAGTAGCTCTATCTAGGATATTGAGCACTTTTCTCCCGGACAACGCCGAGTATTTCAAAATCAAAGAGGCCTCCTGGGGACTACTGAAATAATTCTTATCCATTGCCCCATCCTTTTCAGCGTAGATGCTGTTAAAATATTATCCAAACCTATCACTACAGTAGCTCTATCTAGGACATTGAGCACTTTTTTCCCGGACAACGCCGAGTACTTTGAAAATCAAAGAGGCCTCCTGGGGACAACTGCAATCAGTTAGGTATCCTCCCTCCTTTTCATCTGCAAAATTGTCCAAAGGGGAACGAAGATGGCGTTAAAATATTTTCTAAACTTATCACTACAGTAGCTCTATCTAGGATATTGAGCACTTTTCTCCCGGACAACGCCAAGTACTTTGAAAATCGAGGAGGCTTCATGAGCACTCTTGAAATCCCTTAGGTATCCTCTCTCCTTCTGATCTGCGAAATAGTCCAAAGGGGAACGAAGATGGCGTTAAAATATTTTCCAAACCTATCACTACAGTAGCTCTATCTAGGATATTGAGCACTTTTCTCCCGGACAACGCCGAGTACTTTGAAAATTGAGGAGGCTTCATGAGCACTCCTGAAATCCCTTAGGTATCCTCTCTCCTTCTGATCTGCGAAATAGTCCAAAGGGGAACGAAGATGGCGTTAAAATATTTTCCAAACCTATCACTACAGTAGCTCTATCTAGGACATTGAGCACTTTTCTCCCGGACAACGCCGAGTACTTTGATAATCAAGGAGGCCTCCTGGGGACTACTGAAATCACTTAGGTATCCTCTCTCCTTCTGATCTGCGAAATAGTCCAAAGGGGAACGAAGATGGCGTTAAAATATTTTCCAAACCTATCACTACAGTAGCTCTATCTAGGATATTGAGCACTTTTCTCCCGGACAACGCCGAGTATATCAAAATCAAAGAGGCCTCCTGGGGACTACTGAAATAATTCTTATCCATTCCCCCATCCTTTTCAGCGTAGATGCTGTTAAAATATTATCCAAACCTATCACTACAGTAGCTCTATCTAGGACATTGAGCACTTTTCTCCCAGACAACGCCGAGTACTTTGATAATCAAGGAGGCCTCCTGGGGACTACTGAAATCACTTTGGTATCCTCTCTACTTCTTATCTGCGAAATAGTCCAAAGGGGAACGAAGATGGCGTTAAAATATTTTCCAAACATATCACTACAGTAGCTCTATCTAGGATATTGAGCACTTTTCTCCCGGACAACGCCGAGTATTTCAAAATCAAAGAGGCCTCATGGGGACTACTGAAATAATTCTTATCCATTCCCCCATCCTTTTCAGCGTAGATGCTGTTAAAATATTATCCAAACCTATCACTACAGTAGCTCTATCTAAAACATTGAGCACTTTTTTCCCGGACAACGCCGAGTACTTTGAAAATCAAAGAGGCCTCCTGGGGACAACTGCAATCAGTTAGGTATTCTCCCTCCTTTTCATCTGCAAAATTGTCCAAAGGGGAACGAAGATGGCGTTAAAATATTTTCTAAACTTATCACTACTATAGCTCTATCTAGGATATTGAGCACTTTTCTCCCGGACAACGCCAAGTACTTTGAAAATCGAGGAGGCTTCATGAGCACTCTTGAAATCCCTTAGGTATCCTCTCTCCTTCTGATCTGCGAAATAGTCCAAAGGGGAACGAAGATGGCGTTAAAATATTTTCCAAACCTATCACTACAGTAGCTCTATCTAGGACATTGAGCACTTTTCTCCCGGACAACGCCGAGTACTTTGATAATCAAAGAGGCCTCCTGGGGACTACTGAAATCACTTAGGTATCCTCTCTCCTTCTGATCTGCGAAATAGTCCAAAGGGGAACGAAGATGGCGTTAAAATATTTTCCAAACCTATCACTACAGTAGCTCTATCTAGGATATTGAGCACTTTTCTCCCGGACAACGCCGAGTATTTCAAAATCAAAGAGGCCTCCTGGGGACTACTGAAATAATTCTTATCCATTCCCCCATCCTTTTCAGCGTAGATGCTGTTAAAATATTATCCAAACCTATCACTACAGTAGCTCTATCTAGGACATTGAGCACTTTTCTCCCGGACAACGCCGAGTACTTTGATAATCAAGGAGGCCTCCTGGGGACTACTGAAATCACTTTGGTATCCTCTCTACTTCTTATCTGCGAAATAGTCCAAAGGGGAACGAAGATGGCGTTAAAATATTTTCCAAACCTATCACTACAGTAGCTCTATCTAGGACATTGAGCACTTTTCTCCCGGACAACGCCGAGTACTTTTAAAATCGAGGAGGCTTCATGAGCACTCCTGAAATCCCTTAGGTATCCTCTCTCCTTCGGATCTGCGAAATAGTCCAAAGCGGAACGAAGATGGCGTTAAAATATTTTCCAAACCTATCACTACAGTAGCTCTATCTAGGATATTGAGCACTTTTCTCCCGGACAACGCCGAGTACTTTGAAAATTGAGGAGGCTTCATGAGCACTCCTGAAATCCCTTAGGTATCCTCTCTCCTTCTGATCTGCGAAATAGTCCAAAGGGGAACGAAGATGGCGTTAAAATATTTTCCAAACCTATCACTACAGTAGCTCTATCTAGGACATTGAGCACTTTTCTCCCGGACAACGCCGAGTACTTTGATAATCAAGGAGGCCTCCTGGGGACTACTGAAATCACTTAGGTATCCTCTCTCCTTCTGATCTGCGAAATAGTCCAAAGGGGAACGAAGATGGCGTTAAAATATTTTCCAAACCTATCACTACAGTAGCTCTATCTAGGATATTGAGCACTTTTCTCCCGGACAACGCCGAGTATTTCAAAATCAAAGAGGCCTCCTGGGGACTACTGAAATAATTCTTATCCATTCCCCCATCCTTTTCAGCGTAGATGCTGTTAAAATATTATCCAAACCTATCACTACAGTAGCTCTATCTAGGACATTGAGCACTTTTCTCCCAGACAACGCCGAGTACTTTGATAATCAAGGAGGCCTCCTGGGGACTACTGAAATCACTTTGGTATCCTCTCTACTTCTTATCTGCGAAATAGTCCAAAGGGGAACGAAGATGGCGTTAAAATATTTTCCAAACATATCACTACAGTAGCTCTATCTAGGATATTGAGCACTTTTCTCCCGGACAACGCCGAGTATTTCAAAATCAAAGAGGCCTCATTGGGACTACTGAAATAATTCTTATCCATTCCCCCATCCTTTTCAGCGTAGATGCTGTTAAAATATTATCCAAACCTATCACTACAGTAGCTCTATCTAGGACATTGAGCACTTTTTTCCCGGACAACGCCGAGTACTTTGAAAATCAAAGAGGCCTCCTGGGGACAACTGCAATCAGTTAGGTATTCTCCCTCCTTTTCATCTGCAAAATTGTCCAAAGGGGAACGAAGATGGCGTTAAAATATTTTCTAAACTTATCACTACAGTAGCTCTATCTAGGATATTGAGCACTTTTCTCCCGGACAACGCCAAGTACTTTGAAAATCGAGGAGGCTTCATGAGCACTCTTGAAATCCCTTAGGTATCCTCTCTCCTTCTGATCTGCGAAATAGTCCAAAGGGGAACGAAGATGGCGTTAAAATATTTTCCAAACCTATCACTACAGTAGCTCTATCTAGGACATTGAGCACTTTTCTCCCGGACAACGCCGAGTACTTTGATAATCAAGGAGGCCTCCTGGGGACTACTGAAATCACTTAGGTATCCTCTCTCCTTCTGATCTGCGAAATAGTCCAAAGGGGAACGAAGATGGCGTTAAAATATTTTCCAAACCTATCACTACAGTAGCTCTATCTAGGATATTGAGCACTTTTCTCCCGGACAACGCCGAGTATTTCAAAATCAAAGAGGCCTCCTGGGGACTACTGAAATAATTCTTATCCATTCCCCCATCCTTTTCAGCGTAGATGCTGTTAAAATATTATCCAAACCTATCACTACAGTAGCTCTATCTAGGACATTGAGCACTTTTCTCCCAGACAACGCCGAGTACTTTGATAATCAAGGAGGCCTCCTGGGGACTACTGAAATCACTTTGGTATCCTCTCTCCTTCTGATCTGCGAAATAGTCCAAAGGGGAACGAAGATGGCGTTAAAATATTTTCCAAACCTATCACTACAGTAGCTCTATCTAGGATATTGAGCACTTTTCTCCCGGACAACGCCGAGTACTTTGAAAATCGAGGAGGCTTCATGAGCACTCCTGAAATGCCTTAGGTATCCTCTCTCCTTCGGATCTGCGAAATAGTCCAAAGGGGAACGAAGATGGCGTTAAAATATTTTCCAAACCTATCACTACAGTTGCTCTATCTAGGATATTGAGCACTTTTCTCCCGGACAACGCCGAGTATTTCAAAATCAAAGAGGCCTCATGGGGACTACTGAAATAATTCTGATCCATTCCCCCATCCTTTTCAGCGTAGATGCTGTTAAAATATTATCCAAACCTATCACTACAGTAGCTCTATCTTGGACATTGAGCATTTTATTCCCGGACAACGCCGAGTACTTTGAAAATCAAAGAGGCCTCCTGGGGACAACTGAAATCAGTTAGGTATCCTCCCTCCATTTCATCTGCAAAATTGTCCAAAGGGGAACGAAGATGGCGTTAAAATATTTTCTAAACTTATCACTACAGTAGCTCTATCTAGGATATTGAGCACTTTTCTCCCGGACAACGCCAAGTACTTTGAAAATCGAGGAGGCTTCATGAGCACTCCTGAAATCCCTTAGGTATCCTCTCTCCTTCTGATCTGCGAAATAGTCCAAAGGGGAACGAAGATGGCGTTAAAATATTTTCCAAACCTATCACTACAGTAGCTCTATCTAGGATATTGAGCACTTTTCTCCCGGACAACGCCGAGTACTTTGAAAATCGAGGAGGCTTCATGAGCACTCCTGAAATCCCTTAGGTATCCTCTCTCCTTCTGATCTGCGAAATAGTCCAAAGGGGAACGAAGATGGCGTTTAAATATTTTCCAAACCTATCACTACAGTAGCTCTATCTAGGACATTGAGCACTTTTCTCCCGGACAACGCCGAGTACTTTGATAATAAAGGAGGCCTCCTGGGGACTACTGAAATCACTTAGGTATCCTCTCTCCTTCTGATCTGCGAAATAGTCCAAAGAAGAACGAAGATGGCGTTAAAATATTTTCCAAACCTATCACTACAGTAGCTCTATCTAGGATATTGAGCACTTTTCTCCCGGACAACGCCGAGTATTTCAAAATCAAAGAGGCCTCCTGGGGACTACTGAAATAATTCTTATCCATTCCCCCATCCTTTTCAGCGTAGATGCTGTTAAAATATTATCCAAACCTATCACTACAGTAGCTCTATCTAGGACATTGAGCACTTTTTTCCCGGACAACGCCGAGTACTTTGAAAATCAAAGAGGCCTCCTGGGGACAACTGAAATCAGTTAGGTATCCTCCCTCCTTTTCATCTGCAAAATTGTCCAAAGGGGAACGAAGATGGCATTAAAATATGTTCTAAACCTATCACTACAGTAGCTCTATCTAGGATATTGAGCACTTTTCTCCCGGACACCGCCGAGTACTTTGAAAATCGAGGAGGCTTCATGAGCACTCCTGAAATCCCTTAGGTATCCTCTCTCCTTCGGATCTGCGAAATAGTCCAAGGTGGAACGAAGATGGCGTTAAAATATTTTCCAAACCTATCACTACAGTAGCTCTATCTAGGATATTGAGCACTTTTCTCCCGGACAACGCCGAGTATTTCAAAATCAAAAAGGCCTCCTGGGGACTACTGAAATAATTCTTATCCATTCCCCCATCCTTTTCAGCGTAGATGCTGTTAAAATATTATCCAAACCTATCACTACAGTAGCTCTATCTAGGACATTGAGCACTTTTTTCCCGGACAACGCCGAGTACTTTGAAAATCAAAGAGGCCTCCTGGGGACAACTGAAATCAGTTAGGTATCCTCCCTCCTTTTCATCTGCAAAATTGTCCAAAGGGGAACGAAGATGGCATTAAAATATTTTCCAAACCTATCACTACAGTAGCTCTATCTAGGATATTGAGCACTTTTCTCCCGGACAACGCCGAGTATTTCAAAATCAAAGAGGCCTCCTGGGGACTACTGAAATAACTCTTATCCATTCCCCCATCCTTTTCAGCGTAGATGCTGTTAAAATATTATCCAAACCTATCACTACAGTACCTCTATCTAGGACGTTGAGCAAAAAAGGAGGAGATAATGCATGGGAATAGTGCATCATGACAACGGAACCGATACAACCCTACCTCACACTTCTCAAAAAAGGAGGAGATAATGCATGGGATGAGTGCATCATGACAACGGACCCGATACGACCCTACCTCAACACTTCTCAAAAAGGTTAGCACTCTGGCCATTCAAAATTGCCTGGGCCGCCCCGTCGGGATTCCCCCGGTAGAGGCGCCTCAGTAAGCAATAAACTTACTCCTCCCCAAAGAGGGGAGGCAAAGCCTGGGAGTGTAGACCTCTTAGAACTGCACAGGACAGACCCATAGACCGGCGGAATGAAGCCCCGAAGGCCAAGACGATACCAGTCTATGGAGTGCAGTATCAATCGGAACAGATACTACACCTTGATCTTAGCCAAAAGAAGTGAATTAATGTAATTTTCGGTTAAAAAAAAATGGCGTCTAAAAGCTATGTTGAATTAGAGAAAAACGGCCTGGGGAAGTCTAAAATTATTTGTTGATATTCAAAATTCATGTAATAAGTTGTTAAATAGTATTATACAATGTTTGTTGAAAGAAAATCATAGTTATTATTACTTGTTAATTTATTAATGTAATTTAAACAGTGTATAGTGGATAGACCGCTGTACTGCGGTAGATTCTTTATAAATACTGATAGAAATCGTGCCAAAAAATTTTAATTTCTGATGCTTTCCCGGCCTTTTGGCTAAGATCAGAGTGTAGTATCTGTTCTCAGATAAAACATTCTAAGGCATCCCGCTTACCTAGCCTTGCGGCTAGGTTGAAAGCGTTTTTCTTTGACCAAGCCCCCTTTTGGGGCTTTTGTCACCTTTTTGTCCCCTCTTGGGACTTTCTCTTTTCTTCTTTTCCCTGACTGTTGGGCTGACTTAAGCAGCTGGCAGGTTTCGGGGAGACTGACGAACCCGTAAAACGGTGAAGGTCTCTTCGTCTCCGAATCGGCGGGTCTAGTCCGACAGTCAGGTTCGTTCGCCCCTCTTGGGCCATTAATTATTTTTACTTTGTTTCTTTTTCAGCGTCCTCTTGAGTGGCACACTTAAGCAGCTGGCAGGTTCGGGGAGACTTACGTACCGGTTTCGGTGACGGTCTCCTCGATTCCGAATCGGCGGGTGTTGCCCCTCATTAGGACCAGTTTTTCGATGGAAGCCAGCCAGGCTTCAAAAGCTCGAGTTGCCACGGAGGTGAGCAACGACCAGGGTGTGACCGCCGAGGGCACCCTTTTAGACCTGGTCAGTCGTACTCCTGAGTGCGATCTGATGATGGTGCCCGTGAAGGGGGGTTGCACACCCGAGTGCACCCCAGTTGAGATGGAGGGGGGTTGCACACCCGAGTGCACCCCAGTTGAGATGGAGGGGGGTTACACACCCGAGTGTACCCCAGTCGTGTTGGAGGGGGGCTGCACACCCGAGTGCGCCCCAGTCGTAATGAAGGGGGGCTGCACACCCGAGTGCACCCCAGTCGTAATGGAGGGGGGCTGCACACCCGAGTGCGCCCCGGTCGTAATGGAGGGGGGTTGCACACCCGAGTGCACCCCGGTCGTAATGGAGGGGGACTGCACACCCGAGTGCGCCCCGGTCGTGATGGAGGGAGGCTGCACACCCGAGTGCGCCCCAGGAGGTGTTGCCACGCAGGGCACCTCATTGCCTGTGTCGGGGAGTGTCGCACCGAGCGGCACTCCAGTAGCGTCGGTTATGGGGGGTGTCGCACCGAGCGGCACTCCAGCTCAGGTTCAGGGGGGTTGCACACCCGAGTGCGCCCCAGTCGTGATGGGGGAGGTCGCACCGAGCGGCACTCCAATGCAGGTTTCGTTAGAGGGAGACACGTCCCAGTACGTCCCAGGTCCGTGTACCGCATCAGGGGTTGTCGGGTCCGATGACGACCCAGGGCTAAGGTTCGGAGATTTTCCCTCCAATATACAAATACCCATGCTTTCGCAAGCCGAATTTAGGGCGTACTACGATGTTCCCTTTTTCCCGGAAAAAAAAGACCTCCAAATTGCATAAAAGTCAATCTCTCGACTTAATTGTAGCCCAGAGGAATTATTCACCAAAATTATTTCTTGGGTGCTCCTCGGGGGATTCGTCATCCGACGGCTCAGAAACCGACGATCAGCAACAAACTAGACAAAAGAAGACAAAAACGCCAACAGAGGTTTGGCCAGTTCTAAGGGGTACGTCCAAATCTCACACCCCACCAAGACAGAAACTCACAGCAAAAAAATCATTATCTGGAAACGCAGCAGGATGGGGACCCCAGACCCAGAAGTCTCCAGACGAGTATCGTGAGCTCTTCAGGGGAAAATATGAGAAACTCACAGACGGGAGTACACTAAAACTCGTCCCCGGTACCCTGGAGAATCTTAGGAAAAGAATTGTCTCACTGGTAACCACAGACAAAAACGGGCTAACTGGGCTCCTCAAAGAAAAAATCTTTGAAATGTTGGGGGAGCTGAAGATCCCGACCACTTACGTTTTGCGCCAATCTTACGCAATGTGGGATATCCTGCTTCCTACCCAACAAGACGCCGAGAAGATAGCAAGGGAAGATATCCTATGGAGGGGGCTGAAGATCAAGCCTGAGTACCTTAGTAAAAGACGGACGACCGTCAAGATTATCGGCGTCCCATGCTGCGTCAGCGCCGACCACTTAGGAGCAATTATGTCGCAGTATGGTGACGTCGAGGCGGTTTTTCCGGTCCGTGGTCCCCGTAACATACTAACCGGGGAGTATGTACTTAAAGTTAGAGTGGATTACACTAACTTTCACAAAATTCCAGCACAGCTAAAGTGCGAAAAATGGACAATGTCAATTATTGTGGAAGGGAGGAGGCCACATTGTTGGCACTGCCAGACGCCGGGGCATATGGCAAAAGAGTGCCCGAAGAGAAAGCCCGTAAAGTCCCCGACGCCGGTGCCGGCAAAAACATCAAAACCAGCGGTGGTGACAGAAAAAATGTCAACCAAACCAGCTGCAAAAATCCCAACTAAAGCAGTGACTCCAGCAGTGACTCCAGCAGTGACTCCAGCAGTGACTCCTCCAGTGGCTCCAGCAGTGGCTCCAGCAGTGACTCCAGCAGTGACTCCAGCAGTGACTCCTACAGTAACAGAAGCAGTAACAGAAGCAGAAACTCCAGCAGTAACGGAAGGAGTAGATCCCTCAGAGGAGAAAACAGAAGAGGAAAAAGGTTGGAGCAAGGTGGTCTCCAAGAAAGGAAAAAAGCAGGAGGCCCCAGTAAAAACACCGGCTCAAAAAAGGAAGTGCCCGGCTCAATCTTCAGAATCTGAAGAGGGAGGTGGAACCGATGAGGAGAAAATGGCTGTGGAGGGTGAAGAGGAGCCAAAGTCTATCAAAGAGACACAGACACATAAGAAGAAAAAAGAAAACGGTGAGGTGGAAGGAAAAAGGAAGGAAAAAGATCACTCTCAACCTGAAACGCCCCAAACCCCAATACCCCCAGTTGAGAAGAATAACTCTCAACCCGAAACGCCCCAACCCCAATACCCCCAGATGAGAAGAATAACTCTCCCCCTCTTAACACCCCCGAGGAGAATTCGGCTTCTGCTGACAAGAAGCTCGAACCCAAAGAACCAGACAAATCTGGCCATAAAGAAAACAAAAATGCACCGGTGAGACAGGAAAGATCAAAAAAGTTCCCGTTCTTACCGGGACTTAGAATCTGTGAGGCGGATGCCTCGCTGGTCCAATCCGACCTGAATATTAGACAGCGAAAGTATCTCAAACAATTAGAGGCTTTCACGCATGTGAACGGGAAGAAAGTACAAGATCCCCGTAACTTCGAGAAAGCCCCGCTGATAACCACCTTCGTCCGACAAGACAAGGGTAGCAGGGCAAGAGCCCTCTGGAAAATGTTGGAAGCAGCAAAGGACGCCATACCGGGTGTAAAATTAATAGAGGAGGAGCACCCATCATCAAGTAAATTAGCGTCAAAATGTCAGGGGAGGGTCCCCATTTATGTTCATCCCTCATTTTTTCGGGCTTTAAAGCTAACCTTTCCCCTGGACGTGGGAGGTCTGGCTCGAGACGGACGGATTTCGTCCGAACTGCTGACCGGCAGTCTTGGTCAGGCCTTCGGCGTCCTCACTCCCGAGGACTTTAGGCCCGTTTGCGACATCTAAATCAGGGATAATGGCTTTAAACTTGGCTACATTGAACGTGAGGGGCATGAGATCCCGAAGCAAGGCTGTTCGCGTGCTGAGGGATCTCGTGGCGCTTAAGGTAGATATTGCTGCGATCGAGGAGACCCACTTCTGTTCGTACGGGGATTGTGATGTGCTGACTGATGACTTTGAGTTGTTTTCAGCATATGGCAATGTTCGTAGTTGTGGTGTCTCTTTGCTAGTGAGACGCACTCTGTCCGCGACAGTGCGCGTTGTTCATACGGATGCGGAAGGACGGTTGGTCGTAGTCGATGTTGCCGTTGACAGCAGCAAGTTTCGGATCGTTGCGGTTTATGCGCCTAACGCTGTTGGTGAGAGGGTTTCCTTTTTTCGACGGTTGGAGACGTTTCTCGGGGGTCCGGAGCGTGTAGTATTAATGGGGGATTGGAATGCCGTCCTTGACCCCAAGATAGATAAGGTCGGGGGTAATAGAGGGTCGGATAGGTGTGATAGCAGTCTGTCTGACCTGATCGCCTCATGCGATCTTGTCGACAGATTTCGCGTTGATCACCCAGGGCGGGAGATGTGGACGTGGCATACTAGCGCGGCCTTCTGTTCGAGTACTTACTTGGACAGAATGTTAGTTAGAAGAGGCGACATAGATTTCTTATCTTGTCCCACGTTCACTTGGTTAGGTCACTCGGACCATAAATTGGTTATGGCCCGTTTGAGTTTAAGCGATAGGCCTAGGTTAGCTGGGTACTGGAAGTTGAATACCTCCTTACTGGAGATACCCGACTTCCGGGACAAGCTAACGTTACTACTTCAGCGGGCTTTAGTGGGGGCGGTTATCGGGAGTAGTTGGTGGGTGAAAACTAAGGTTTATGTTAGACGCTTTTGTGTCCGCTATAGCCAACGCCTCGCTCAAGATAGGGCTAGGACACAGAAGCGTGTAGATGATAAGATGACCCGGGCGGTGGCTGGGGGGGATCCCCTAGAGATAGCCTTAATTAAGGGGGACCTCAATCGCTTGGCTAGCGAGCGATATGAAGGTCAAGTAGTTCGAGCTAGGTTAAAGAAAGTCTCTAACGAAGCTGTGAACGTTGACGCTGTTGAGCGTAAGGCTGCTTTACGTCGTGGCTCGGATGGGTACATTCGGAAGGTTAATAACCTGGAAGGACATACCCTGGTATCTACTCGTGAGATTTGCGAGGGGTTCCGCGAGCATTTGGAGGATCGCTTCACCCAACTACCCAGACTCCGCGGCCAGGAGTTTGACAGCTATTTGGCTGACTCGCCCCGCCTAGAGGCGGCCCGAGCAGCTAGCTGTGATGGGGACGTTACAGAGGGTGAGATCATTACTGCGTTGAAGCAGGTCGGCTACAATAAATCTCCGGGACTCGATGGTCTGCCATACGAAGTTTACTTGAGGCTGTCGCCCATGTTTGTTCCTCTTCTGAAGGATGTGTTTAACCACTGGTTTGCTCAGGGCTCGATCCCTGGGCAGGTTACCAAAGGAGTGGTCACATTGTTGAAGAAGGGGGGCCAACCTGGTGTGGGGAATTTAGATGATTACAGGCCCATAACTCTGCTAAACACAGAGTTAAAGATTTTGGCCCGTGTTCTTGCGAATCGTTTGCAGGTTGTTATCTCTGACTTGATCGAGCCTGAGCAGAACTATGCTGTGAAGGGGAGGTCAATTCAAAACAATTTGCATCTGGTTCGCACGATCCTAGAGGGTATAGAAGACGACACTGAAGCCGCGCTGATCAATTTAGATCAGTCCAAGGCTTTCGATAGGGTCGACCATGGTTTCTTGGAATCTGTTCTAGAGGCTGCCGGTTTTAATCCGGACTTCCGCAAGTGGATCTCCATTCTGTATCGTCTGCCGACGGTAGCGGTGCAGGTAAACGGTAGGCTTTCGGATTCGTTCGTGGTTTCTCGTTCGGTACGTCAGGGTTGTCCGCTGTCGCCCCTGCTTTATGTCCTGGCGTTGGAGCCCTTCCTTCGCAAATTAAGGGACGGGGCGGCTACACCAGTCCTACGCGGAATCGCTATCCCTCCTCACTATGCGCGAGCCAGGGTTTCCGCGTATGCCGATGATGTCACCGTTTTTGTGTCCAGCCGTGAAGACATAGAAGCGGTGATTAAGGCGCTCGCTCGTTACGAAGATGTTACAGGGGCCATTGTCAACCGCAGCAAGTCCAACGGCCTGCGGTTGGCTGCCTGGAGCGGAGAGACCGCACTTCCAGGTGACTTCAGCTGGACCGATGGCCCGGTTCGGATCCTTGGCGTTTGGTTCGGACCGGGTCTCCAGCTGGAGAAGAATTGGTCGGAAGTACAGGCAAAGGTCGAATCGTCTGTGAGGGCTTGGACTCGAAGGAAACTTTCCTTGAAGGGGAGAGCGGAGGCGTGCGCCACTTACGTCTTTCCTCTCATCCTTTACCGACTGTCTGTACTCCCGCTGCCTGCGGACCGCCTTCTTGCTTTCACGCGCTTGCTCTTTTCACTTCTGTGGAAGGGGCGGAAAGCATACGTCCGCAGACAGGTCTGTACGCAACGTCCGTGTGATGGAGGCTTGGGGATGCCTGACTTGGCAAGTCATAGACATGCTGAGAGACTGGCTTTCCTGAGTCGTACTTTGACGGAAGAAGCTCCGTGGGTCCCTGCGGTTGAGGACGCCTTTCCCAACCTCATACCCGACCACTCGGTCGAAGGTCGACGTAGGCCGAGAGGAGAGTCGCTGTTCGTCACCGAATGCCGAGCTGCGCTTAAGGCGTTGCCGGGGTCCAGTGACCTTGCCCGGTCAAGGAAGAGACTGTATCGGGATCTAGTGGAGGGGTCCGCTTCGGATCCGCTTGGGAGGCGGCTTGGATTGTCGACGGAGGAGGCTCGCTCCCAGTGGAGTTGGGCGCCAGGCCAGAGTTATCTCAACAATTCTGAGTACTCTCTGACCTGGCGACTTGTTCGGAACGCACTGCCCCTCTATGGCAGATTACGCAGAGATGGCATAAGGGACGTCCCCTTGTGCCCGCGCTGTGAGGACAATGAGGAAGAAACGGCCGAGCACGCCTTCTTCACTTGCAGAAAATTACGTCTTCTCTGGGAGTATGTCAGAGAGGTAACGGCTCGCATCGATGCCGAGCAGCCGATGGTCCTGGATGTAGCATTCGTCATCAACAACGTAGCGCCGCCGTGGTCTAGAGAGAAGCGAATGGTGTTTCTTGTGATCCTGGCCGTAGCTAGGTTAGTGACGTGGGTTACACGTCTAGATGAGGTTCATGGGGTTGGGTCTGTTTCGGATCGTGATCTGGTTGTTTACTTTAAGCATCAGCTTAAAGTGAAAATCAGATGCGATTGGAAACGACTACATCGCATGGAGTTCAATAGAAGATGGGTGCGCAACACTAGTTTGTGCATCCGACGAGGAGCCAAGTTTGAATACGTTTTTCCTCCTTAGCATGGAGCAGGCGGTACTGGGTCCTACGGAACCCAGCCCAATGTAAAATTCAAAGTGTTAGCCTAGTTGAATCTTAGCTAGTAGGAATAAGTGATGTCCTGTCCTGATTTTGTTTTTGCCGGCACTAGAGAGCTTCCAAAGATGCCCACTCCACATATTTATTTTGTCCCCGGCTGATGAAACCCTTGGCAATATTATCTTGGAAGACGCCATCCATTCCCGTACCCAGATCCCGATTATTTATTTTCAGAACACCCCACTTAATTCCCACTCCCATTTAGGGGTCGACCTGCTTGTTTTCGGCCTCGAGCCGGAAAACAGTGGGCGGTCCAGACTTAGCAAGAGGGTAGGGAGGGTCCTACTAACCACCCCTTATCATTTTATTTGGTTCTTTATTTTTCTTTCTTTTTGGGTGTTTTTAATGTGTCATCCCACTCCCACGTTATGTCATGTTATTCATGTTTCATTTTGGGGATATTTTAAGTAGGGTTAAGCCATAGAGTGACTGTGAATTTTTTAGTGCAAATGTCTAGCTTAGGGTAGATTAGGTTTTCTCATTGTGATTTTTTGTTTTTTGTGAAAAATAAAAAATGTCATTGTCTTTGTTTTTGCTAATGTGAAATAAAAAATGTTTTAAAATGTGTTATAAAAGTCACAATGACCCCCGACCCCCCTTTTCCCCCTTACACAGCGGGCTTTTATGCCTAAGGGTTAATACATCTGGCAGATGTAATTTTAACTCTAGGAGTTAATGTTTTGCGAGATGTATTTCTCTAAATACATTCCCGGCCTTTTGGCTAAGATCAAAGTGTAGTATCTGTTCTCGGCATTTTTGCCTTGAGATAAAGTGTATTATCTATTCCTATCCAGTAGGTGTCGGTTTTACACTGTCGAATCAAAAATCAGATTATCATTTTTTTTTTTTAAATCCCTTTTCCTTTTGGGCATTTCTTCTCCCCTAAAGTACAGGCTGAGGTCGTTATCTCACCGATGGATACTCATACTCCCCCCCCTCCCCTGAATTTCACCTGGGGCGTTCACACCTGCGAATGCTGGCACTCCACCTCCCCAAGTATCGCCTGAGGCGCCCCACTGGCGAATACCGATTTCCCCCAGATTTTGCCTGAGGCGCTCATACCGGCGAATGCCGACATTCCCCCTCCCCAGATTTAGCCTGGCACCCCACCGGCAAATACCGATACTCTCCTCTCCCCCAAATTTGGCCTGAGGCGCTCACACCGGCGAATGTCGACACTCCCCCTCCTTAAATTTGGCCTGAGGCGCTCATACCGGCGAATGCCGAAACCCTCCCCCCTCCCCCAAATTTGGCCTGAGGAGCCCCGCGACCGAATACCGAGACTCTCCCTCCCCCCCAAATTTGGCCCGAACGCCGACACTCCCCCATCCCCAGATTTGGCTTGAGGCGCTCATACCGGCGAATGCCGACATTCCCCCTCCCCAGATTTGGCCTGAGGCGCCCCACCGCCGAATGCCGACACTCCCTCTCCCCAGATTTGGCCTGTGGCGCTCACATCGGTGAATGCCGAAATTCCCCCTCCCCCCTATTTGGCCTGAAAGGAGGAGGTAATGCCTGGAAGTATTATATCAGGATAACAGAACGGCCATAGTGAGGAAGGGAGGGGGGAAGGAATATTAGCGTCTATTAATAATTAAGAAAGAAAGGTAGAAAGTGTGGGAGTGAGAGGGAAAGAAGAAAGAAAGAAAAAAAATGGTTGTAGTGTGAGTGAATTTCTACCCACCACTCCCTTACTCTGACGTCATATCTAGTTTATCGTGACTTTGCATTATTTTTCTTCTCAAATTAGTATAAATAACGTTGAAAAATGGAGTTAAAAGCCACCCCCCATTGGAAAAAAGTGCTCAGTCGACCCCGGAAGAGTCAATTTTTTTTTCCGGTTCCGAGATATTACACGCGTCTGGGCTGGCCGGTCGGAATGATGTCACCCGTGTGACCGTGTGTTGGGTACTTTCGGAAGAGAAGCTTTACATACATACATACATACATACATACATACATACATACATACATCCATACATACATACATCCATACAGACAGGTGACGTTTATATAATAGATTCTCAGTAAATAATTTTTTACTGTAACTAAAGTATCTAGGTATGAAATATTTCTCATAAATAAACGTTATTTTTGTTTTCCGAGAAGAAATGTCACAGTGGAATTGAAGAAAACAAAAAGAAAGTTTGCTTTTTATGAGAAGAAGGGTTCTCTCCTAATATCAAAATATTTCCATTATCTGGAACTGTATCAACACTAAGTGAAGGACTTATTGAAAAATAAATAGATAAGTTTTTAAATAACAATGAATCATATATTGTCGCTAATTATTTGTTTTTGTTAATCTTCTCTTTCATTCTCTTTCACCGTTCAGTATTTCTCGCATTGCAAACAGTTATATTAAATACCTATAGACTTATCAGCAATGCTTGAAGAAAAATACCTTCCATTTTTTTTATTTATATATATATATATATATATATATATATATATATATATATATATATATATATATATATATATATATATATGGCACAATCACGTTGACACACCAGTTTCCGTTTGATCACCGAAGTTAAGCGGCGTCGAGCCTGGCCAGTACTAAATGGCTGACCATTTAGGAATACCAGGTGCTGTATGTGCTGTCTGCTTATCTCGGCATTGTTTCCAGTCGTCTTGTACTACTACTTGCCATTGGAATCAAGCAGTGCCGACTCAGGAGAGCGGTTCTTGGAGATTGCGCAACACTTTCAATTACAAATTCACGCGCGGGCCGCCCCAGGCGGGGCACTCATACGTCGAAATCGACGGGAGAGAGTCCAATATATATATATATATATATATATATATATATATTACACAATGCTTCAAGTTAACTACACCACCATCTTATAAACAATTTAATTTCATTTAAATGTACTTATTGACAACCAAAATGTACTTATTGTGACCAAAATTAATTCATAATTGTTCATATTCTACCAATACATGTACTTAATCAATGGGGTTGTTGTTAATTGGTTTTATTGCAATTTAAGTTTTAAATATGTTTTTCTCAATTGAGTTTACGTGTCTATGAATTAAAAAACGGTGTTGACATGTAGTTTTAGTTTGTATATATATAAAATAGAGAAATACTTGGTCTGTCTGACTTACGATAACTAGCTTTAAGTTATTAGACCTAAAATGTTTTATAAAAGTAGTAGAAATGATAGTCTGCATCTGCAGATTGTTCTAGGGGATCATATTGTTCTTTTTTCCACAAAAAAAGCTCAATTTACATTTGAACACTCAGCAATAAGGCAGAAGACGAGGTAACGTTAGCAGAAACTGCCGTCTTGCTTCCTACGTGTGTCTAGTAACTGACGGTAAGCTACGGTGATAGTAAAAATGAATGTTGTGGACGTGTAAAGGGGCCGGAATGAAAACATTAACGCGGGGTTAAGATAAAACAAGAAGACAATATAATACAACAGAGAAACAAGAATGGGGGTACGTCAGTCCTGACTGCCAGTATTAACTGGAGTGAATTCAACACTGAGGAGCAGTTGCTCCTAGTATTTATGGAGAATATAGTGTTTTAAGTCCGTTATAGGTAAGATACCATAAAACCCCTATCCCAAGCCTTATCTTCTCAAGAGTCATAGTATTGTTTCCTTTTTGGATTGCCGCTATTCTGAAGCTGCTTGTGTTAGCTGTATGTTGAAAGTGTTTTATCTGGTAACCATAAGTTCTTCATGGGGCGTGATGTCAGTGTCTTCTGATAGTCGTTCCCTAATTTGCTTTAGGTGTATCATATGAGATATCTGATGGCCTCTATCTAATTCAGATCTGATATTCTCCATTTTTTCTAATTCTAGACTTCTGATTTTAGAGCCTATCCTCAAATTTTGAAAAAAAATGTTTTCTTTGCTTCGACATTAAACTTCAAGACAAGACACCTGATCTTTCATATTCTTTATCTCTTTAAAAACATTTTAGAGTTTTAACTTTAGCGATTCAAACTCTGGAAGCATGAATGTACTTTCTTTAACCTTCAATTGGTTATGCAAAAAATATAACTTAAATTATTTCAGTTTAGTATTAGCTTTTTGCAGCGTGAATTATGTGTCCTTATATGCTTTACTTTCTGCCGACAATTTATTCTATGTCCATTTCATACGACTTTTGATGGTTGAAACAAATTCTTTTTTTTGGTTTTCTGACTGAACTGTCAGGTTTTTCATTTTCTGGATAGAAATCTTGGTTGGTAACCCCAGGAGGTTTAACCGCTGCATCAAGTCTACGCTAAGCACAATATTGGTGTCTTTTAATACGAACATTTTTACTTTTTTCGTAGTTCTGTTTAAAGTAATGTCAGTAATAATTTCACCCTCGAATTAAATGTTTTCACCAGTCACAGTTCTGGCTATTTGGTTGCTTCTAAGCATGGTCGATTTTCCCAACATTTTCCATGTATGTATGTTGATAATCGACACGTCTGAACTAAAATCCAATTGTAATTTTACGTTTTTATTTAGGATTTTTACCTGAAAATATTTTCTTATAATTCTGCCGCCATGTTTGTTGGTTTTTGGTGATTTAACCTAATATTTATTTCCATTATTCGTTTTGCAATGTGAACTCTAGTGTACGATTTTATAACAAGTTAGATAGGTTTTAAAACAAAATAGGCAATATGTTACCTAATAAAGGATTCCACAGTGAGAACAGGGTCTCGGCGGTTATTTATCTTGTTTTTATTGGACTGGCTTGTTTTAATCCCTTTTTTGTTTAGAATAGTTTTTGAGAGAGTTTTGTATATTTGCAATGCCCGACTCTTCAATGTTCTTCGAATCTTGTTTAACACTTATAAATATCTGGCAGTCTTCAGCTAGTTTCTGTAGTGTTATATTCGGTTCATATTTTAATTTATTTAGAACTCTCCGTCTGATCTCAGCCGCTTTTCCTGATACCAATCCTGTATGAGAATTAAGCATTAAAAGTTATCAGCACTAAGTTCGGTCGATTTGAAATCGTCACAGTGTTTATTGACGATGGATGCAAACAGTAAATTATTTTCGTTGTCTATTTTGACCAGATTCAAACACAGCGTTTGTGAAACAAAAATGTATTGGGGCTAAATAATTCAGTTAAAAGATTAAAACCTCTAGCAAAAGTCAGGTCGTTCTTTTTTCGGGGCAAAATAAAGTGCACGAACTTAGTATGTTCGGTGGTGCCTAATTTTCGAAGCAGTATGCGAACCTTTTAGAGTCTATTTTTATAGATCCTCGTATCTTCGGAAATACGAAGCAATGGTTTTATCCTCATCTTGGAAATAGGTGAAATCGTCAATTGCATTCCAAATGGCATTCTGCGAGAAAGCATTATCGTTTTCGTTACTCTGACCTCTACCGATATTGTTTGCATTAATACTTCCATTTTTTCGTTGGTTTCTCCTTTTTGTTCTAGTGCTTCTTTGTTGCCTCTAGTAGTTTTTCGTCGACTTGTTTTTGTCCTAATAGTTATTTATTTTGTTGTAGTAGAAGATTTTGAAATCTTTCTTTGGTTTTCTGTAGCCCTTCGTCGGCTTTTTTTTCTAGTTGCTGTTGCATTTGAAACTTCGACAGTTATGTTATAATAGTTTAAAAATATTCCATGTTTTAAATGTGTTTTTTAAGAATGCGGCTTTTAAGAAGGTTATTTCTTTTATATTACACTGTGAAACGTAATTGTCGTCGTAAATAAGTATAAAACCTTTTTTCTTCGACCAAAAGAAAACACATTATTTTCTTTTGTTTTCTTTTTTTTTTAGTACACTTTTCACGTACCCGTAGAATTTGCGGTCGACACTTTGGTCAACAGAGAAAAAAATAAAGATACGCTTTTAATTTTTTTTCTTTCGGCAGTACGATTCTTCTCTTTTGGAGACAAAAGAAAGAAATCATGTATTCCCTTCTTGTTAAAAATTAATAGTTGTGTCAGAATACAACAAAATAAAATCAGTGACCTTTCTCTAATGAGAGAAAAAAGGTTGCTTTTTACGTATGTTTTGGTGTTTTATCATCCGCATGTAAACCGATTTTTAACTAGGACGTTGTATTGTAAATTTGCTGTTGATTTCTCCACGTTGTTCCTTTTTAAAGGTTCTCAAAAAAACTTGATATACATTGTCACCGGTTGTGGCGTCCATTTTAAGGTTCTCAAAAATCATTTACTGTAACCACGTCGCAAGTTGTTGTGGGATCTGTTTTAAGCTTCTCAAGAAAACCCCTTAATGTTGTTGTTGTGTCTCGTGTAAGTTCGAATACCTCGTCGCTAGATGTTGTGGCCCTTTAAAGGGGCCGGAATGCAAATACGAACTCGGATTTAAGAGAAAACAAGTATATTGAAAAAAATATAATACAACAGAGAAACAATAATGGTGGTGCGTCAGTCTTGACTGTTAGTATCGAGGTGGGGAGAGTCAAGCCAGCGTCACTAAAAAAGCACTTTGGCTTCTAAAGATTGCCTGGGCAGCCTCGTCGGCATTCACCGGTGAGGGCGTCTCGGGCAGTAAGCGATAAACTTACTCCACCCCAAAAAGGGAAGGCAAGGCCTGGGAGTGTGGTCTCCTAGGACTACGCAGGACCAACACCTCAGCCCGACGGATAAAATTGCCCAGTTCCCGTCGGACTGATGCTGATTTAACACTGAGGAGAAGTTTCTCCCACTATTTATAGAGAATTGAATAGTCTACAGTCCGTTATAAATAAGGTACCATAAGAATTACAATAATTACATTTTAATTATATTAGAAATAAAAATTTACATTTTTTGTAATGAATGCGAAAATAATTTAACAGTTTTATTTTTAAGGTGTATGTTAAATTAGTAAAATTAATTTTATCTAAATCAATAGAAATTAAAAGGTCTTATGAAATCCGGCTATCCTCAGCGTACACTCTAATTTATTGTATTCAAATTATTTATATATATATATATATATATATATATATATATATATATATATATATATATAGTTAAAATGGAAAAGCAAAATACCTAAAACTTAACGTTCGCCCAGCGGTTGCGTGGGCATTATAGAGAAAAGGCTAAAAGTTGCAAAAAACGAGAAGATCTGTAATTTGGGTTAATATATATAGTAGTCAAGGTATAATAAATTTAAATCTATCTAGGGAACGAATACATATAAATACGTGTATGCATATATATATATATATATATATATATATATATATATATATATATATATATATATATATACTAAAGTACTGGTGTTGGCGTGTGTTAAAAGCGCACCATTTTTCTAGCGATAGCTTCTCCCAGCAAAAACAAGCACACGTCGTGGACACTTGTACACGGCGAGAGTTTATCGCGGTAAAACTGGACCACTAAGGTTTTTTACACAAAGTATTAGGGTGAGGCACCCCTGACAAAAACCTCCAGAGGAGATTAGACCCTGTCAGGTGAAGCATGCATGATCAAGATGCATGTGGATCACGCTCTGGTGCCCAGCAACCTAAGTCTCAGCTATTGGTATATGGAAGCACTACAACGAGAAATGTCCTCTTTAATTTTTGTTAAGGCAGGCATCTAGGAGAAATAAAACTGCGATCTAACACCTGCGGTTTAAGTGACTACTTATCATCTGACAGTTTGCCTGTCACCGGGTTCATAATCGCCGATACTCAGAGTGGTCGTCGTTTCGCACAAGCGTTGATCACAAAAATAATGTTGCTGCGCGGATAATTTTTGCGTATGTAATCAATATGTAGATACTATCTATGTGTCTAGCTTAGCAGGATGAATGTAATGAGTAATACGAAATTTAATTTGAAAATCGCTTGTTGGAACGTCAGAACCTTACTTGATCGTTTCAGTTCTGACCGTCCGGAGAGACGATCAGCACTTGTTGAACAAGAACTGGTACGTTTCAACATTGATATTGCAGCCTTCTCAGAGACAAGATTGTTGAAGGATTATAGTCGTGTAGAGGAGGGATCTGAATATGTAGTTTACTGGATCGGGAAACCGGAAAGCGAACGACACAACCATGGTGTAAGATTTGCTCTTAAGAAATAGGTTGTTTCTAATCTCAGGAATCTCTTTTGTGGTCTAAATGAGCGTATTATGACCTTACGTTTACATTTAGCAGGTCAGTGGTATGCAACTCTTATCTCCGTTTATTCTCCTATATTGAACAGCCCACTTAAGCTAGTAGGCTCCTTTTATAAAGACATTGATGAGTCATCGTGACTGCTCCGCGAAATACTACAATTGCCTTGCGGAGGAAATTCAATGCTAGAGTGGGTAGGGAATATGAAACATGGTGCCCACTTAAGCATTATGTAGTTGAAAGAATGATTAAGAGTGGGTTACGTTTACTGCAAATATGTTGGAGCTAGATTTAGTGATAACTAACACGTGTTTGCAACTGAAACCGAAGTATAAGAACACATGGATGCATCCACGATCCAAGCAATGGCATTTGATCGATTACGTTATCATCCGTAGACGCGGCTGACATGTAATCAGGCCGGTAACGTCAAGTGTCCTCGTAGAATAAATGGATAGCGGCTTATCACCTCAGAATCTAAAGTCGTCGGAACAGTCGTGCTTAGCAGAGAGAACTTAGATGGATGAATGGTGGCAACGAAAAGCTTGTGATATTCAACATGTTATTGATGTTAAGGACAGTAAAGCAATGTATGACGTGATCAAGTCAGTCTATGGTCCTAGCAATTCTAGTGAGACCCCATTAAAATCACAGAGGGGCATAGAGTCGAGTAGAGATCAAAACAAGCTCCTTGGTAGATGGACAGAGCATTATACTGAACTGGTCACTAATCCGTCGATAGTCAGTATTGATGTGATAGATAGCTTGCCTCGGACGGCTAACATTGCTGAAATGGATTCTGTTCCTGCTCTCAAGGAAGTAGGTGAGGCTATATGGCAGTTGAAATGTGGAGCACCTGGTTTAGATGATACACATGTATTAGTTCTTCGTTGTGGTAGAAGTCGAATGATAGTGCATATTAAAAGGTGGATTGAAAACGTCTGGTTTGACGGGAATGTTCACTAAGATTGGTGTGACTCAATTACGATCTCTTTGTACAAGGGCAAAGAGAGGAAAAATGAGTACCTCAAATATCGAGGCATCTATGTATTAAATAGGACATGGAATGAATTTGCCACAATCCTGTTGAATCGCATATTGCCTACATCTGTCTTTTGTGAGAGTCAGTGTGGCTTTATAAGAAATACGACTGATGTTATTTTTGTGGCGCGCCAAATACAGGAAAAGTGTATTTAACATTGTCTAGACTTATAGTAGGTCTTTGTTGATATGGCGAAAGCGTTCGATACAGTTAATCTGGATGCGCTGTAGAAGGTATCGGGTAAGTTGAGATGTCCTCCTAACTTTGGGAGACTCCTTCGTGAGCTGCACGACAATATGAAAGTACGTGTCAACTGCAATAGGTTGCCTCTCTTAGTCCGTTCCAGTTGACAATGGTGTTAAATGGGGTGATATACCTGCACGTACTTTGTTTTCAATCTGTTTTGCTCTAACTTTGTAATTGACTTTCAGTATCTCTGATAAAGGTGTGTACCTTCGATTTCGCACATCGGGTCGGCTGTATAACTTACATCGTTTTAAGATTTCGTAAACGACATTCTCCACTGTCGTTCGAGACGTAACTAACTCGAAGAATGATATGCAGGATATAATGGATGGTTTAGCATGTGCGTGTAGTAGATATGTTTATGTATCTGAGATAAGTAGACGTATTGAACAGGCAGGTGTGTTTTTTGGTAATTTGGAAAAGCTGGTGTAGGCACCACGTGATATCAAGCTTAAAACTAAGATCTCTGTGTATGAGCCTGTGTTGTATCAACTTTGTTATATGCCTGTGAGACATGAACCACTTACCGAGCTCATATTCACCTGCTAGAGCGTTTCCATCAGAATTGCCCTAGGCACTTGCTTAACATCCGTTGGGATAGTTTTACCCCTAGCACCGAATTGTTAGAGCGAGCTGCTGTTCCAAGCATTGAGTCTCGTAGAGGAAACCCCATCTGGTAATCTTGTTCGTGTTACTACAGGTGGGATGATTTATTGAAAACTAACTCGGAATACTCACCCACAGCACAAATTACTTAAGCGATTCAAATATTGCATCAAAGACGATTTGAAATGCTTTGGAATTGATGTTGGAAAATGAGGGGGGATGGTTGTAGATAGTCTCAGGTTGAGGAAAGTAATTTTTGAAGGCAGCAAGCTTTTTGAAAAGAATAGAATGAACACCAGCAGCTGAAGAGAGCAGCGACAAAGAGACGAAACGTGACACCTTCAGCACATGAAGGAAACTAATGTGAACAAACATCTCGCTGCACATCTCCCAATTTAGGATGGCCCAAAAACGTTCACCCTAATTCTCAGTAGCTATCTTCGTCTACAGTGACAGCTTGCTTTGTGCAGGGTGACCTTTGTTTAAAAAGAAATTAATTAAAAAAATGATGGAACCACTAACGTGCTAAACTTGCAATTTGATAACTATGTCACGTGCCGGTTTGTTGAATCACCAACGATTACAGATGATGCAAAATCAAGCACGGATAGAATTATAGAATCCTTTCAGATCATTACAACACCTGCAAACTCTGTGGTATGGTCTGTAAAAATCTAACTAGGAGATTTTACTCAAATATCACTTAGATATGCAAAAAGTGGTCATACTCAAAATCGAATATTTTTTAAAGTCGCAGAAAAAATACAGAAACACTTCTAACATTCTTGGGATAAAAGATTTGTTTTAATACTTACGATCTAGAGATTGTTTGAACTATACAAAGAAAAATGTTCATTAAGAAAATGTAATTGAACAAAGTTTCCAAATTTCGACAACATAAAACACTCAATGAAATCATTGAACGAGAATAATTGTGAGAATAATAAGGATATTCAATAATTTTAGTGCAGTGATATACATGCCGTATCTAATCACATTTGTTGTAATATTTCGACATTTAATATCTATTTTCGTCGATCAATAGTAATTTTTCCTAATAAATTCATTTTTTATATAAAGTTTCTTAAATTATTATCACAAATATATTTTTCAATGTCTTCTAATTTATCCTACACCATTCTATGCTATAAATAGATAAAAATTTATAGCGTAGGAGTTTACTGTACATTAAAACATTAAGTTTTCTTAGTCGGCCATGTACGTTATTTGCCATTTTCAGATGATCCAGAATATGAATATAGATGTATATTTACATTTAAATTCATGTCTTGAGTCGTTTAAAGACCACGTAAGCGTTTAACCGTGCTTATTGCATATATATGTATATATATATATATATATATATATATATATATATATATATATATATATATATATATATACTACTCTGATGATTAGTATTAAAACAGTCGTTAACATAATAGCTTTAATGCATGTTCCCATGACGTCGGCTGCCAATCGCACCAGCTCGGTACAATATGTTTAAAACATCACCGATGTATGTAGTCGTTCATGGTGGCCACAAGGATTAAGGCATCGGAATCTTAGTTAAAAGCATGACCCTTGTTCCGGGGTTTAATAATGCTGTGATCGGTTTGAAAAATTATCTCTACACTGATAATACATACGTATACGTATGTAAATAAACAATTATTTATAATTATTTGTCGGCCCCAATTTAGGCTGGGCACCCCAGTGAGTAGTATAAATAGAGTCGTCAAAATCATAGATTTAATGCGTATTCCTTCATAAGTTTAACACTTTTTACGTTGGTATACTATCACGCCAGCTCAGTACAATATGTTTAAAACATCAGCGATCTATGTGGTTGTTCATGGTGAGTGCAAAGGTAAGGGCGTCGGAAGCTGAGTTAAAAACATGACTCGTTTCGGGATTAAGAATCCTGTGATCAGTTTGAATAATGATCTCTGCACTGATGATTCCGGAAGGATTACACGCATACGTATGTAGATAAAAAATATTTATATATATATATATATATATATATATATATATATATATATATATATATATATATATATATATATATATGTATATATATATATATAAAATACTAGCTGAACCCGGCGCCCAGCGTTGCCCGAGAGAAAAATAGCAGAATTAATTAAAATTTGTCAACATTCGAGAGAACGCAAATAGGTCTCATCGGGCAATATTTACTCACGAGAAGGATTACTTCTGAGTTGAACAAACATAGAAATTGCCATAGTGCAGAAGGAGATCTCCGATTATGGTAAAAGTTACTTGTTTCGGGCTGGGCTGTTAGCTATACTCTCGTCCGTCATTGAAAGCAAATCGGTGTAGAATGTGTAAATGTTTATTTATGTTAGTGGATTTTCGACGCAGTAAGAACTTACGTTGCGTCTAACTCTGCCCTCGTGGGTAGTTGAATGTGACTGAAAGTGGACCATGTGTAACGAATGTACATTTTAGGCACTTAAGATAAATGTATATTGTGTAATAAGAAAAAAAATCAATTTTGATCTGAATTTGGTGTTGATTAATTACTATTTTAGTCACGTAAATCTAAATTGTGTAAGGAGGTAGAAATGCAAAACAAATGTGAGGTTTCGGTCAGTAAATACTGTTTGAAGCAAGTATGAGTGTAAAAAGACGAAACTATGATTATTTGGTATGAACCACGTGTAAAATATATATTATTAAAATGCCGAGACTACACAAATAGGTGACATTATCAGTAGCATTTTTAGGGACGCCGGTCTGTGGTCGTTTTAATTGTTGTAAGTTAAGTAAAAGAACGTTATTCGTCATATAAAAATATACCTTAAAAACAACGAATGCTAATTGAAATCGTATGTGAACACAAAAAAATGTACGTATTTTTATAATGTTTATTGGCTGCGAAAATATTAACACGTTTTTTCAGAAATTGTGGCGAACGAAATGTGTATATATATATATATATATATATATATATATATATATATATATATATATATATATATATATATATATATATAGGGAGAGATAGATTGAGAGAGAGGTTCGGAAGAGTGAGAGAGAAAGAATAGAAGGTGATTATAGGGTAATGTAAAGGAGAAAAGAAAACGTCTCGTAAAAATACACAAATAAAAAAGAATACCTAACTTATAAAGGAAAACACAAATTTTGGATTAATGTTAAGTTTTCTATGGATAGGCAAACCTTAAATAATGAACTGGTGGTGTCTGTTAGTTAAAGTAGTGTAATGTTCGTATAGAAACTGGACCCCTTATCAACAATTGAATGTTGTTCAAATGAACACTGCAGTTTGTTTTACGCGGTAAGTATTTGGGAAGATATTTTAATCCTTAAAGGTGTTATGTTTGAAATTGCTTAAGTGTTTTAGTAAAAAAATGATATTATACCTGAAACCAACGAAGACTTATAAGGGAAATGTCTATAGTCAAATCATTTAAGAGATGGTAGCCGTCATTTTTAATCACGGAACATTATAACTAATTATGTTCGTTAAATGTACTCCGTAGAAATCGCAATGATAATAAGTCTATACGTAATAGTTAGAAATGACGTCATCCGATATGCTGGAAAAGCAGCGGAATTAAAGGGAGCGTCAATTAAATGTGTGTAATGTATTGTATTATGTAGTAAATTAATAGCAGACGAATAGTAAATAATAAAGGTTACGTTTTTAAAAAGTAGACTTTTTTATTAGTTCTCGGTGTCGATTGGGAGATTGTTTAGAGTAAAGTTATAGTTGGAAATGTTTTTGCTACTACGTCTATGGAATATGTTTTGGGGAAAGTCGAAGATGGTGGGGCAAAAGCAATATTTATTATTAACTGGAGAAAATAATCACAAATTCTTATAACACGCTCGAGTGAATAAGCGTAATATAATATATGGTCAATTTCTTTTTTTTCACTAAGGTACAGGGGAAAAATAATCTTAACTTTATATAGAATATATATAAATATATATATATCTATATATATATATAGAGAGAGAGAGAGAGGGGGGAGAGAGAAAGAGGCAAAATGCCTTCAAAGAAACCATGTATTAGATGCGAGTAATTACATCAAAAGAAAAAAGAAAAATATTTCAAAACATTTATCAAAATATTTCTAAATACCTTCCGTTTTTTTTTCTTCATCTTGATTTTTTTTAGCTAATATTTCGCTTGATGAAAACAAGCTTCGACAGAGCCAAAACAATTAAAGGTATAACCTTTTTTCCATAATATCCTTCTTGGTCTTGTAGAAGTGTCTCGTCCAATGTTGTGGACTAATGATGAAAATGTCTGTTTTAAACAGAACTTGATTGCGCATGGTCGCTGGTAGTTATAAATATATAAGTGTGCACCCGCTGTCAAAAATGATAGAAAGAATACACTTTGCTAGTTTTCGCATTTATATAAAATAACGTCTGAATCGGTAAAGTTAGAAAAGAAACAAAATGAAAAACGTCTCAAACTGGAATGTTTAAAATAACAAAGAAGGAAAGAAACGTATCAATTGGTATAGAAGGAAGAAAAAAGATAAAGTGTAATTATTCATATATAGAGGAGTATTTCTTTCCTAATTTCTTTCAGACGACAAAAAGTGTTGTCTATCTTGGTATTTGTTTCCAACTATCCCGTAAACACTTGGAATAATTTCGTTCCGCACGAGTTTTACTACATTGACAGAAGAGAAGTACATTTATATATATATATATATATATATATATATATATATATAAATACACATCGGTCTTTATTATAGATCGAAGGATATGAACATTTTATAAATATAATCAGTTTTTTTCTAAATATATTTGTTAATTTTTATATTTATTCGAAATGTGAGAGATATTTATGCTTTACACTTGGGGCAAAAGGACTTCATAGAATTTTATATTAGATGTTCTTATTATTTATAGATGAAGAAAGAAGTTTGAAAAGTATATAGAGGTGAGAGAAATAAGGTAGGGGAGGTAATTCCAATAATGAAATTAAACAAGAAAAGAAAAAAGAGAATAAGATGCAAAGAGTGATGACGCGAGATGATGCTAATAAAAGAAATGGCAAAACGTTGACAATGGAAGAAAAAGCTATAGCGATGAAAGATGGGGAACATGGGACAAAAGAGAAAAGAATCAGAGGGGAAAGTATGGAACTACTTTTAATCCATCATTTCGAAGATATACGCGTCCATCGTGTCGTCATAGCCAATATCAACTCCCTAAACTAAAAGAAAACTATATAATTTGGATTAAGCTACTTTTCGTACTGGGACCCAGATGTGTAATCCATTTCCGCATGAAAGGGTTTGAGTCCACGACAAAAACGGAAAAGCCTATTAGATACCTCTTAACGGATTGGGACTTTCGACGCTAAATTCAATACAATCGGAGTTGTATGCGAACTCTTGTCAACACGTGACGTTATGATCGAATGAAACCGGATAAAGAAAAAGAAGGTATCGAAGGACAATAAAACATAAGCGTCGAAGCTTTCTGTTAGCAAGGTTTTGTGTAAATGGTCAGAGGTGCAATCAAATACGTCTCATGGAAGGATAATGAAAACCTCATGAAATAAGGGGTAGAAATAATGGTTTTCCGTTTCTTATTTATCTCTCACAGTTTCCGTATTAATTTATTTATTTATCTATCTATTTATCTATCTACGTCTTATTCTTTCTCAAGATTGTGATATATATATATATATATATATATATATATATATATATATATATATATATATATAAATATACATATATATATATATATATGTATATATATATATATATATGTGTGTGTGTGTGTTATTTTGTTACATTTAATTTCTATCTATCAATTTCAATTTGCATAAAGTTTATATTAAAGTATAGAATAATATATCCGTATATATAAAGTGTTTCTTAATATCTGTATTTATTTATCTAAGAAACGTAATTTTATGTTTACATCTTTGTCTGTCTCTCTCTCTGTCTCTCTGTCTCTGTCTCTCTCTCTCGCTCTCGCTCTCTCTCCTTGCTGTGTCCTTACAAGGCCGAAAAATAACACGAACGGAAGGTAATTAGCAAGAAATTGTATTAACAGAACGTACATAAGTAATGGGTTGGCAGAGGCTTCTTCCTCACGTCGCTTCTCTTCTCACTACTATTGATTGGTTATTGAGTCAAATAGAGTCCATTCAGTGACGGATAAGGTATATCACCATAACACCCCTTTTATTGATCTATACTCAAGATGGAGTAAATATTGTTTCTTTTGTTGATTTATCGCTATTAAGTCAATAATCTTTCGTTATACTTTGAGTCCTCTATGTTCTGAAATCGGGACTTAAAACCTGTCAAATACGACATCCATTAGGTATTTCTCTGAGTGATTATTGTCAAAGACATCTGAATACCGTTTCATTATTTGATCCAGGTGTCTTGTATCGATGAACTTTTGTTCCTTTGCTCATGTATATCATGTTTCCAATCTGTTTATCCATTGAACCTGTTTCCCAGTGAGACCTGTTATTTTGATATATACGATAACAACTTTTTCAACAACTTTAAAATGACTCTTTGTCGCTTTATTTAATCGTCCAGGTTTCGAATAGGTTTGTAACAATGTATCAAACACTGCTTTTTTCTTTCTTGCAAACGTTAGTCTGCTGACGTCATGGAAAATGGAGCATTGTCATTAGGAATCATTCTATAGCAAGAAATCGTGTATGGCTTTTTAGGTACGAAAACCTCTTGTTTTCCTAAGAGCTCTCTATCCACGAAACATCTCTCTTGTGTGTTACTCCTTGCATGACAAATTTCTCTCAATTTAATAGATGTGAATTGCATTCCATTATCTGACACAATACAGTCAACGACCCGAAACTAGTAAATACTAGTGGTTACCTCAGTGGTTGGTTTTTTCCGGCTATTTAGAGAAACTGTCTATCACAATCAGGTAGTATAAACTATCCAGTCGGCCAGCGAAATCAATGGGGATCCTAAAACACAATCGGTCGGTTTTTTGGCCAGAGGCTGAATTGTATTCCTTAACAATATTCGTCAAATACACATGGCTTCTCGTAAGACTTTTCATTCTCAACATGAAATTCTATTTAGTATTCTCTTCTTTAATTCTGTACGATCGACATACATGACTAATTCATTACCGATTGAATAAAATTCCGATATTTGTCAGTCTTTATTTTTTTGGTTTTTTATGAAGTCGTTATTTAATGTCTTTTCTTTTATATCTTACATTGTTACAGGAAGCTACCTAATAGTTTAATATAGTGTATGATTTACCTCTACCTCAGTTTGCAGAAGGACGATCACTGTGTCTTCAAAGGGGTTCAATGTATTTAAGGATAAGTCTCGACAATCCGTCGCCATGACAAATATTTGTAGATGATAGAAATAGAAACTCCATTTAAAAATTATAATTGAGGAGATGGTTGCATATCCCTTCAGCTTGTTTGGGGGATGCGTTAGTAGTCCTTCTTAAACCTATTAATCGTAAGTAGTGGTTTATGATCAGTCTGCAAAACAAAATGCCTTCTATTTTGGTAAAACCTTGTCGGTTAAAGGGTTCAAGATGTTCATTTGTTTCTCGCTGTTATGTTATGATAATTAACAAGTTATTCGACCATTCCACATATGTATGTTTTCGAAAATACGACGTTATCAGTGTTCTAGTAAAAGTGATGTTGTATCCGACATAAGTCTGAATTTTCGCTGCCAGTGCCGTAGCCTTACAGAACCGAAAGAAATAATACGAATAGAAGGTATTTAACACGAAGTTTCATTAACAGAAAGTAGAAAAGTAATGGATTGACGGGTACGGCTTCCTCACTTTGCTTCTCTTTTTGCTTCTGATGGTTGGGCATATCGACTCTATTCATAGAGTCTGGAAAAGTCCATACACTGACGGAATGTGGTAGATTAGCATAATACTTTCTTTCTCACTATATGACTTACTTGAATAATGCGCATACTTCTGTGAGCTTCGCTACATGCTTGAGAACAAAACTCAGCCAATTATTGCGGACTTTGGACCAGTATTCTGACTGTCAGGTGCGGCATACCAAGTTCAACCCTCATCTTGTTGGCTCAGGTCTTTGGTGGCTGTCTTCTTGACTCTAATTTTTTTTAATAATTTGGTTAATGAATCTGGTAACATTAAAGTTATTTCGGCATTTCTTCGTCTATCTCGCAAAGTTACTCTAAGTATAGTTCTTAAACATTTAATTTCAAAGACACTGAGCTTTCCCGCATGTCCTGCCAGTATATTCGATGTTTCACTTGCATATACTTGAATAGGAACTATGAATACATTTTTAATTCGTAATTTCAGAGACGTTGATAGGTTCTTCCTTCTCTCTATATATATCTTTAGATGGTCAAACGGCAGATGGATATCCTGAGATCACTGAGCGAGGTAAAACACAATATTCGTTTTCGTTTAACTGTTGTAATGTCAATTGAGATATTGTCTCTAGAAGAGGAAATCATTTTACATTTGCCTAGGTTTATTTTTATCCCCCATTTTGTGCAAGAGGCTTCGACTTTTCAAAGACAGCAACAGCGAAGGTGATTTCATCATCATCACGAATATTAGTAGCGAGGTTATGGCTAAGTATCAGTGTTGATTGCAGACTTTCAAGTTCTTTAATCACAAATTTCAAGAAAACGTTGAAGAGAGGAGGATATAAGAGACAACTCTCGCGTAACCATAACCCTAACCCTAACCTTCGCGTAACCCTAACCCTACAGTTACGACAAACCAATTTGTGATATGTCCGTTAACAACAACTGCATGTATCTACTTCTCACTCAGGTGACATTCCCTCTACCAGTTTCTTCCTTCTTCTGCTTACTGCTTCCATTGTAACCGCGTTTCTTGCATACATCAAATAGTCATAAATAATCAATTGATTTTTCGGTGATTAATAGATGTTTAGATGATCATCCTAATTTGCTTTCGAAGGCTTTCTTCAAATTCATATCATTTAGTTTTAACACATCATTTTTTTCCTGGCAAAGTGTGTTTCTCCTTTCGTGATTTGATAAAGCAAGATTAACATTAGCAAAGAGACATATGAGATATTATCTTTCTTAATTTTACCAACTGAGACGTTATTTTATATTCATAGGAATATTAGTGCGAAGCATAGTTTTTTTCTGTCATTTTTGTACACCCGTATGTATGTATATAAATAGTCTCTCTCTTTCTCTCTCTCTCTCTCTCTCTCTCTCTCTCTCTCTCTCTCTCTCTGTGTATATCTGTTTTTCTCTATCTATCTATCTATCAATATGTGTATATATATTAATATTTTTATTTATACAAACATGTAGAAAAGCGAAAAAACCATGGATATGTTTCGATCATTGGCTCTAGAAAGCTACGATCTCATCAAGATAGAAAAATATGTATGTATTTTAGTTGTTTATATTGAAGAAAGAAGAAGGCAAAACAACAGATTCAAAACTGTAAAGATCACATGATAAAATTTACAATTATATTTTAAATAAACCGTTAGTGTATTTTCTATTAAATACACATGCGCTACCCTATTTCAAGGTTGGATTAGTGTCACCTAATCTAGAATGGTTCGGTGTTGCTGTATTACAAGCTAATATATATATATATATATATATATATATATATATATATATATATATATATATATATATATAGTCTTGGAAGTTTCTCAACCATTAAAACTATATTAAAAAAAACAATTTTAAAACCTGAAGTCCCAAGTCGTTCAGTGGAAAATCACTCATGTAAGTCAATTTAACTTCTGCAGTTATTATATTAGTTTGCTTCTAACATTATTTAATGGATCATCAGTTGTTAACCATGAAAAACTGTTTCGGGAATTTAAAAACAAGACAGTATTTAATTTTATGGCTTCCCAGCAGAGTTGATCATACCCCACTTCCCTTTAAATACAAAAACATAAACGTTCCGTATACTAAACCTAGGTTTTGCTTCGTATAAATGTTTTGCTAACTTATATTAGTTATTAAAAAAAGTCCTACTTACCTGTGTTGTTCCTCTGTCTAATAAAATTTATCCGTTACTTCAAAAATGTTGCTGCATTTTAAAGTGTGTAGACGAATCCATTACACTACTTTTTAGGTGATTAATGTATTTTTAGTGTTAGTTTTATATTAAAAATATAAAAAATATTAACATATCAGAATAGTAAAAAAAAAATGTTATTATATATATATATATATATATATATATATATATGAAGCAATCCAACAAAAGATATAAGCGTCAACTAATATCTTATAATTAGTGAAACATCCGGATAAAAACTGAAGCTCAATATACTGGATAGAGCATTAATATTATAATATAAAATGAAGTAATAAAATAAAGTGTCAATCAAATTTTATTAGAATTCAAAGTTCAAGCAAAGTATCCTTAAGTCTTTAGCTCATGAGTTTTCAAAGATTATTCTTCTCTTCAGAGGACCATTACCGCAGTTATACTACTACAGGTAATAAAATTAAGCTTTGAAAATATATAAAATTATATACACAAATACATAAAAATACATAACATCAAATATATCAACCTAAAAACATACTTTTTTGTTGAATCTATACAATCCATCCAGGTCATACAAATTGAAAAACATAATCAGGAAAGAGATTCAGAGGGTTGATCGAGGATTACTCCAAGTTATAAATAGCATATTATAATATATATATATATATATATATATATATATATATATATATATATATATATATATATGTATATATATATATTATATATATGTATAGTTATATATATATATATATATATATATATATATATATATATATATATATATAGTTGTTTGCTCAATTAAGAAATTAATTAGAAGTTTCTAGTCACAATCCCTATTCGCCAATTATCATAATTGACGATTGGGAAAGGGGGGGATGCTGTCCTTGATAGAGATACTGTTCACAGAAATCAGATATATACAAATAAATTAATAGGTACGAAGTGGCTGATATTATTGTATGGAGTATTATGTTATTGAGAATTTATTTTCCATCCATGCAATTATTATTGCATGATTTTCGTTCGATGATGATAAATAAATATCCCCGAAATGAAGAGGACGACAAACCAGTAGTTGTCATATCATGATTAGCAAATAATCATTTTCGTAATTTATACACAAATTTATACTCCGGGGAAAGTTTTAAAAAACAACAACATCCACATATTGAAACACATATTTACAGGCAAATTACTAAGAATCTGGAAACAACAATTTACTGAATATTTAAACCGATAAAAATAAAAATTGCCGATTCAAATTAGCACCTATAAATATTCAGATTCGCTAATTACGTTAAATTTAATATTGTAAAAATTACTTGATTTAAGAATCCTATTGATTACACTGGTTTGTACAAAAAAGAACAAGTACTGATATGGTTTAAATTTGCAGACACTTCTTCTCAGGCAAGTCTAAGTTTTTTTTCCGTATCCCGTTTTTGGTTTAATGCAATTAAATTTAATTATTGTATATTTTATTTAATATTTTTAGACATTCCACGGTGTTTTGACGCCATTACAGATATATATATATATATATATATATATATATATATATATATATATATATATATGGGGTAAGGTACACGAGAAGTCATGAAAATGAAATGCTGTGGTAGACAAAACAGGTTAAAGTGCAGGAGACAAACAAAAACAAGAGATTTGACCGGTTTAGTTCGTGTTAGATGTTCGCTAATACGAAGTTTTCCGTTTGTCATTATTCACACATACACACACACACACACACACATATATATATATATATATATATATATATATATATGTGTGTGTGTGTGTGTGTGTGTGTGTGTGTGTGTGTGTTATCATATCATTTTATAATAATTCATACTAAAACTAAATCATCTAGTTTACAATTGTTTCAAAAGATATGTTACTGTAAAACAAATACTTATCTTCAAAACCTCGGAGCAAAGACGTAAACACAAAATGTCGCAAGATGGATGGTTTAGGCAGAATCCAAAGTTCATACTCTAAAAAACCGATTCAACGATTGGTGTGAAAAAACCCAAAGAGTAAAAATAAACAGCAGGATCTAAATGAATACCAATTTGATGTAACAAGTCAAAGATGCAAACATCGGTGTTTACAATGGCTTCCATTATTGATGTACAATAATATTTCATATCTTAGATTTTAATTGTTTAGCGTACCACGTGTCCGGGTATATCTTCACCGCACAGGTGGTCGCGATTTTGGGTTGTGTTATCGTGGATAACATACGAGGATTGCAGAAACAGTGGGATTTACATACAGACACATTCATTCAAGATATTCGAAGACAAACGTAAAAGCGATTATTGAATGGGCGACGATGTACACAATGTGACAAAGCACACAACTACTAGAAGTACTAGAAGTAGAAAGACATTGTGGTCCCGAATACAATAAGAAAGACCATATGTTTTCAGGGTCTAAATTTAGAAGTATGCGTCAGTAATTAATAAGTAAACATTATCTTGTGTTAGGTGCACCCGGAAGAAGAAATTAATGAGAAGTAAAGCCTACTAGGGAGTTTGAGCAATGAATAATACTTGATAGTAGATACAGATAATTAAACGAGGACACAGCGCGTATTATTATATCATAAATGACTGTCGTCATCAATAACCTACACATTTTATAATTAAATATTGTATACAAACAATGCAGTCAGCTTTCATAATTGATATTAGCGTCTGCTTACTGAATTACTCCCCTTAGTCTTACAGTCTAAGGAATAGTTATTTGTATGGAGATATTGAAGTAGAGACACAAAGCGTATTAATATATTAGAGATTTAGTCAGTTGCTGCTGATTATTGCTAGCGTTCGCTTACTGAATTATCTCCCTTTAGTTTGCAGAGAAAAGAACATCTTCACGTAGAGATAGAACGTGTATTATTCTATCAGAGAGATTCTTCTATTTTCATTCGAGATTATATTTTTATAAAATGTTGATGTGTGATTGTTGATTAAAATAAAGTATGCGCAAAAAGGCATAACAAACAAATGAATAAGTAGACAAACAAATCTGAGCCAACTCTAAATGTGTGGAACGAAAAAATTGTACAATGTTATCCATGCAATGAAAGTGAAAGTTACTTGTTTCTAACGAAAAAATGTATAACCTTGATTGAAAAATCAGAGAATTACCTAAACTTAATTAAATTTTCAGTATGTATAAATTAACTAGAACAATACCCGTCCTAGGACGGGTAAAATTAATCTCCGGAACAGAACGGTTTTGCACCACTTTTATATCCCTTGACGAAGATTAAAATCAGCACATAATGCCCATAAACTTTATGTCGAGAAATATTATTTAATTTTGTTCAAAATCTATTATTTGGTTTTGATTCTAGAAAATGTCTAAAAGTTAAGCCTTACGCCGCAGGCGTCTTAAAAAGAAATTAACATTCAGGGAAATTTAATTCGTGTCTGATAACTGTGTATCAAATTTAATGCAAATCTGAAATATTTTAATTTTCAAATAGAAGATTGTGCCTATATTATGCCTCTTAAAACCCTTTTAAAATACTCCTAAGAAACTGAAATTTGGGTAATGTTTTTTTAATTAATGTCTAATATTTATTCTTAACATTTCACAAAATTCGGAGGTATCTGAATTCCCACATATGGCTCCCACCCCCACTTTTCCACTTTTCACAAAACTAAATTAAACTAAATATAGCCTACATGATCTACCCTTACGCCGAACAGCTGTGTTGAAAAATTCATAATTATCGGTTTATTAGTTTAGGAATCAATCTTGTTCCTACAACTATATAAACATATACGCGTATATTAAATAAATTTTAATATAAATTATTTATTTTATTTAAAAAAACGTATTTAAATAGATCTGTGGGTCACTTAAATTACTTTACCCCACCTTTGTAAGCCCGCTAGTATTTAAAGCTAAAAAAGGATGTGTTTTTTTTAATTTTACATTCAAAATTCCCATCTTTGAATATCATTTTCTACCAAGATCTCCTTTTAAACCTTTTTTATTCGCCTTTTCATTCAGACTCTTGATATAATTTCGTACTTGAAATAAAGGTGACTAAGTAATTTTACTGATGTAAACAATCTATGAGTTTGTGTTTTAATTAAATAAACATTCGATATTAACATTTATTTATTAACTAATTAATACTTAAAATGTCATTTAGATCGGATAATTCGGTAGATTTCTTTTAATCAATATAATTCCAATTATTTTTGTGTTCAGAAACAAACACACTTTCAGTTTCATTGCTCGTCCATACAGCAATGTTTCAATATGGCCGTCCACTATATTTTATTCACCCAAGAAAATCAAAACATCTTAAATGACCCGTAGTCTTGCAACCGGGATTAAATGGATTAGACGATACGAACTTTGAAGATAACACGATTAGAAAATCGTAAGCCGGTGATCCGATGGAAGAGGCCGCCTATATAACAACTATATGTAGCACTAGCTGACGTAACAATCTAGTACCTATTTCGAAAATCTCCCGGAATTTAAAAGCCGTATTATTAAGATTATACCGTTCATATTTACCTACCTCCCAGCGTGGGCAGAGTTAGATACAAGGTCGGATTCTATTGTGGGGGAAATTTAGCTCTCTCAAAATGGTCACTCTGGATTGGAAGAAAAAGAAGAATTCCATTCACTGACCGAGGAAAGAACAGATACGACACTTTAAATTATTTATTTGCAGAAAATATTTAAAACTGACCTTTTAAAAAAATGAAGCACAACGCCATCAAAAGTGCATTGAAAATAGGGGAATCTTTTGCCTAAAAGTGATAAAATTGGCTATCCTACTCTTAAGCAGAATCATCTTAATCACCTCAATACGAAATTTACTCTCTAGGTGCTATCCCACTAAGAAGATCCCCAATTTTTTTTTAATCTTATTTTTCATAAATATACACAAATTGATTGGAATAAAATGAAAAAAAAACAAAAAATCGGTTAGTAAGAGATTCACACTCCTTTCTAAATAATAGACCGCTCAGTGTTTTCCGTTTTGTTCAGAATCGAAAACAAACATATCAATCTCTAAATCGGAGTGGAATCTAAGAGGGAGAAAACAAAAGCGTTGAGTTTATGATCGTGGATGATGTCCTTCCAAGATAAGTACAATTTTTGGGGAAAATAAAAGTGGGAGGTGCGCATCTTGGGGAATTTCTATTACTAGAAAGATTGGCTAATTCATTCCATTAACTAAGAGGTTAAACTTATCCTAAGCGTTGGAGTCCGAAAAGACAAGGAACCGCGTGCACCATGCTGAGGCCGGTCACAGGTAATCATACTTAATTCTTTTTTTGTACAAACAATCTCGCTACTTTTATGGAATTGCGTGTAATGTAATCTTTATCTATCACATCTGATCTTAACCATCAGCGGGTGCTTGATTTTGATCAGAGAAAGATTCGACCCTCGGGTTTCTAACAGACGCGACGTCTACACAACCATTCGTGCTACGGTCAAGATTGCAAGCAACTACACTTAGATCCTAGCCAAAAAGCCAAAGACAAAAACTTTTGTGTATTGTTTTTTTACAAACGATTTTCTTACACATTACAGGTTTAATTAAATATTCTAATAACGTTTTGTATGGTATAATTCCTCGTTTCTGAACATTAGTCTTTTTGGATGGACGATTTTTTTTGTAAAACAATGTTTCTCCATCTAAGAATTATTATCCGTAGTAACGTATCTACAATATTATTTTTAATGGATTTCGAATTAAACATAACGTAATGTTTTAGTATGTTCTTTTCGAAAAGAACTTCTCATTTGTGGAATACGCTACTAAGGAAGTGCTTTCCTGCATACTACAATGGTCATCTTCAAATCCACTGTCAACAAATACTTGTCATAAACGCTCTCCATAAGAAATCAAATTCTGTTCATTATATTTATTATGTCTAATCCTCATTAGACCGAGCATTACTCCGGTTCCGCCCCTTATACAAAAGAAATATTTCTTTAAAAAGTATCTAGACGATCGCCATTACTCTGGAAGTTTTTAAACTGAGCTCCGATCACTAGTTCCTTCTTGTAAGACACTCACAGCCGGGACTCGTCCTAATATGACAACTGAAAATAATTTTTCTGCATCCGTGTGCCTAGCGTCAAGTGGTATTTCCATGAACAGAGTTTATTTCCAAGAACTTTTTATCTCTGAAACACATTACCATGGTTCTCTTCACTTGAGGACTACAACATGGTCGTCTTCAAACAATTACTTATCATAAACACTCCCTATAAGTAATCAAATTTTGTCTAATTTATTCAGCATTTCCAATCCTCTCATATTCGTCCTCATTCAATTGACGACCATTAATCTCATTAATTCTTATCATCATTTTTATTTATTTTTGTTTTAATAAGTTGTGACTTATTAGTAAAAAAAATTGTTCTTGAAATAAAATTATTATCTCAGCGATTGATCAAAGATGAAAATATTTTTATAGACAGGAAAAACACATCTAATAAAGCATTGAAATTATATTGAGTAATTGTGTTGTATGATGTGGTATCTTCCTTATGGGTATGGGCCGCTATAATACATTTCTCTTTGTCGAGTCGCAATGGTCGTCGTTTCTTTTCTGAAATCACACCCATCAAGAAACTTCTTTCTGGCTGAGTGAAATCATTAAAACCAACTTTTTATACTAATGACTCAACCTTTATGAAGTCTCAGAGGCCTCTTGAGGATAAGGGTTAATGAGATTGTCCATTGAATGATGGACAACAGCATAAGATGTTAGTTGGAGACAATTACTTCAGAGGACGGCTTGGCAATTATTTATTGATATTGGACTTGAAGATGATTATGTTATAATCAGCAGAATACTAGTGTTGTATTCCACAGAGAGGAGGTTCTTAGAAAAATGCTCTGCTTATGGAAGTTTCATTTGGTTTATCGTACATAGATGAAGAATGGAAAGTTCTTTGTAGCGGTGGTAATCAGACAGGTACTTGTGCAAAATATACAAGGGGAATCGGAAAGTGTAGCTCCGTCGATAACCTACTATGAAAATAACGATACAGTAGAAAATGACTTGCCCAGCCTCTTCTGAGAAAAGGGGACTACAAAGAAAGGAAAATATCGCACTAGAAAGAATGCTCTGAGCTGAACCACATCAGATGTGACCAAAATCCTTCATCTTAAAACGTATCTGACTCTTATACAGGTAGAGGATTGTGTCAGACATAAGTTACTTTCTAGAACGATAGAATGATACTACTATTTCCCCAGCGACTCTAGCAAAAGATTTGATGTAAGACTTCCATTTTACCTCTCATTAATAAAAGTCACAACTAGGAGCTTATCAAGATAATTAGCTTAATCGAGAACAAGCTACTAATTATTTCCGTATTTTGACAGATGGTGCTTTATTATGGGTATCACATGTACTGAGGACTAGTGGACGAGGAGAAGAATGATACTCTTAATTGGTCTGATCTAATATCCCATATTATTTCGTGTCTCTCCGGATTCACTCTCAGATATTCTAAATAATCATTTAACAAAAATCCCTCTTCTATCTGAGGAGGTAATTCTCCATTCGGTTCCTGTTGTCTATACCTTTGTTCGCACATTCGTATGTTTTGAGCTCTGGCCCCGCCAGACAGTTCTCTTTTTAACTTTTATAGTACGGCCGAACGAAAAGTGGCCGTTATTCTCAAGTTGTTCACGTGTCCATACATTACACGTGATGTTCAACTTTTGAGAAATAAATCACAGAACTAAACGCGTTCACCGAAAGAAAGATTGATAAAGGAGTGGATGCAAACAAAGAAAAGGTTACATGTCACTATTTTTATAGAAGATAATTTCGCTTTCAGAGTAACTGTGTGATTCCAGAAACGTTCAAATCTCAGGTGAAATGTTGCACATACACAAGGAAAACGTGGAAAATAAACAGCAACAAAATGTCAGTCCGTTCTTAATCAGTTTTAAGATTGAATTATTTCCTTCTGAAAACTAATAAAAGAAATCATATTTATTGATAAGATTTGTTTATCTTTGAACGGATATTAAATAAAAGGCTTTCAACATTTCTTTCCGTATTTTATTTTTTACCAAAACCAATTAGATTACCTCATTCAATACTTTTATCGAACTAAAAAAATATTAGATTGTAAAGAAAGTTCTGTCCGTTTTAAAGCTGAAGAAATAATAACATAAACATAATACAGCATTTATATCATCGTTAATATAGTCACTATTATCTTTTTCAGTCTTTCAATAAGCCTCATAATGTACGCGATAACCCGGGATTTTCGGAATAGCAAGATAAGAATTATAATCTAGACGGTAATTAGATGTGGATCAGAATCAGTATGTGGGTAGACGTCGCTTTTGGAATCGGACTCTGGTTGTTTTGATAATTTCAAGACTGGAAAGAAAATAAAAATATAAACATTTATCATTTGGCGTATAGTTATTTTGGATTGACGAATATGTGAACCAAAACAAATTTTCCAGATTACAGTCATTGACAAAGAGAGAATCTCTTATATAAAGGGCAGTTGTCTGTATATCTGTTTGTCTGTCTGTCCAGCTACTCCTCAAAAACTACTCGGCAAACTGTCAGCAAGTTTATATCTTTAGGACCGGACAACACCTGGGATCATAATATTTCAAAATTACAACAAAAAAAAATTTTGCTGCAGGGTCAACGGGGCCAGTTTTCGGCAGCGGGTCTGGTTTTTTCAAGCTTTTTCAATGTTATTTAGTGGTAATTTGGAAATTATCCAATGTATTTATGTAACAACTTGATAAAAATGCTGACTCACTGAACATCCCCCATAATCCCTTGCCGGATGTACCCGGTCTTGCCCTAAATTCTGTCCGGTTGTATCAGGTCATCCCATAACTTCTGTCCGGATGTATCAATAACAGTGAAACAAGGGTTGCCCAATCTCATCTGCACCAAGCAACCTAAACTTATTTCTTTTAAAATAAAAATAATTGCATAATATTTTAACAGCATCTACGCTCCTTTCGGACTATAGTGCAGATAAAAAGGAGGAGGAAAGTGCTCAATATCCTAGATAGAACTGCTGTAGTGATAGATTTGGATAATATTTCAACAGCATTTACGCTTCTTTTCTGAATATTGTGCAGATGAACAGGAGGAGGAATCAGTAAGAGTGATTTTAGTAGTGCTCTGGACGCTTCCTTGATTTTTTAAGTATTCGGCGTGGTCCAGAAATAAAATGCTCAATATCTTATAGAGAGCTAGTGTAGTAATAAATTTGTATAATATTTTAACAGCATCTACTCTTCTTGTCGGACTATGTTGCAGATGAAAAGGCGGGGGAATCGGTAAAAGTGGTTTTAGTAGTGCTCTCGATGCCTCCTTGATTTTGTAAGTATTCGGCGTTGTCCAGGAATAAAATGCTCAATATCCTAGATAGAGCTACTGTAGTGATAGGTTTGTATAATATTTTTACAGCATCTACGCTTCTATTCAGACTATTGTGCCTATGGAAATGAGTGGAAATAAGTAAGAGTGATTTCAGTAGTGCTCTGGAGGCTTCCTTGATTTTCTAAGTACTCGACGTTGTCTGGGAGAAAAGTGCTCAATATCCTAGATAGAGCTATTCTAGTGATAGGTTTGCATAATATTTTAACAGCATCTACGCTCTTTTCGGACTATAGTGCAGATAAAAAGGAGGAGGAATCGGTAAGAGTGATTTTAGTAGTGCTCTGGATACCTCCTTGATTTTCTAAGTACTCGGCGTTGTCCGGGAGAAAAGTGCTCAATATCCTAGATAGAGCTACTGTGCATATCCAAAGGAGGGGGATCAGCAAGGGGGTGATTCTAGTGCTTCTGCAATATAGGGCCCATAGGCTTCTGCAGAATAGTGACCATGGGTGCTTCTGCAGTACAGCGGCCAAGGGTGCTTCTACAGTATACGACCCAGCACCGGGGGTGTTTCTACAATATTGGACCCGGAGGCTTCTGCAGAATAGGGGCCATGGGTGATTCTGCAGTGTAGGGACCAGTGGTGCTTCTACAGTATAGGACCCAGCACCGGGGGTGCTTCTACAGTATAGGACCCAGCACCGGGGGTGCTTCTACAGTATAGGACCCAGAGGCTTCTGCAGAATAAGCAACAGTGGGTGCTTCTGCAGTATACGGACCAGGGGTGCTTCTACAATATAGGACCCAACACCGGGGTGCTTCTACAATATAGAACCCATAGGCCTTGCCGTTGTCCGGGAGAAAAGTGCTCAATATCCTAGATAGAGCTGCTGTAGTGTTTGATTTGTATAATATTTTAACACTATTTACACTTCTTTTCGGAATATTGTGCAGATGAACAGGAGGGGGAATCAGTAAGAGTGATTTTAGTAGTGCTCTGGATGCCTCCTTGATTTTCTATGTACTCGGCGTTGTCCGGGAGAAAAGTGTTCAATATCCTAGATAGAGCTACTGTATTTATAGGTTTGTATAGTATTTTAACGCCATCTAGGATTCTCTGACGCCATAGTAATAGGTACATGACGTCATCGTTATAGGTTTGGAATTTTTTTTAACCTACTTATTATTGTGCACAGGACGTTATAGTAATAGTTATATGACGTCATCGTTATAGGTTTTGAATTTTTAGAATGAAATAAACAAATTTGAGGGGGATGATTTTTTTTTTTTTGACTAAATATATTTCTATGGATGAGGGAGAGTAAAACAAAAATTTTATGGGGGGGCAAAAGTTTGTTTTTTGTCCTTTTATTTTTCATCAAAAATATTTATATGTATGGGGGAGGATGAAAAAAAATTTTCGGGAGGGGGTAAAAAAATTTTTTTCTTTTTTAAAATAAAAATATTTCTATGTATGGGGTAAAAATTGGGTGGGTCAAAAATTTTTTTTTTCTTTTAAATTAAAAATATTTCTAAGTATGGGGGAGGATGAAAAAAAACATTTCTTTGGGGGGTGGCAAAAAAAATTTCTTTTTTTAACTAAAAATATTTATATTTATGATAGTGACAATACATGAATGAACACTATTTTGTTTTTCTGACAAGACAGAGGCGCATTAATATGAGTTCTTAGGTATGCGAACTGGGCTGGAGATAGGTACATATATAGTATGTGCACCCTTGCAGAGATAGGTAAGTATATAGTATGCGCACAAGGGCGGCGATATGTACGAATATAGTATGCGAACCGGGCCGGCGATAGGTATATATTTAGTATGTGCACCGGGGTGGCAATAGGTACTATATAGTAGTGCATAAGGGTGGCGATAGGTACGTATGTAGCATTCGCACCGGGGCGGCGATATGTACATATTTAGTATCTGCACTGGGGCAGCGATAGGTACATATGTAGTATGCACACCGGGGCGACAATAGGTACGTATTTAGCATTCGCACCGGGGCGGCGATAGGTACGTATTTAGCATTCGCACCGGAGCAGCGATAGGTACGTATTTAGTATTCGCACCGGGGCGGCGATAGGTACTTATATAGTATCTGCACTGGGGCGGCGATAGGTACGTATATAGCATGCGCACCGGGGTGGCGATAGATGCGTATATAGTATGAACACCGGGGCGGAGATAAGTACCTATATAGAAGGCGCAGATAGAGGTGGTACTTTTTATAGAAATATGTCATACTATTGCTCTTGGCAACGTAGGAGAAATAGTGGAGAAGAAACAGCTTTCGCAAAAGGCAAAATCAGAAAGTAGCGGTGAAATGGGGCGACCAGGAAAGAGAAAGGTAGAAAGATAAAGAGACGGCTATAGAGAGAGGGAGAGAAATAGAAGTTTGAATATAAAGATGTTACACACGCGATTTTTCTTCAATTATATGTGTTTATGACCTCGAGCAACGCCGGGTAGCCCCGCTAGTCTTAAATAAAAGAACAGAGGCATATCGAATTAATCAGACGTTTCGTGTTTAGTTACCTCTAGTGGGTGTTACAGAGCTGACTAGATATGTAAAGCTGAGTGTACCAAGAGAATGTCAGCATTCTACAACAATGAAATGTAAGCTATGAAAATCCTTTAGACTTTTGATTAGCTGAAGGAGAATAGGTCTCAAAGCAGTTTTCGTATTTTGGGGATCGGTAAAAGGTACATAACACCAGACTAATGCAATGTTTAAATTCGGTCGAACGGTTGACGCAATATTTCACAGACAAAAGACCTCTAGAAAAATATGCCTAGAAATGATGCATCACTTGGCATATTCTCTTAACTTCAAACCAACAAACTGCGATCTTAGATTACTATGATTACGCAATACCTTACATAACAGATTCTGGATAAGAACGGCTCGTATATATATATATATATATATATATATATATATATATATATATATATATATATATATATATATATATATATATATATATATATTAGCGGGATCTGCGTTTGTCCTAGAAAATTGAGAAATCCAAAAAAAATCTAGCTTCATCCCATGGATCTAGCTTGATCCCATTATAATTTTTTGGTGTGGTTGGGGGATTTGGGGAGATTTTATTAATAGTTTCAATACACAAACACTGGAAAATAGAGACTCTTTTATAGGATTTATTTTGTAAACAAAATAACATTTTTAAAAAGTAGTTTTTAGAAGTTTAACCTTACATAGAAATGTTACATAATGGATGGACGTATGTGACGAACGATTACATCAGCTAGTATTGTTTTAGTATGTAGGTAAACCAGTGCAAGTTATCTTGACACAAAAATCTAAAAAAACAAGTCCGCTCTCGGGACTAAAATCTAAACAGGCATGAACTGTGGGTTAGATTTAGGTTAGGGGTTTAAGGAAAGGTCGGACATAAAAGTGTTATGACAAATTGAGTGTCCCCTTGAAGTAGTGATGTTACGATACCGTGTGAAAGAATAAAAGCCGTTTTCTTTCGGCAGTCTGTTTTTGGAAGCGGTGATGGGCGGACGCGAATTCAAGATGTAATTCGAAAAACATAAAATTGGAATTTAATTCCTAAAAAAAGATAATAGCGTATGCCGACCCTCCATCCTCTCCTGTAACGAAGTAGTTACATTTGTTGGTCTCTCTCCATCTAATGTTAATGTGTGACTTTTATTCGTAAGAGGAAAATTTCTCTCCAAAGTAAACACCCATTTAAACTGTCCGTCCATCTCGCCCTTTCCTGTCTATGCATGTTCTTGATTACAGACACGGATAGAACCAGTCAATGAAAATGCAGCCCACTAGACGATGATGATAATGATGACGGACACGATAGTGGGGACAGCACCGGTGCGTCAGTATACAGAAAAAGAAAGACTACTGGATGTAATGTCACACGCAAACATGTAAGTAGGAAGCTCCGTAAGACTATCAAGAACATTTGAAGTAAGTAAAATTGATTGAGATAAATTCAGGCAATTTCCAGTTGAATTATATTTAACAACTTTGTGTTAATTACTGTGTATCTCTAGGGATCTCTTTCCCTATGATATTACTTTATCATCCAAGAAAACGCAGGATCTTACATATCGTATAAATATATCAATATATGACATATTTTATTGCTATATTTACAGTTTCAGTATTTGAGAAAGATAAATGGCACTTATGCATTTACTTTTCATGTTGTGGTATGATATTATAACAAATATTATATTATAGCAAAAGTTGAACCTATGGCCATTATAATAGTTATATCTAAACCATTTATTGTGCATACAGTTACGGGGAATGTTATCTTGTTCAATAGGGTAACAGTATGTTTAATTATAGATAATGATTCTTCCGAACATAATCTTCGATATCTATCTAAAGGTTTATAGGCTTTTGATTTTTTAAACTATGAATCATTTAATGTTACATGGAATATTTTTATTTTTAAGATCCCATATATGCTTAGACCATTAAGTAACATTCGATAGTCCAAGAATGTCAGTATATATTTTGACAGTTTTACTTAATAAGGCATGCTACGGCTTCAGACTAGGTGGTGGTAATATTATTCATGTTTATATCATGATCACATTAAATATTACTCGGTATATTGTTGCTATTGTTATTATCATTTTGAGGGATAACATTATTTCTGTTGTTAGAGTTAATACTATCTTCAGTTATACATATGTACACAACATTATATTGTATGCAGTTATTTCTCAGCGGGCAGTTTTTTTAAATCTAAGAAATTGTATCTGGTATCTGGATTTGTTATATTAGTTATTTTTTGCGCTTTATAAATGTGATTTGTATTTGATCCTCTGTCTGAGGTTTGGTACTGTTGAGAAAGAAAGTGTAATTATTTTTATGAAATAGGTTACTGTATGTATGTGGGGCCTTAAATTTGTATTCAATTATTTTAAAGAAGCAGCTTCTAAGGATAGAGATGATCTCTTTGCTCGTCTTTTTCTGACAATTCTTCTCTTGATAATTCTGATGCTGTTCTTCCTAATTTTCCTTTGAAAACTGATCAGTCTCTTGATTCTGTTATTATTACTCCAAAGATGGTTGCTAGGGTTCTTTCTGATCTTGACCCGTCTAAGGCTCCCAGTCCTGATTCAACCTCTGTTGTTGTCTTCAATCGTTGTGCTCCTGAACTTTCTTCTATCTTCTCTAAATTACTCAATCTCTATTAGTCTAAGTCCTGTTTCCCTTCTTGTTGGAAGAAGTTCTCTGTTGCCCCGATCTTTAAAAATGCTGGTGATCGGTCTGACCCAAATAAGTATCGTCCGGTTAGTCTTCTCTCTGTTATTAGCAAAGTTTTTGAATGGTTGGTAAACAGTAAACTTCTTCATTTTCTGGAAGGTCTGGGCCTCTTTAGTGATGTTCAGTATGGCTTTCGTGGTTTTCGTTCAACTGTTGATTTTTTAACTGCTGTAACTGAGCGGATCTGTCAGTTTATGGGCAATTCATGAGAGGGTAGAGCCATTGCGTTTGACATTTCGAAGAAGTTTGATAAAGTGTAGTATTCTGGTTTCCTACACTAACTTCAGGGTTATAGTATTTTTTGGTGAGGTTCTTGACATTATTAGATTTCTTTCTTTCAGATCGAATCTTGCGAGTAACTTTGGACGGTGTCTCTTCTTTCTCTTTTTCTATCAATGCTGGTGTTCTTCATGGCTCTATTCTAGGCCCAACACTGTTTCTTCTCTATATTTATGATCTTCCAGAGCATATTATTCAGAAGATTAACATCTATGCTGATGATACCACTCTCTATTCTGGTTTTGCTTCTCGCCCATCTCCCTCGGATCAGTCGAAATATACAGCTGATCTAGAAGTTGACTTGGGTTCAGTTGTGGATTGGGATACGAAATGGCTTATTTCATTTAATCCAGATAAGACTCAGCTCAGGTCTTTCAATCGAAGGCGTCTCCCTTTTCTTCCTGAGATTCTCATGGATGATTCTGCTTTTGAGAAGAAATCGACTCTGAAACTTCTTGGTCTTTCTCTCTCATCAAATCTTTCTTGGAGTTCATACATTAGATCCATTGCTCTTTCTGCTTCTCGTAAAGTCGGTTCTCTTATTCAGTCCAAACACTTTCTCAAACCTGAGGCTATTCTGTATCTTTACAAATCCACAATCAGACCATGTATAGAGTACTGTTGTCATATTTGGGCTGGTGAATCTTTGTCCCATTTGAGGGGTCTTGATAAGGTGCAGAAACGTAGCTGTAATTTGATTGGCCCTACCCTTTCTTCTTCTCTACACCCTGTCCTCACAGACGTGATGTTGCTAGTCTCAGTCGTTTCTATAAATACTATTATGGCATGTGTTTTTCAGAATTATGCAATCTATCCCCCGCTTCTTTTGTTCCAGCTCGTTTGACTAGTTTGTCTATTAGTCTCCATCAATTCGCTGTTTTGATACCTCATTTTAATACAGCTTCCTATTCCAGTAGCTTATTTCCAAATACCACAGGCTTGTGAAGCTCTCTTCCTGCTGACTGTTCTACGTATAACCTCGGTCTTTTCAAGACTAAGGTCACTAGGCATATCCTTTCTTTGCAATAATCATATTTGTTGTTGTTAGCTCCTTACATCTAGTGGCTTTGTGCCTTGTATGGGGCGATTTTCATTTTAAATAATAATAATAATAATAATATATTATAAAACTGAAAAACTTGACCTGTTAGAAAATTCGACACCAAACATATAAGTTAATGGATCTGGTGATGCTATAAAGATTAGTTAGCTTCTTTATATAAAAATACGAAATTATCAGAATCTTATCTTGAAATATATTTGTGACTCTTTATTAATCTCACATATTTAATCTGTTATGATAGTAAAAAATGTTGCACCGTTTTAGACTTTTTGTTGCTTTTTGATTTTTGAATTATTGCGAATATTCTCATTGAAAATGGCCTGAATTGGAATCAAATAAAAATACTTGCTGAGAACAAAAAGGCATTAAATTGTCAAGTTGTAACCCTAAGTGATAATGAAATTGAATTTTAAATGCCATGTATACATGGAGAAATATTGTTGAGTGTTGACATTTTTGTAGCATGTTTACAAAATACTAATGATGTCATAAATGTTTTATTTTACTGAATTAATATATATATATATATATATATATATATATATGTATATATATATGGATAAGTTTAGAACATGAACTAAAACTTCAGACAAAATGGAAATGCAAGTATAGTGATAAGCATATAACGAGTCAGTTAAAATAAAGCCACATCAAATATCTAAAATCAACCGATATTTCGGTCGTTAATCTGAACTTAATCTATTGTAGGAAAGGCTTTATTAGAAAAATGATTCTTGCTGCGCAAGGAGTAGGTAGTAAGTGTATTTGTATCATCTCCCCGTGTCATATGTATCAGAATTTGTTAGACGAGAATCTGGGTGCTATCATGTTGAAAACTGAATCTTTTAGTGATTTCGTTTTTAGTACGTGAAAGAAGAATGGATTCTATAAGACGTCTCAGCTTAACGCGAGTTTACCGATTGGGGTCGTTTGTGTATTGAAATATTGTTATGGGAAATAAAACGAGTAAATATAAAGTGTCCCCTAACTATATCGTGTCATGTTTGTAGATTTTTTAGGGGATGGACGTGGTATCTTAATGTAGAATTTATTACAATTACGACATGGTATTATGTATATTTTTGCGTGTGTTGATAATCCGGAGTCAGAGTTTTAAGCTTTTAGGTGGGTATGTTTTTACTGTTGAGTGAGTTGAGTTGATTGGTTCTGAAACCAGAGGTGTTTGTTGTGTCAGTTAGTGGGGTGTTACAGATCTTAGTGTGGAGTAGACTTTGTTTAAATGTTGTGGTAAATAAAAATACCCTTTCGTAGCGTTGAAAAATAAATTTTAAAGGTACTTTAAAGCTTTAAGAGAATATTCTATGATATTAGATTCTTTAGTGAGTTGTTGTGGGCTACATATACGGAGTTACAGTCGTTTTCTATATAAAAGGGCATTATTTTTCAATATAGTCCTTCCTATCCTAGATTAAGGTCAAATTAATTACCGACATATCGGTTGTCTTTAGAGATTGGTTTGTGCAACTTTTTTTAACTAGTGTGTATACTTGTTTATCCATTAATTCCATATAAAAACCTTGATACATAGGTATATGTACGTGTATATATATATATATATATATCAATTTATGCAAATATATATATATATATAAATCATGTACCATTTTAAATATATATATATATATGTGTGTGTGTGTGTGTGTGTGTGTGTGTGTGTGTGTGTGTGTGGGTGTGTGTGTGTGTGTGCGCGCGTTTGTGGGCATATGTAAATGGTAACGGTCGCATAGCCTGGACGCGCACGAGTGTCGTTGCCGACATCGCACACTGCCCATGGCCGTAGCGGCGGTGATTTGTTAAGAATCACCGTGTCTAGGGCACAGCATATGGAAGGCTGCCTTGAACCTTCCCTTAGTTTTAGTCAGGTACCCATTTACTGCTGGGTGGACAGAGGGGGTTTTCAGACCCGAAAATTCGCATGCCGTGAGTGGGATCGGGTCGTCCAGCCCAAAGACAAGTGCTATAACCGCTCGTCCACAGGCCCTCCCTATAAGTGATGGGCATATGTATTTGAGTGTTAATACATTTATAATATATATAAGATATAATATTCATATGTATCCGTGTGAATAAAGTATCAAGTTGCGTATATATGTGTATATACACACTAGTGCCTACACATATATATGCCAGTGTGAATTCTGTTAAACATAGAGTACATTTCATGTAATAAGACATTGTAGAGTTATATATATAGAGTTAAATATATTTTATTTATTTATTCACATATATGTTTCGTCTTAATAAGACTCATCATAATTATATATATATATATATATATATATATATATATATATATATATATATATATATATATATAAACACAGACATATATATCTGTAAATGTAAGCTCGCATGTTTTTCTAATTTGTATTCATGTATTTGAAGAGAGGAACGCATTCACCTGTAATTCATTACTTCGTTCTTTTCAGTTAATTTTTGTATCTAATTTAAAATCAAATTGAGTTTTTGAATAAAATTGAAAATCTGTATTTCATTAATTGTGTCGCTTTCCAGGTGCAATGTAATGATGTATTTTTCATATCGAAATAACCCATTTCTATTAGCGCAGGTGAGAATGAATGCAAACGCAGTATTAAATACGCAGAATTAAATGCATATAATAATAATACAATGTATTGCATTACACATGATAGCACAATATACTAACAGATTATTTTATCAGACTTGCATATATGTGATCTCTGGTTAACAATCTTACTCACTCTCGCTCCCACCTCTCTCTCCTTCTCTCCCTCCATCTCTCTCTTTCTCTCCCTCTCTTTTTCGAAGGGAAAGAAAAGAAAACGGAAGGAATCTAATTTTCTCTAGTTAAATCTGATTGTAGGGGGTTATTATCAGTGATCGACAAGTTTTCTGAGGATCTATATCCAAATTTAAAATCTGTGTATTTCATGTGTGTCTAGTTGTGAGATAATTTATATATATATATATATATATATATATATATATATATATATATATATATATATTGTATAAAAATATATTTATGGCAAGCAAGCTACACAGGGGAGTCCATTTTCCTTACATAAAAGACGTCTAACTTTTCCCTCGTGGGGAGGTGAAGTAAATAGGGACCCTATTTTTCTTTTACTAGTAATAAAAGTAATAATACTAGATTTGTTATTGATTGTAGTTTTTTTTTTTTTAATTTTTAAAGAATGTAGAATTTAATTAGTAATCTTCACTAAGTCTAAAAATATCTAAATGTATTAATTATAAAAACAGTATTAAAAGCATATCTATTTATAAACTTGGAACGTTTATCGAACTGATACTGGGATTAAAACCCTAATTTTCATATACAAAATAGAAAAGACCCAGCTTCTTAAGATACCGTGCATGTCCACGCGATCTACGTACCCGAGCAAATTGATTTGGAAAATGACATATTAATTCACTTTTTTTGTTATTATTGGTCCCCGATTTATAAAATCGGGGGACTTATGTTTTGAGGCATGTCCGTCCGTCCGTCTGGATTATATTAGTATTTGATATAAAAAGTGTCTTTCTGACTTTTCTACCTCAAATTATTTCTAGGGTGGCGATCAGGTCCGATATTATAAATTATAACCAAAGCCTTTCCACCAATAAACACACACACATACACACACTAACTGTGGCAAAACAAACAAGCCAGTGCGTACCATAACACACTAATTTCATAACTCCTACTCTATTTTTTAGCAATCTTATTTAAAAACAAGATACGTATTTAATCTCTATTTATGAAGTTGGAAGGTTTATAGCGCCGAGAGTGATATTAAAACCATATTTTCATATACAAAGTAAAAGGGCAAACACGTCAGCATTAATTTCATTAAAAAATTAAATTACACCATAATAAATTTCCGTTCATTCGTATACTAATCAGCTATTTCTTTCTTTTGTTATATTTTAAATAAAAAACAAAGCCGACTCCACCTCTTCACAATTTGTTGTTATTGTGAATCTTTTATGCCTCTGTTCAGTCTCGATAGACAATAAACACCCCTATAAGGGTGCCCGCTCATGGAGTCCATTGTGATGCAAGGGTTGCGCAATCCTAAACCCCACCTCTCCTGAATTGGCTTTACTAGGGTCCAGTGTCAAGAAGTCTCGGACGACTAAAAGCAATTTCGGCATAAGCAGATAGCCTCTCCTACATCCAACATTTGGTATTCCCAAACGGTCACTCATTCAATACTGACCAGGCGCAACGTTGCTTAACTTCAGTGATCTAACGGGAACCGGTGTGTCAACGTCATGTTGTATATTTATCGTGAATAAAGGCCTTGGCACTTGCGGTTAAAAGAGTTTTTTTCCCGGTCCTTTCCGGTCAAATTTACTTCTGGGATTTCCGATTCTTTTTTTCCTTAAATTCTCCGATCAACGGCGAAATACCGGCCCCACTAGTTCTCTATATAATAATACGCTAAGGCGATGTCCGGTTCGTACGTACGTTATCACTGGGTTTTAAAAGATGAGATCACCGAAGTAAATTATAAAATTTCATCTGATGCGGCCGTTGTGTCGAACGTGAAACTCGAACTAAAATACACTTTCTTCGCCGTCGGGATAGGATCAACGTGTAGTTTCTGTTCTGCTCATTGATTGTACAATAATACTGTTGAGGTTTTGTTCGCGCCGGACAGTCATAGAATCAAAATACTTCTACAAGGATGTTAGGGATAAACCCTTATAACCAGATATATCATGCAACTACATTAACCTGAGTATTTACAATCAGTATGTTTCAGTTAAAACACAGATGGTAGAATAAATTCTTGGGGTGTGCGTTCGCGCCGGGTGTCAATAGAATTGAAATAATTTTGAGCGCAGCAGTAATATACAACAGATGAAAGATACCACTGTGGAATTTCCACGGGTCTCGCTAGTTAATACTACTACTACTACTGCTACTAGTAGTAGTAGTAGTAGTAGTAGTAGTAGTAGTAGTAGTAGTAGTAGTAAAAATAGGAGGGAAAGATGAGTGGGGAATAGGAAGAGGGGTACTTAAAGCATTTTAATATCTTCAGCTTGATACATTTTTAATAGTTAGAAAAATGGTCATAAGAAAGATCATCGGTTTTTACAGGGATTTTATTTACAAGTTTTTCTTGCAGAAACCTTTTCTTCTCTTCTTTTTTTTATCGGTTGACGTTGATGAATGGACGAGCGGCAAAAAAGGGACAGAAATGGTTTTTCGATTGACTTTTATTTGGCGTCGATGATTTGACGTGGCAGTTAAGACAGAAAAAAGAATGGGCCATTCAATTATTGAAGAAAAAAAACGAGCGAATCTCATCGGATGATTATTAATGCAAGTTTGTCAAAGAATTTTTTTTGGGCCGAGAAGAAAATCTTAAAGCGCTGGTATTATATATTATAATCGCTCTATTTATATAAAGTTAAGAATATGTATATGTGTATAGATTTGTATGTAAATGATTCACCCCACAGCTGCTCGACATACGGATGGATAATGTGGGTTATATTTAGTTTCATTTAGTTTTATGAGAATTCAGACGACTCAGTTTTTTGTGATTTAAAAAAAGTATTAAACATTAATAAATATTCTTTTAATTTCAGGGGATGTTTAGGTATTTTAAGTGGTTTAAGGACGCGTAATATAGGTATCCCCTCCCATTTAGAAAATTCAAATATTTAAGATTTTCATCAAATTTGATCTATCGTCATTAGACATCAATTAAGCAAGATTTTCTAAATTCCAATTACTTTTAAGATTCTTTAAAAATAATCAAAATCTTGTGATGGATTTTGATCATAATTGGAATCAGGGTACCTGACAAAAAATTTAGTATCATTATATATTGATTTTAATCTTCGAAAGGTAAAAGGAAACAAAACATTTTAACCGTCTTTAAACGGGTATTCTTCTAGTGTATATATATATATATATGTTTTTGTCTTTTAAGGGAAGTGGGGTCTGATCAACTCTGCTGGGAAGCCATGAAATTAAATACTGTCTTGTTTTTAAATTCCCGAAACAGTTTTTCATGGTAAACAACTGATGATCCCTTAAAATAGTGTTAGAAATAAACTAATATAATAACTGTAAAAAATAAATTGACTTACATGAGTGATTTTCCACTGGAAGACTTGAGACTATAATTTTTTTTTTTTTTGTTTTTTTTAAAAAGTTTTTTTTAAGTTTTTTTTTTTTTTTTTAATATAGTTTTAATGGTTGAGAAACTTCCGAGACTATATATATATATATATATATATATATATATATATATATTGGTTTATATCGAACCTTGTTTTTGTTCTACATGACTTAGAAGAACTAAAACATCAGAATGCATTTACGAGAAATGGTTAAAATTATGCATCATGATCATGTAATTAATTTAAACACAATTGGAATAAGGATACTAGACATATATATTGATTTTAACCTTCGTAAAGAGACTTAAAAGTGATATTTTAATTTAATATTATACCGTCCTTCTAGTTGTAATATAGGTGCAATAATTCATATTAAAAGCACTCAGTGTAACATTACGGTGGGATGGTGTTTTTCAATCTCCACGGTTATCCGAACGGCAGCTCATCACGTAGGCAGTTTTAGCGTGTAGACGACATCCAGAAATAATTCATTTTCTCCCCTCTGCTCTCTCATGGTAGACGTCTTCTTCTCTTTACTGGCAGCTCTTAAAAACGTTTTTAACAAAGAACAACACAAATTAACTTGGGTGTGAACAAACTCGTTTGGGGCTTTAGTTGTTCTTGACAGTATACATATATACTCATATAATACCCAGAGTCCATCGTTCATGGAGGTGGAAGTACCGTTGGTCGGTAAACATTCAGTGATTCGAACAAATATTTATTTTACAAATACTAGCTATGAGTCTTATCTTTTTAGCAACACTTTTATAACAGAGTGAACACATTTTGGAAATTAAGTCATGCAAAATTCAGAAATAACTATTTTTTAGAAAACTATCATCGCTGGTCGCAGTGTAGTTTGCATAGTTATTTTATAGTTTTGGGGTGAAAAAACTTACACAAAACTGCCAACATTCAAATATTTACGATTTGCATGAAATTGGAACAATAGATATCATAGTAATCTTAAGCAAGAGTCACGGATATTCAATTGTTCGAAATTTTCGGAAACACACTAAAAGGATGAGCGTTTAATTTTAACCACCCCCTCTTTAAAAATCAAAATATTTAGAATTTTATATCATTTTTCATTTCTCTCCCACGACAGGAAGATGTGACATAAGGTCGGAAAGTGGGATTTTGAACCCAGCGCCCTACAGAAAGAACACTCTGGCCGAACTAAAAATGTATGGGTATCTCCTCAGGTGTTGAGCAATAAACTAACCCCTTCTTAAAGTGAGAAAAGGTGTACACATAGATCCAAAACTATTAAACACATTGTTATGAATAGTTGAACACGCATAGAAATAGTGAGCGTAATGAGAAATGTTTTATTTATTTTCAGGAAAATAATGGAGTAGAACGCACCTCGTGTAAATGATTGTATGTATAGATTCAAAAGCTTTTATAAAATTTAAAACATTAAACGGTATAGGGATTGTAATGAAGTCGGTTTCATTTATTTTGAAGAGGTGAAGGGGGTAAAAGCTCCCATTGAAAATAAATGTATTGAAATACGACTGAAGAGATTTTTATAAAAATTGCAATGTATGAAGTTTAAATAAAAGTCAATATGATAAGCTATGTTTTATTTATTTTGAAAGGCCCAAAGGTGATAGGACGACACTGTAGATATGTGTACGTTTGTATGTATGTGTACATGTGTGGCTATGTCCGTATGAACCATTATTTATGTATTAATAAGTAATGACATTATATATATATATATATATATATATATATATATATATATATATATATATATATATATATATATATATATATATATATATATATATATATAAATATAAACAAATAAAGCATATCAAATCTCTACAATACAAATGAATATTGCAAGTGAAAGATCGTTTAAGTCTAACAAAGCTCATGTATACATGTTGCATAGCCCTCTACTTAGGGCCGCGGCTTTTACTCGTTTTGTACACTAGTCCCACTACCGGCCGTGGCAGTTCACATTTAATACTCGTCATTTTTAAAACATCATAAATCACATAGTTCATATATTGTTGTCATAACTTTACATTTCTCCCTCACTGTGTAGAGGGTCGCCGTCTCGATGTCGTCTAGTGAATGAATTCTTTCTTCTTTCCTTCCTGCCGTCCGTTGTCTGCAACAAAAGCTTCCTGACCGACTAACCAAACAACAATCTTTTTAACTTTCAATTCTTTTTATTACAAGCGTTAGTTATTTAATCAGGTGGGAGACATTCACTACGTCGAGTGAATCACTACTTTATCGTAGTTACTTAACAATTATTTCCATAACCATTCATAGAGGGGGAAGGATATCTCTCGCCTGTATTTTCTTAGGGAAATATTTCTCTTATCTGTTGTAGTTTACATGGTAACAATCATGTCTCATCGGTTCGCCTCCGAAACACAGACTGACTAAAACTAGCTTCTCACGAAGAACGAGTGACGTCACGGATCCGTCTGTTTTCCACGCAAAGGTCTTTGACGTCACAGAGCCTCTCGCAGGTGCACATTGACCCTTGATCTGGGATCTCGTCACACGGTGACCTTGTCACGTCTGTGATTTCCGACTGTGAGAACAGGCCCTATTCTGCACTCGACTGCCGGGTCCACCCCGCGTTAATTCGCGCAAGTCAAACCAACGATGTCCAACAGATACGTCCATTCCCATAGGTCCATTATCCAACATATATAACTCAGTACAATACAGAATTGATGACATCATCAATATTTTGTAATCATACTTCAAAAATTCAATATCAGCAAATGTTATTGTGTACATATGTTTCAGAAAAAAACTTTTATTGTCTCTAATCTAATTTTCAGCTCAAGAAAATAGAATTTAATCGTATTTCGTAGAATAAAAAATCACTAATAAATATTTTAAATCATTTCGGGGTAGAACTTTTGTTACTTTAATCGATAATATTTCGATGAATTATACCAAATAATCAGTAATCAAAGTTTTAGACGAAAGAGCTTTGGTGTTTTTAAAGAGTAATACACATTTTAGACGAGATGAGCATATTTTGTACTTTTATACAGAGTTTAAAAACATAAATATGAAAAATTCCTACACACCTTTCACGTAGACATGTTTATATATGAGTGGGTATGTATTTGTTTGTATGTGTGTCGATATAGGCAAGTGCCTATGTATTATATCTTTGTATGCATAGTATCCGCTGGTCGTTCGAAGACGAATAATAGTAAAGACACATTTTCAGTTAATATCTAATGGGGGTTTATGCCGTTTACGGACCAGGCTATCTTTTAGATAAGATTTTCTAGTTAAATTAATGTTCTTTTATTTGTTAAATTGTTAGGTTAAAGTACAGTATAGTTAATCAACCCCCTCTGCATCGTAAGAATGGCTTTCTGAATTATAACGTTTTTTTTTGTCAGCCTGGCCTGTAAAGTGCATAAGTACCATCTAATATCCCGAGAATCAACCTTCATCATCCTTGTTGGGGATCGCTTATTCAAAAATATGCGATTTGTGTTTTCATTAGAATACTTAATTATAAACTGTCTTGAGATAAAAGCATCCCAATCGAAAAAAAAACAGTTAAATTTGAAAGATTAAACATTTTGTATAAATAGACTCATTCTGTTGTTAAATCATTTGGCACTAAGAGAGCATTGGATCGAAAACTTGAAATGCCGATATAAACCAGCATAAATACATTTGCTCTACTAATAAAAATATTAGCATTGAAAACTATCAGATCTGATATGTACGAAAGTTACAACTGAATAATGTATCATAATTATATATATAGAAAGAAAAAGAGACGTAATTTTTGTCTGTTTGCTTATTTGTTTGTTTGTTCACGAACTTCTAGAATCTTGGAGATATACTCCCATGACAATATATATCCTGTAACTCCATAACCCAGGCTACTTGAGTAAGTATAGTGCATGATCAGGTCTACGTCCGCCGTTGACATCTATGAAAAGGAAGTGCGACATTTTACTTTATATTGTTCTATTTAGAATTTGAAAATATTAGAAATTTAAAAAATAACATAAATTTTAATAAGGGTTTCAGAGCTTAGAAAACTGTTGCACAGAGGTCTCCATTGATATCCGGGAAACGTCGGATATGCCTCGAGAGGTGTAAATGCTATAAATTAAACGAAATATACTTCAATTAATAACGTATATATATATATATATATATATATATATATATATATATATATATATAGAGAGAGAGAGAGAGAGAGAGAGAGGACGAGAGAGAGACAGACCGACAGAGAGAGTGAGAGAGATCGTTTTTATCGTCATAGTTTCATATTTGTCTGTCTCTCGCGACCAATCTATTCCCCTCCATCAGGCTATTTCTTTTTTATAGTAATTGTATTAGCGTAATTACAACTGGCAAATCAATGTGATTACATTTTCAAGTCTATCGATTTACCTGTCGACTTTTCATCCTTTTGTCCATCTATCAATCTATTTACCTCTTAACGGGATATATTATAAATATAAATATACACATATATATATATATATATATATATATATATATATATATATATATATATATATATATATATATATATATATATATATATATATATATATATATGTCAGTAAAGTAAAGGTGAACATTAATAAAATAAAGAAAGTTCAGTATTTCGAGGTGCATATATAAATGTGTGTTTAAATCTGTGGAGACAGCACAGACTAAGCGAATATATATATATATATATATATATATATATATATATATATATATATATATATATATATATATTTGTTTTTATCTACGTACGTATACGTTTCATCCTTACGGGAATCGTCAGTGTTGAGATGATTATTCATACCGGTCGCAGGACTCGAACCTCAGAACACGAGTCATGTTTATAACTCAAATTCTGACATGCTGGGGGGCGTGAACGTTCTAAAAAGAGATTTAACAATCTGATGAATTTATTCTCTCGGCCGAACGAAAGTTTACGAATGGCTGTGAGACGAAATATCAAATTTTTCAAATGGTTTACATACTATCCACGTAAGTATGATGTGGCACAAGACCGGAAAGTGGCAGGATAAGACAGCGCTCCGGTAGAAGAGCCATGAGTGCCTCTAAAAGAAGCCTGGCCATCCCCGTCGACATTTCCGGGTAGGGGCACATGCAATTGGCACTAAACCAACCTCTTCCCAAAGAGGAAGGGCAAGACCTAGGAGGGTTGACCTCCTAGGACAACACAATACATATACTTCAGTCTGATAGATAAATGCCACCGAAATGTCCAGTCTATGTTCGACTTATTTTCGAAAACCTATCATCAACTTGTATTTCGGCGGTACAATCATCAGCCGACTTTCGCCGACTGACTCATTTCGGAATCCGCTCTATGCAAGACTTCAAAATATTCCATTTTGTAGTTATTGGCACAGCACGGATTTTCGACCAAGTGCTATCCAAAGGCAGAGTCCAAGGTCGAGGAGGAAAGGCAACACATGAACCCTACCATTCCACGTCGGATTTCGGATAGAAACGTGCTGGTGTTTACGGGTTTGCAAGTGCAAGGAAGTCGCCCTATATATATATTTAATATTTAAAAAATATTCATAGTTTAAAGCCCCTTAAAGATGTAATAGTCTTAAAAGTAGAGCACCGTAAAATTGAGAAAGCGTCTGGTCATCTGCGATAAAGCGAGTTCCTAACTAGCGTTGAACACTGTACGCAGCAATGACTTGTCCTTGCCTCCCCGGATAAGTGTATCTCAATTTCAATTACTGTATGCGTCGATTGCCGACGACCGTGTGGCCCTGAGCGTTTGTCACGTGATTCTAGTCTTAATCTATGAACTTCGTTCGATCCAATGCGATCGCCTACAACCTCCACTCCTTCACTGATGAGGGTAAAAAGACCCGAAACGGTATCGTCTGTAGGTAAAAAAAAAACATTTTAATATTCTAAAAATGTTTATAGTGTACATATATATATATATATATATATATATATATATATATATATATATATATATATATATATATATGGGGGGTCTTAGCATGTATGTGACAACACGTGCGATACTTTGTCCTCATCAGCTGCTAACAATTTGTGTGTGGCTTTGAACGTATGTGTTATTTTAGCAAGTGATTTGTCAACTGAATGTGATGTTATGTTTGCCCCTGTTACACTCATTACTATTTTAGAGAGAGATGGAGATATTTACTCCGGCTGTGCGTCATTTGAACTAATTTAATTATTCGGAAATTAGTTTCTTCTGGAAATACAACTTCCTAGTAAATTCTTTAGGTGAGATTTATTTGGTATTTATATCCAAGCAATAGTTATCTACCAAATCCGAACAACCAAATTACGTAATGGGGGAACTAGTGTCATCCGTTTTTACTGTTTCTGTTACTCAATTAAAATAAAATGTAAGGAGCAAACTGAATGCCTATCGAAAAATTAAACTATTTCTTTTATGTTTCAGAATATAGAGTAAAAAAGGAAACCATCTTCCCTTGTAAACGAAGAAAAAATTAAACAGCGAAAAAGAACTGGGAGAGTGAGACGCCTCGAGGAAGCAGCCCATATATTTGGCGACAATGGCCTCCTAAGCAGACTTAGTATACAATTAAATACAATATTGAAACAAATAATTATAATAAAAAAGTAGATTATATATGTTTATATATATATATATATATATATATATATATATATATATATATATATATATATATATATATATATATACAGCAATAAGAAGTAATATTACACATTTTAAAGCAGATTAAGTTTAAAGCTCCAAAACGTCATACTAGACACATGGACACGTGAAGCAAAGAATAAAGGCGTTGAATAACAATCAGTTTTAATTGAGAGCTTTCTGGGTGTTGAAAATTAAATCTTCACTGCAGGCAATAATAAATCAGAATAAATTTAAAAAATACTTAACCTCTATCAAGTTATGGCTTACCGGACGAGAACAATCTACACCTGTAGATTAAATAAAGTGTTTAGTTCGAAATTCCTTATAAATGTTAAAGATCGATGGGAGGCACCTTATGAATTTCATAGGTTGCATCGGCTGAAACGTTGTAAAAAGAACAACTAAGAGTAGAATAGTAGCGCAAATACTCCAAATAAATGATATAAATGTTTACCACATTTTTGAAAAGATGGAAAGCTAAAATGAAACATTTCATCTGATGACACGTAAATTATCGCATGGCAAAAAGTGAAATAATTCGATGAAACAAATTGCAAGTATTATATTTTACCGTTAACCCAAGATCCGCTTTGATCCGAAGTTGTAGTTCATCTTTCGCACAGATATGTTTACTAGAATTCGTCCTGGATATGAATACGAAACAATATCCGCTGGTGAGAACCCAATGTAGGGGGCTTTGAAAGGTGTGGACATCTGAAACTGCTTCCAAATTGATACAGATACATTAATAGAGTGAGAAAAAAAGATTAATAAAACATAATGTATACTATTTTAAATGATAAATAATTTAAACTATAAACGTTTTTACTCAAATTACTAGACTTAGCATGAGATAAAATGATACGCGGTTATATGCGTTAAAAAGAAACAAACAATATATGTTTGAATATATGCACAAGATATATATATATATATATATAGCAAGAGATAAAATACGCAGATTCATAATTACAGACGCATAAGCACAAACACACATACACACACATATATATATATATAATCATATATATATAAGATCATTATATATATATATATATATATATATATATATATATATATATATATATATTAATAAATATCATGCTCTTAGTAATTATCTTGTTAATTTTACTTTTGCATTAATAATTGAGCACTCTGCTGGGAAACTCTCCCAATTAAGAAATACGGTATATATATATATATATATATATATATATATATATATATATATATATGTATATTCATAATGGTTTTATTTATACAAACATAGCATGGATACACATCCAGAGCCTGTTTCAATCGTAGCTTTATAATAAATAAAAAGTATTTTTATTTTTGTCTTTTTATTATATTTATTTTTGTTATTTTTTTTATCTTATATTGTTTTTATATATTTTTTTTAATTATTATTTTTACTATTATTTTACTATTCAAGTTTATTATGTAATCAGCTAAGCCCATAATAAATGTTATTCAAAAATCATAATTTCGATTTTACTTTACTTACATCATTTTACTCTTCCCAACTTAGAAATAGAGTATCCCCGTATTTAAATGTTGTTTGTGTTTCGAATACCGACGTGCAAAGGATGTGTAAGCTTCGTGTGCGATTTTATTAGTAGATAGAAATACATGCCTTTCCCCCCCCCCCAATACATGTCATAGGCAGAGACATATTCTTCTACCCCATACAGCATATCATCGTGTTGGCTGCTTGGTAGTTGACCCAATTTAAATTTAGCGATTCATGTAAAAGAATTTGATCGGCCGATCCGGGAAAGTGGAACTTGGGTCTACTACTACTACTACTACTACTACTACTACTACAACAACAACAACCGAACAATTTAACAAAGTGAAAAGAAATTAAAATGCATTCTCTTGTAGGAGTGGACCTTGGGTTTACTTTCGGCAGCCTCGTAACTTTCGCTTCCCTTATTTTGTCCTTTAATCCTCATATTCCATGAGCGATGTTTCTGACAAAGGGGGTATAATTGCTGTTTTCTGGGTCGGAATCTATCAATCTAGCACTTATCGTTGGATGTTTTTGACCTTTAAGTAGTATTTTTAGCTCCTTATATTATGAAGCTTCATGCCTTGTCCGGAGTAATTACCATTTAGAAATAAAATATAGAAATATTTAACGGTATATTTGTTTCAGAAGTGATATTTTAGATTAAACCACATAAGCTTATGTATACGATATGTTGCTCCATTTTTTCAATAAAAAAACATAAAGAACGGAAGTCTTGCTCATCAAAGTTACGATTGAAACATGTTCTGGCTGTTATTATAGCTCCATTTATTATTGAGCACAATTATAAAAACACCCTTCTCAAGACCGAATACCCTCTCCCACGTCGCAAATGCATCAAAAGCACTATAATATTTCTTTCATCACCATCTAAGATGAACCTCAGACTCGGATCCTATTCCTTAAGCATATATATATATATATATATATATATATATATATATATATATATATATATATATAAATGTACATATGTTTTCTTATTACACGGATCATTGACCATACGCTTCAGATATTTGTATTGTTGTTGTCATAATATTTTCATTGTATGTATTCCTATGTATTGCAAACTGACTGAATGTGGTTATCTGAAGAGAGGGTGCGATTTTTGTTGCATTATGAGTATTCAATTATTTATTAATCTTATTAAAATTATTCCTTTTGAAACATACGTAACATCCATATTCGTTTTAATCTTCTCATTCTGAAACTTGAGTTAAATACTATTATAAATCGTTTAACACATGTTACGAAGTTCTACTAGTGCATATTTAATATCGAGCTTTTATACTAGAGTTCTTGAATTGATCTGTATAGTTATATCTAAATGTGTTTTCTCATACGAATTTAAATTTAACAACATAACATTCGTGTTACATCATTATTTATTTATATATATATATATATATATTATATCCTCTTATAATATAGGTGTATATATATAAGTATTAGCAATTATAAATATATATATATATATAAGACTAAAGAATAATAGCCATACTTAACACATATGATATATATATATATATATATATATATATATATATATATATATATATATATATATATTATCCAAAGTCCTTCTTACGGATACAAGCGTAGACGTGTTTACTTGTCTAATTGAGATGCCCTTTGTATCACCGGAAACCAATACACTGCGAAAGGTTACTTCGCACTTATCAACTCGAAGGGTAACTAAAAAAATCATCTCGCTTACCTAGATTACAAATGTAAAAATAAAGAAGAAAACATATATGTTTTGCCATTTTTAGATGCAATTATTGTTTGCTAAAAAGTGTCTAGGATTCTTACAATGGACACATGATTCCTTTCTAATCATTGACTGGAAGAGTTTTGTCTTTTCTGAAACGAATAAATCACTATATAAAAAAGACGAGAAGTATAAGGTGTGAACTATATTCATGTGTACTAGCTTATATATGCTCCATCCAGTCGGATATTTTTGCTAGTCTGGAAAGATGGTATCATGACGAATGAACATATACCACACTTTCTCAGAAAGGTAATGCTTGAGAAAATCGTATCATGATGGATGAACATATGCTGTGATAGGAGAAGGTAATGCCTAGGAGGATAATCTCATGACAACAGAACAGATACAATACTACCTCCCCTAAAAAGCAGAATGTAACTACAGAAGATATATTACACTACTCCACCCAAACAAGATGAGTTAATACTTGGGAGGATGTTATCATGACGAACAAGGATATACGACACAAACCTTTCAAATGAGACAGTAATACTTGGGAGGCTAGATTCATGATGACAGAACAGATACTACACTAATTCCATGAATTGAGCATTGAAAGATAGTACATTAGTCGGAAATAGTTTACTAAACTAAATTGAGCATTAAGAGATAATAAAATAGTACACAATATAAGTAATATCGTAGCTCCAGCTTCAGACAAACAGATACCAAATCACCATTATAAGATTGGAACTATACTTATATGTATTTGTAATAAGTGTACCTTTTTTCTTTGAAGACAATAAATCTTTATATAAATCAAACGGAATATATTATAAGGTATTGAGTATATTTATATGTAAATTTGTGACCATCTTGACCATTTTTCTTTGAAACTAATTTATGGTGATATGAAGACAGAATGAATCAGTTATAAGATATAGACTGCGTTTGTATCTAGATGTCATATTTTCTCTTTGAACACAATAAATATTTTTATTTATAAAGCAAGGTATGTATATATATATATATATATATATATATATATATATATATATATATATATATATATATATATATATATTTACATATATCTTAATTAATAAATGCGAAAGTTTTTTCAATTTACCCTTACTATATAAACATTAAAACGAATAAGGATTATTATATTTTACTTATACTAGAATATCTTGAAATAGGCTATATATAGTAATCTGCACACTCACTCAAATAAATCTGGATATTGCTTATTTACATATTTATTTTTAAGTAATATTCTGTAATACACATTTCTGAATTTTATTGCCAAAATTCTACTATTATAATTATTTAAAAAATTCAATAAAGAGACATTTTATTTTATTTTGAAGGGAGATAATTTACTTCAGGGGTTTAAAATGTCAAATGTTGCTAGCATGTAGAAACCAGATACTACACTTTGATCCTAGTCAAAACGCCAAGGAACCATTAAAAAATATGTTTTTGTGACTAAGCATTGTTAATTTTTAAAAAGACTCGATTTAATCGGAATATCTTTTAATGGGGATGAGTAGCATAGTATCGGTTCTGTTGTCATAAGACTGTCCTCCCAGAAATTACCTCCCCCGTTTTAAGGGAGTGTGGCGGAATCCTCCCAGAATAAAAAAAATAGAAAATTAAAAAATTCTATTTAATCGGAATACCTTTTTATGGGTGTGGAAAGTGTAGTGTCGGTTTTGTTCTCATAAGACCGTTCTAGCATGAATTAACTCTTTCTTTTGGGAGAAGGGAGGTAGTGTTCGTTCGTAAAAATACGATCCTCTAAGTCAGGGGGTAGTGTAGTACATGTTCGTTCACCATAATACTAGCTAAGGAAGAACGATTACTCAAGTTTATAAACATGTTTTCTTAAAATTATGAAAGAAGTTATCGTTCTTCCTTAGCAAGAATATGTGTATTTGTTTATAAAGATGGCGATTATATTTTCCCGGCAATTTTAATCTAATCGTCGTTTAACGTAGAAAATGAAACTTTCCATTGTTTTTTTAATGTTATTAAAATAAATAAATGCAAAAGTTTTTACCACCTATCCTAACTATATTAACATTAAAATAGTTTATGCTTATTTAATTATGTGTAGTAAATTTTAATTCGACATGATACATTTCTCCCAGGCATTATATCCTCTTTTGAGGAGAGGGGAGACAGTATAGTATATGTTCGTTCTTCACGATACCTTTATCCCAGGATCACCTTCTTCTTTTTGGGGTGTTGGGGGTAGTAGTGTACTGTCTATTCTGTTGTAATGATATCATGCTCCAAGGCATTTAGTCCTACTTTTTAGGGGAAAGCGTTCGTTCGCCATGACATCACCGCTGAATGATTACCTCGTTTTGTAGGGTCAGTGTGCGTTGTTCGTTAATCATGATATTATGCTGTCATATATATATATATATATATATATATATATATATATATATATATAGTCTAAAGACTAAAGAAGATTTAAATCATTTTAAACAAAAGAAAAAGAAGGAAAATGCAGTTTAAATTCCCAGAGAAACTAACTAAATCCATTATATATATATATATATATATATATATATATATATATATATATATATGGGGGTGCGCGTGTTTCTGTGTGTGCGTACAGGGTACTCTCTTAAACAAATTAAGAGATCATTATGTATTTTTGAATTCTATTCTAAAAAATACACTGAGTAACACGGGCACATTATATTTTTTGTAAATTTTAACATTTATATGTTAAGTTTAAGATTAATGCTATATTTATTTCTTATACCTGTCCGGATATTCTACTAGGTGTTATATAAATTTGACTGAATAAATTTTAAGGTACGGACTGTATTTATATGTACATTTGTAACCATCTTATTTTTTTCATTTCTTTGAAACCAATACATAATGATATAAAGACAGATCCGATGTTTTATGATGTAGGGGCTATGTTTATATCTCACTGGTGGAATATTATTCCTTGGAACCAATACATAATTATAGAAAGACATCGTGAATATATTATAAAGTATGAACTAAATTTATTACCCGGTACAAATTGTAATCAATAATTTATTACTATAATGTACAAGTTTAAAAGTCGCACGCTGAAGTTACTCGCCTCTTATACTCCAATGTGTATTTTTATGTATAAATAAATATATGTAGTTTCATCTCGTCACACAAAAGTTAACAATTAAAGCACGTAGCTTTTTTCTAGCCACTGGACAAAACCATTTCAAGTGGTGAGGGGAAGAGAGAAAGCAAATAGTAGTTAGAGAACCACAAAACGGGTGTTGCAGTCGCATATAAATAAAAAGGTATTGTCGGCTTCTGTGATAGATGTTATTAACGTCCTGGCATTATATTAGAATGATAGGTTAATCCCCTCATTGATACTAAGAGTGAAGGCATAAAGCGAAATGACCGTTTATAAAACGGATGCACCGCAATGAAAGTTGCATAATCTTATCACTAAAGCTGTGAGTTGTCAAACTCTATTGATTAGCTCTGTGTGAACAGCAAATAACACTCCGCCTATTTGGCTTTCACCCTTCGGCTTACCTTTCTATAAGTACATATATCCAGTCTCCACCCCTGTCTATTTATTTCTTATGAATAAGACGATTCTGTCATTGGCATTGGTTTCCACGATACCTTTCTTTCTGGAAAGACATCGGGTACTTACGAGAGGGATCGGAATAAGGTTGCTCCCGTCTAAAGTGAAAGGGTTGAACGAACTGAATTCGAACTAGGCGAACCCAGTCAGTCTGTGTCGTTAACTACTTGGCCACCGTCACCTCCTCTGTCTGTCAACTGATCCTCTTCGATGAAACACACGTTCCAGGGCAGCGATGTCGATCTTATAACGAGACAGTTCCTTTGCAACAATACCAGTTCGCTGCTTTGTAGTTTTTTACTTATCGCGGTCGAGGAATGGTTATACATTCCAGGAAGTTACCATTAGTTTCTTTTTTGTATTCCTTTTTTTTTAGTTCTGCTAGCATTAACATCTACCCAACGCAGATTACTGTTCAGATTAATTAAAATGGATTTGGTTAGGACACGTTTTTCGACCCTTCACAAATTTCTGAGTAAGTAGTTCTCAATAGAGCCGCTCAGTCAAGGAAATTCACCGAAAAATGTTGCCGTTCGATCAACGGCGCAGCGATATTTGACAGACTATGAACCGCACCACGCATAAATAATTGCTGTGTGTTTACGGCCTTTTAAGCTTGTACTCATCGTCATTTCCTAATCGCCATTGACTCTTCTTCTACAAAGTTTGGTTTCAGAGATAAAACGCGATTAGGAAATTGAAAAACTCAAAATGCAGGTGTTACTCAAAAGTAATGATGGATGATCTAAAAAAGACTGACGAGTCCAATCGCGCCGAGTTGGGACCACCATGCGTTAAAGCAGGTATTCCTATGCCCACGCATGGTAGAAAAATTATCATCTTGTAACTGTGAATAATCTTTATTTTTAATGTTTAAGTTTCTTAATTTATACAACGGACTGTAGAAGAACCTATATGTTAATTAGAACACGGGTCGTTTATAAATTTTCTAAAACAAAACCTGAACGAAAAGATGAAAATTCTCATCGAATAATCTAACCTTTCTACAATGCATATGAGGGAGGAATCTATTTTCACATTTTAGATTAGCGACACAAAAATTACATATCTGTAGAAACATATCAATTTATATTAAATCAAATTCTCGCCTTTTTCATGAATTATATAAGCAAAATGGAGAAAAGTTTGAACGGATTTTATTACATACAGAGTTGAGATGGTTTTCAAAGGGGAATTGTCTTTAGGATTTCATTGCACTTTGGGATTCTATTGTTTCTTTTCCTGCTAACACACAACTTGGAGAACAGCTGCTTCCAAGTAAATGTGATGTTTTTCGTATCAGATATATTTTACAAAATGAATTCACTTAATAAACAGCTCAAAGAAAAAGATTCTGATCTGATATCTAGTAAAAGTGCTATTGCTGCTTTTCTGAGGAAACTACAGTTGTATTAGAATAATATCAGGCGTCGTGCATTTGAGCAATTTCCATGTTTGGCCTCTGTCAGCAGCGATTTTTAAGATGAAGATATTGCATTATATCATGAATATATGGAAAATATGCATGAAGATATGCAACCTCGGTTTTGTGATCAACTCTGATAGTTATACTGAATTGGGTTTCAATTCCCATCGAAGGTAATGTTGACTATATACACATATATGTGCAACAGTCTCTTATAGAATGAGAAAAACATGAGAAAATGCATGCAAAATTCAAACATGGAAAGTACAATGTATAGAAGACAAATAATATTGCTACAATTTGCTCTGAGATAAACTATAGCTCTACGTTATTGCTTTTCCAACGTCTAATCTTGTTGAATCTGGATTTAGTTTCAAAGAACGGAAAAAGAAGTCCGTAAGTAACAAAGGTGTAGAACCACTGCTCTAAATCGTTCATAAATTCAGGAAAAAACAGGGAACAAAAGACTATGCAAACAATTTTTGATGTTGATCGGTTTCATGTAAAAGGATGAAGGGGAAGAACACTCTCAAGTATTGATGACGCAGTCGAAAGACTAAAGAAATACATCATTAAAAATGTAGAGAGGCTGAAAAAAAAGGATGTGTAATATAGAGAACATTGAAAATCGGGAAATAAAAAGAGGAGAACGAAACTCAAAGAGAGACAACTAAATGGACTGTTTAAAAGACGCGGCGAAAAATGTGGACATGACTACGCGATCAGAACAAATTACATAAGAGCCAAGATAATTTATATTATGTGAATGATTCGAACAACTGTGCTCATATTGGATGTTATTCTCACAACGTTTCGGCAAATATAACCTCCAACCTTTTTTTAAGTAATTTTTGTTGAACTCGGGAATCTGTACGAAATTTAGAACTGAACGCTTTATTTAATCCACGGGGGTAAATGTTTCTCGTTCCGGCAACCATGACCATGGTAGAAGTCTCAATTAATTTTATTATATTTTTTAGATCGTCTGAACTGAAAAAATATTTTTCAACCTCAACAAAACAGATACTTAGAACTGATCATTACTTTGCACTTTATCTATTGCGCTCTGGGATCGACATAACGATTGGCGAGTTCAGCAAACATCCAAGATAATAACAATAGTCTGACTTATCCAAATAATACAAATTACGAATCTTCATGTAAAAAAATCCGAAAATAACTAAGATAGTCAAGTTGCAGCAAAACAGCAAATGTAAACTCTGTAAACAAAGAGATGAAACATCATAAGTGAATGAATCGAGCTAATTTAAAAAGAACATAAAAATAGACATAGCTGGGTTGGAAGTTTGTTCATTTGAAACAGTGCATTTTTTTCAAAGAGACACATGGTATTGGCACCAACAAGACTTAGAATGATAAACGGAAAGAATAAAATCTTCTGAGACATTGAAATACAACCGAACAAACTCATCCAAGCAAAACGACCCGACATGATAATAGGTAACAAGAAAGAAAAGAATGTACGAAATTGTATATTTGCTCGTCTTAGCTGATAAAAGGGTGACGTTGAAGTAAATCAATAAAACTTATCAATGAGTTGAAGAGGGCATTGAACATAAAGAAAGATACCGTAATACCGATAACTGGAACAGTTCTGAATCAAATAAAATAAGAAAAGATTAGAATGAAAGGGAGGATTAGCAGCATATTTAAATAAACTTAAATTAAACACAACATAGCAATAACAATTCGCTTAAAAACAAACAAAAATATGAATAAAAATATAATAATAATTCTACGTGTTATTTTTATACGTACTTCTATACACTTTTAACCGAGCTATTTTTTTTTTTTTTGTTTTTGTTTTTTGGAGAACACTAAAATAACCCTAAACCAATCCTAATCAAAGTTTTAAGTTTAGTTCGACAAGAGTCTGTTGTGTTCGGTTCGGTAGAAGCGGTTATTGAAGGAGATATCCTTCCACACTGGAGATATCATTCTACACTGTGGCAATTTGTATTCTTGTTATACTCCAACGTAAACGTTTTCTTGGGTACATAGATTTTCCACAATTCAAAAGCGACATTTGTTTCTTTAAATTAAAACTGTCGGTTGTGACCTATTTGCGTTCGTTCGGCAGTTTACACGTTTTATTTCATTCTTTTACATGTATCCGGGGAAACGCCGTGCAACGGGTACCCGCGAGTAAATTATAAACGCTTTATTTACAAAATATCTGAAGGTATAAAGGATTTAAAAGTTTAGACGAGGGCGAAGTGAGACACAACTATGTCCGTTGAAATATTTTCAGCACTTGATAAGCTGTTCATGTGTGAGTATGATCAGATACTGTGTGTGTATTTTCTCTCACGGGTTGTTAACGGTAGTGCTTATTTGATGTGAAGAGTGTTACGTTGTTTTAAGTCCTATGCGCTATATTTTGTTACAGTGAATATTTGTTCATACAGGACTGGAATGCTGATAATTTGTGTTCTTTCTCAATATATTGTTGAGATCCGCTCCCAGTAGGTTAGCTCCAAATCTTTACAGTTTTTTTTATTAGATTTGATGAAGAAATTTTACTAATTCCTATTGGCTGATAAATATATTCTTTTTCTATTTATTTTATTTTATTTGAATTTGACACCAATTTTGTACCAAAAAATGCAACTCTTTCTCTTATTTTATTTTTCCAGTGTTTTTATGCAAACCATCAGCCATTATCAGCGAAAACTCAATTATAACAGGCTGGTGAGAAAACGTAAACGGAAAGTATTTGAAATCTGGGGTAACTTGTTATGACAATGATTTCGGTGAACACAGCGTGTTTTACTAGTGCGCGATTCTGGGTAATTACTCATGTGAGAATTCCAATTCAGTAAAAAAAATAATTTAAAAAACAAAAATAATAATAATAATAATAATAATAATAATAATAATAATAATAATAATAGAAATAATAATAATAAATGATGATGATGATGATGATGATGATGATGATGATGATGATCATGATGATGATCATGATGATGATCATGATGATGATGATAATGATGATGATGATGATGATGATGATAATGATGATGATAACAATAATAATAATAATAATAATAAAAATAATAATAATAATAATAATAATAATAATCATAATAAATAATAATAATAATAATAATAATAATAATAATAATAATAATAATAATAATAATAATAATAATAATAATAACCTATGACTAATAGAGATTTGGTATATGTCTGTCTGAAGCAGAAACTATACAATTACTATCGTTTAATGTTCAGTTTACTATACTATTTCAGACTTATGAAGTATCTTTCAATGCTCAATTCAGGGAGTGTAGTATCCATTCTGTTGTTATGAGACCCTCATCCCTAGCATTACCTCATCCTTTGGGGGTAGTGTAAGATATATTTCTTCGTCATACTACCATCCCCCTAGGAATTACCTGCTTCATATTGGGAGTCAGGGTAATGTAGTATCTGTTCTCTCATCATTATACCATCCTCTTAGTAGTTGCATCCTCCTTTTGTGTGCACTCTAGTGTAGTGTATGTTCTGTTATCATGAGACTTCCTCACGGGCATTACTTCATGTTAATTACTTCCTGTTCCTTTGTCATGAGATCATCCATCCAAGTATTACCTCATCCTTTATGGGATAGAGTAGTATATGTTCGTTCGTCATGATACAATCCTTCGCAGGGAGACTATTTTTGCTAAAAATAATACTATTACTACTAATAATAATACCGCAATTTCACGCAAACTTCTATAAAAATAGACATGACTGACTTGGAAAGGTAGTTTGTTCTGAACACGCAGGCAAATAGTGTAAACAGAAAGTCGACTTAAATATAAATAATTTAGAAGAGCATGCATGATAATGGTAAACAAGAATGAGAAAACGTGTCAAGTAGTGGACTTTGCTGTTTCAACCCATTGTCATTGACTGCTTGCCGGTCGCCATTTCTAATAAGTGCAGATGTTGTTGAAAAGACGGTTAACCTTTACGTTCGATTACTAGAGGTGTGCGAGGAGAGACTAAATTATGTCTATGTTAGTCACATGAGCTGAAACTCTCGACAGGTGAATTTGCGGTGTTGTTACTAGGAGTGCCGAGTTATAAAAGGAGAATGATACTATAACAAGGTGAAGTTAAGAAATACCGGTAATTTGTCAGAGAGATGAATTGTATGTTAGTACCAATAATTGTAGGAACCGAAAAAACAGTTCTGAAAAATTTAGAAATATAAACTAGAAGAAATTGGAATCAAAGAAAAGATTGGCACCATACAAATTATGACACGGTTTTGTTAAAAGAATAGAAATAACATTAACCAACTACACGTTATATTAAAATAACTGTAACTTTTAAAGCAAACATAGCTTGAATGGAAAATGGTACGTATTAAAAAGAGAGACAAAGAAAGATAAACCTACTAACAATATGTAAGAATTTGCCATCTACACACTCGAAAACAGTCTAACCAATATCGATTGGTGCTGTAATGTGAGTAGGGGTACTGCGAAGATAGACGTATGTGCCGTCTAGTGCAACATGGCTCATATTAGCAAGCACAGGTACTGAACGTGACGAAAACAATATAAAGGAGACAATATGTGTAAGATATAAAAGTCGTGTTCTATTCTCCAAATAAATACAACTTGCATCTCAGCAGATAGGAGGAGGGGAGGGCGTGGAAATAGAAGTGATGACGACTTGAATCGCATCAGATCAGTTCGGGAAAGAAAATGATAATCATGAAAATAACCAGAATTGCCAAGATTTAGTTATGAAAAAAGGATTTTATCATGAAAATGTCTATTTAAATTACTTAATCACAGTTGCATATAAGTTCATTATAATAGGCATGAAAATAACAGTTTATATGACGATAGTTAACCACGGTCACAGCGTGTTTTGTGATTGTAATCTGGTCTGTGATCATGTTGTTCACTGCTTTCACCCAATCTCCCGTTTTTACCTCGACAGGGCACCGGTTACACTCTGAATGCAACTTCAATCTCACCGAATTAGTATGAAAATAATAATCGACTTGTTAGGCATAAGAAAGGAGACGGCTTTCTTCGCCTCCCTCAGTCAGCAGAGTTCATACATTAAATAATCTCAGTTAATACTTTGTAACTAATGAGTATACAGATAATTGGTTTGTTCACTTTTTGCTTATTAAGGAGGACTTGCTTATTGCAGTGCAATACCCAGTCGTTCTTTTTCTAGGCGAACAGGATAGCTATAAATATATGTGAGTTCTGGAAGCATATACCATCAAATCTACAGAAATGAAAAGAAGATTGGAAAAAACTCCTGAGAAGAACAAGAACACTCTTACGAAATAATGTTATACAGCAGAAATCTAGTAAAAGGAATAAACACCTGAGCAGTATCACTAATAAGATACTCTGGACCATTCATAGGCTGGACTAAAGAAAAACTCAGGCATCGTGACCAGAAGACTAGAAAATTAAAAACATGCACAACGCACTACACCCAAAAGACGATACGGACAGACTCTACGTGAAAAGAAACGAATGGGGGGGAGTATGGTAAGTATATAAGAATGTGTAGAAAACACAAAAAAGAGCTGGAGAAATGCATAACGAAGAACACAGAAAGGCTGATCACCGCAGCAAAAGACACCGTCCCAATTAACAACATAGGAAGCACTGGAACCAGAAACAAAAAGACAAAAAAAAAGTTGGAAGGAAAACAGCTACATGGACGTTTCATAAGAATGACCAGAGAAGAGACCAACCAACATTCGTGGGCATGGCTAAGAAAAGAACACCTGAACAGAGAAACATAATCTTTACTAACAGCTGCAGAGAACAATGAGATTAGGACTAACTACATTAAAACTAAAATAGATAAAACCTAGGAAAACAGTAAATGCAGATTGTGTGGACAAATAGACGAAACAGTAATTCATATAAAAAGTAAATGCAGCAAAGTAGTCCCAAAAGAATACAAGAACAGACACGACTGAAAGCAGTACACGTGGAACAATGAAAACGGCTGCCTTTCAAACACGTAGAAAAATGGTACAAACCTAAACTTGGGACAGTACTGAAAAATAAAAATCCCCAAATACTTAGGGACATGGAGGTGCAAACAGATAAACTCCTACAAGCAAGGAGACCGGGTGTCATAATAGTCAACAAGAAGGAGAAATCCTGCCAAATCGTAGATGTTGCTGTTCCAGCAGACCACAGAGTGATTCAAGGAGACGGGAAAAATGAAGCAAATACACAGAGATTGCTAGAGAACTGAATGGGAGCAAAAAGCTGGGAAGAAAACTGGGAGAAATTGGAATCAAACGGATTGCTGAGACCATACAAAGGACGGCAATGATCAAAACAGCTGCAATCTTTAGGAAAATCCTTGAATGCGGAAACCAACCCGCATAAGCTACGAATGGTAACCAATCACATGGAAGTTATAATAGGAAGAAAACAAAACCATAGGAAGAACACCACCACACGAACCAAGGAACAGAAACTGCAACTAATCTCATAACCCCCCCCCCCCTCCCTAAAAAAGTGATGGCACCAGTCTCGGCTGATACCACACAAAATAGTCACGAAGAGTCAAGAATGACGGGAAGACTGAGGAGGGAGAGTACTAACCCGACCTCTACTGGAAGAGTGCGGAGAGTGCTGGGACCTTGGGGAGGCTTATTGCCACCCAAATCCAAAAAGAGACCAATGGTCGTTACAAGCGAGAAATCAATGGTAAGCGGTTGTTGCAATACCGCAAAGTCATTTGCAATAGTTATAAGAGATGGAGAGTACTAGAGATCTAGGGTGGCTTTTTGTCAATCAGACTCAAGGGAACACCATCGGTTATTATCAGTGAGCAATCACTTATGATGACTTGTGTAATAACTCCTAGTGAGTAAAAATAATAATAATAATAATAATAATAATAATAATAATAATAATAATAATAATAATAATAATAATAATAATAATAATAAAAAGAAGAAGAAGAAGAAGAAGAAGAAGAAGAAGAAGAAGAAGAAGAATTATGTTGTTGTTCAATAAAAAAAATAATTATCTTTTGAACCTTAATTAGACAAAACTTTAGGATTTTTTAATTCAAATTGGCACGGACGAATATTTATAACGCCATGAATTGAGTCAATAATTACGTCATTAATTCTCATTTCAATCTATTTTGAACTTGAAACATGTATTTCGGGTCTTCAAACATATAATGGGGTACTGCTTCCGTATATGAGGAGGTTCCGCTCACGAGTATACTTTCTTGTAATGGCTGGGTACAAAATATCCAAATATCTTATTAAACCTTATCCTTAAGTAGGGTTTGGCCTTGATAAGTGATGACTAATTAGTAACAAAAATACATAGAAGAAGAATATAGATAAATGCTGTTGTCACTACTTACCTACGTAACGACTTTTGTCACCACTTACCATGGTGTAAGTCGTGCGTCTGTAAGAGAAAAAAAAAGAAAAGACAGAGATCGCTAAATCTATTCACAGACAAAATTAATGCAAAACAATCACGTGTTCTCGTGACTAAATTCCCTCACAGTCATGATCTTTGATCTGGACAAGTTTCATGTTAATAAAAGCAGGCCTCATCCTAGATTACGCAATTCACTAACGAAATAAAAACCATCCTTTCATTTTAACCAGGAACAATTCTCGCCTTGTGCATCCGATCAGTGACTTATAAACTAAAACTCCAGCACACGCAATCTGGTCGAACATGGCGTCGATCCGAACATGGCGTCGATCCGAACATCGCGTCGATTCGACCATGCGTTTTCTAAGCCCTGATTAACGAACGGTTGGCCACACACGGCAAAGCAAACCAGGTTGCCCGTTGTCCGGATTGTCCAGATTATTTCGGCGATATCTGCCATTAAATTGCGTATAAGAAATCGCCGAATGAAGGTTTAGTTTTTCCTGAACATTATTGAGTGACTTCCTTTACCGGATTATGCAGCAAATATCTGAGTTTGTGCAAAGATTAAAGCGTATATCGCTGGTTATATGAAACCTTGCTAATCCCAAGAATACGGAATACAAAAGCTGCTATCAAAGAACCTTTATAAACAACAAATACAATGGTGCGTATAAGAACTGATTGTTTATCAATATTTCCGCTCTTACAAGTGCTCTTGAATTAATCAGCAAGAGAATTGGAATTGACACTAGCTTATGCTTCATATATCTTTCTTTCTTGTTAGCTCAATTCAAATTACCTCCCCTGAAAAGTAATCAGCACATATTTTAAGAAATGGTTTTATATTTTTTCACTAAATCACTTTAATTAATTACTGTTAATATCAACAAAACTTTGTATATATATACAGAAAACATAGTACCATAAAATTACGAATGAATAACACCAAACGTTAATTTATTCTGAATTACTTAAAAATAAGTATGCAAATTAGAAATTCAAAGTTCTGTCTTTGGGTCGTTTATCTCTATGATATATAAAATATTTCAAAATACTATGCTAAGAATTAGTGGTTTAAATAACAGTAACCCGTTTTGATGATAATATAGGAATGGTAAATGAAAAATCTATCGTACTTATTCATTTTGATACAGATATAGTAAAGTCTATATTACTATCACACATACATAAAACGAGCGAACGAGAGAGAACTAAGTAGAAAAGGCGGATAGAGCTAGCAATAGAATCCAATTAATTCATATAATGGGATTTAATATTTTGTTTTCATCAAAAATGTCATCAGAAATATATTTTAATTTGATTTGTTTAAACGCAGAACTTGATGGAAGTGAGTGAGAAGAAAGAATAAAAATTACAGTAAATAAGAAAGAGAAGAAAAGAAACGAAGAAAAGAAAGAGAAGAAATCTCGTACATTGGGGAAAAGAACAAAGTGTATTATCTGTTCTGATACTATGTTTCATTTTTTGTCCTCAGTCAGAGAAAGAGAACATTTTTTAGACTGAGGCTATTTTTATATTTGTCCACATTTAGGGTGCCCTTTTGAGGAGAGGTCGATTTTCCCCATATTAAAAACCGACCTTGTGTCTAACTCTGTGAAGTCAAGTAAATAGGGGCACAGCATTGTCACAATTCTATGCCTCCACAGTTTTTACTTTGACCATCTCTCTTTCGCTAATAGTTTTTTTTTCCCAATAATGTCATGGTGTTCATATGTTGAATAGAGTTTCTTTGTCTTTACGCTAGTGTCATTATTTGAATTCTGTTCTTCTCCATCATAAATGAGTGTTATATATTGCATAAAATGCCTTTGGAATGTAAAGACAGGGTATAATCTGTTAAGGAGCTCAAAGTTTAAATGTGAGATACCTAAGAGTGTATGGAAGCCGGAAACGGAAATGGTGAACTACATGACGATGGAACAGGTGATGAGATTTCGTTTAGGGACGAGAACGAACACTCACTAGCCAGCGCAAGACACCACTAGTCTTTCTATGTTTCTTTAAGTTTTTCCGGACAAAGATGTAATAAAGAACAACATGTCTCATGTAAAATAGTCCCTCGGTTGTTTACGTGATTGTAATAAAAAGTAAACCAGTCATGCACACGACACCAAAGCAGTTCCCAGCAAACCGACCAGATAAGCTTTATTATCTCTCATCTCTTCGTCGCATTAGATCATCATCATCATCATCATCATCATCATCATCATCATCATCATCATCATCATCATCATCGTATGCAACAAATGCAATACAAATTGTTGTTTCTTACGACTGCACGACTTCTTTGTCGTCGCTTCACTGCCAACAATGTGTCACTGTTCACAAATGTAAGACTTTTGTCTTCGTCTCTTTTCTTTCCTCTTTTTTCTCATTTACTCATATTTTTTCTCTATCCTCGTTCAATATCTATGTCATCTTTTGTAATTTTCAAAATAAGAAATGTCACTTATTTCTGATGAAGTCTTTTTATAATAAAGAAAAATATCATCGCATCATATGAGTATATTCGATTGTAATGTTTTGTTTATTCCCTTTTCACACTTATTACTAGAAAAATTAAAAGATATACAAAATATAACATTCATTTTAAAACCTTACTAAAATAATTAATAGACAAACACACATCGAGATATTTGCAACTACTACAGAGTGGTCGAAAATGATGAAATAATTAGAGATAAAAAAGTGATTGACTAAACGCTTCTTTTTCATTAACTACTACACAGAGGTGAAAAGGAGTGCGCCACTTTTTCACGCGATTGCTCCACTTACCCTTGATCTTCACCTCATAGTGCTGAGTAAGGGGATATCAAATGCTATTTTTAAGTCTTTGGTGTGACCCGGCCGAGGAGTGAACCCTGGTTAGCCGACCTATTAGCAAACACTCTTACCATTATGAATAATGGGCTGATATATGTGATAAAGTTGCACTTATAATTAAAAGGAAAAATTTATAATTTTTTTCATAGACTTGTCTTACAGACATGTTAGTTTTGTGTTGCATGATTTTCCCCATAAATCACCATTTTATTAGCACAGATCAATAGTTTATAATGTGCTCGATCCAAGCTCTTTGTCGCTAAATCACTGTGGCTACTCGCACATTGAAGTTTATAATGACCTTGTCCAAGATGTCATATGTAATTCTCTTAATCTTTTTTTAATGTTATTCTTAGGCGCAGCAACAGTTTGAGGTATAGGTATCGCCACACAAAATAATGCAAAGGGGATAGGTCTGGAGAATGTGTTTAATTTGCATATTTATTTTGTAACCAGTCTATAATAAATTAATGCTTGGTGTTTTTAATTTCACATTATATTGCCTCTATTCTCTCATATATATGCAATAGTTTTGTCGATATTAATAGTAATTAATTTAAGTTATTAAATTTAAAAACAGGATAAATTCATTCGTTTTCAAAGAAGGTAAATTCAGTACGTTATTTTGAGGGGGAGGATCCACTTTTTAGGCGACTACATGTGGTTGTACAGACTAACGGTTAGTGTTGAAAATATATATTAGTTTTTAATTTTAATTTTTCTGTCTTTAATAATAAAAGCGAAAACACAAATAAACTATTTTAAATTACTCAGGAATATATAATTCTTTTTTATTTGATTAATTGACGTTACGCTTTTAACAATTGTCAAGAATAACAAACAGAAAGAACAGAGGCAAAAAAGGAAATAAAATTTACTTTTCTACCTACCTGCCATTTTTGTGTTTTAAAGCGTTTTTCATTTCAATTAAAAGGTTGGGTCAACTATATTACGTTAGACTGAAAAACAAAAATGGCTGACAGTCGATCGTCGACCGTCTACATAGCTTGATGATTTTTTGTACTTTTCTCCTTTCAGTTAGGTAGAAAGTAAATTTTAAAGCCTCTGGAACAGTAATTTATCGACTATTTGTTTTTCACCCAAAAAGACGAAAAACTCATTAAACAAACTTCGAGGATGTTCGCCATCTTAAAAATGAAACTGTAATGCGATTGGATTTGGTCGAATTATTTAAATGCGATTAAAACGCTTTAAAATCTTTTAAAACAAAATAATTAAGCAGGTATATATATATAAGTAACTTAATTGCCTTTGGTAACAGTTATTTGTTGATTATTTGTTTTTTTCACCCTATTTTTCTGTTGGTTATTCTTGAGAATCGCCCCGATTTTCAATGTATTCCTTTAATTAAGGGGAATTTATTTTTATGCTTAAAAAAATCTCAACATTGGAATATATCAAATAACACCATGACAATCATCTTTTTGTTGTTTCTCTTCAAATTACGAAAATGTGAAATAATTTATTTTCTTTATTTTTCTGTAGATAATGGTACAGCCAGATCAATAGCTGCCCGGATGGCGGGTAGTTTTTTGCTAGTACACTTCAGATGTAATTACCTTTAAGGAAAAGGCGTATGGTTTGGTTTTAAAGCTCTCTTAAAATGAGAGCTACTCATTTGAATCAGTAATAAATAACTATATTCAGTGATCTTTCCTTTTTCCAAATTCTGCTGTGTCAGTTTTAGAACATCGGTATGGAAGCCATTTGATATTTGTATGTTTGACTTTTTCCTTCAGATTGTTTTTATTTCATCACGGTTGTTTATTATATTTTTTGAACATTTTCAAAGTCAATCTTAAATCTTTTTTTGGAGTGAGGGATTAATAAGCTTCTTATTCGGCTTGTTTCCTTTCATGGCGAACTTTTAATTCTTTATATGTATATCTTGCCATAGGATTCTGAAGACAATACGTGTTTATATCGTCAACTACCTGGATTTTTCGTTTACTATACAGACATTTATAAACAATTATAACTCCGATGAATTGGTTTGGGTATATATTATTATAAAATAATATATCAATAAATCTTGAAATAGTTATATATCTATAATCTGTATTTAATGCTACATATCGAGCTGGTCCTTCATAATTAAAATTCGATCCCTTCATGAATAATTTTGATCTATAGAAATTTAATTTATATTGATATAATCTCATATATATAAAGTTTGGTATGTGCATATGTGTATATGTTTGAATGTACAGGATTCACTACTAAACTAATTAACAGATAATCATGAATTTTGGAACAGAGTTGATAGAGAGGGTAATATTTAGTATGATGTAGTTTTATTTAAAGGAGGTTAAAAGGGAAAAGGCGCCCTTCGTTAAAATTTAGATACCTCTGAATTTTGAGAAATTTAAAAAATAAGTATTAGATATAAATTAATGAATATTCTTTAATTTCGAATTCTTTTAAGTATATTAAAGGAATTTTTAGAGGAATATGAGCACCACACCTCATTTGAAAATTGAAATATTTCATGTTTGCATTGAATTTTATCCCTAGTAATTAGAGTCCAATTAAGCAAGATTCTTTGAATTTAAATTTCTTCTTAAGACCCCTTAAATTTTAAATATCTTCTAGAATCAAAATCATGTAATGGATGTTAATCAAAATTTGAATAAGGATGCTAGACATAAAGATTTGTATAAATGTATATTCGTGTTAGTCTCTGTAAGGGCATATAAAAGTGGTACAAAACAGTCTTGCACGGGGAATTAATTTTACCCGTCCCAAGACGGGTATTCTTCTAGTATATATATATATATATATATATATATATATATATAGTAAACTATGAAAATGTATTTATGGCAAAAGTAACCGGGCCTTTGTTCGTGGAAAGCCAAACGATTGGTTAAGAGAACAACAAAGAATCTAATTGGTTAACTATATATTACTTGTATATAAAAAGACCCGGCAAAACTAACTCAATGCATTTTAGCATGGAGATTCTCCCGGGATGAAACGCGGTATCTTCTGTGTAGCTTAATTGCCATAAATAAATTTTCATAGCTTACTACTTAGCCTAACTTACGTATCCAGCGCTGTTGAAGTAAAGACTGAAAATTGATACATAAAAAGGTATATCTTCTTATAAAATGTTATGTGGATACATGAAATAGTAATATATATATATATATATATATATATATATATATATATATATATATATATATATAATTATTATTCTTTAATTATACCATCTCCGCTGCACACGTTATGCCTGTTTCATTTGAATGTAATCTTCAAATAGTTTCACGTCTGATCATTGACCCCTTTCAAGGTCCTGTCTTGTGTGACTCCTGTTTACCATTATTCACTCGTTATGCTCAATTGCGCTGTCCCTTTTTATCCTTTTCTTGCTTTTTACACTAAAAACCAATAAACATTTGTTTCTATATTTATCAAGGCTTTAATATGTATCTTTATTTGTTCGACAAAAGGAAGGCGCTTTTGAAGTTCATCTGTAAGATGCACATAGTATTTTCCATTCAGTTCTAATAAAATTCTTATCTATTTTTCTAAATGTGTTTTATAGTTCAGTGAATGTTTCGTTTTGTTTATATTTCATCGATGATATATAAACACAGTAGAAAAAGAGAAACATACATGTATGGACATATCATAATATGAACATTCAAATGAATGGGGTGAACTTTTATGCACTGATGATACCTCCTCAAGAAAAAGTCTATGGCATTTGTATATCACGAAAATGTATGTATGTTATTTAGAAAGGCAGAAACAAATGCTTGCAAATAGAAGTGATATTTGATGAACATATGGAAAATTGTTCCTTGAATTAACTAAGGTTTCACATGATATATATATTTATATATATATATATATATATATATATATATATATATATATATATATATATATATATATATTGAAGACATATTTTATTAAATATTACAGATGACTTTCGTCTGCATGTTGTTTCCTCGATCCTTTCTAGATGCTTGATTAATTTTCTAGTTTCAAACTTTAACTGGCAGATGAATTTTCCATAATTCTAGTCTACTCTCGTACTTTCGGTATTTTAAGGAGCCATCTTGCGGAGTGGGTATCGAGTAAAGCAAATGTATTTTAAATGTTTTTAATACTAATAGGTTTGGTAGTTTGGTAGTTTTGTTTTACGGCATATCAACCCTTTTTGGGTTATTTAATGCCGAATCTGGTCATTATAGTGAAAGTTTTTATGCTTCAAGTTCTTAATATCTTCAAATGTTTAATCATGGTTTTTGGTTTGGTAGTTTTGTTTTACGGCATATCAACCCTTTTTGGGTTATTTAATGCCGAATCTGGTCATTATAGTGAAAGTTTTTATGCTTCAAGTTCTTTATATCTTCAAATGTTTAATCAGGGTTTTTGGTTTGGTAGTTTTGTTTTACGGCATATCAACCCTTTTTGGGTTATTTAATGCCGAATCTGGTCTTGTTTTCTTCTCTTTTTTGTTTCTTTCCCCTTTTAATATCTGTTTCTATTTAACCCATAGTTGGGACCCTAACAGGTACTACCACTCCGGGTCAGGGTGGACCTGGGAGCAATGGTAATTAAGAGGAGGCTCCACATTCCCCAAAGTTCGTAAGCCGGATCTCACCATCGGATGTAGTTTAAGGTCATATCCAGGACCGGGAGTAGGGTAGGAAAAATAAAAATAAAAAAGGGGAGGGAGAAAGGGAGAGGGGCTGTTGTTTTTGTTTTTGGTTTTGTAGAACATAAATAAGTTTTACAAAAGAAAAAAAAAAAAAAAAAACGTCAATGTAGGTGAATTTCCTCTCAGGGAGCCACAGGGCAGCCTGATCTGGTATCACCAGAATACTAATAGTAATACCTTATTAATACTACAACCATGCACACGGTTCACGGCAAAAATATCACTAAACATTCAGAAATACAATTTCTTTACTCGATACTCATCTTTTTGAAGATGGCTCCTAAAACGGAAGGACTAAGGTACACAACGAGTACGGCAAATTCATCTGCTAATTCCAGCCTGGAACTCGAAAATAAATCAGACATCTAAAAAAGATCAAGGAAAAATATGCAGACACAAGTCATCTGCAATATTTAACAATATATATATATATATATATATATATATATATATATATGTTGTGTTTTATTTTACTTCAGTCGAAGTTCTCAGAAATCAAGGGGCCCCGCTCTATAGTAAACACTTGATCGAATATCCCATTAAAGTTGTCCTTTACCTGCCAAACGTTGATTTAGTAAAAAAGTTAAGAACATTAATTTTCCTCTTCCCAATTGACCAGTTTACTATGTTATATTATATCTTTATTGTGGTGTCTTAGTCTTACCAGATTCTAGTACAAGAATTAATCTAGTCTGGTGGAGTATCCAGCTAAGTGTTGTTACTTGAGGTAACATTACTTGGAGTAGGTGCTCGATTCCTCTATGAACCAGTGTATAGCCGTGTCGAGGGGATCTAATTTGGGCTTCGAATACTATGTAAATTTGAATATTTGGTCAGGGTATACTTGTAGGGGGAAGTATCCTCATGTCAGGCTGTCCTGACAACCGCTTGTACAGAGAGAACGAATACACTAGAGGAGTGTGTCTAGTGTATGTGTGTGTAATTATATAAACAAAGCCGACAACATCTGCACATAGCAACGTGAATGGAAAAACAAGAAATCGTTGACAGCTCCAAATAGGTTAGTCTTACTTGACAGTAAGATCGCACTCTCATTTATATGTTTGTGTCTGCGAATCGTGGTCGCTGACAGCAGACCTAGCAAGGCAGATGCAACTACATGTATGTGTTACTTTTGTAAACTCTTCGGTCTCCCTTGCATATATCATATCACTAGTGAGGAATTCCGGAGGAAAATAAGGTACTCTATGAAAATCTCTAGGCCACAGTAAAAAGATGCAACCTGAAGAGGCACAGATACGCGCATGGTCGACAGAACTTGTCAAGATAACGCCGCAAGGAACAATGCGAGAAGAGAGAAGGAGAAGCAGACAACAAATGTGATAGGGGATAACATACTGAAATTGGCAAGCCTAAAGTTGACTGACATCTGACAAGTCAGACAACCAAAAAAGAAAAGAGAGAGGTGGTCGTTAGGTCATCTCTTCCCACCTGCATAGTCAGTCAGACAACAGGATATGTGAAAGTGAAGTAATAGTAGTAGTAGTAGTAGTAGTAGTAGTAGACGATTTAGTCGGGTAGCAATGGAAGGAGGGGGTTTAAATTTGTATCACCCCTACGATATACCCGCAAACTCAATGGCTCGTCATTATAAATTCAGTACAATGATACCAATACCTTCGGAGGATATAAGTGGTTATTATTACTCGTAGTATTATAGGTGTTAGTAGTAACAACAGTAGTCGTAGCAGCGGCGGTAGTAGTAGTAATAGTAGTAGTAGTAGTAGTAGTAGTAGTAGTAGTAGTAGTAGTAGTAGTAGTAGTAGTAGTCTTATGTTCCGTTTTGACACATCCGACTTGTTAATGGAGTTTCATGCCAGATTTGATGAATTTCTGCCCAATATTTTGGGAGCATATAGTTATTTATAGTTTTAGTTTTAGCAGTAGTTGTGTTAACATAAAGCATCTCAAATATGATTCATGCCAAATATGACGCAATTCAGTCGATATATACCTGTGTGTGTTATTATGTGAATCTTATATTTTGGAGCTTTGATTGTTTAATTAAAATTAGTGTCAGCATGTTTTGCTAGATTAACGCGTTTTGTTTAAAAGGCATTTTTAATTAAAATAGAGGCTGTAAGTTCAATCCTGGGGCACGGCTTCAGTGGAAAAGGATAAAATTAGCGACATTATAAGGAAAACAATTTACACTGACATGAAAAAGATGCACTGTTCTCTCTGATTTTATTTTATTTGTTTTTTTTTGGGGCTGGAGATGGAACATCCTACTAGATTCCAGACATTGAAGCGCTATTTCAGAAACTCCAACCGAGATTTCTTTTTAGGATTCTAACCCTCATTTTAAGTGAAATTGTTTGGATTTCTCTTGTACTTTTTCCACCGGGTATATTCCCCAAGAACTTTTAAAATCATTTTTCATGAGCAGTGGGTCGAATGATTACTGGAATAATTAAAATCTTCCGACGGTACCAGTTTCTTTTCATGGCCTACATAAGTCATTCGTGGTTTATTATTTCTTCCCCTCTAAGCTCTGTTTAGGCCGACATCATTGGAGACACTGACTTCAACTAAAGTTGCTACTCTCCTCATCTTGCTACATATCACTAATAGGCACTAATACTCTTGGAAAAGGTATACACCTGTAATTTCTCATGGACTATAGTAATTGTATACGATGAATTAATCGTTCACAATAAGTATAGGGTTTGGGCCTTAAATAACCCAAAATTTGTTGATACACCGTAAAGCCGACATCTCAAGCCAAAGCAAACAAATCCTAATTTGTTAAAACATGTCGAAAGATGAGAGCAACCTACCGAATTCGCCATATGACATCTAAAGAAGGCGGGCTCTACTGTAGCCGATACGTTGTGAACATAGCAATCTAAAACAGTTTGAAAAATGTAAACAATGTAAATTGCAAAAAGCCAGTAATATTGAAACACATCAGCAATTGAAATAACCCTTTTACCTGGTTATCTCGATTATTCATGGGATAAGCATTCCGAACATTTTGTTACAATCCCGAGTATTTCGATTCTAACGTGAAACTATTTTTACTAAGCAGAGACGTTTCGTTCTCCGATAATTTGTCGTTTTCTATGAGTCTCGAGAATGTTTACTTCTTCGTGCAGCGTGATAAGTGCTGGTTTGTTTTACTTATGTTTATTTTTAAATACAAATCATTTATTTTTTTCTTATCAATTGTTGTGTGTTTTAGTTATTATTTGCAAAATATAAAATAATACTTGTTCATCAATTTATTCTTGTATTGTGTTCAAAATTCCAAATTGAAACGGATACTGAGAAAAACATAACTTGTTTTTTTCTGATGAATGTAAATGATTTCATCTGAAAGTAAAATTTCACTTTACAAAACTAATGCTGTCAGAAATGTAAATGAAACCGTTTTTAGCATAATTAAAAATAAAACAAATAAACCTAGATTTTTATTTTATTTTTTTTTCAATTTTGTATGCATATATATGTGTATGTGTCTGTGTGCGTGTGTGTAATGCCTATATTGAGAATCCTCGTGATAATAATAACAGGATAATTTTCAAACCGATATAACTTCCAAAATGTTGATAATTAAAAAAGAAATTCTCAAATTCACTTAATCAAATATAAAAGCATACTTAAGCCAATAAAAACCACACCTTGTGTTGGACCAGTAATCAAATAAGTGAAACAGAAAAGGTTAAGGATTTTATATATTGTTTCATTGTTTTTAGGCATAAAAACATGTTTTAGTTTATTTAATACCAAAATACAACAGCTTTTGCAAATCTTGTATTGTATACGATAAATTGAAAACAAGTTGCTATATTGATCAATGAACCATGAAATGAAAAGAAAATTGGAAACAGAGTTTAGGCGTAGTATAGAAAATATATAGGTTATCCTTGGTTAAGATGTTAGCTGCAAGGAGAAGGCAGCGGGCCAAGATTAAGGCGCGAGCTTTAAAATAAACCATAGAGGGGGGGGGCATGTTGGAGACTGAGATGAGCAGTTTGTACCTATATTTTGTCGTTGTTCTTCTCTGATTTGCCTTTACGCGAGTAAAGGCGTCTTGTTGTTTCTATGGCCATGCTGTCCTGAATATATACGCTGATAAGTACACTATAGGCAATTAATCACCTTCACACCAAACCGCTAGACCCATTTTTTTAAACTCTTCTCTTATTTTTACTTTTTGAATTATCCACTTAGTGTGCATAAACCTTTTTTGTTCTACCTTATTTGTTTGTCTGTTACTTTAAAACGACTAATTGGGTGGTCGTAAAAATCCTAGATCACCACAATAGATCTGTTAAGACGATTTGTACATGGCATAGCCGATTCTATAGGCCGTTATCATCTTTCACACACATTCTAAAAGATGTGATCGTCCGATCAGCAATGATGTTGATTTGTGACTAATCTAACGTTGCCAATATAAAAGTTTCCGACTTCACGAATTTTAAAATGAATTGTTCCAAAATCAATTCATGTCGTCGCGTCGACTAAACAGTACAATTTGAAATAAATATTTTTCATAAAATCACATTCGGTGAATTGATTTGAATAATATTTCGCTGAAATTTTTTTTATAGTAACAAGACAAGGAATATTTATTGTTTTAAAAAGAATTAAATTGCTAAAATAATTAATAAATAAAAATAAATGAAGAGATATATTCATTTCATTTATTTAAAGATTGGTTTGCTGGCAGCAGCATTTATTTTTACGGAAGAAGAAAGAGTCATTTATTTCTTAATAATATTGACTCTGACAGAATGTTATTATTTCAAAAGGAATACTATTATTAATAGTAAATTATAAAGATTGATGTAGAAAACACCGTGGAATTTCCACTGGTCCTGCTAATAATGAATAATGTACGACGAAAACAAAATGTGCGCATTAGTTCTTCTGGGAAATTTCATATAGGAAAAAGCGGAAACCGCCGACAGATGAATTAATTGAATTCCATCGCAATAATTATTAAATATTTTGTCGTTGTTCTTCGCTGATTTGCCTTCACGCGATTCAAGGCGTTTGAAGAATCAGACATTTCTAAAGGTAAAGGAATTTGCTTTAAAAAAGAGAAGCAAGGATTTACCGAAATTCAATATGGAGCCAATAATTCGGTGCTGTCATCTTGATTATCGCTTTTAAAAAATAAAACGTTCATTGCATCAGATTTGCCTGAGATTTGATGAAATTAACATAGAATTGATATCTCGTCACGTCTTTCTCTTTCTTCATATTATTATTATTATTATTATTATTATTATTATTATTATTATTATTAACTTTCCATCCTTATTCTCAAATAAAGTCAATTATCTTTTCCGTTTTACTACAGTTTCAGCCAGTTTCGTTCCTTTTTATTACATTATCCTAACATAAAATGATTAAATGCATATTTACATTATATCATCTATACACCAACCTTGATATCGAGCACACGAACCCCATGAATAAAACAATATGTCAACAATAGCAATATTCATACGCATGTTTTAATTAGGAAAGTCTTGCGTATATTAGCATAGATGTGTATCTATTAGGCTATTAGATCTAGGAACGTGAAATGTTGTACTACTTTAAAAATGTATTTGTTGCATGTGATGAAAAAAGAATTTTCGATATATTTATATAATAATACTGATACTAATAATGATAATAAAATTAATAATAGTAATAATAATTAAAAATAATAATACTTAAGTGACCTGAGACTACAAGAACTCTCATAAACTACCCCAAAAGAAAGTGAATACATCAGCTTCTGCTGATACCACACAAAATACTTTTTTATGAGTATCGAAAGAGGTGGAGATTACTTGAAGTCCGGGGAGACTTATTGCCACTCAGACTCCAGGGAAAACCATCGGTTATTGTCAGTAAGCAATCACTGATGATGAACTGTGTGAAAACTCCTAGTGAGCAAATAAGAATCATAAGAAGAAAAAAGTAGAACTTAGGCAGAACACAGAAAAACTGATCACCGCAGCAAAAGATACCATAAAACTGAACAATACAGGATACAGCGAAACCATAAAAAAGACAAGAAAAGAAAAGTGGGCAGAGAAACAGCTACATGAACGATTTGTAAGAATGACAAGAAAGGTGAATCACGAAAACACCTTGACATGGCTAAGAAAAGGACACTTCAACAAGGAAACGGAATCACTACTGAAGCTGCACAGAACAATGCGATTAGAGCTAACTACATTAAAGCTAAAATAGATAAACCCCATGTAAACAACAAATGTAAATCCTGCGGACACAGAAACGAAACAGTGAATCACATAATAAGTGAATGCAGCAAACTAACCAAAAAAGAATACAATAACAGACACGACTGCGTGAGTAGATCAGTACGCTGGGAACTATGCAAAAGATTGCATTTTGAACATACCGACAAATGGTACAAACACCAACCGAGACAATACTAGAAAAACGACCAACACAAAATCCTTTGGGACATGAAGGTACAAATAGATAAACTCATCCAAGCAAGGAAGCCGGACGTCATAATTATTAATAAGAAGGAACGAAAATGCCAAATTGTAGGTTTTGCTGTCACATAAAACTATAGGATGAAGATGAAAGAAACGGAAAACGGAGTAAATACACGGAGCTGGCCAGAGAACTGAAAAGAATATGGAACATGAAGAAAGTCAATATAATACCAATAATTGTAGGAGCACTAAGAATGTCTCGAAAAAACTGTGTAAAAGACTATAATATATTGGGATTAAAGGGTAGACTGAGACTATATAACGGACGGCAATGACGAAAACAGTTGAAATCTTAAGGAAAATCTTTGAAGGTAGACACATAAACTACAAACACTAATCAGGTATATGAAAACTACAACAGAAGTAAAACAAAAGGATGGAAAGAACATCACATTAACTTAAGGGAAATGAGACTGCTACATCCAAAAAGGCATCAGCCTCGGTTGATAGCACACAAAATAGTCGAAGGGTCAAGGAGGGTGGAATTGCCGAGGAAGAAGAGCGAAGAGCACTACCAGAACTCCACTGAAGAGTGCGGAGAGTACTGGGACCTTGAGGAGGCTTATTGCCAACCAATTCCCAGTGAAGACCAAACATTTTACTAATGTCGTTCAAATGTTTCTCAGAAAATGCGACCGACTCGATTTTTGTAAATTAGATTACGAACAAATTAAGCACAAAGCGATCAAAAATGTGTGGGAAGAAAGGGGCTCGTTGTTCATCCTTGATCAAAAGTTATAGAAATGGCTATCTTACTATTAACTTGAATTATCTCAGTCACCACAATACCACATTTACTCTTGTGGGTGCATCCTACTTAAAATATATTAAAATTGTTGAAAAAACTTTTTTTCTTAAATACATTTATTTACCGATATTAATTGAATTAAAATGGGAAGTGGGATCTTAGGGAAAGGACCAAGAAACTAAAAAAAATATGTGTTATAACTCGGCATTTATAAATGAATAACCACCACCACCATCCCAAAAAAACTTATTTAATGTATTATTGTACTATTTTTTAATGGGGATAGGTTAGTGTAGTATCGGTTCTGTTGTAATAGGATCGTCCTCCCCAGGAATTACTTCCTCCTTTTTTAATCCTCCCAGCTCTTTTGTCATGAGACAATCTTCCCAGAGACTACCTTCCTTTAGGGGGGAGGGGGGGTGGCAATTGGTAGTGTAGTATCTTTTCTGTTGCCATGATACTATATTCACGGGCATCCCTTTCTGCTTTTATGTGGCGATCCTCTCATGTATTATCTCCTCTATTTTGGGCAGGGGTATTGTAGTACCTGTACTGTTGTCATGATACCATCCTACGAGAAAGTACCGCCTCCTTAGAGGATTAGTGTAGCATATGTTCGTCATACCTTTTCCTTCGGGGTTCAGTGGATGTAGTTCGTTCATCATGATTTAATCCTCACAGTCTAGCAAAAGTATGCGACCAGAGGCAGCATATATTTGCTAGTATATATATATATATATATATATATATATATATATATATATATATATATATATATATATCTTGATAATAGCGAGTGCGAACACTATCGAAGCATTTCTTACGGGGGGGGATACGATAGTTAAAAACATTTTCATTTCTCATAAGGTTACAGTATTTTAGTCATTATACTCAAGTCTTGTAGATGGTGGCCTATATTACTGCCAGTGCTAGTCGATGAACTCAGTATTATAAATCTAGAAACCTAAAAATATCGGCAAAAGGTCGTGGTAAACTCTGTATACAAGACATCCTGAAAATTGTGCTCACTAGCATTCAATACACGTTTAGGTGAACATTGTCAATGAAATAAATTTTAAACTGCCATCACAAACCATCTCTAATCAAAGTTCAGTATCTGTTCTGATACTACACTTCATTTTTTGTCCTCGCTTAGTGGAAAAGAAATCTTTCTAGAATAAGTCAATTTTTATTTTTGTTCGATTTTAAAGTGTCCCTTTTGGGGGAGATGCAATTTCCCACATCAATAACGAAGTTTGCCCTCATGGGGAGGCAAGTAAATACGAACAAAACAGCTCTAGACTACGATTTGTGGTTGAGACGCGACAACTATAATGTGTAGTAACATTTTTTGTAAATATCTAAGAATAGCGGGTCTATTCGATAGTTTTATTACATTAAATCTCTATTGAACACGCTACCGTCATGAAGAAAAGAACTGAATTAGTTAATAACAATGTACGTATGTTTGCGACCATGTGTGTGTGCGTCCCTTCCCAACTGAAACAGTTGGTGCTTGAAAGCTGCTAATATTCTATTGAGAACATCAAGTTTTCTTTGAAATTGATCGAATTAATGCAGTATTGCTAATGCCTCAAATGTTTTGGTTTCCAAATCTGCAATCTTCCTTTTCCAGTGTTCTGCTCCGAGAAGATCAATTCATTCGCCATTTTGTTTTTCTTCGTTGCTTTGTGTTATATCTTCTTAATATGTAGTGCAAGAAGCAAGCATTAAATTCAATTCCAGTTTGCGCGTATTTTCATTCTCTTTCATTAACTTCAATGTTTTCTATTTTTTTCTTTTGCTGTTATCGTGTGAAACAATTTCATGTCGGTTCGTATTGTTGTAGAAAGTTGAGTCATTTACCTGAACGAGTTGTCATCGTTTATCTTTTCGAATTTCACCATTGCTTGCTTCGCTAACATCTGTTCAGAGAATCAGCGCTGTACCTTGACAATCAAATTTATTCAAACCGACATAACGCTGCGCGGGCTAAAATGAGTCAATTTAAAGGTATTGAATTCAAACAAATAAACTGAGACTATGCAAGGAACTCGAGTTAATCAACTTTGTTTCCTTAAGGCTTTTTCCTATATATTTTAATCACAGAAAATATATGCGAAAATATTCCTCAGTTTTGAGATTGACTTATGTATGAAAAAAGTCCAGTTTAATTGTTCAAATTAGACTAAGTTGCAAATAACTGGACTAGTTACCTACCTCTTACTAAGTGCTTATCTATCACTCACACCTTCTTTCACTATTCACTTGAGTTAACTCTCCAGCCTCATTTTACACACAAACACACACACACTTTCTCCCCTATCTCTCTCTCAATATATATATATATATATATATATATATATATATATATATATATGTATATATAGCGAAATTAAAGAAAGGGCTAAAAGAGGCTAATTTATTGATTCGTACTTTTAATTTTTTTTATATTCAACTAACTTTGAAAACTCACATTTTCCTGATTCAACCAATGTACCCGAACTTAATGGGTGACCTAACGGGTCGCATTTTTTTAATACTACATATGTTTATGGTTTAAAACATCAGTCATATAAGTTGCTCGATTTCATTTGGTGTGTTAGAATTACGGCATGTCACCCTTTTTGTAGTGATTTAATTATTTCGGGATAAATCCCTATTAAAAAGAGAAAACAAAGTTAAGTCCGTCTAAGGGAAAGAAAGGGGGAGTTTTTCTCCCGAAATATCAAAAACATGTTCCACTATCCCTATTTTATTAATATTAACAGTACGTCTTATATTTACTGATATTGTATGTGAAAGATCTATCGAAAAATAAATAGATAATTGTGAAGATTAATGCAACAAATATTGTCTTTAGTTGTTTGTTTTTATTTATCCTCTTTTTCACCATTCCGGTTTTCTGCATTCATAAATACCCACATACTTATTTACCAGCAATTCTTCAAGCAAACTACCATTCCCTTATATATATATATATATATATATATATATATATATATATATATATATATATATATATATATATATATATATATATATATATATATGTATATATATATATATATATGTATATATATATTAGTATATATATACACATATATATATATGTATATATATATATATGTACATATATATTAGTATATATATATATATACTAATATATATATATATATATATATATATATATATATATATATATATATATATATATACTAATATATATATATATATATATAATTTCTAATAATAATTAAAATGCGAAACGATATTCAAAAAAAGTGACAATATATTACTTACAACCTTATCACGTAAGACATGTGTTGCACTTGAAGTAACTTTTAGACCATCCGGTTAACATCTCCACGGACTACTATTCACGAGAGATTTTTACATCTCCCAGGAAACGAAGTGATTAATAAAAGAGGACGCATGACAAGAGCCTATTGGGCGGAAAGTATAGTTGTTTTATAACTTTAAGGTAAATAAATGTTTATTTTAAAGAAAAAAATACGTATGGCTTTTGTCTTTCTTAAATTTCTAATAATATATTCCACGATAAATGCCAGTATACTGAAATCATATGCTCTTAATAGGGTTAAGATGAAAATTCATATACACTAAATGTACAAAAGAAAGGAAATTCTCAAATTTTTACACTTTTATTGTCATTAAGGGTATGACTACATATCAACCAAACCATTTCATCATCACATCACTACAGTATAAATCTCTATGCATGATTGGATGAAGTGTGTGAGGTGCGCTGAAGAAAAATTCTTACCAGTAAAATATATAGCCCTGTTGTGCTCGCATACCCTTATGACAATAAATGTGCAAAAATTTGGGAATTTCCTTACTTTTGTACATTTAGTGTATATGAATTTTCATCTTAACCCTATTAAGGGCATATGATTTCAGTATACTGGCATTTACTATGGAATGTCACTACTTTTGTAAAGGTTATGCCTCAATACAATGGTAATTTTTAAGGTTTTTTTTTAATTTTCTGGAAAACTAAGGTATATGGTAAACTGAAATTAAAATACCATCAACTAGACCCTAGAACCTCTATCTCTGCCAAAAACTAGCTGAATCCATCAAATAGTTGATGAGATACAGGGTAGCATATACGTACGTACGTACACACGGATAACACAAAATCATGCCTGACCTTTCTGGATCTCTGGGTGTCCTTGACTAATGATGCTGAAATTCTACACACTTATAGAACCTATCAAAAAAAAATTTGTGCAAAGTTTTAACTAATTTGGTTTATTTGGTTTTGAGTTATGATTGATCAAAGAAATGAGATTTCTAGCATAGGCCGTTTTTGAAGTCTATTAAGAGATAGAGCGCTCTCGCGCCTCCCTTGATATATATATATATATATATATATATATATATATATATATATATATATATGTGTGTCCGTCCCGTCACGCAAGAGTAAGCGTGTAAAACACGTGCCATTTTCTACCCCCTCCCCCTAAAAAATATTCTAGTTGGTGAGGAAGCGAGAAAACGAGAACGCAAGTCTGATAAATACCTCACACTTACTCCTCCACCTGAAATAAATTCGGAAAGAAATTCACCACTCTATAATAAAAAGTCAGCCTTGGGTGTTTTTTAGGTTATTAGAAATTATAATAATAACTTGTATATGACGTAATTCTATGATTTTTATTAATATTTTAGTAATACATTCAGATAAATAACAAATGTGTACCTTTTTCCGTCGTATTTAATGGAGGGTGTTCACTAGCGTGGGAATATTATTTGAAGTACGGAAGCGAAAAAGTATATAAAATATGTATTATGTCTAAACTATTTGTTGTATAATGTTATGATGCAATGGCTGTTGCGATCTTTCGAAGATTGAATGTCGGTGATAGCGGTGTTGCGGACTGGCTTGTATCACTAGTGAAAGTGCATCTTTGCTGGAGTACCTTAATTGGACGTGTGTTCACGAAACCCCCCACACAAAACAATATCCTAACAATCACGACGTCAAACTTAATAGAAATGAATAAAAATGAGCTGTGCTTCAAGGGAGATTAATCAATGAAGAATAAATCATTCAAATGAAAAAAATAATTTAACCGAAACCAGATTTATGCATGTTACTTACAAAAATATGCGACCAGAAGGAGCATATTTCTGCTATATGACGAACACACATATACTGCACTCAAAGGAGGATGGTCTTATAACAACCAAGCAGATACTACATTACACGCCAAAATAGGATGGAGTGCCTGAGAGGATGGTGGCATGAAAGTAGAATATATACTACATTATCCCCCTCAAAAAACATAGGAGGGGGTAATACCTAGAAAGATGGCATCATGACAACAGAACAGATACTACACTAACCCCAATAGAAGATTACCATTATTAAAAATAGTAATAATGTAGTTACTGATTCAGACAGAGAGATACCAAATCTTAATTAGTAATATATATATTAAATTCACTGATTGAACAGAAGTTCGGAAATGGTTAAATATTGCATCAGTTAGTTTGTGTAAGGGTGTTGCAAGAAAGTTATGTTTTATGTACGAAAGGTTATTTTTAGTCAAGGTTGAATTTAAGTTTGTGGCAAGTAAAAATAGCTTTAGGCGTTTTTCTTTCCTTTAGTGGCGTATAAAATTTAAATGTTGTTCAGAGATTTGTCCCTTATAATTGTTGCATGTGTGTTAGGTTAATTTAATATTGATTATAGACTTACTTTTGGTTTTAAATTGCGACCTGCTTTTTGTTGGAGATTACACGTTTGCTAGCCTCGTGTTAGGTTTGAGAACAATATTTACATCGTGTTAAAATTCGATCGAGGTTCTGCTTGACTCGTGTTGGGCTTTAGATCGATGCTTGCTTGCCGAGAGTTGGGCTTGAGATCGATGTTTGCTTGCCACGTGTTGGGCTTGTAGTCGATGTTTTCTTGCCTCGTATTAGGTTTGTGATCGATGTTAGCTTGCCACATGTTGGGCTTGAGATCGATGTTACCTAGCAACGTGTTGGGCTTGAGATCGATTTTTAGTTGCCTCATGTTGGGTTGGAGATCGATGTTTGCTTACTACGTGTTAGGCTTGAGATCGATGTTTGCTTGATTGATGTTGTGCTTTAGATCGATGCTTGCTTGCTTCGTTTTTCACTTTAAAATCGATGCTTGCTTGTCTAGAGTTGGGCTAAATATTGATGTTTGCTTGCCAGGTATTTGGCTTCAGATAGATGCTTGCTTGTCTAGAGTTGGGCATAAAATCAATGTTTGCTTGCTACCTGCTCGGCTTTTGATTGATGTTGCTTGCCTCATGTTGAGCCTGAGATCGATGTTGCTTGCAACGTGTTGGGCTTGTGATCGATGTTTTCTTTACACGTGTTGGGATTAAAATCGATGTTTGCTTGCCTCATGTTGGGCTTGAGAGTTGGGTTTGAAATGGATGTTTGGTTGCATACTATTTAGATCGATGTTTTCTTGCCACGTGTTGGGCTTGAAATCGATGTTTACTTACATCAGATTTGGCTTGAGATCGATGTTTGCTTGTCTAGAATTGGGCTTGATATCTATGTTTAGTTTCTTCATGTTGGACTTGAGATCGATGCTTGATTGTCTAGACTGTGGCTTAAGATCGATATTTGCTTGCTATATTTGGGCTTAAGATTGTTGTTTGCTTTCCTTGTGTAGGACTTCATATCGATTCTTGCTCGTCTAGAGTAAGGCTTATGATCGATGTTCGGCTTACGAACCATGTTTTCTTGCCGCGTATTAGGCTGTGTATCGATACTTGCTTTTCCAGAGTTGGGTTTGTGATCGATGTTGACTTGATACGTGTTAGGATTGAGATCGATGTTATCCTGCTACATGTTGGGCTTGGGATATATGCTGGCATGTCTAGATTGTGTTTAAGATTGATGTGGTCTTCACACGTGTTCGGCTCAATGTCTACGTTTGGTTACCTTATGTTGGACTTAAAGTAGATGCTTGCTTGTCTCATGTTGGGCTTGAGATCGATGTTTTCTTGCCTCGTGTTGGACTTGAGATCGATGTTTACTTGAAAACTGTTGGGATTGAGATTGATGTTGGCTAGACACGTGTTAGGCTTGCGATTGATGTTTCCTTGCTTCGTGTTTGACTTTAAATCGATGCTTGCTGTCTAGAGTTAGGTAAGAAATCGATGCTTGCTATCAACGTGTTGGGCTTGAGATCGATGTTTGCTTGCATTATTTTCTTGAGATCGATGTTTGTTTGTCTAGAGTTTAAGCTATAGATTGACGTATGCTTACAACGTGTTAGGCTGGAAATCGATGTTTACTTACAGCATGTTGTGCTTGCGATCGATGTTTAGTTGCCTGCTGTTGGACTTTATATATATGTTTGCTTGACATTTTATGCTGTAAGATTTATGCTCGATGGTCTAGAGTTGGGATTAAAATCGATATTTGCTTGCCATGTGTTGGGCTTGAGATCGATGTTTACTTGCCTCATTTTTTTACTTGAGATCGATGCTTGCTTATCTAAAGTTGGGTTTAAAATCGATCTTTGCCTTCCACGTGTTGGGCTTCAGATCAAGGGTTAGTTGCCTTATGATGGGCTTTCGAACGATGTTTTGTTGCCATCTGTTGGGCTTGGGATCGATTTTTTATTTGCCGCGTGTTATGCATGAAGTCAATGCTTGATTGTCTAATGTTGGACCTTAGACCAATATTTGCTTGCCTCAGTTTGCGCATGAGATCGAAGTTTGTTTTAGAGTTGCGCTATAGATAGATGTTGGCTTGCAACGTTTTAAGCTTCATATCGATGCTTGTTTGTCTAAGTTTGGGCTTCGGATCGATGCTTGCTTGACTAATATAAGGCTTGAGACATTTGCTTTTTGGCTTTAAGTTGGACTATTGATCGATGTTGGCTTACTACGTGTATGCTTGAGATTAATATTTGCTTGCCTCGTTTTAGGATTTAAATGTTACTTCTAGTCTAGAGTTGTGCTTAAGACCAATGTTTTCTTGCGTCGTGTTAAGCTTGAGATCGATGTTTTCTTGTCACATGTTAGGCTTTATATCGATGATTGCTTGTCTAGAGTTAGGCTACAGATCGATATTTTCTTGACTAATGTTGGGTGTCAGATCGATGTTTGTTCGTTTTATTTTGTGTTTCAGATCGATGTTTGTTCGTTTAATTTTGTGTTTGAGATCGATGATGCTTGCCCTGTGTTGGGCTTGAGATCGATGTTAGCTTACTTCACACTGAGCTTAAGTTTGACGTTTTCTTGCACGTGTTGGACTTTCGATTGTTTATTAGCTTGTGTTTAAGATAAATGTGTGCTTGTCTCGTGTTGGGCTTGATATTAATTTTTATTGAACTTGAAATTTTTCCTTGCGTCGTGTTCGGTTTGAGATCGATGTTTGCTTTCCGCGTGTTGAGCGCGCGAATAAAAGGCTTATCAAGCGGCGTGATCTTCGATGTGCTCTGTGAGTTACATTGTGCAAATCTGCCTTGGATATGCAAATTCTAAATGTTACAACAATTTTCAAGGAACTTCATAGAAACTTACTTTTTAGCGCAAAACTACGTGGTTGGATGAGTTTTGCGGAATCGTTCTGCTTTGTAAATGCGCATTTCCATGTTATTTAAACGTTAGAGCGTTAACTTTTAATTACATTAAGAAGATATTCGGTACACCTAAAAGGTTAATGTAAATTTTAAAAAAGGGTCATTTGAATAAATAGATTTTTTAAATTTTTAATCAGGTACAAAGGAGACTTGAATATGTGTGTGCATAATTATTAAATAGCGTCCTCAGTCTTGGATTAATGGACATTGGGATATAATATTAAAATTGGAATGTGGTACAAAGATTGACAAAACTAATGATATGATTAAAGGAGCTCACTTATGAAATAAGTTGGAATCCTCAGTTGTAACTATTTTGCTAGATAGATTCATGGATGTGACAAAATGTATATCTTCGAAATGATTAATGGCATTTCTCAATATTGAACACATATTTCCAATATTTTCGCTTAAACTGAAAATTTATTGGAAACTAATATTTCAATCTCTAAATCTACCCAATAATTATATTTTTCTTATATATTAAATATGTTTTGGAACGAATTTCCGTTCGACAGATGGAGATCCATATCGGCCTCAATGTTTTCGATTTTGATTCACGGAAGCGACCAAAAATGTACAAGCCATCGCCGAACATTTGATTAGTACCGACATTAAATTAAACAACTTGTTCACTTAAGGTTAAGGTCAATTACAACCTCCGTATTGATAATGGGTTAGAGTTAGTGTAAAGGTTAGGGTTAGGGTTAGAGTTAGTGTAAGGGTTTGGGTTAGGGTTAGAGTTAGTGTAAGGGTTAGGGGTTTTGCCATGAAGCTGTGATTTTTGTAGTATTTTGGCAGCATTAGTTCCACTGGACGTGTAATTGTTCCTATCAACGCGGTTAAATTCATTTTTGTTTTGCGGTCGTATGCTTCAGTGTTGTCTGTATTTTTACATTTTTCGCGGCTTCGGTCATTTCCGTGATAGATCCCCAGCTGTAAAAGTACCGAATAAATTGGTGTGTCAGGTTAAATATAGCTTTAACGTAAATCACTGTAAGAATAAACTGGATTAATCCAGAAATAATCGTAAACAATGAATTTACAAGAACATTAGTAAGGTATATCTGATGAAATATTTAGGGAAATTTGATCTGTGTATCCATATTACATATTCTGTGAGATTCTTTTAAATTTGACATAACACTATTTATTAAAATGCAAGGTTCGCTATAATTCACTATATTATTTTATTTAAAGATAAAAATCAAACATGGAAGAAATATGCAAATGTAATATAGAGACTAACAAAAAGTACACATAAATTTTTCCAACATAAAACCTGATGTTTATTGAAGCATTTATTAAAACTCCGTGTTCTCCCGGTGGAGCTCAATGTACTTTGTTAATCTTTCCGGGACTTATTGGTATACTTTGACAATATACGATTTCCGCTTTCGACCGACACATGCAGTAGTTGAAATGCTTCAGTATCAACAAAGTTACAAACAAAAGAAAATATATAGTTATTTATAGCGGATCCTGTATAGAATGATGACAGAGATGTAATAAATAAATAAATTTATATAAGAACAAAAGAACGCGTCGGTTCAAAGGGAATAACGTATTGCAAGCATCGCCCTGTGGTTTCATTTCCGGTGCAACAACAAATCTCGAAATGAACAACATGGCGTTTTTTTATAATTATTTCTCCGTCTGAGTCTAATGCAAATATAATTTCACCAAAGAAACGCGACAATAATTATCATCAACGCGATCTTTATCTGATTTGCTAATTTTCACCAAGTGTGATCGAATTATATCTCATATTTTTTTCAACAATAAAAACAATCCAGACAAACTAATCAATGTCGCTATGATAGAAAGATTCTACCGTCTGCAATGCAAGAAGCTAAGCAAAAGTCAGTTTTGGTAAAATTTTACAAAATCTGTCTATCTATGATTTTACTCTCTATTGCCATAAACCTTTCTTGGCTCATTCTAATATCGTATTGGGTGCTCCCTCCACTTTAGGAACAACTTTGTATATTGTAACTCGTTTCAAAGATACAACATAGACAAGAACATCTTTTATTGTTTAGTTCTGTTTTTATATATATCTGTTTACCGTCTCTTATGATACAAACGCGTGTTCGTTTCTCGAGCTGAGCGAGTATTAAACCACCACTGAAAAGTGTTGCTTTTTTATCTAGATGAGACGTCAATCATAGCAAAAACACACTATTGTATGCGAGAATGTCATAAAATTCACCTAAATCAAATCGAATAAAATTACATTTTTCATTGTTATTTAATATATCCACACTTGACTTCAACGCAACGATGCTTAAGCATTGCAATCCTACCATGGAAGTGGTTCGCAACCTGCTTCTTCACAAACTGCTCCATAGTACATATGACAGCATTATTGTTTTCAAAATGGCGACTATAAATGTGGAGTTTGAGTTTAAGAAAAATGAAGAAGTCAGATGAAGCAAGATCCGGTCGGATAGTGGGATCGAGGTAGTTATTGAAGCCACACAAACTGAGAAGTGTGATATACTTTACTCTACTGTATTTATTTGTATATGAATATATAAATTTACATATATAAATAGATATACTTCGCTCCTGTAAGGCAAGTAAAAAAAACTTGCCGGAAGAAACCATTTCTAATTTCTAGGGAAAGAGAAAGAGTAAACTGCAAATCAGACAACACCTGCCATCTAAAATGAATTCAGTGATAAATCGTCTACTCTATTTCGATAATGAAACGTTTTCTCTTTTTCTTCTTTTTATACGAATTGATACGTTTTTTATTTTTAAACTTTTCAGATTGAGACGTTTTTGTATTTCTTATTTAATTTCCTCGATATTAATATTCGTGCGAACACTAGCGAAGCATAATGGTGTCTGTCATTTTTGACGGAGGGTGTACACATATATATATATATATATATATATATATATATATATATATATATATGTTTTTTGATTTTATTCCATTAGTTGCGACAAAACAGGTTTTGTTTCGTTGGTGCGGATAGCTACCAATTCATCGGGCCGGCGAAAGAAATTCCTTTCGCCGGCCCGATGAGTTGGTAGCTATCCGCACCAATGAAACAAAACCTGTTTTGTCGCAACTAATGGAATAAAATCAAAAAATATATATTTTGCTCTGAATTTTCATTGAGCACTCTCATAAACCCGGTTTCAACTTCCTTCGGATTCATACCCCCTGGATATTTGTAACAAGTTAATTATATATATATATATATATATATATATATATATATATATATATATATATATATATATATGATGATGATTGCCACTTCTTTACAGAAGAAGGATATCCTTACAGATTTCAATGTCCGATTGTGGTCGAACATATTATTCAGCAAGCCCGGTTTATTTTTACAGGTCTTAAACGCCGTGGGTCTTGTACGGATATCTGTGCATGTAAGATGGTCATGCTCTGTGTTTGTACGACATCAGAGCATGATCTCCTCTAGAAAGTTTGGTTTCAATGACAAGTCGAAGCAAGAAAACTGAGAGAAAATGTATAGCTCAAATTTTATATCGGGGTTTCCGTCTCCTATATGGATGATCTAACAACATCTACAGGTTCATCTCACTGAGTAGGGTAGTATAGGGCGTGCGTACTATACCGGGTATTTCTACACCCCTGATAATATATATATATATATATATATATATATATATATATATATATATATATATATATATATATATATATATATATATATATATATATCAATAATCAGGAATTCTACCGCTTCGAAAAGTCAAAACTGTAATGCATATTTATTGAATATTCGACACAATTAATACGGTTGAAACAAACGCGTATCCAATACATAATAATATTGTTTAGTTTGATTTGGCTTCGCATTTTTAAAAATAATAATCAGGATGCTACTGCTGCGAAAAGACAACACTCTAATGCATATATATATATATATATATATATATATATATATATATATATATATATATATATATATGAGAGAGCGAGATACATGTAAATAGGTACTCACATAAACATGGATGTTTATTTAAAATATAAATTATATAATGAAAGAATTACAATAAAGTACTAATACTTATTTGCTAGTACATTGTTGACATTGGTTGACATCACCTTTGCGTTTTTAATGAAGAGTTATTTTAAGCATGTCGGTGCTGAGTTTATGAATAGTATTTTTAAGGATTATTGTCATGTTTCACGCAATAATCTTAAAAGTTCTGCTTTTGTAGATGGTTTCTGATGGTTTTTGTTCGAAGATTTCGGTCTATTATGGCCCTGAGGTTCATACGTGGCAACTGATTTCGTCACGGATGTTTGTTATCTCATTTTCTCGTAGTCTTCAACTAGTGAACAGTGCTTAAGATTCGGTCTGTCAATATGAGACGATATCTCTCGAGGGAAAACGACATGTCCAAACCGATAAAAGCCCGGTGCACCTAACAAACACTGTAATATATGGTTTTTGAATAAAATACCTACAATCGAGCATTTTATTTGTTTTTTGTTTTGTTTTTTTTCAACTATGTTAATATATATGCTATGTATAAAGTTATGTATGAGTATATATATGAGTTGAATATCCGTCCCAGGACGAGTATAAGAAATAAATATAGTATCAGTTTTTAATTTTAATACTTTTTTTTTTACTTTTGTTAGGGTATGATAGAGTTTCGGTTGCATCCATCTAAATGGTAACGTTTACAAAATAAATAGTCTACCAACGTTAATCACCCTGTTGCCTAAGATACATATTCCATAATTCATAATTGTAAGTTCAATAGTTTAGGATTTTACCAAGCACATACATATTATTGACGCGCACGTGCGCACCAATCCTTTTAAAACTATATTACTTAATATAACTCAAAGTTTGATGTAGAGAAATTCTTTTCTCTTTTTACGTTTCTTTTGTATCACGTAATTATAAAAGTTTTTAAGGTGGAGGGTGCGAGTTTGTGTGGGCGAACCCCCTAAATGGTAAATTTTACAAAAAGAATAATATGTTCATGCTCCTCACCTTGTTACCGGAAATATATATTTAAAAATTCAAAATGATCGGTTCATAAAAAAATAAGAATTAAAAACTTTGTATATATGCACCCCTTACTGTTGACAGTCACTAAAATAATGTGCCCATCAGCAGGAATGTGTAGACATATTTTTAAAACATTGTTTCGTAATAGCATTATTTTTTTAAAACCCTATTAAAGAGCACAAATTTTATTTTCTTTATCCTTTTCAGCGTCCAATTGCAATGGACTTTTTACGAAACAATGGTTTAAATGAAATGTCTACACACCCTTGCTGGTTCAAACTAGCGTAGCCACGCTAATACAGACATAACGTGATTACTGACCCCAAAAGTCCATTGCAATCGGACGATTAAAAAGAAGAAAATAACACTCTGCTTCGACAAGGGAAATGTTACTTTTCGAAGCTCAGATTAAAATAAATTTTATTTATTTTAATAATACACATTGTTATGTTTTTTTTTCAAAAATTTCATTATTTTTATATTTTGGTGAATATCTGTATTTCTTCTTCGTTTCACAAACAAACAAAATTTTTCAAAATGTAATTCCTTTTTTATATCTTACACGCGAGTGAGTACATTATTTATTTTCTTATTAAACGGTATCATTGGAGGGGGTCACTGAATCCTAAAGAAAGAAAAAAATTAAAATGTAATATTAATGTTATATTTATTACTTATCTCTGTCCTGGGACTGGTAATCGACTAGTATATATATATATATATATATATATATATATATATATATATATATATATATATATATATATATGAGAGAGAGAAATAAAGAGTTTATTATGTCCGATTCAACTATAATTTTAAGCATTTATAATTTTGTTGACAATTTTTTTTATTGTGACATTTAGTTTTCTCGAAGCCCCCACCTTTATGTATACAAAGAGTAATAACATTATCCAGTTAACAAAATAGGTCGTTAATTATGTGAAACAATCATGAACTACTTATTTTTTTTTTACTGTTTTCTGATATTAGCGAACTTGTGATGATCTCAAAAGCTGAGATGAAATCTAGAGTATCAAAGTAATATCTTTTGTTTGCGAATGAGATGTACTTTTAAAGGTAGCCGACGAAGCCAACTCACATCTTTTCCGATTATTGATTAGCTGAATGTGGATTCTACGAGGCAGAGAATTTTTTTTTCTTTAATTAAAATCAACATTGGTTAGCAATAAGCAGAAAGGTAACGTTACTGCACTAATAAGCCGGTATGTAGCATAATTAATTCCGCGATTTCCTCGGGCACAACAAATATATATATATATATATATATATATATATATATATATATATATATATATATATGCAGCAAATCATTATGTATGCAGGTTTCCTTGAATATTACGGAGTTTTCTATTTTTATTATCTTCTTTGTTATCTTAATTGATTTTATAAAAAAATATATATTTTTTACTTTTTAAGGGGTTATGGCCGCATAGCACCCTTAGGGGTGCCCTTGGAGATCGCGGACACTTCCATTGGCTTTCCATGGTAAATTTTACATGAGGATACAGATTCTATAACTTGTTTTTCTATAGGGAACACACAAACATCACACACACATACGCACAGACATATATATATATATATATATATATATATATATATATTCATTTGATATCACATCGTTATCTAAAACAAAACTCAGCATGCATCAAACTGGATTTGGTTCAAACATAAATGAAGATAAATTGCGCGCTACAAATTACCATCAAGTGTTTACGTGACATAAAACGACGAACCTTGGCGGCACGTAATGTACTCAATGGGCGAAAGTAAACGCGTTTCAATATGACAAGAAGAATCTGCAAAGATGAACAAACGTTGTTTTTTATACCTTGTACGGTATGAAAAGCTGTTTGTGGCGCCCGTGGTAGCAATACCGCCTAAGTCATTGAAACCGTGTAAACTATCCCTAGATGGCGGCTGATGAGGACAGGGTATCCCACGTTATATTATACGTTGTATGTTGGTAATTCGTGTCAGATAATTCGATTGGTGCTACTTGTGCTACGTAATCTAGTACCATCTGCTGCATAGTCGGATTATCGGCGAGTAAATAGCCATGCTGTTCTACTGTGGACATCTCAACAGTCATCCCTGTATGAGGCATGAGAAGCTAGGGTGGAGACACTAGATATCTCCAAAACTTCGACAAGGTCTGGCATAAAGGTTTTCTCAGAAAAATAAATTCGTACTGTATTACTAGACGATTATTTAATATAATCAAATCTTTTTTAGCTAAAAAAAAGATACCAGTCGTTTTCGATAACCGTACATCTAAACAACATGACATCAACGCGGGTGTGCTCCAGGGGTCGCTACTTGGACCTATATTATTTATGATCTTCATAAACGACCTTCCCGATGCAATCGTGTCTTATATGGGCGTATTTACCGATGACACCATTGCCTTTGGAATTCTCTTCCTACTTCCTGTTTCTCCGACAGAACCATAAATTTAAATGTAATGTGAATAAACGTTTTGCTTTCCAACTTCTCACACATGTTAAGCCCTATAAATCTTGGCCTTTAATTCTTCAATGGCAATTGGCCTTGTTTGTGGTGAATAAGATTAAAATATGAATTTAAAAAAAAGTACAGTGGTTCCCTCACTAGACTGCTGAGTAGAGTGCCTAGTCACTGAGAAGGGCAAACAAACTGACAGCGAGCATATTCACTTGTAAAGTCAACTGCCATCCAGCTTATGAAATATTAAATGCCTTGGCAGTTTACAATATAGTGTTCGAGTGTACTTTTGTAACTGTATAAGAGCCCTATTTTACTTTGGTTTCGCTTTGCCACTGAATTACGCTTTCTTGTAATGAAAAAGTGCTAGGCGCACTCTCAGCGGGCCATTCAAAACGACTTCTCCTTCGAAAGTTGGTGTCACCTGTTCTGTTTTTCACTGATGATGTGCATCATCAATCAATCAATTTTATTGACCAAAAATAGCAAAATGCAACAAGCCATATAAATAGACATTTATAACATATTGCATCTATATTCCGTTGGATTTAAAACTTAGTGTAATATATAGACAATAGTTAGAAGGAAAATATGAAATAAGAGCGGAGATTTGGTAAAAAAGTAACCCCATTAAGAACAATCCCCGGTTACACTGGAGGCGGTGCGAGTAGATATTAGCGTGAGAGTAAAATTACCTCCGACCTCCTTTGTGAATGACTGTGAGGGGAAGTTGCTTCCCGAGGAAAATGTAAGAAAATTCGAAACAGAACTAAGCGAACACATATTTTCTGAAAACACGTTTCAAGTATCGGCTTAAGTTGCTGACGTAACGGTTCAGCATATGAATGTTTGGTTCGAAAGCTATAATGGTCAATGAAATAGGGGAAATTGACATTAATTTATTATATAGATAAGTGATCAATGCGACAAACCGTGTTTTGAACCTTGTAAATGTAATCCTAATACATTAATAATAGTGTTCCCGAGAAATGTATATAATTTTAGGAAAGTTAATAGACACTGTCCTAATCATATGTTTTTATATTTCAGATTTTACTCCAATATGTTTTTAAGAATGTGTATTTCTCGTCCAACCCGAATTTCGAGTCGTAATTACATAGATTGTATGCGATAAGGTTGTGTTGATAAATTTTCAGATATGCCTGTTTCACATCGTAATCTAATTGATAAATTCCGGAATATTGAATCAGAGAACGGTGCCACACGTTGTGGAAGGCCATCAAAGAAAATAATTATGAATGTAGCGCAGCAGAAATATATTGCTATTGAAATTGTTCATGAGGCTGTCACAAAATGTTACAACTCTTCTTATACAATGGAAAATGAAAAGTCCAAACCAGCATTGATGCTAACGGGTATCACTTTGAACATGCGTTACAAATTAAATTTATATTTTCTATGTATTCTATATAGAAACTAGAAGAATACCCGCCCATGGGTGGGTAAAATTAATTCCCCGAACAGAACAGCTTTAACCATTTTATTTCCCCTTGAGAAGATTAAAACAATGTTACTCAATATCTTTTGTTCTTGGCCTTTTGGCTAAGATCAAAGTGTACTATATGTTCCGATGGAACTGCACCCCATACTGGTATTGTCTTGGCCTTCGGGTCTTGATTTACGCCGGTCAATGGGTCTGTTCTGTGAAGTTCTGGGAGGTCCACCTTCCCAGGCTTTGCCTCCTCTCTTTGGGAGGAGTAAGTTTATTGCTTACTGTCTAAGGCACCCCTACCGGGGAATGCCGACGGGGCTGCCCAGGCAATTTTTAAATCCCACTTTCCCGACCTTGGGTCACATCTTACTTGTGGGAGTAAGATAAAAAACTGGCATTGTGCCTAACTCCTGGAGAGGAGTAAATCAATACTCAACGTTATGTCAAGAATCCTTTTTCCAATTTGGATCAAAAAGCTTCATGAAGAAACTGGAATTCAGGGCATCTTGCTTAATTGGTTTAAATTACTATGGTTCAAATTTGATGCAAATCTGACATGTTTGAGTTTACAAATGGGAAGTAGCGCTCATATTATGCCCCCTAAAAAAACTTCAAATCCTGCAGAGAAACTAAAATTTTAGGAATATTTATTAATTGAAATCTAATACAAATTGTTACAATTTGACAAAAAACGAAGGTATCTTAATTTTCACGAAAGCGTTTGCATAAAAATAAATAAAAATAAATATTACCCACATTACTCACCCTTAAGCCTGTCAGCTTACTTCCCAAATTCACAATGGTTGGTGAATAAGATTAGGGGTTAATCCTGTACATATAAATATATAAACGTTTATACATACCTAAGTTTATATAAATAGAGATATGTATGTTAATAAACGAGTATAGTGACTTTAAGGGCGTTCTTTATAAACCTTTATTATTCACTTGTTTTTACCGAGTAAGAGGAATTCTGTATATACATTTATGCTTTGTTTTTGTTTAATAATTTAATGTTGTTCTCGAACTGTATAAGTTGATAGTTTTATGTACTAACATGTCAACGCTTATATAGACCCAAAGGCTACTCGAGGATAATGGTTAATCAGTTTGTCATGTGGACGGTGAGACAATACCGTAAGGATTGGTAACGATGGTTGAAACTGGGCAATATTTGATTATTTAAGACGACGGCTCAACAATAATTTGTTAACATTGATATTGATATAACCGTGATATTGTGTTCTACAGACCGGAAGTTCTTGGAAAGAAACTTTGCTCATGGAAGTTCCGTTTAGTTTTAGGTACACAGAGGAAGGATGGAAAATTATTTACAGTGGTGGTAGCTAGACGAGTTTTTGAAAATTACGATAGAGTAGAGAAAGACTAACAAACCTTCTTCTGTGAGAAAGAGGCTGTAAGGAAGAGAAAGGGGCATCCCCACGATATTTAAAAAAATATATAATTTACACATTTTACTATTGCTATAACAAGATAGTGATAATTCTTAGATTTCCCAATTCATTTGAGTATTTATATGTTTATTTGTGTTTCCATATATACTGATATTGTTATACTATTTTGATGTGTCATTCTTGAATGTCATTATATAAGAACTATACCTAACCTTCAATGGATTTTCTGTAGCACTTATATATTTTTTCTTTTTATTGTTCTTTACTGTTACTTTATTTATTACATTAAATGTGTATTATTATCAATATTTACACTATTATCACGGTTTACATTACCGTTCTCGTTAAAGCTTTTATTGTTTATTATCTTTATTGTGTTTATTTATTCGTGTTCGCATATGAACAGAATAAATCGGTTGAAAAGATTGTGTTTATTGTCTCAGTGGTTCTAGGGCTCTCATCTGACATTAGAATAGATATAGTAACATTTGGACACCTCAAAGAAATGATATGGAGCAGAAAGGACATATCAACGCCTCTGAAGTTAAGACTTTACAATGCATTGATAGTTCCTATTGCTGTATATCCAAGTGACTACACTGGCAGAGCATGGGAGGGAACTCAATGTCAGAACTATCATTGGAGATAAACGAAGAAAGCAGATATCAGAAAGCGGCTTTATATTAACAGATCCATCAACGACGTTATTCGAAAGTAGAGATTAACATAGTTTATACATTTTTCTCGGCTATCAGACTCCAGCTATATAAAGAAATGAGATCAAGAGGATTTTATTCAGGTAAGGTCAAGAGGATTTCATTCAGGTGAGGTCAAGAGGATGAAAATCAAAGTGATAAGCGGACCAGATAAGGATTCAGACTGAAATGACGCTCCTGACAACTGAAAGATTGGTTCAAGATCGCGATAAGTTGTGGCATTTTGTTTTCAAGCATGTAGCGAAGCTCTCTGTAGTATGCAAATAAGTCAAGTAAATTAAGTCAAGATTCGCATATTTTCCATACAACATGAACTAATTTTAATGTTACTGCTATTGATCATTCTTGGGAAATAATTATCCATTATCCCCAAAAATACTTTGCCAGTTTATGTTTTTACAATATCATAATAAAGTAGAAAGCAAATTATATTTCGTTTTCTGGTATTATTATTATTATTATTATTATTATTATTATTATTATTATTATTATTATTATCATTATCATTATCATTATCATTATTATTATTATTATTATTATTATTAATATTATTATTATTATCATTATCATTATCATTATCATTATTATTATTATTATTATTATTATTATTATTATTATTATTATTATTATTATTATTAGATGTATTTGCCCAGCGTTTTTTGCGAGTCCTTTGCTTGAACAAAAAATTCTTGTTTCGGAACTTTTGAGATGAGGATAGATGATTTTTATCATTTAAATTATTCGGACAACAATTCTCAACTTAGATGTTATTCTCACAATGTTTCGTCCGATGTAATAACCCACTTACCTCGGGTACATGTTATCAAACTCAGATGTTTTATGTCGGACTCGGAAATCTATATGTAATTTCTAACTCCACGAGGGTAGACTCTTCTCATTCCGTCATCCATTAACGGGTATATGTCTGAAGAAATGTGTTACTCTATTCTTATTTTATATCGAATGTAGTCATCATTGAATTTTCACCCCCCTCCCATAAGTCTATTACTTAGAGTTGATTGTTACTTAAATACTTATCCATTGTGTTACGTGGATTTAAGATGAAGGTTTTTTTTTTAAATCAAGAATGAACCTGATTATATATTATTATTGTCGAGTATAATAATTGTATCTATGGTGTCTTCAGCTATAGCTCAATATTGTGCAGGTGAGATATTCCATAATTTACTAAATGTTATGTTAAAACAAGGAAAACCCGGTGCATAAAAAGATGTGTCTTATTAAATTTAACACTCAGTGAATATGCGTGAAATGGGTGGGAGTTGTATGTGTGATACTATGGGCGCAACCCATCCACAGCCTAGGAGGTGATTCACAAAAAGGGGAAGAGGTGTCGACTGAAGGATAGATGAAAAGACAATGATAGGAAATGAGTCACCAACGCACACATAGGCAATCGGAAACAGTAGAACTAATAGTTGGTGGTAATTTCCGCATATCAGTTACTCTGGGGCAAGGAACAGGTGTTTTAAGAGTGGCCGAGTCATTTCCGCTTATCGGTGACTAAGACAAAAGACCGAGTATGGGATTGAGTTAGGAGTAGATGTTGTTTGTGATAGTTTTTGCGATAGTTTGAATTTTATGACAAGTTTACGTTAGTTTACGGCAGTTGGCGACTCGGATAAGAGACGATCAGATCAGAGCAAATCTGGCAGAGCCTTAGCAGATCCAAGATGAGGACGACCTCGACGAACGACAATGGAGGCCTCGATAGTTCGCGACGGTGTCACACACAACTAGAGTACAACTAACTCATACACAATGTATCTGAGTTCGTGTTCTTTCTTGTCAGTTAGTGTTGTTTTGTTTTTCTTAACTTGTAAACCATTGCTCGTGTGGCACAATGCGTAATATTCGTGAGCCTTGTGCCAGGCTTGCGCTGAGGTTTCAGGAAGGCTTGAAAGTTCAACAAAAATGGAATTGTTTATATTTCATATATCAAAGTCAGAATGGGAAGAGAATCATATTTGATCCTGACGATGGAAATATAAAGGTCAAAACAATTCGATGACAGGTTTTGAGTGCGATGGGGTCAGGGATCATTCGACAAAATCGGCTATGAAACTCAAAAATATAAACATTTGACGGGTCGTACACTGATTGTGTCTGTATTCTCTCTCTCTCTCTTTCTCTCTCCCTCTGTCTCTCTCCTTCTCTCTCACTTTCTCCCCTTCTCTATCTCTCGTTAAGAGATTTTGCAAATGCAGACGGGACTTTGAATTCGAACCTAGAACACGCGTTTTGGTTGCGCTCTCAAAAAGGTTTAAAAATGTGTTCAAGAAAATAAATATATATTTTTATAAAAAAACAGGATAAATGTTTTTCTTTCCTTATTTCAAATAAGGTTCTTTTTGCAGCACCAAAGGTCCCTCCCAGCCAGCCGGTTCCAGAAGTAAACGACAGAGATGATGATTGCTCACTGGTAACAACTGCGAGTAATTACGTGCACATGTTGTAACAGATCGCCCTAACGTTCCAAAAAGGTCCCCCCCCCCCCGTCAAACGGTTCACACTGGTGCTGGTCCCAAGATAAACCCCACTGGCCAAACGATCGGTTCACTATTGATGCAAAGTTACCAGGAGAAGACCCAGCGTTGCAACGGACACAACTGAAAACAAACACAAGACGATCACATTTCAAAAAAAAAACCCACGGACACAACTAAACATACAACAAACAAACGATCGCAACCACAGTTGAAAAAAAACTATCCAAAGAAAAACGCACGGACACAATCCAAAAAATAAATAAAAAACAGCCACTTCTGACCGGAACGACCATCCCAGCATCAACAGAAGAAGAAAAAAAGACAACACACCGTGAAACCACAAAAGCAAAAGGTAGGTGACCATTTTACTCTGCTCTCATTTACTCTGACTTTGTTGGTAAATAATTTATAACAATTATATGTGTATAGAGCTTTTTTGTTTAACGTCTGCTACTAAAACTAAAAAAAGGAATAGACAAAATGGCTAGCACTAATCCAACCCCCTTAAATAGAGTGCTCACAGGTGGATCGAAGATCCCAATATTTACTGGAAGATCGTCTGACTTAGGGCCATGGCTAGCTACTCTGAAAAAGAAAGAGCGGGTCTATAACCTAACAGACCCAGAGCTAGTGAATCTGGCATATGACTTTACAGACGGTCTACCTTCGGAATGGATCGGAGAATATCTCGACGACCATCCGAATACAACCAGTAAAGACCTGCTCGATGAGGTAGTGGCACAGTATGGCGATGTTATAAATACCGCCGATGCTGACAGGGCTCTTATAAGAATAAGGCAAAATCGAAGTGAAGCACTCGCTAATATAGCTAATAGGCTGAACCGACTTGCTAAGTTAGCATACAGGAATGCAGATATGAGGGAAAGTTCAGCTGTGCAAGTGCACCTAGCTGAATTTTTCATAGATGCTTTAATTAACCCCTTCATTAAGGAGGATGTGGCCAGATCCAATCCGACAACACTATCGGAAGCTTTGTCTGCTGCGAGACAAAGTTAAAAGCTCTACGAGCGAATCCGAAGTGGCTACGGAAAGGAACAAGCTTATCTAAATAATAGCTTATTCAAAGGCGTTCACTGGCAGCAGGGACCTAGGAGGACCTCTAATAGATTTAGGATACCCAAGACGGAATTCTACAGCGAGGAAGGGTCAGAGAAAACCCATGGTTGCTACAGTTGTAGCAAAGCCACAAACGCTGTAAGGAGTAAGTTTTGTGGGTACGCTTCGGCGAAATTTACGAGACCGCGGCGAGGGCATTTTAGCCATAACAGCTAGAACAGGACTGCCCATGGTCATCTAAGGTAGAAGTAAATAACTTTACCCAAGAAAAAGAAGGACCAGGGTACCCTCGAAAACCACGCATCACCACCGGCATGAACCGACACCGGTTTCCCGTACATGTAACCATGTTAAGTCCTCAAAAAAAGAAGGACCCCGAAGAAATATGACCCCAAAGGGCATGGATGTCAGGGATGTGATAAAAGCGGTTCAAAACAGGCCCACCGAAGACATGATGAATTAAGAAAAGAAACTAGAAGACATAAAGGAGCCCAGGGAAACAAACTCCCCCAACAAGGCCCCGGAATGGGTTTTTATGGTGAAGATAAGAGGTCGACCGATAAAGGCACTGATCGACACTGGATCAGAGGTCTCGCTCCTCAAAACATCAGTTTTTGAGGAACTATAATCGGAAAAACGAGAACTGAAGAATTCGCATCTTACCGTTGTACTTGCAAACGGACAAAAGATGGTTCTCAAAAATATGGCTCACTTACCAGTTAAAGTGAGGAAGCTAAAGACTTCGTCAAGGTTATATATCACTCCGAACTTGGACCGAGAGTTGATATTGGGTGCAGATTGGTTGAAAAGAAACCGAGCCCAAATAACCTTTAACCCTAACCTGTTAAAGGTTAAAGGGGTGACTATCCCACTTGGTATTAATACCAGTGGTAAAATGGACGAATCCTCACTGGAAAAAGTGGAGTTGCCACCATGCATCGCCACTTAACAGTGGCGATGCATGGTGGCACTCACTTTCCCCCCTTTTCTGTTGAGAAAACAAACAGACAAAAAAGAATTCACCTCGTCGTAAGACACCACTCCAAAAAGGATAACCCATGGCAAGGACAATTAATATGTCTCCACACCTACCCACAGCACATATGCATGTGGCTCGTAGAGACCTTAGAAATACTGTCACCTTTAACACTTCCCAAACACGGATCGACTATCCGAGAAAACCTCAATTGAAAAGATTTCCCAAATTACCCACCCCCAATAAACTAAAAATAGCAGACGGCAAAACTAAAAGGCTTCTTGAAACGACCGAGAAATTCGTTTTAGAGTTGTCTGGGGGCAGAGAGGAAAAGGTCATCAACCATGAGAAAAATAAAAACGTAACTGAAATTAATAATACAGATGTTTTTATCAAAGAAAAAACTGTTGAAAAATCAACGACTTTTAATAAGTAGTCAAGTAAAATGACTATATATAAAAATATCTATAAAAAATAATATTAAGGGGCAATATGTTTTTCTAAAAGAAAAAAAAGAGAAAGAAAAACCCTGAGGTGAGCTTATATTTTAGGAGAGAAGACAAGAGTAAAAATGTTATAATGAAAGAAGTGTATATTTCAGGAGAGACGATAACACATATATTTGTACGCAGTGAGCATTGTGCCATTAATCACCGGTGACCTTTGCTAATTGCATAGCCAATAGTAAAAATAAGGGAGGGGCGTGTGTGGCACAATGCGTAATATTCGTGAGCCTTGTGCCAGGCTTGTACTGAGGTTTCGGGAAGGCTTGAAAGTTCAACAAAAATGGAATTGTTTATATTTCATATATCAAAGTCAGAATGGGAAGAGAATCATATTTGATCCTGACGAAGGAAATATAAAGGTCAAAACAATTCGATAACAGGTTTTGAGTGCGATGGGGTCAGGGATCATTCGACAACATCGGCTATGAAACTCAAAAATATAAACATTTGACGGGTCGTACACTGATTGTGCCTGTATTCTCTCTCTCTCTCGTTCTCTCTCCCTCTGTCTCTCTCCTCCTCTCTCACGTTCCCCCTTCTCTATCTCTCGTTAAGAGATTTTGCAAATGCCCACGGGACTTTGAATTCAGACCTAGAAGACGCGTTTTGCTTGCGCTCTCAAAAAGGGTTTTTAAATGTGTTCAAGAAAATAAATATAAGAAAACAGAATAAATGTTTTTCTTTCCTTATTTCAAATAAGGTTCTTTTTGCAGCATTAAAGGTCCTTCCCAGCAGGCCGGTTCCAGAAGTAAACGACAGAGATGATGATTGCGGACTGGTAACAACTGTGAGTAATTACGTGCACATGTTGTAACAGATCGCCCTAACGTTCCAAAAAGGTCCCCCCCGTCAAACGGTTCACACTGGTGCTGGTCCCAAGATTAACCCCACTGGCCAAACGATCGGTTCACAGCTCGCACCATCGGTGATTGCCAAGACGAGAGACGACCACGACACGACCATAATGGAAACAAGAGCAGGAGAAGAAAATCACAGCACACAGAACGTTGGGGTTGGCGGTCGTCGAAGGGGCAGCATATAGTCTTACATATTGAGAAGGTAAACTCTCCTCCTCCTTCATGTAAATTAATCGAATTTAAACAAAATATGGAACGGGATAAAACTTAAACAGTTTTAAATCAATTTGTAATACTTTTCCAAACACGAAAAAATATCTTACTGAATAAACATTAAATTTTATTTAGCTTTTAGTCAGAAACTTATTCAACAGTTATGGAGAAAAAACATTCTACTTTATACAAGATAGTTGAAAAACCGATGGAATAACTTCGGGACTATGTTGTATAAGATAAAAAGGCCTCTTTGTGTGGGTGTAAACTAATAGTTCACGCGTCTTGTTAAAAACACAAAAGACGATAGTAAACGGAACGGGCTAGGGAATGTTAAAATCATGGCCCATCAACAATCAACAAAGCTAGGTACAGAATAAATCATCAATGGAACTCAAACAAAACAGCAAAATACAGATTATTTGACTGAGTGGGACAAATCACTATAAATGCGGGTGTATGAGTGAGTCAGATTTAATAAAACAGCTAACCTGTCGCGGACAACAAGTGGTAAACGTCAGGCAATACATTGTGAGAGTGCAGCTTAAGTCAAATAAAGAAACAAAAACTTACGTTCAAAAGGAATTTAAACTACGTAGTTAAAAATCAAAAGAAAAACAGATTTACGCAGTGTTAATAAAATTTCAGATATAAAAAAGAGAGGAATGCGTAAAGGGAGTTGACGTACAGTCACTAGTGAGATAGAGAGAGATGCGATACTTGCAGACATTAAAACCATCAGGGGGCAGAATCGGGTAGGAGTTGGTATATAAGGGATGATGCAGACGATTAAAGAGTTGCGCCTGCTAGTCCGGCGAGGTCGTTGATCCCGTAGAGAATACCCGCATGGCAATTTCAGCAGGCTTTCTTGGAATCAAATTGTGTACTCTAAAATTGTTTCGCTAAGGAAACCTGTCGACAAGAGTTGAATCGTCGGGGTTTTTCTCTAGGACTTTCGGTGTAGAATTACTGCACATACATTTTTGAAAAGAAACTAAAAGACGCCTGTTTCTCTCCCTAATCAGGGGTCTATGGGGAATCACTCTATCTGCTGAATCAAAAGATACATTTTCGTCAGACAAAAGACTTCTGCTAAAACCAACAGAAACATATACCCAACCTTTCGCAAGTTTACGCGTCAAATCAAAGAAACCTTTTCAAGAAATGGCATGTAATGTAAATTAGAGAGGAGAATAAAGATAAGAATGTGATCTATTTCTTGTTCTCACATTTCTCGAGAGGCAGGTGGCTAGATTATTATTATTATTATTATTATTATTATTATAATTATTATTATTATTATTATTATAATTATTATTATTATTATTATTACTATTATGATGATGATGATCATCATCATCATCATGATTATTATTATCATTATCATTATTATTATTATTATTATTATTACTTGTTATATTCTACTAGTTGCTGTAGTTCTACACTGCATATGTATGCTTTTCTGAAGAAACTATAAATCATATAATATATAACAATAAATTTATTAAAATATACATATTTTAGGTGTCTAATATATCTTATCGATGCAATGCTTGTAAGAAAACTGTTAATGTCTAGCATATTGTCATTTGATGCAGTATGCTCTAAGAAGTTAACGTGAAGACACAATAAAGACATGATGATCATCGCCGATACTACCAAAACGTGTTTTGAAATTGCTACGGTAGCTTTAATTGGAAAAAGTTTCAAGTACAAAAACACATACGTTATCGGTGTTTGATCGGTGCATGGATTGACACACTGTAGCACACTTAGAACAAGAACATAACTCCGCCTGACAATCTAGGAGCAGCCAAACTTGTATCTGGGACTTACTTCTCCATATTGTATGAAGTATTCACGAAATTATGCCATGAAAACATTGATAACTCAAAAACTATTTATTTGATCAGGTTGAAATCTTGCATGATCAAAGAGCATCAGATTCAAACATCAAATTTTAAAATAAATCGGAAGGACATATATGATGTGGGACTTAATTGACTATACTCTAAGCTTAGTAGCGAGTCTATACGATAGAAATCACCTACGTTATCGCCAAAAGTGTGATTTTCACCCAAAATTAAATCAGTTTAAAATTAAGCCATGAGCGATATTTTGGCCTAAAACAATACAAAAACAAACCGACAAACATAGTGACAAACCAACAAACCAACTTGACCGAAAACATAACCTCCTACGTGGAAGTAACTAATTCGTATTTTTAACTGAAATTATGTTCACGGGTCAGCGGCTAAATATAGGCATATGGCTCGTCAATACAAAGAAAGTTGTTATTGTTAAATGAAAGGTACGTTCAGAAGAAGTATGAACATAAGTTGAAAAGTAGCAGAAGCAATGCGCAACGACTATTTCCCCGATAGAGTTTGGCTGCTGAAAATTCTTCGCAAAGTAAACCGTCTGACTAATATTGGAATATTTCAAACAGACAAAATGTATTAAAAGTATTAGAAATCAATTCTCTTTTATTCTCTTGTATTTCTTAATCTTTACTTTATTACTATTTTATTATTATGTAAAATAATATTTTATTCTATATAATAATTATCATGTATTATTAAGTACCTCCTATCATTTTTGTTTCTTCATTTTATTTCTTAATTTTTATTTTATTTTTCGTCCTGGTGAATTCTGTATTGTTAGTATTTTAAATTTTAATTTCATATGTTTTCATGTTTGAACTTATGAATGAAGTAATATACGGTGGTCTAATAGCCGGTTTTGTCTCCATTATATATATGTGGATATATGTGGTTTTGAAATAATACTGACTTTTGAAGCTGTATGTGATGCTGTAAAGGGTACTGATGAAGTGACTATTTGGAGTCATCAAAAGTAGAACACAACAAGATTTTCCAACGATCGTACGCCTAATAATTGATGTGTTTGAATTCTCGGAACTGATATCAATAATGTTCTAATTTTGTTTATCTCAACTTACTATATATATATATATATAAAAATAGCCGTCCCAGGATATGTATAAGCAATATATATAGCATTAGTTTTAAATTTTAATGGTTTTTTCTTTCTTTTAGGATATTGTAAGTTTTTTCTGCCTCCCTCCTAAGTGGTAAAGTTTACAAAAAAAATAATATGCCCATATTACTAACAGTGTTGGCGAGAATATATATTACAAAATTTATAATTATCTGTTCACTAAAATAAGAAAATGACAAATAACTTTATATATGCAACCCTAAATGTAAACATTAATATATATATATATATATATATATATATATATATATATATATATATATATATATATATATGCACCTTTTTATAAAAAAAATAATGTGCCAATGTAACTCTCCGTATTTTTTATAATATATATTCCAAAAACCATAATGATCCGTTCATTAATTTTTGAAATTACTCTTTACAAACATTGGTACGCGCCTCGGCTACTGAGTCAAACATGACTTTCCTAGGGGGGTTCTAACAGTGTGACCGGCAGGGATTGTCTCCTCCCACACTGACGATTGTAGATTTGGCATGAAACACATGTGTATTATATAGGTTTATTTTGAAATTAATTATATACATATAAAGAAGCTTTGAGTAATTTATAACAAAGAAAACACATGCAGTTTAAATTCCTAGGGATACTAACTACGTTTAACATATCGAAGACTTAGCACCTGCCTAAGCCGTCTTACTGCTGGAAAATGCACAAATATAAAAGGGGATTTAACTTTATTAACAGATAAACAAAGGCCCTTGACTTAAATTGTGAAATAGAAAAATGGGGATAATCGGTTATTTACCATGTAACTCTTTCAGAGATTTAAAAACAAACATATATATATATATATATATATATATATATGGTAAAATGAAAAAGGAAAACCAAAAACTGGATGTTTTTTATGTGTACATCAACGTTTCGTCTTTATTTATAAGACTTCATCAGGATGATGATATAGGGAAAAGATATCATGCAAGCACAGATACATGTAGGGTAGACATGTTGGGAAGAAAAATAAAATAAAATGAAAAATAATGGCAGCGTCTTGCTGGACGTCCGTACTTGTTAGAGAATGAAAATGAGTGGGAGAAAAAGGGGAAGGGTGGAGGGAGCAAGGACTACTGTGGCTGGCGATGAGAGAAAGAGGTGGGGGATGAGCAGGGGTAAAATGGATGGCAGAGAGAGATTGGAGGAAGATGGGGAGGGGGTGTTTGACCAGATGGCTGTGGTCGAGATTGAAGGGGAAGAGTGAGTTGGAATGTTTGTGTGTGGGGGGTGTATGCAGGGAAAATGGGGATGGGTAGAGAGGGAGGGGGGCTGTGATTTTGGTGGATGGGCGAAAGTTATGGTCTTAGAGAGCGTTTGGAGAAAATGAGGGAATTTAAGAAGAGGTATGGGAGAAAATAGATGAGAGGGGGAAGAGGGAGGATTTGTCGTGATAGGGTGTGAAATATTTGAAATATTTGGAAAATGATAGCAATGAGTGAGGGATTGGAGTGGGTGGGGGAGGGGGGTTATTGAAAGGGTGGGTGAGGAATATTTGAAATATTTGGAACATGAGAAAGTTTATTTGGACTGTAGTATTAAAAATGTGAGGGAAAAAAGTGAGGGAGAAAAAAAGAAGATTCAGGGAGAAGAAGGAAGGGTGTGGGTGAATGGAAGAGTGTCATAAGGTTAGAGATGAAAATAAAAGTTAGCCATGATCAGGCAAAAGACTTTGTTCTGTGAGGATGATCTTGCTTATTAAGGGTGATAGGTTAAAGAAACCATTTCGCTGCTTGATGGTAGTGGAGGATGTGATGAGGGCGGTTTCCAATAATCTTCGCCGAGATTTGTTGTGGATGTGTTTAGTGATTTTGGCTTGTTCAAATTTGAATGCATGACCATATTCTAGAGCATGGGAGAAAAGTGCACTAAGAGGGTTGTTGTTTTTTATGTCCCTTTTATGTTCATTTAATCGTTTCTTTAATTCACGTTGTGTTTCTCCCACGTAGAATTGATGGCAATCATTGCAAGGGACAGTGTATAAGCCGGCACTTTTCTCCCATGCTCTAGAATATGGTCATGCATTCAAATTTGAACAAGCCAAAATCACTAAACACATCCACAACAAATCTCGGCGAAGATTATTGGAAACTGCCCTCATCACATCCTCCACTACCATCAAGCAGCGAAATGGTTTCTTTAACCTATCACCCTTAATAAGCAAGATCATCCTCACAGAACAAAGTCTTTTGCCTGATCATGGCTAACTTTTATTTTCATCTCTAACCTTATGACACTCTTCCATTCACCCACACCCTTCCTTCTTCTCCCTGAATCTTTTTTTTTTCTCCCTCACTTTTTTCCCTCACATTTTTAATACTACAGTCCAAATAAATTTTCTCATGTTCCAAATATTTCAAATATTCCTCACCCACCCTTTCAATCACCCCCCTCCCCCACACACTCACATCCCTCACTCATTGCTATCATTTTCCAAATATTTCAAATATTTCACACCCTATCACGACAAATCCTCCCTCTTCCCCCTCTCATCTATTTTCTCCCATACCTCTTCTTAAATTCCCTCATTTTCTCCAAACGCTCTCTAAGACCATAACTTTCGCCCATCCACCAAAATCACACCCCCTCCTCCCTCTCTACCCATCCCCATTTTCCCTGCTTACACCCCCCACACACAAACATTCCAACTCACTCTTCCCCTTCAATCTCGACCACAGCCATCTGGTCAAACACCCCCTCCCCCTCTTCCTCCAATCTCTCTCTGCCATCCATTTTACCCCTGCTCATCCCCCACCTCTTTCTCTCATCGCCAGCCACAGTAGTCCTTGCTCCCTCCACCCTTCCCCTTTTTCTCCCACTCATTTTCATTCTCTAACAAGTACGGACGTCCAGCAAGACGCTGCCATTATTTTTCATTTTATTTTATTTTTCTTCCCAACATGTCTACCCTACATGTATCTGTGCTTGCATGATATCTTTTCCCTATATCATCATCCTGATGAAGTCTTATAAATAAAGACGAAACGTTGATGTACACATAAAAAACATCCAGTTTTTGGTTTTCCTTTTTCATTTTACCATCACGTCGGATTACCTTCATCCTTCTCTTCCCATATATATATATAAAGTAATCTATAAACCGAAAGTTTAGCTGTATCACAGCTCTTTAGTGCAACACAACTAGCAAGGTTTTGTTAACAGTTGGATTTCTGACCAATTGCCCTATCAGGAGTAAATGAAATCTTAATGTCTCTAAAAGCATTATCAACTGCCGAGTGAGTTCCATTTATTTTACAAATGTATTTTATTATTAAGATATATATATATATATATAATATTTTATAAATAAATATTAATTATGTATTACCTACAGACAATCTTCAGTGCAGGAAGTTAATTTCCGACGGTCGACGGGCGCGAACTCCGATCACAAATCGCCACTAGTTCGCAGTCAAGAACGTTACCCATTGGCAACTACAAATTAGCTTGGAAGTTTGGAGGAATTTAACATTGTAAATGCCAAGTCGGCGGTTATTTATAGCAAGCAGCGAAGAGTGATCAACAACAATAAACTGTCTGGAATCCTGCAATGAAGCTAGTGGTACTGCTTGTTATTCTCTCAGAGTGGCCGGCCTTAGTAAAGAGGGTTATATATATATATATATATATATATATATATATATATATATATATATATATATATATATATATATATATATATATATATATATATATATATATATATATATATATAGTAGTTGAGATCAATAAAATTTTAACATTTTTCCAAAAATTCAAAACCAACTATTATTAGGCGTAAAATGTCAGTGCCTTTTATATACAGAAGTCTCTTTAGAAAAAACCCATTAGAGTTCAGTACTAAAATACAAAACCAGTGAAAGGACTTCTGAAATAGCAAAAAGACAGTAAATTGAATAACAAATCAAATATTTAAAACATTCAAAGCATTTACCATATAGGTTGAATCGAGAATAAGAAATAACATAGAACAAATACATAAGAGAAAAAATGCATTAATAAATAAAAACAATATAAACTATAATTACATTATACAATGTTAATAATAATAAGTAAAATACAGATAATAATAAAATAAAACTGAATAAAGTATATAAGAAAGTAAAATTGAAAAATAAAATAATAAAGGATAAATTAGAATGAAATAAAATAAAGTAAATAAATATAGAAAATACGTATACATAATATTTTACATAGAAAACAAGGTAGTGTATAGTTTAAATGTATGAAATAGTAAATAATTAGAAGATCAAAAATTTATAATAGATAAAATAGGGATGTATAATATAGATAGGTGGAAATGGCAGCCACCTTTTTTAAGGTTTATTTGGGAGAAATAGATAACCAGAAACAATCTAATAGATATTAAAAGAAGACAAAATGAATGCATAATTGTTGGAAACACGCATGAGGGCGTAGCCTAATTGGATGTTGGAAAAGATTAGCATATGAAGGTCTTGTTTTATAAGCTACAATGTCGAGATGTCCAGGAGACACTTGACTTTACTTCATTTGATAGATTGTTAACTACTAGAGAATGCTCCATTTTTTTTATTTATAAAAACCTTTGCATTGTATCGAAAAGTAGTTGGCGATATCAATTACCACAGTGCGCAACCCTAGAAGGGAGCTTATATAGTCATTCACAGACAGACTGTTTCGCTGTATCACAGCTCTCTAGTGCAGCTAGAATAGCAGTGATCGTAAGCCGGGATCGAAACTACAGCCATCTAGTTGTTAGATGCCGACTTGAAGTTAATACTAAAAATATATGGACAATATTTTATATCACCTTTTATTATCATGTGTGTTTATGCATGAAATAATAATTAGATTTATATATATAATTATTATTTATGTATATACACATATAATATAACAAGGGAATATAATATATTGTGCATATATTTTCAGTATTTTGTTCAACAGTGCTGAATACGTGAATAGAACTTAGTAGTAGTAGTAGTAGTAGTAGTAGTAGTAGTAGTAGTACGAAAAATGTATATGGTTAGTAAACAACACAGAGACGTCCATGTTTAATTCCTGCCGAGAGTCATCAGGCTCCATGTTTCGTTCCCGCAGGAAATCATCAGACGAAACTTAGCCTGATGATTTCCTTCGGGAATAGAACATGGACGCCTCTGTGCAGCTTACTTGCTATAGATATATTCTCATACTATACACACACACACATATATATATATATATATATATATATATATATATATATATATATACATACACATATATATATATAATCAGTTAATCTTCAAATAGAATACAAATTGTATATCATTCGTTGATTGCTTTCACACAGTTCGTTTCCATAATCCCATAACAAATAAGCCAACGATCTGAGTCGTGTCGATGGCTTTCAATTTAAAGCATCTGATGAGGACCAAAAGGTGCTCTGGGAAAAGGCAATAAGATAATTACGGCTTCAATGAGCTTCCTGGAATAAATCTTCAATTTACAAGATGCCTCCTTCTCCTCGCCATCACTCTCCCCCACCTCGCTCAATTCTTAATAAAGCAATGCACTTAATCCTCTCCCTTTTTTTTCTTATTCTCGCGAACATCGAAGTTTAATGCAATATTCGTTGTTGCAACATAAATCAAACCCTATGATACCAATCTCCTGTTCTTGAAATAACTTTTTCACCTGCTGTAGAAGAAACACGTTCAATACGATACTTTAAGAATTAGTAGGAAGTCGGAACGACTCTGATTTTAAATTATATAGTTTTGTATTTATACACTGTGAATAAACATCTGAACATTTTTACTTTCAAATTAAAAAAAGCAGAATTTATTATTTGACATTTAACCATTTGAGTGTAAAAAGTGGAATAGATTTGTAATCTTAATTTAAGCTTTTGTCGATTTTTAATCCAGTTATTTAAATTTAAAGTTGACCGTTTTTAATTTGAAATTAAACTTTTTTAATTTGAAATTATGTTTTCATTTATTTGAGAGTAAAATCGTGTACACATTGTTGCAATGTGATGAAATTTTGTTAATTTCCTTGTGCGAACTATAATATCGGCTAATAAAGAAAGTACGTCCGTATAAACCAAAATGGCCCTATTCGATTTATAATGTTCAATACAAATATTTGCCATAAACTCCTATTCTTATTTCAGAAGAGAAAACTTCCCCAATCCACAAACAGACATACACACATCTATTATCATACTTAAGTTGAGTCCATCAACGTTTGTTTTCCTAAGACTAAAGACATTAATTTCTCATATTTATTCTAAGATAGATTCTACCATAATTTAAATAAATACCTACTAGCAAATATATGCTCCCTTCGGTCGCATATTTTTGCTAGTTATTTCATTTAATTGCTCCGTAAAAAGTGTTTGTTTGGTTCTTTTACAAAGAAAAGAAGTAAATCACCCTATCCTTTATTTCAATAAGTAAAACACGGAATAATAAAAACATTGTTTTTAAACAAAATTTACCCTTTACGGCGTAAAATGTAAAAAAAGACTCTAAACTCATTTAAGGTGGTAAAAAGATAATAATATTTAAAGTTTTTCAAATCGAAAAAAAGTGTACTTAAGATAAAATAAACAATTAGATAAATAAAATACAGCTAACACGATTCTAAATTCAGTTATTTAATTGCTCAGTAAAATGTGTTTGTTTGTTTGTTAAATAGTAATTTTTAAATCAATTATTTGTTTTAAATTAAACAATTTGATTCAATAAATGTGTGCTTTAAAACATAATTTCTAAGATGATTAAAAATTTTTCAAAACGTTTTAACAAAAAAAATCAAAGAAATATATCATTTTTAGCGATTCGTACGATAAATCTCAGAGAATGTGTTTACATGTTATTAATCAAATAACCCGCCCCTGTCTTGTGTCCCTCTCTCTCTCTCTCCCTCTCTCTCTCTCTCTCTCTATCTATCTTTCTCTCTCTCTTTCTCTCTCTCTCTCTCTCTCTCTCTCTCTCTCTCTAATCTGACGTCATGTTAACACTTGTGGATTTCTTGAAATAGAACTTTCTGTGAGTTCGAAATAGAACGTTATACTTAATAATCAGAGAGTGTGTAACCAAATGTAGGCGTGGACGCCGGCTGTTCTATCATATTCAATTACGATCTTATTTAATACGTAACTGAATTATAAAAAAGAAAACAATGTCTTTAATTAATTTTATTCATAAGTTTTAGTATGATTTTTATCGGGGAAAATATTTTAAATACATCTGAAAATCTGAAAAAACAATAGCGAGTGTATATTTGCGAATATTAATATATTAGAAGCTTTAAAACAAAATAATTATGCAAATTTAAAAGACGCGTTATATTTTGGTAAGTTTTGGAATGGGTATATATAGGAGCTGATAAGTAGATATAAAAAGAGAGCGATTAAAACTAATAATATAGTTTCGGCTTTAGACAGACAGATACATAATCTTCATTATTAATAGTTAAAAATAATGTTAAATCCTTGATTTCAAAAAATAAGTCAAATCCAAATTTACCTCAATTTGATCGCGAATTAAGTGATAAGCTGTATTAGGAATAGAATTACTCCCCTTTGAATAGATGTCTAATCATAAGCCGTCATATTTCTAAGACACACAACATGTCTACTACACTCCCGAGTTATTAGAACATCGGACTCTTCTATACAAAGATCTTCTTTGAAACATATATATGACTATTAATTCATCTATCTGTTTTCGTTGGCTTTGAATGATTCTTGCTAGTTTTGAATGTTTTTCTGTTCTTATTTTTCTGAGAGAAGCGATTTTGATTCTAAACGGTCGAAAAGAAAAATCAATACGTTTTTGATTTATTGCCAAATACTGCATTTTAATTAAAATGGGCTTCGAAACGTTTGTAAATCGACTTTGTATAAACATTTCTTCCTCGAATTTGAATTAAATACTATTTTAAATCTATTTCCATCTATCTACCTACCTATCTATCTATCTCTGTATGCATATAGGCTCTATTTTATTGTATGAAGAATAATGAGCTTCTATTTTACTTTGCAAATTTATTTGGATAACTTTATGGGAATGTTACAAAGATTATTAAAATAATTCATATATGTTTGTGTGTATACAGGCATCAGATTTTAACGGTTATCTTCTCGCAAAACATAGATAAATAGAAGGACATATAAAGATAGATAGATAGATAGATAGATAGATAGATAGATAGATAGATAGATAGATAGATATGTAAGTAAGTATGGATCGATTAACTTGTTTAGAAAATAATAACTGATTTTAGAAAAAATATATTTATACATTAAGCGCATGCGAGGCGCATCTATCGAGCTTTTTCACCTTACCACTTTAGAAGATAAATGCTTTGTAGAGAAATAGTACCGTCCGCAATGGCCCATCCGTGGCATCCTCGACTGAATTCTATGCACGCTAGTATTATGTGATGCGCAAAATAAATTCATAGTTCATGAGGTTAGTCTGTTAATATGTATGGCCAAAAACAACACAAGTTGTTGTAGTTCCCGTGGCGATCATCAGCAATTTGATGCTTCGGGAGAGAGAACATCGCAGCTTCACGGAAGACCATTCTTGACAACGGGAATAAGATATGCTGCTCACGTAAGCTGGGAACTAACTGTAGGCCGTAGACCTCTCCAGCTCTGAAGATGCATTTAGCAAGTACTTAAGTACCACCTGTTACACCACACATGTGACAAAACAATTGACCTCTTCGGTAAGGGTTTTGTTCTCAAATATGTGGCGATACTCCCCGAAGTATGCACATTGATGGATGGAATTTTTTCTAGATGGTATTACACCGTGGAAATACTGCATAGAGATCCTTAAACAATTATTTGATGCATTGGTATAGGTTTTATTCACAATTCTCTGATGCTTCGATATGGGTTTTTCTTTCAAACGTGCATCAGCAAGAGTGAATGGTTGTCTTTTACTTTATTCATCTTTAAGAGTGGCATTGCCATTACGAAATTTCTTAAACCACCTTCGTAGTTTCTGATCACTTATGAACCCTTCTTCCAATGCTCTCTTAATATTGGCGGCTTTTATGAGAAGAAATATAGTCAATTGCAAACTCATGAAAGAAAGTATGTGCATTTTCCTCTTATATATTGTTAGGGCTTGTGTGAAGGCAGAACATCAGGAGGACTGTAGAGATCTTGTTGCGAGCTCATCTTTTTCGATCCAACATTCATCCAGACTACGGGTAAGATGATAAATGAGATGATGCTTCAAAATGATATCCCACACCCACCACCGTAAAAGATCACGGGAAAAAGTATGCTTCGCCAGTGCTTTCACTCGCTATCAATCTACATATATTACTATAATATTCGTATGAAATCATAGAACTATGTCAGTAATTTAACTTTTCATATACATATTATTATTATCATTTTTGATGACCTAAAGAAAAATAAACGCCGAACGTTGATTTTTTGATGGAGCATGGAGGATTTATTTCAGAATTCATTTCGGATAACTTGCTAAACCTGAGTTGCTGGTCTTACTTGCTATTTGTTTTCTCGCTTCTCCTCACCACTGGAAATAGTCTCGTCCGGAGGCTGTAAAAATGCACGCGTCTTACCCGGTAACTTTTGCGTAAATACACATTGGTCTTTATTATAGATTGGAGGATAATATTATCTTGATTTTTTTAGGCGTACACGTCAATTATTAAGAATGTAATATTTTGCATAGAACATTGCAAAAATAGAAATTTAAGTTAACATTTAAAAAATGAGTAAAAGAGTATGTGATATTTTTCGAGCAGTTATTTCCTTACTATAATGTAGATTTCTTAATAAGACAGACTAGGAGCTGTCTTGGCCAGTACCAAGCCCTTTTCTGTCGAGGTGAAATATTGTCTGGTTCAGTTATCGAAGGTGAACCCTCCCAGGCTTTACCTCTTCTGATGATATATTGGATTATTGCCGATCGTCAGAGGTGCCCCTGTCGGGGAATCTAGAAGGGTATGTTAATGATTATTTTTGCAGAGTACTGCTTCAGGAGCTGGCTTTTCCTTCCCCCACCTTCTGGTCTTGTGCCATATCTTCTTGCGGTGTATATAAAGTAAATACCACCACTATAGTTATAAATGGTCGTCAATACTGCTTCTGGAGCTGGCTTTTCCTTCCCCCACCTTCTGGTCTTGTGCCATATCTTCTTGCGGTGTATATAAAGTAAATACCACCACTATAGTTATAGATGGTCGTCAATAGTATTTCCGTATCGCAACGTACCCCGTAGCAAAACGCTGATCTAAAAAGTAAAATTTTAAATAGAAATTCTGTTTACCTTCTCGTTAAAAATAAAAGTTGGCTTGATTGAGATTTGCTACTAAATTTTCAAACTGTACTCAGTGTTGCAAGAAACTATTTCAGAAAAATATCAAAGAATTGTTTTTGAAACTAGGCATTACTTATTTAGTGGGGAGATGATATGTCAATTCACTACAGCCCTTTTCTCATAGAAAAGACGTTCCTAGTTTTTGTCCTGCTCTATACGTATTTTCATGGTAGGTGCTCGACTGAGCTCCGGTCTCTGGATCATCTATGCAAAACTTTCACAGCAAGGACTCGTATCTCTACCAACACTGCAAACAACTCTCCTTTCTTACTCTTTGTACCTAAAGCCTAACGGAACGTTATGAAAAGAGTTTCTTTCTAAAACTTCCCACCTGTGGAATACATAACCGCGGGGCTTCTACTTTACAGGCTACAGCATGGTCGTTTTCAAGTCGAATGTCAACAAATACCTGTTAAGCCGTCATCTCAAGTAATCAGACTTTAACCATTTCGTCCATCGTTATCAATCCTTTCATTGCACTCTTTCATCATCCAACTGACAATATCATTAACATTTATCCACGAATTACTTTAGTCTTTGGTAGGTGGCAAACAATTAGTATCAAAAAAGAATGATGCTATCTTGAAATGTTCGCCATATGAGAAAACTCCAACAGTAGAAAAGCAGCGACGACGCCTGCGTTTTAATATATTTCATTTCATATATTTGCGAGTTTTTTATAAATCGAGTTTCATGATCTGCAAGAGTGCCTGCATTTCTATGTGCACATTTTTGCTATTCGAGATTTATTCATCGTAGAACCTACTTGTCTCCATACTGTCTCATTAATCATTTTATTCCGAAAAATAAAAATAAAGCTTAAAATTTACGTATTAAATATTTACAGATATCGAATCGCTTTCAAAAAACATATCTGCCAACGTATTATTATTTTCTCTCTTTGCCTTTTCCATCGATATGTGTATGTCTGCATTTTTATAATTGTTTTTTCGCGTGGAACGTTATCATTGTACGTTTTAGTATTATGCTGTTTTTCAAGACACTTAATCGTATAAGCACACGAGTAAAAAATGTGACATGCTTGCTCACCCATTGAGCTCGGGTTTGCGTGTTTAAAATCAGGAAAAATTGAGTTTGTAAAGAAAGTTAAGTACAAAAAAGTTTACAAACAAAATCTAGGATCAATCTCTTTTTGTTAGCTATATCTTCATTTCTCTCTCTCTCTCTCTCTCTCTCTCTCTCTCTCTCTCTCTCTTTCTCTCTACAACAACAACTCGTAAAAATACATAGTCTTACTACTTGTGATGATATTCTATTTTCTTTATAATGAACTATGCTAATTGTGTCCATTCCTTTCAATATTTCCTTCGACTGATAATAAGGAGAGAGGGCCACGGAAGCGAAAGTGATAGATACCGTATAAAATAAGACCGGGTGTTCCAACAACATGGCATGGTAGACTGTGAGAAGCTTAGTATAAGATGAGCAATTTGTTGATTTAATTGCACGTTTAATTAAAACAATTAAAATTAGAGTGTTTTTAAATAACTAAATCCTAAAACTGAGGACTATTTTAGCATGTATTTTATGTGATTAAAATATATAAGAAAAAAATTAATTAACTCAGCGTTAGTATAATAATAGAAAAGTATACTTCAGTAGACTTATCTTTTCATGTCTACTTTATCTCTTTCGCTATACACACACACATAATATATATATATATATATATATATATATATATATATATATATATATATATATATATATATATATATATATATATGACACTCACCGGAATATCGAACAGGTTCGATGTAGAATACAAATTTACCACCTGAAACCACTTCATGTATATGGCTGACTGAATTACTAATAAAAAAACTAAAAGGAGTTAGAAACACTAATAAGTACAACTAAAATGTCCAGAAAAGAATTTAGCAATGGAATTCGAAATAAAAAATGTTCACAACTTGAAATCCGAATCATTTGGCCTAATATTTAGGGTGTTTGCTAAAAGACTTGGAGATCGGGATCAATCTTCGGTCGAGTCATACCAAAGATTAAAAAACGGTACTTGATGCCCCCCTTGCTAAACACTCAGAATTATAAAGTGGGGATCAAAGTTAAATGGAGTAATCCTGGAAAAAGCATGGCACCCTCCCCTACACCTCGGTGTAGTTGCTGATAAAAAGGGGTTCTTCGGATCGCCCTCAACTATGGTCGGCATCTTTACGTTTGACTTTTACTTTCAATGAGGAAAGAACAATTCGTTCGACACCACGGAAAGTATCGAGCTACTCAATCAAGAAGTAATAAGAATAGTTGACGGAGCGTTAATTATAAATACCTGGGGATCATGGAAGCGGACATCATTGCTGCCGAAAGAGATGGTAAAAACAGAATAATCTAGAAAATGTGTAAATTTTCTTATACAACCAAATAAAAAGGATAACAATATCGACATTACCCCTGGTAAAATACTGAACACGCTTCATTAATGTAAACGAAAAATGCGAGAAGTTTGATCAAAGAACAAGGAACTAATAACTATGAATGAAACTCTACAACTGAATTATGTTGCTGACCGACTCTATGGATAAAGAAAGAATGGGAAAAATAACTCGTAAATATTAGTGATTGTGAAGACAAAACATTTTTAAAAAGCAATATGCATAAAACATAATGAAGAGAGGTTTATAACAGCCGTCAATGTAAACAATACTGATTTCAGCGAAATAGGAAAGAAGCGAATAGAGATGGGAAGAGAAGCATGACATCTGTTTTCATTCGTGTTGTGGTTTGTATATTGTCAATCCTTCTTTCGACTCCTATTTTTATCGTCTTTTTACTCAGATTTTTCCCAAGTGTACATAATCCGCATTAAATCATTGGACTACGGGAGTATTCGTCATGTTCCATATTCAGTTCACTGGAAAACATTAACTATTTATAAGATTGAACAAAGAAATTGTACACTAGAAAATACGATCATGGCTACGAAAAGAACACTTGAAAAGTGAAATGTAATCTCTACTGACAGCTGAACCAAATTTTATTAGAACAAATAATATAAAAATAGACATGACTGGGTTGGGAAGATAGTTTATCATGAACTGTGAAAACTACGTTTGTATTTTAATCACAAAGACAAATTGTACAAAGGTAAATCGAGACAGCATAGGAAAATAAACGGCATCATAACGTCTGGGATATTGAAATGAAAATAAGCTCATCCAAACTAAATGAGGCATGATAATAGTCAACAAGAATGAGAAAACATGACAAATAGTAGATTCATCCGTCGATGTTGGTAACAGATTTAAGATGAAGGAGAGAAAAACGGAGTAAGTTCAAGGAATTTTCCAGTGAACTGAAGGAGGTTATGGAACATGACAAATACTTCCGTAGTTCAATGATTTAATGAGCACTATGTACACTTTCGACAAACATGGGTGAAAAGACGATAACAAGTTGGAGTCAAAAGAAGGATTGGCGCAATACAAACCACAACATGAATGAAAACAGATGACATATAGAGAAAGATATTAGTGTGAGAAACCTACCGAGATAACCATGTGACATTGACTAACTACAGGCAAGTTGAAATAAAATAATATTGGGATCAAACACAAATAGACGGAGAGAGGAAGCATATTCAGATTAACATCAAGGGAGCTGACAATACTTAGGTAAATATGTAAGAAAAAATATAATCTGACACTATCACCACAAAGATAGTGGTACTAACATCGATATGGTACAACGGTGAGTGGCTGTCCGGGTGGTAGAGAATGAAAATATGCAAGAGGAAGAACACTATCCGGACCTCAACTGAAAATGACTGGTAAAAACTGGAATCTTAACGGGGTTTCTTGTCACTAAAAATCAAGAGAAACGATCTTTATATATATATATATATATATATATATATATATATATATATATATATATATATATATATATATCACAGACAACTTATAACTGGAGATATATGTGAAGACCATAGCCGAATCAGTTTTTGTATACAATAAAACAAAAAAGCCATTAACAGAATCAACTTTAATACTAGCGATATCATTCTAAAATGTGTATGAGGGTAACTTCGAAACAAAAATAAATGTTATACTGGAGAAAAATTCAGAACATTCTTGAACAAATCCAAGTTATAATTAGACCTCAGTCTCAAAAATAGTTGCAGTTGCTTCATTATTCATTGGAAATTGATTTTCATAAAAACCGATCTGAACTATATTAAAAAATGTCTCTTTATATTATCATGTATATATTTGATGATTTAAATTATATTCAACTTATATTCCAAATAAATAGTATACACAAAGGCATCAACGTTTTTACAGCTGTTTCAAGACGTTGTTTATTTTAAGTCATACAAGGCAAAATAATTCTTGTTGAAATATTGAATTTCGCAAAACGGCATTTGACTTTCCACAAGAAAACAAAGATTACAAGAATGGATCCATTAGCAAATACCTCGGTTTATACTTAAAATAAAATATGTCTTGTAACAGCTATAATAAATTTTAATAACTTTGTATATATTTTTTATATGTAAAATGATTTGGAAATGATTTAAATCGTCCTATATACATAATTACTCAACTCTATCGGAATATATATTGAGCTACAAGTGTTTTAAACTGGATGATTTATCTTTGTAGTTAACTTCAGAAGAGATTTCTGATTTGAAGTTGGATGTTTATATATATGTATATGCATATATATATATATATATATATGTGTGTGTGTGTGTGTATAGATATATAAAATTATAATATATATATATATATATATATATATATATAGTACATGCATTATATAAGTTTCCGTAGAAAACGGAAAACCAAAACAAACAAAAAAATATTATTTATGTATTCATCAACACTTCGTCTTTATTATAACACTTCCTCAGGGTTATTTTATTAAGAAAACAAGTACCAAATGTTTGAAACGCAAGCGACCACCTATGTTTCAAACATTTGGTACTTGTGTTTGTTCATCTTCTGAAAATCATCCTGATGAAGTCTTATAAAAAAGACGAAACGTTGATGAATACATAAATAATTTGTTTTGGTTTTCCGTTTTCAATTTCTATTACGTCGGAACACTTTTCCCATTCTTTATCATATATATATATATATATATATATATATATATATATATATATATATATATATATATATGTGTGTGTGTGTGTGGGGGTGTGGGTGTGGGTGTGTGTGTGTGTGTGTGTGCGTTTGCGTGGTGGAATATGGGAATGTATGTTTTGAAGGCATATGTATAAGTTATGTGTACGAGCTATACGTGGGCCTATGTGTTAATTTTTTAAATATGTTTTACATTATTGAGTAGTAGTAGTAGTAGTAGTAGTAGTAGTAGTAGTAGTAGTAGTAGTAGTAGTAGTAGTTCTGTCTCACTTTTACTTGATAGGTCATTGGGTAGCGGAACTCAGAAGAGCAGCAAAATGAAATGACTGTTTGAGAGAATACTTTACTTAATAAAAAAGGTATCCATCTGCTAATACGACACACAATGGCTGCTCATATATAAATGTGGCAATCAACTACATCGTTAGCAAAGCCATAACAACGGAAAAAGCACAACCCCAGATTTAGAGATCCGAAGATGAATTTTCCATTGCATGACAATAGATCCGCTTAGTAAGCTCGTGAACAACTGTCGGAGTGCCTACAACAAGACCCAACCAAAAGAGTCAACCATCTACTCTTCATGGACGATCACCAGCTGTATGTCAGACCAGACACTGACTTACGTCAACTGTTGCATGTTGTGCATACCTTCTCCAATGATTATTGAAATTGAGTTTAGTTTGGGCAAATATGTCAAGTGCTTATTTAGAGCTGGGAAGAAGATCAACGCAGGGAACATACATATTGATGATGAGACTGACATCAAAGAACTTGAAGAGCAGGAATTATACAAATACCTTGAAATTTAAAAAAAACTATTCCATTCAACATGCCAAAATGAAATAAAAGATTGGCATTAAATATGTACGCCGTGTAAAAAAATTTGCAAAACACAGCTCACATGTAAAAACAAAATAACTGCTATTAACCATATACAGCTTTGGTATTATAGGCTTGTCACGAGAGGATAATAATGGCTGCATAAGATGAAGGTTTGATAATCAATGCTTTTAAATAGATAAGTAGCATCAACAACGACAAGTGCAGGTTCTGTCATACAGAAGTTGAGAATGTGAGCCAACTGACTTCCAGCTGTAAGGTTCTGCTGGAAGCCAGCTACTACACAATACGACACAATGGATCATGTGTAAAACAAAAATAAACATTCAGTATAGCAGCAAATATCGGAAACATATACCAAAAAGAACTGTTGAAAATTAGACATACAAACTCTACTTTGACTACAGATACTTAATTAGAAAATTGAGCTGCTAAATCTGACAAAGTGACATGAGAAGAAAAGAAAGAAAGTAGCAACCCCAGTTGAAGTTAGTGTCTACAATGGTAACAGGATACGCGGAGTTTAGAGGGAGAAGAGAACTAAATACCGAAGTCTTATGCACGACATAAAATAAACTGGAACCTTAGGAATATTTGAATAATAACAGTAATCATAGGAGCCACAGGGCTAATGAAACAAAACTTTGAAAATAACCTGGCGAGGTGCAAAAGAGATACAAACAATTGCACTTAAAGGGGCGGTTAGAATACTAAAAATATCCCTTCGTTGGACTCTCTGAAAAAGCGGGTGAATGTCTAGTATCTAGAAGGATGCCCCATCCCCAGTAAAACAAAGAGAAAATGAAATTGAAACATAAAAAATATATAGGCCTCTATATATAGATTAACTATTAAATGATAAATGACTGGAAAATACCAGAGTAACGTCCAAAACAGAAAAAAAGGTCATATCTCATGTACAGAACGAGCTCTTTAATCTTGGCCGACAGTCGTCCTACAGCTGGTATCTTGAAATCAATTGGCTCTTGGGGATCATGAATACAATGTAAAAAATACCACGGACAAAAACATAAACCGGATCGATCATCAACCGGAGCAACAAGAATCGTGTTTCTCCGAGGGGAAGCATCTTGTGATTGAAACATCTGCGCCTGGAACAAACTATTCCACGAACAATGAGACAGTGGCCACTAAAACCGGACCACGTCCAACTTTTGGTCTAGTCAATGCTCATCAAACTAAATAATCATGAAATCATGAAATCGTGAAGACTATTAACTAATCAAATTAAGGATATCGTTCTATATTATATTTGATCACCTTCAAAAGAACATAATTAATTAAGCTGATATCAAAATTAGAAGAAATTTGGAAGAAAAGGAAATAACGTTTGTCCCTTGTGCGGTGGAGCCGGCTTCCTTCAAAGGAGCAATTTTCTAGACAGTAGTAAGTTCATAAACTGTCCCCAGTCGCATGTATATCCCGATCAGGGGAGATGACGAAGTTATTTTTTGAAGTAAACGTCCTCCCACATAAAGCACCATTCTATTTCAAAATGGTCACCCATCTGGTAGTGAATATCGCTTAATTCCGGTGATCTCACGAGAACCGCTGTGACAACGTAATTATGCTGAAATAATATCCTAAATATGACTGCCAATATATAGAAGTAAAAAAGTAAAAGACACTCCACTATAGAAATGGACCAAATAAAATTAAATGCAAGCCATGCACAAGAAGCCATAATTCAAAAGAAAATGTGAGAATAATGGAAATACAGAATATAATAGATTATGAGATATTAACAAAAATAAATGAAATAAGAAATAATTAATCTTAAAAATTAAAAAAAAAGTCTGACGTAAACAACCTTATTGATTCATATCTTATCAATGATGAAAATTAACCAAACGAATGTAGAACCAATAGTGCAATCAGATCTGGAAATCCATGTACAAAGGTCATATTTACATTTATATTTGAAATTTCTTCTTGTGAATCTAGATAATCTTGCCAATTGCCGATCTGCTTAGCATAAACATCTACTGATTTCTCCATCAATTTCGTCTTTTATAACTTTTCATATGTAAAAAAACACATCTGTAAAAGCCTTTCGTATGCACAATTTCCGCATGTTGTGGTATATTGATTACTAATTTGCTGTTATGTTACTGTTGTCTTTTGTATTTTTTGTATTTTGTATTTTTTTTCTTTTTTCTTTCCTTTTTTTATAATGAAGAATAAATAAATTGTAGAGTTAAGCGGAAGAGTCCCTTATAGGTAAATACTCGCTCCTGTTAACATTTTATTATTTGTATTTGGAAAATTATTAAATAAAGATGTTCATCATTATAATAATAATAATAATAATAATAATAATAATAATAATAATAATAATAATAATAATAATAACTATTATTATTATTATTATTATTTACTCACTAGAAGTTTTCACACAAGTTATTATCAGTGATTGCTCACTGAAAATAACCAGTAGTGTACTTTTCAGTCTGAGTGGCAACAAGTCTCCACAGATTTCTAGAACTCTCCACATCTTTTCGATAACGAAGGCAAATCACTTTGCCTTATCGTAACAACCGTTTCACCATTGATTTTTCGCTAGCAATGACCGTTAGTCTTCTCTAGAATTTGAATGACACTAAGCGTCCCAAAGGTTACAGTACTCTCCGCATCCTTCCAGTGGAGGTATGGTCGGTGATTTCCTTCCTCTGTCTTGTCATCTTCTTTGACCCTTTATGACAGTTATGTGTCATACCAGCCGATTATGATGTCATCACAGGCATATGAGTATGACTGAGTCTTATGTCGAAGGGGCTCAGTTTAATGGGTTTCTAGCAGTTTTCACTTCCTTTTGGTCTCATGTGATGTTCTTTCTCTATGTTTTGTTATTTTTCAGTCTAAAGTGTCTGTGGTAGATTCGTGTTCGTTCGTTTTAGTATTCAAGGATTTTCTTTAAGAATTCGGCTGGTTTCATCATTCTGTTCGTTGTATGGTCGCAATTCTCCCTTTCATTTCAATTTCTCCTGGTGTTTTCGGTACTGTTCCTACTGATCCTAGAATTATTGGCATTGTAGTGCTTTTCTTTTTGTTCTTCATGTTATTATAATATAATCATTGTATTATGATATCATATTATTATTATATTTACTCGGTTATCTCTTACTACCCCTGACCTTTCTCGTCGATGTAGAGAGACAATACACCCCCTCAATGTAGGACGAGATCAGAATTGCCAGGTTAATGATTTGCTGAAACTAGTTTTATTGTCGTGAACTATGCCACTACGTCTTCCTCAAAATCGGAGAGGGGGGAGTAATATTATTGGGCAAACGCAATTTACCATTTTCTATAGCGAAGTCCAAAATAGCTTGCGTGAATTTATTTTCTATGTAAGTTACTTTTATTGCGTTGGTTTTCCTCCTCCTCCTCCCCCGCTTCATCCTCTTCTCACATCTTTCTCTTCCTCTCCGTCTTTTCTCCTTCTACTACTTTGCTACAGAGATTGTCACTTCCTTCATTTTTATCTCCCTGGCCACTATCCCACAATGCATTTAACTTTACTTTTTCACTTAATGGATCTCTCTTTTCCCCAAACTTGTATTTCTTCCATTCCCTTTCATTCCTACATAATAATAATCGACCAAATCCTAAAAGCATGGATAATGTAATGCTTACAGATGTACAAAATATCTTACAAAATTACCAACTTTACGGAGAAAAATAGAAACATGGCGACTAGAACTGATAGCTGGAGGAAAACACCTGGTTGATATATCAATACGATCTATCACCATTACCTTTTATCATAACGATATTCTATTCAATACAGCCCCTTTTCACACAGTAAATCTGTGGCTAGCCTCTCTCTACTGTATCGTTGTGTTCATAGTAGTTTCTTGACGCAGCTCCAATCCTTGGTAGCCTTGTTAAATATTCATAGCAAAAACTTGCCTAGCTACAAGCACAGTTAAAAATGTATTCTCCCACTTCCCCTGCCTCCCTCTCTCCATCCCTCCCTCTATCTCATTCTCTCTCTCCTGTCTCTCTCTCTCTCTCTATATATATATATATATATATATATATATATATCAATTGCTGTACTAAAACAGGAATGGAACTTTCATGAACAAAACATATTTCCTAGAACATCTAATCTAATACACAAAATACCACGAGACTGCTTCACAACCGACTACAACATGGTCTTATTACAATCTAATGTACACGACTTCTTGTTGCGCCGTCCTCTTAGATAATCAATTCCTCTTAAGTAATCTTCTGCGCATTCCACTCATTGTTTCCAATCCTCTCGTTGTGGTTATCATCGTCCAACTGACAATTTCTTTAACTCTTATCTTCGAGTTGCCCCGGACTTTGATAAGCTGTTGCTGATTAGTATAAAAATAATGGTGTATCATCGGATACAAATTCATAGACAAAGGGGGAAAATAAACAACTCGTGTACATAGACTATTTGAAACTTTTTCCAAAAAAAAACAACTAAAAACTCTAATAGATACAACCAAAACATTTTGCCAGAATATTCGAATGGAATTGAGAATTGAAAAAGTGCACATTTTCAAATGGAAGCAGGCGCCATCAAATCAAGAGAAATAAAATAGAATATCAGAAGAGTATAACCGAGAAGAACACGAAAGCCACTTGAACTAATATAGTAAAAAGCTAATAAAAGTAATACATATTTAGCAAAACTTAAGTACCTGGGCCAAACAGCTATGAAACCAACGCAAGATATCACCGGCAAAATTAACAATACAAGAGACAGTGAAATTGGAAACATAAAAGCGAGAAAAGAAAAATGGGATGAAAATACTTGGGCATGGCTACGAAAAGGGCACTTGAAAATAGAAACAAGATTCGCTACGCGATTATAACGAATTATATCAGAGACAAACAATAAATGCAGACTTTGTTGACAAAGAAACAAAGCTGTAAATCACATAATAAGTGAATGCAGCAAACTAGTCCTAAAGGAATACAAAAACAGACACGACAATATGGGAAAGCAGTTCACTGTGAACAACCAACGAAAACGTGTACAGTTTTAACATGCTGACTAATAGTATAGACACAAACAGGAGACGGTATTGTAAAATGAAAGGCACAACATCCTCTGGGGCACTGAGGTACACACGGATAAACACATCGAAGCAAGGAGATCGAATGTGATAACAAGAAAGATAAAACCTGTCAGGATACATACAATGCACGGAAATGATGAGCACAGTCGAAATATTTGTTTTTTTTTAATTTTCAGATACGGAAACGCACGCACATAAGCAACGAATGCCAAACAGCCACAGGTAAGATGAAAATAGAAATAGCACCAAAATATAGAAAGAATATAACACGAGGCCAAGGGAAGTGAAACTGCAGAAATTCTATGTACCTATATACCCCTCCAAAACATATACACATACACACGTGCTTCGGCTGGCACCACACGCTAAATCGTGAAAATGTCAATGAGGATAGAAAAAATCGACGAGGGAGGACACAATCCTGACTTCTATTGGAATGGTACAAAGATTACTGGAACTTGGGAGCGGCTTATTGCAACTAACAATAGTTGCAATCGAGAAGTCAATGGTAAACGGCTAATACGATGATGCAATATAATTTGAAAAAGTTATAGAAAGAGGTGGAGAAACATCTTGGGAGACATGTTGTCATTACATATCTAGAGAACACTATGTGTTATTGTAAGTGTTCACTCACTGATAATTACTTGTGGAAAAGCTCCGAGTGAGTAAATAATAATAAATTGCTATGTAAAGCATTTATTTTATTTAGTAGTAGAAGGAACTTCTTGAATTAATGGCCATACGTTCGAATTCTGTTCCCCATTCGTAAACATGACATTAAGAGTTTTATTCTTATTTTTAATTTCTATAATTTTCAATTTCAAAGTTAACAATAAAATAAAATCAAGTAACACGTTTTTTCTTTTCATCGATGTTTGGGGCAAGTAAGACAGCCATTTTGAAAACTCACAATACAAGATTATTACCACCATTTGATTTCATATAAAACAAAAAATAGCACGAGAAAAGTAGTGTTTTATCTTAGTATAAGCGTTTCTTTAAAATTTCATCCCACAATAGATATATATTGGTTGTTGCAGAGAAATCCAACACTTGACAAAAAGAAAAAAGTAAATAGGCAATAAAAATAAAAGTTGTATATGCAGAGACCCAACAGTTCATTTAGCAACAGTTAGAGTTACATGCTACATTATTTGTCAATATAACCGGCGTCGGCGGACACAGCCATCTTAAAGTTGGCGCAAAATGAATCACACGCCTTGGCGACTATGTCTTCGTCGGTAGCGGCAAACGCCTCCACGAGGACAGCCTTCAGAGATACGACTGTACTATGCTTGTTGTTCTTGGCCTCGATCAGGCCCGAGAAGATCTACTTAAGGGGATGCAGTTGGGTGAGTAGGACGGCCACAAGTCCGGCGAGCAGTCGTAAGGAACATTGTTCAGCAGACACGCGTGAGTCGTATTAGCCTTGTGTGCACGGACAAAGTCCTGTAGGAAGTCTTATGGGGTGTCCAGCGGCGATCTCGTCTATCCAGGGCTTCACAACGTACCTCAGCACCTCTTAATAGATCTCGGCAGTGACTCTTAGGCCTTTTTGAAAGAAGACCGGAGGCATAACGTTCCTCTCACTAAAGATGACGCCAAGAACGAAGACGTATGTTTCACGACGGGAACCTCCTCGATGCTTTTTCAGATTCACTTGTCCTTGTTCCTATTTCTCGTCTTTTCATTCATTTTCGGACTCGTGCTTGAGCTTGTTCAGGAACGCCGCCAGCAACCTCCCTCGACTCCTTGAAGGCATTCGTGATGAGCATGCGGTGAGACTTACGGTAGGAGGAATACCAATGTCCTTGATCGTTCGGTAGATCGTCGACTTGTGACAGTCCATGTCAGCGGTGACCTTGGCGTAGCTGTGTCTTCCTGATTTTGCTGCAACACCCTGTAAATATATATATATATATATATATATATATATATATATATATATATATATAACGATATAATATATTATGTATTGATTTTTAGTATTTATTTCAACAATGTTCAATACTTAGGAAGATCTAGGTAGTAAGTTATTAAAATATATTTATAAGAATTAAAATACACAGAGGCATCCACGTTTCATCTCTGTAGAGAATCATGATAGACGGATCAATGTACTGCCAGAGTACCCCTACCGAAAATAAATTTCAAATTTAGTTTTATTAGTGGGTTTTATATATAGTTGGGTCAAGTCATTTTCCATTTACCTGTGAAGCACTAACTCCATCAGTTTTCTATGATAAATCATTTTTTTTATATTCTTAATCAAAGTTTCTATGGTCAATTCTTCACATTAAATTGTTACCAGTGATATCAAATCACCCCTTATACCAATATATAGAAGTACCCTACCGCTAAATCCCGTATCGCACCCACATTGGTATCAGTAACTATAAAGCCCTTATTACACTCACCCAGGTTGACAAACAGGCACATGGGTAGTTATTTTTTATGGGTAACAGTGGTGAATTAGTACTTTCTTCAATTAACCCGGTCCCTTACCTCCGAATATAAATAAAATTGTTCTATAAGTATAGGATTCATGAGAAAGCAACTGAAAACCCCAAAGAGACACCAAAAACTGCCCTCACAAACAATTCACTAGCTCAATACTAATTACCATAATACACATATACTAATACGTATATAGTTTTGTATATTTTCAGGGTCAAACATAAGTTCAGCCGCCAGCAGAGAAAACTGTCCTTTATGCGAACTGGATTCGTACTGTGGTGCTTCGAGAAAAATGTGTTGCAGGTGTTAACCGTGCAAGTATTGAAAGAGGTGTCAAAGTCATTGTTGAAGCTTGAACTAGTGTTCACAATACATGTCGGGTTAACCGCATAAACAAAAAGGACATTGATTTAGCCTCAAAAAGCATGATTCTGCTCGGCCAGTAAAAAGGAGCGCTCGTGTTTCTCTGGGACCATATGGCAGTAAAACGCATTGTATTTTTCTGTAAAACTGATATCACGAAAAAAGAGCGAAGGATTTACTTTGTGAAGACTGATGCATTTTCTCAAACTATCCTGATTCATTGCAAAACAGGAGGGGGTGAGTTTGCCATTATGTTCAAGGTCGGATCGAATATTTCACGCTGAAGATTGTGTGTACCATCAGTTATGTAAGGTACAATGCGAAGCATTCTAAGACATTTCACGTCAGTTGAATCAACCAAATGACGAAAAAGCGGAAGACCAAAAGACAGCGACTACGATGAAGCATTCGAAAGGTTTGTGTATATTCATGGACGAAAACGATGAGGAACAGATGACGATATCGGACATTGTCGCTAAAATGGGAGAATAGTTACGAGGTAGTAAATCAACGGCGTATAAAAAATACGTACCTCAATGAAAAGCTGCTAAGTCGATATGGAAACTCTTTATTTGTGATCGAATGCCGTTGTTGTGTCGAAAACATATTGACATTTAAGGAAAACCCTGTGAATACTACAATTTATCTCCAACAGACGATGAGGAAGCACAAAAACGAGCAATTCTCAAAACCGCAGTGAAACTCATCAAATCTGACATTAAGACGACAGTGTCGTCAGCCGAACTGAAACTAACAGAAGCATTAGACTTCATTTCTGCAAGTTTTCGGTTCTTGTTGCAGCATCTATTTGTTGGGAATGATGCATCCATAAACGTTGTTGGCATAGGACATGCTGTTGTTCAAGTAGTGCGTCCAAGAGCTGTAATTGCACTGTACAAATGGTACGCAAAGGTATGCCAGGGTACAAAGGTTTGAAGTGACCCGGCATGTTCGCTTGCTTCGGATGTGTTAAGCGATGACATGGACATTCTTGATCAGTCCCTGTTATTTGCCAGGTGGAAGGAGTACCTTCCATACGATGAGCATGATTGCGGCGATTACACAAGAGAAGCAAGTCAGTCATGGCATACCAAATCAAAAGACGGCAGACTTGAAAATTGTTGAAATTACAAAGATTGATATCATAGATTACCGTGTTTCAACGCATGTCAACCGTGGCATTGAATTTTAGCCCCTCCCAATATCTGATGTATGTGATCGCAGAATAGACATTTTTTGGAAAATGTCCTTTCGCTTCAACCAGACTACTCCCAGCTAGCAAGGCATGGTGCACCTGATGAATAAGGGGTGAGAATATCCGGGAAAATTATAAGTACAGTTTCTCCCTGTGATAGACATGAACCCAGGAGATAAAACTTGTATCTTATCCACCCTAGATTATTTATACGGTTTTTCGTCAAAGCAAAACATGCTGACTATCATTAGCTTTGATCTATCGCTGTTTTGGAAGGTTTCTGAAATCGGTAACGCTGTTCCAGATGGTACTCTAATTACGAATTTGATACTATTGCTTGGTACATTCTATACTTTCATGAATGTGTTGGGCACTATTGGTTCGTTCATGGATGGCAGTGGACTCAAGAAGATCATTATATGGTGAAAATGCCATCGTACATACGATAAGCGAAAAAGCAGTGCAATGAGCGTTTCGTGGCCACCTGCGTCAGATTGTTCGTAAAATCTTGGAAAATGAACCTCGTTTTTAAGACCAAGTAGAGAAACTTGAGCAGCTGTACATGCTGATGGAGACTGGTGAATGGGATTTGAAGTCATTGTTGGAATCAGATTGCATTGGTTGGATTTACACCAGTCTAACCCCAGAAAAAGCATAAACTGACAAGGGATTCCCAAACCAGAAAACTATAGATAAAATATCAGCACATGCTAGGAATTGCTAGAGGATTTGTTTCAGCCTATCTAATGGGGTCTTGGGAACTGCATCTCAGTGTCGTCTCCGCTTGCCTACCAATGTTCGCAACCGATTGTCATCCAAATTATCTGAAGTCGGCTTGTCTATATCCTCAGAATGTGTATGCCTTGAAAGATAACAACCCTGCAGTAGATCAAAAGTTCCAGTCTGGGCTTCACGTAATCAGACGTAGTAGCCAATACTGGGCTGGTCTTTGCTACAATCTTGTCATTGAGCAAACACTAACGCGCTCACTCAAGAGCAAGGTATGCTCACATTGGTGAACGGAGGAGTGGGATGTCCCAGCACCAGATAACAGTTTCAGCCATGTCGTCCACAGCCATGTCTTACAACCTCGCCATGCAAGAACTTACCGCACGAAGTTACACAACAAGTGAACAACATAAGGAGTTGTCTGGCTCTGATAAGGCGAAATCCTACGTCTATAATATCAAAGGGCGTCAAGCAGGTGCAGTTTGTAATGATATGAGTCCCTGTGTGCCTTTACGAGATGCAATTCAGTGAAAGACTGTTCAAGCCCTTTTTTCTCTACCAAAGCAAAGCCAGGATGTTGTGGAAACCAATGGTTGTACGGCAATGGTAGATTTGTTCGATGCGGATCAGAACGACTATTTGGCATCTATTAGGTAGAATATCATCTGCAAGAAAGTTGCGAGAGCTAAGACGTTCATCACACCAAAACGACTCCCACCCCCGCCGTCCTCATGCTAATTTCATTCTTTGTGGACTTACTGCCATGTTATAGAGTGGATGGGATGTAGTGATGAAATGGTGCTATCTTAGTGGGGATGGAAGGTGGAAGGAGGCAAACTTGTGTCAGTGATTCAGATAATTCATTGCAACTGTTTGGAAGGATGCAATATTCTATGGTGTACCTGCAGGAGGCATGGATTAGAATGTACCAGTGCATGTGGACATTGCCAAGACGGAAATTGCGACAATATAAAAAATGATTCAGTGGAAGATGATGATGCGGAGTAAAATGTTTTCGAAAAGTACTGTGATGTAAGTGAATCAGGGTGAATGCAACAAGGATAATGATATTGTATAATGGTTCATTTGGCATCACTGGTAACCGCTTTATTTGAAAGATTGACCCTGAAAACCTGGGTAAAAATCCAAGATGTATTGAGTTATCATGAAAGTTGACCGAGTTAGTGCTTCACATGTAAATGGAAAATGACTCGTAAACCCAAAAGGTCATATTCGAAATGTGAAACATTCCCATATTCCGATCTTGTCCAACTTTTAGTATGTTGTATACTAGACCTAACCTAGCACAAAACCACCAAGAAACAATCAGTATACTGATCCGTCTATGACGATTCTCTACGGAGATGAAACGCGGAAGTCTCTGTGTAGCTAACGTGCCATAAATATATTTTCATTATTTACTAGATATGTATATATAGAGAGAATTTAATGCATTTCAGTCACATGTTTACTCTCTTTAAACTAAAATTACGAGAATAACCAAGCTATTGATTTGCGTGTATCTTTCTTTCACTAAGAAGAAGTGGAAAAGAATAGTACAAAGTATGCTGAACAAACGGAGAAAGAAAGGGTAGCTTATACAAGCTCGTCACTTTTTCACGTCGTTCTCTTCGCATCTCTACTTACACTTCAAATCCATCAAACAAATCGAAGCAATTTTCTTAATGATTTTTAAAATATATTTGCTGACAAGACAATTACCGACATAAAATCAAAATTGGTGGTTTTTGCTATACAACGACAAAAACAAAATCTGACTTTTGTCCAATCCAATATAATTTTTCTGGAATCTAATTTACACAGTTTTATCGTATTTAGTTTCATAATCGCATATATATTCTATCATAACAATAAGTTTTCATTTATATATAACATATCTGCTTTGAGCCAATGTATTTGTGTTTAATGATATAAAATATAGACTACAATGAGAGCAGAGAAGTACTAAGAAATGCTATCAGTTTTAGTTGTTCTTCTCTCAAATTAATGCCAGATTTATATGCGAAAATGTTTGTTTTATAATGTCTGGCGCGTTCTAAATTAAAATTAACATAACTATGTGTAGACAGTGTTTGTATCTCACAGCAGACGATCTATTCAAACAAAAAGAGGACACGACGAAATTTATTTATGTGACTGTTATCGACATTTTTATGGTGGGTGTAAAATCGTTTTTTGTCTCTATCGGCCATATTTAAGATGGCATAAAGTTGTTGATGTTGGTCATGTGTCGAACAATGACGACAACTAACTGAATGGTTGGCTCGCTCGATGACTGATGAATCAATCTCTCCACCATCTCTCTCCCTCCCTCCCTCCCTCCCTCCCTCCCTCCCTCTATCTCTTTCCTTTCTATCTATTTCTCCCTCCTCTCTCTCTCTCTCTCTCTCTCTCTCTCTCTCTCTCTCCCTCTCTCTCTCGAAGAAGAAGAAGAAGAAGAAGAAGAATGCCGCTACGGGCGAATAATTTTCGCGTTAAAAGATTTTTTATTTGCTTTTGAAGAGGGTGAATTTGGCACAAGGCCGAGCTTAATGTGGCATACCGTAATCATTAATCGCTGAGAGTACAGACAAACGGCTTTATGTTTTTGATGATAACCTTATCAACGAGCTTATCGTGTAGCAATTTTTTAAATAGTAAAAGGCGTATCAGGAGTATAAAAGCTCTGATTGGTCGACATGCTCTTGTATTACGTTATTAATTTTTTTACTTCTGACTCACAACTATCAAAAGCCTATCGAGGATCAGGGTTAATAAGACATAATGATCGTCAGCCGAAAGATGGGGAAAGCTATGAAAGTATCAACACTGACTAATGGTATGAACTGTGTTTGATTACTTATGGAACGGTCCATGGCAAGAATTTCTTGACATTGGATTTGAAAACGACCAAGATGCACCAAGCTGGGAAGAAGTCGTGCGGGAGGCCTTGCAAAGTAGATCTGTCAATGACGCTAGGCACATCATGCAGGGGTAAATTAAAGACTTTTTCCGTTGTGGTAAAATGACTAGTTATTGCAACGAATGTCTTACAATGGCAAGTTAAAGATTGGAGCTAAGTCGAACACCTTCCATGTAAATAACGATAGAGTAAAGAGAGACTAACAGCGTGTTTTTCTGTGAGAAAATGGTTTTAGAGAAGAGAAGGATCACTCTCGGCTAGATTTCGAAGTAGAGTCACTAATCTCTCAAGGCTGGAAAGAGTTCTCTGAGTGATACCTCCCCATATACGGAAGAAGTATTCCATCGTAGTACATACCCGACTCTTATATAGGTACAGGATTCCATCTGGGATGAGGTACTTTCTGTGGCGTTACAGTGATCCAACCATTTTCCCATCGATCTTAGGAATAGATTCGATATACGTCTAAGGCGGATATTGACATGGTACGTTCAGTCAGTGGGTGGGACATTCTCCTCACTGCCACATAGAAAAGAGAATAAATAGTCTAAACTATACTAAATTATGACACAACTCTAAACAACCATGCAGAACCATAATTTGTTTCAACTGTTCTTACCATGAAATACAACATATTTGCTACTGAAATTGAGCACTGAAAATCAAATGCTGTCTTGCATTCTTTTATAAAAAGAAGGAAAATTAGACAAACGTTAGCTCGATAAGACGATAGGTTTATTGAGTTGCAATATCTCACATGTACAAATTAATAATAGTATAGTTGGTTAATTATATCAAACTGTGATAGTCTTATAGTGGTGATCTTATTGACACAAAAGATGGGACTTTGTTTACTATGCGGCTTTTTAGCCTATTTTAAACATGTGTCTTGATCGCTTCTATCGAGACGAACAAAGATTCCCTGCGAATTCCCTCGCCGTTGCATATATGATGTCACTTCCGCCGACTCGTATCATAGACTTCTGTTCTCATGATAATAGCTTCCCAGTCATCGGTAACCTTTGTTCATTTTTCATTTGCCCCATTCTCTGTAGTATAACATAGACCAATATATGTACTAGCTTATATATGTACGCGCAAACTTACCCACTCGAATATCTTACACAGCAAATCGGCCGTGGTGAATGAGGTATTAATTTAAATAATATTTTAAATATGTTACGTACTTCAGCCAAACGAAGACGAAATCTAAAATGGTGACCCAGATATAGGTCACGTGGGTACATGGTACTTCTATAATATATATATATATATATATATATATATATATATATATATATATATATATATAGCTCATAAAAGTGGGTTCATTTAGGTGAATTACTTTCCTCTAAGGATCCTCATAACTAACATTAATCAGAGATAATGGTCAGAATGTAAATACAAAAGCAACATTAGAGGAGAAAGATCCATAAATAAATGTATTTGTGTCTCCCGTACTGACGTCACATCTAAAGAAGCGTCGGTCGGAGCACTCTTTGTTGCCTAGACAGTTCAAAATCGACTCCGAAATATTAAAGGTATGACCTTTTATGTTCCTCACATCCCTTTTCACACTTAAGAGACAATACTAGTCTCTCTCTCGCGTGCGCTTTTTTCTCTCTCTCCTCGTTTTTTCAATAGAAAGTGCTCGACTGAGCTCCAATATCAGATTCCTCCTTGTCAAGGATTCGCAGCAAGAATTCAGTCTTATTACCACAATGAAAAAATCTCCCCTTAATTCCTAGCGACAGGCGGAATTTCCAGAAAAAGAGCTTCTTCACGAGGGCTTCCCGTCTGCGAAACATACTTCCACATGACTGCTTCCCTTCAGATTACAACATGGTCGTCAATTCAATTTGACAGATTCCTGTCATGGACAGCTCTCCACAAGTATTCGAACTTGGTCCATTCTATTTATCATGCTCAATCCTCTCATAATGTTTTTCATTTCTTAGCTGACCATCATTTTATCTCATTAAACCTTATCTTCAAGTGGCTTTTAGCCTTGATAAATGGTGATCCATCTAGTAAAAAAATACCTGCTTTATACTGATCCATCTACGCCAAACCATATGCTTTGCATTTAATTCCGACTCATCCACCCAAGCTTTTTTCATTTCAACATCGGTTAATGCATTTGCCTACACATTGTTTAATCTTCTCTGTTATATTTTCTGGTGTATTGCCGAGATCAGTGTCCGGCCTCACGTTATCTCGAAATCAGTAGATAAAACTAATATATATATTAAAGTTCTTATTTCTGCATAGGATATCTTTACATGTGTAGGCAAACTCTGTCTATATTTCAAATAAAAGTGGGAGCGTATACATCGATCGTAGTATCTGTTGTGGGAATCTATCTTTCCTTCATATGACATATCTGTTGTTACCCGAGCATCAGGGTTAATAGATGATCTAATAGGAGATACCTCCAACAATTCTAAAGAATTTGAAAGAAGGTTGACTAAGCAAAATATACCAGGGAAACAGAATAATGTAGCAATCGTCGCTCGGTTGATCTAACATGTAATCTTGTGTCGTCTCTTTAGTTCTCGTTTTTTTATAGGAGAAACAGACGATTCCATTCTTTTTATTTGGGTACTATATGAAAATTACATATTTACTTTAGTCAACATAGACAATTTAAACTTTAACTTCACAACAAGAACCTATTTACTTGCCTCTCCATGAGGACAGAATTACACACAAGGTCGAGTTTTAATCTGGGAAAACCGAGCTTCCCCCAAAATGGGCACTCTAGATTGAAACAAAAATTATATTACCCAAGTCAGAATAGGTACTACACTTTTCTCGTAGCAAAAAAAGACAAGGAGAGTTTTATAACCCTTATTGAACGAAAAGACAAAGGAAGAACATAAAAAGGGTGTATGTGTTTTACAAGGCGTTACCATTTACTTGCATCCTCACGAGGGCTAAGTTTGGTCGAGCATAATGTGAGGTACAGCCATTTCTTGAGCGTCACAACGACGTCCATGACTGGTCACAATTACCTACGAACATTACCTCAGTCTACAAGAATTTGTTTAACTGTCTCCAACCCCTCAAACATGGGACACTTGTCCGGCTAAAAAAATAGCTTCGCTGGTCCCGCCAGCATTCCTTAAATTATGAGAAAGCCCTTACCGACAGGTAATGAACCCTTCGTCGACTCTTATAGGTGAAACTAATGCCTAGAAACATGACTTCCTGAGACAGGACAGATCCTAGCTTGAAAACCGGATAAAATATAAAAAAATCATATACAACATTTTTAAAACAATTTTTATCAAAAATAGTTTTCTTCATATATTAAACAAGTGTTTTGTAAATGTACAAACCGTTTGTCATTAAATTAATTTTCAGTAGATTTTTTTAAAAAACAACGGCTAATATTCGGTTTTCTAATTTTACATGAAATAACCAGGAGTGTTTCATTCGTAAGACAATATTTATTATCACTCTTATCAAACGTAAACGGTTTTATCTGCCTGTTTTAAGGTATATTACCACTTTTTGATTATTAAATAATCAATCATAATAGACGTTGTAAACAATTCATTGTAGACTAATAATTTCATTCCAATTGCTATTTCACAAATAAATATGACCATATGATCGGTCAGAACTTTTTATATATATCGACTCAACTTTAGGAGTTTGTAAACCTAACATATGTATATTATTTTACTATTACATGTAGATAAACATAGAATATTATAATGTAATAAAATATATTGCGTATATAACTTTCAGTATTTACTTCAACAGTGCTCAATACGTGAGTCGAACTTAGTTGTATGAAAATATAACTTACTTGCCAGAAATATATTTTTCTTACTATATATATATATATATATATATATATATATATATATATATATGTGTGTGTGTGTGTGTGTGTGTGTGTGTGTGTGTGTGATTTTATGAAGGCTTACCAAAGCATTCCTTTCAGGACACCAATGATCACCATTAAAGATATTTTTGCTTACAAATATTATTTATTCAAATTAAATGTTTTTTCCTACACGTGTTTCACTACCAAGCAGGTACGCGCTTGGCAGATCATCAGGGAAATTAAATGTCTGGAATACGGGTTTCAACTGCCGACAATACACAATGTGGCGTTGCAATAGTTGAGGTCACTTAAGAAGAGAAGAGGAAACAAATAAAAAATAAAAGTTAAAATTAAAAAACAAGGAAGAACAACGATAAATAAAAGAAAGTCCTAGAAAAAGTCTTAGAAAAGTAGCTAGTGCATTATTTTTCCACCAAGCAAACAAGCAAATAATCAGTCCCAAATACATTCAAAAAACCAAAAAACCGGAACAATGTGCGATAATACACTTTCACGTCGGCCGTGTTTGTTTCGAAGGGTAAGAAATCAGCCCTTGAAATAAGGCTCTTCTGACCGCTGGCATCCCGGACGAACATTTATGTTGATTTTTCTTTGTGAGAAGTTGGATTTAGAATTCTAATACTATCATTGGGTTGGAATGGTAACTTGTGAACGGTATCTTGAATGATTTAGTTCTTTGGGGTTTTTTTTGGGGGGGGGGATTTATTCATCATTGTGCCGGCCGACGTGAAACAGTATTATCGCACATTGTTCCGGTTTTTTGTTTTTGTTAATGTATTTGGGACCGATTATTTGCTTGTTGGCTTGGTGGAAAAAATAATGCACGAGCTACTTTTCTAAGACTTTTTCTAGGACTTTCTTTTATTTATCGTTGTTCTTCCTTGTTTTTTAATTTTAACTTTTATTTTTATTTGTTTCCTCTTCTCTTCTTAAGTGACCTCAACTATTGCAACGCCACATTGTGTATTGTCGGCAGTTGAAACCCGTATTCCAGACATTTAATTTCCCTGATGATCTGCCAAGCGAGTACCTGCTTGGTAGTGAAACACGTGTAGGAAAAAACATTTAATTTGAATAAATAATATTTGTAAGCAAAAATATCTTTAATGGTGATCATTGGTGTCCTGAAAGGAATGCTTTGGTAAGCCTTCATAAAATCACATATAAATGCTCTGTACTCTGTAATCGAGTATCATCGAGCTTGTTTTTATTGGAACAACCCCGGTCTTCACTGAATGATCTATTTTATAAGTGAAAAATCTAAATATATATATATATATATATATATATATATATATATATATATATATATATAGGGGTCCTTAGAAAAGTAAAAACGCTCAACTAAAAAATTCTGAAACAAGCATTTTATTATTAGGACTGATAAGATAAACTATTTATAGTTATCTATTTTTAATATAAAGGGTTCCGTGGGAAGTATTGAACTCGACATAGTTGGTTTCATAATCCGTCATTGTGGCCGATTCATTTGCCTCACCACGAAAACAAAGTAAGACACAAGGTTGTTGTTTATGAAGGGAAAAATACAGCTTCTCCAAAATCGGAACTCTGGATTAGAACAAAAGTAAGTATTGTCTCTATCTAGTAGTCCTTCAGTGACCAATCATAGAACAGATACTACACTTTGAGCGTTATTGTGTCATTTATACAAATCGCGCTTTCCTGTGTCTGCAATATGATACTTGAATAAGTGACATATACTGATGAGATACATAAAAAGAGCGAAAGTGTCATAGATTCGCACTATTTAAATAAGAAAAATGGCGACTGCGCTAATCTATACTTTTTTAAAGAATTTTTGCTAACAAATGTATTGCAATTTTTTTTCTCTTTTCATAATACACCTTAATCCGATGATCAAGTCTTTTTTGTGATAATTCCATTCTCTAAGCAACACAAAAAATAAAAAAAGAAACGAGGTGGATTAAAACTGTATGCATTCTTCTAAAACTGTGTTCTCTAACTTTTAAGTAAAATGAATGCTTTAATTCAAAATACAAGATTTGTCTGAAAAGATACGAGACTTATGTCACAAACAATTTATTCCAATTCTAACCAATAGTTTTAACATAAATTCTCGCGAGTCTAATGCATTTTCCAACCTTCTTCTGCCACACTTTCATGCACTGTTGGAAGAAGGATCATTCTCGGGTGTTCCTTACCTCCGTCGTTGTGCTGCTCTGGATGTGTTCCCCGGATTTAAAACGGATTTTCATGATTATACTCTTGCACTTGGTCACACGGAGAAATATCAAGTTATTCCAGTACGATGACATTCTTTGCATTTGTTGCTCGTGGCTCATGGTTCAACCGGGACAAGAGAAGGAGTAAACAAAGACATCCTAACAAGATTACAGTTATATATACTGCCAATATATCATGTTCGATGATCACACAATTGTTCTACCCCTCTTTCGCCCATAGCTCACACAACACACAGCACGCACAGTTCTTGTACTTTTCAGACCGACCTCATAAATGGTTTAAACATATCTATATAATAACATTCTCTGCGAATATAGGCATAGCAGAAGTTTTCTCTCACCAACTTTGTTTCTTCTCTTTCTCTCTCTCTCTCTCTCTCTCTCTCTCTATATATATATATATATATATATATATATATATGTGTGTGTGTGTGTTGAGTGAGTGTGTACGTGTGAGTGTGTGTGTGTGTGTATGTGTGTGTAAGGATAGTGCTAACAAGGAATACGAAAGGGGAAATGGTTCTGTATTATCAACAGTCGGGCCTGTTTCTCTCGATTGTGTTTCTTGTTGATATATAAATTTGTTGGCTTGTTTTATATTATTGTTTAATGTATAAATGATTAACAGTTTTTTTTATGTATATATGTATTTCCCATCTCTCTAAGTCAGTCTATCTCTCCAAATATATATGTATTTTAACGATTTAAATAATTTTGAAACCATGTTTAAAATAAAGAGTATGCTAAAAAGTATAAAAGTTGTTTACAACTCTTTCAAGACAATGTTTATTTTAAGTTGTTTAATACAACATTTTTTAAAACAAAAGACCTCGAAAATACATAGAAACCAAACCACCAAGATATATATAGGTAAAAGTTAAATTTCCATAAAAAAACACAAGAATACATAGATATATGTCTACAGCTCTATTTTACTAAATATTGAACTACCGGTGTTTGCAAGTTTATGATTAATAGTGGATGGATATCGAACATTGATGATTCCCTACTGGGATGTAGCGTAATTGCCATGAAGATATATATTTATACTTTACTATATATATATATATATATATATATATATATATATACAGAGAGAGAAAGAGAGAGAGGATTGTCTTATCTATTCCCTGTTTCCTTTCTTCCAGCTCGTTTGACTCATTGGTCTAGTGGTCTCCATAAATTCGCTGTTTTGATACCTCATTTTTATACAGCTTCCTATTCCAGTAAGTTCTTTCCAATACCTGCGAGCTTGTGGAACTCTCTTCTCGCTGACTGTTTTCCTCTTACCTATATCCTTTGTCCTTTCCCGACTAAAGTCAATAGGCACTTCCTGTATTTGCGATAATCATCTTCTGTTTGTGTTAGCTCCTTACATCAAGTGGATTCATGCCTTTTCTGGGGCAATTTCTATGAGACAAACATTAGATAGATACATACATAGAGGAGTATTAGAAGGCTATCACAATGCAAGAAATGGAAAGATGTCGGCACTGAAAAAGAGGAGAAAATGAAGTGATTTTTTTAATAGTAAATTTTACTTGTTTGATCAAATTTTCTACACAATGATCTAATTTGTGTGACTGTGTTCCATAACATATTTAGAGGAAAGACCATTTTACAAAATAGTAGGCGTTTTAAATCTCCTGAAATCCGTGTATATCGGTAATGTTGTTGTATGTTTATACTACAGTACATACCAACGTGGTCTGTAGCAAATGGAATAAAATTAAGTTACAATGTTATTATTTTTATTTAAGTGATGAAATGGTTCTGCTTATATTTTTTATAAAGTAAGTAACTGTGAATCTATATAGTAAATGTGTTATTCTATTAATACTTTTATTTCTTTATTTCTTTATTGTTGTTTTCATTATAGATTGAAGGGGTTTAATCGTAAATTATCAACTAAGTATGCTATTCTATTAATATTATTAATGTTGTTTTATTGCATACCACAGTAACTGTCAACGTGACATAAAATTAAATTCAATTATTTTATATCATGATATTGGTTCTCGTCACATTTATTTGTAACTCTCAGGTTGGAAAGAAAGTAATGTCGTATTTTTTACTTCATCATTTTACAGCTTTCTAAGTTGTACACAGTTCTAGATTCTTTAGTGAATTGGTGTCTTAATATCTTGCTTTGCCTTTCAGATATAGTAATAAGTTGGAAAATATTTAGTTTAACGGTCTCCGCCGTCAAAAAATGGATATTAGTGAGGAGCATCTTAGACATTGTATTCTCTATGAATTCAAAAAAGTAAACTCAGCTGCAGAAGCTACAAAGAATATTAGAACTGTCTATGTGATAAATGTTCGTAATGATCGAAAATGTCAACGGTGATTTGCAAAATTTTTTTCTGATGACTTTAACATGTCAGATCGGCGATGTTCGGAAAGGCCAAAATAAATTGATGAACACGCCATTAAAGACGCTGTGGAGGTCAATCCAAAGTTAACCAGCAGAGAATTAGCTCAGCAATTCAATGCAACTCATACCACAATTATTTTATGCCTTCACGAGTTAGGAAAAGTTTCAAAACTTGGACGCTGGGTTCCCCACGATTTTACTGACACTCAACGAAATCAATGATTGACTGTTTGCACATATTTGCTTTCCAAGCATCATCGAAAACCAATTTTGCAAAGAGTTGTGACTGGAGATGAAAAATGGGTTGTTTACAAGAATACTCAACGCAAAAGGCAATGGTTATACCGAAACCAAAGTCCACAGCCTGTTTTAAAACAAGGACTACACCCAAAGAAGGTTATGCTCTCTTTATGGTGGGACATGAGAGGACTGATTCATTATGAATTACTAGAGCCTAATCAAACAATCACAGCAGTAAAATATTGTTCGCAGCTGGATCATCTAACAATTGCTATATAAAAAAAACGACCAGCATTACTCAATAGGAAATGTGTAGTGCTTCAGCATGATAACGCAAGACCTCACACAGCAAAACTCACTGAGAAAAAGGTCATGAATTTCAATTGGGAAGTTTTGCCTCATCCACCTTATTCACCTGACATTACTTCATCCGACTGCCATCTTTTCCGGTCGTTGCAGCATAACTTAAACAATAAAATTTATGAAAATGACGACCAACTCAAAAATGACTTAAATTTATTTTTGTCTAAAAAATCAGAGACATTTTTTGAAGAAGGCATCAAGAAGCTAGTTGATCGTTGAACAGAAGTCATAGAAAATGAGGGAAATCATTGTAAATATTAAAAATGCCTCAATGTGAATGTTTAAGATGAAATAAATGTGTTCGACAAAAACGACATTACTTTCTTTCCGACTTGATATTATAGTTATTTAATTATTTTAAATTATTTAGTGTTTTAATTGTTTTTAGTAGATTATTATTATTAAAATACAAAATTGAGAAAGGCAGAGAGAGAAAGAAAGAGAGGATAGAAAGAAAGCGATATAGAGAGAGGGAGATAGAAAGGGAGATATAAAGAGATAGATAGAAAGAGAGATTGACAACGAGAGAGAGCGGGAGCATACATCTTTGAGCAACTAATCTCTCAAATTCATTTCCTATAATGGTGATTGTTATGTAGCTGAAATAAACACGCTCAGTCTATTTTTCTCTTTTGTGGTATTCACGTAATGACACAAAAGCGGATTATTTTAACTCCACTATCATCTGTGATCTAGTCTTGTCGTGGTTGACCTTTTGTCCTTCCAGTCAGGTTGGGTACAATTCTATGCTGCAGCTGTCGGAGGGGAGCTATATTCTTGTCAGTTGGACACACTTCCAGTAACTTATAGCTTGGTAATTATTTCTAATTAAACTCATCTAATATAAAAATGATGTATACTTATCTATATAATAATGGGTAAAACTGCAACCTATTTGATACATCTAATAAGCGTCTCCAGATAGATCCATTCTCTTAGTTCATGCATCTTTGTTTTCTGTATGTCCACCGTCCTTCCGTCTCACTCTCTCTCTCTCTCTCTTTCTATCTCTTTCACTGGCTTGATAGATAACGTCTTAATTTTGTAGTTATAATTTATCTCTCTGTTTTAATGGGTGCCGTCATATTTGCGTAACGTCATCCAAAGTGCACGGTATCACCACGCTGTACAGTGTGGACGCGGACAACAAACAAACCAGCGAACACGGTCTTGATGGTTTACCTAATAGCCGAACCGTTACTCTTTGAGTCACTGGTCATCTATACTATTCTTTATTCTAATGCATGGTGTGATTATTTAGTGACGTCATTCACAGTGCACGGCTATTCCTGTTTAATAGATGACGTCATGATTTAGTGATGGCAATCACTGTGTACGTTTATCGACACTTTTGTTTCTCTGAGCAAGATTTCTGTAACATACGAGTGTGTACTTTTGTTAATAGACATACTTATTTATTATCAGCCTTTAAAGGTCACAACACTGGCGACGAGGAACTCGGACTTATTGTGACTAGTATAACTCGGACTTGTGTCGCAGACTACACTGGCGACAAGAACTCTTACTTATTTGGACAAAAATAACCTGTACTTATGTTGTACACAACACTGACAACGAAAACTATAACTTATGTGTGATGCAACATAACCAATACTGAAACTAGAATTTTGGATTTTCAAAGTAAGACTTTCGTAGTTTGCTCCAAACCTTTGTTAATTGCAGCAATACAGCGGAAAGTATTTTTAACATACAAGGTGTGTAAAATCTACGAAGCAAAAAACACTCCAACGTCATAAAATATGGTTGAAAGAAAAAAGTTTTTCATTCTTTAGTTGGACAAAAAGAATTGCAAATCTCGGTTTTGAAATTTAAATAGTTCGACCACTACAAAAAAAAAAGAAAACCCAGCAAAAAGCTCTGTAGATTGTTTCGTTTTCTTATTATTTAATCAAGAATACTAAAATAAGTTTAAACGAGCTTAGTTTATCTCACTAAGACGTTAAAAATGTATCTTCCAATGAGAAAAGTTACGACCGTATAAAAAAATATACACAAAACGTCGGTCTCCTATTTTAAGTGACGAAAAATTGAGGAATTTGAAAGTGCTATGTTGGAAATTTCTATGTACCAGCAAGAGCAACAGTTTCGATTGGAAAAGAAATCACAAGAAAGGTAACTGGAACAAATGAACAGATTTTAGGTAATGTTTCTTTATACAGAAAAATAAATATATATAATTATCGAATAGAGGTCAAAATGTTGAAGATGAAAGTGAATTTTCACAAAACGCTATTTGGAGCGCCATCGATAATTTAAGTTACAACACAACGAAATTACATTTTCTTTGTATTTCAGACGCTACGAGAACCTTTATAATACGGACTGTGCGAATTTGGCCGATTTCAAAAGGGTTCTTTTCTACAAAGATTGATACAAAAACTATCCATATAAAATGAAAAAGTGTTTTAATTGCGATCGCAAGAGACATAAAAGTACACACTGCAGAGTGAAAATAAAAAATCTCTATTAAAATTGCCCAAAAGTGACGAAGTTTAGACAGTTTGTGCAAGTAAGAATAGTGAAAAAAATATAAAATTGCAACTTTACTCCGGCACCGATTTGTCGATAATAAATCTTCAAACGTTGAAAAGATTGGCAAAACAACTTTGGTGGGAACTAAAAAGTAGCCAAAAGCGTAACTGGAGATGAAATCAAATGTGAGGCCGATCTAATAGTTTAAGTTAGATTAAAACTAAAAACTTTTTAAATTGAAAAGGTTTGTGACGAACAACTCAAACAACCCTTTAAACAGAAACTGGATGGAGAAGTTTCAATTATGGAATATGACTATAAATATCTTCTGTCAAAATATGAAAACTTTAAATGCCAACGCAGGGAGACAGAAGAAAGCATTAAAAGAAAGCCTTTCGGACGTAGTTTGTGGTTGACTTGGAAGATGTAAAAATAACTGTCAAGTTTGAATTAAACAAAATATTCCACCAGTTTTTTTTTAAGAAAAGAAATGTTCCACTTGCGTCATTAAATCAAAGTGCCGCGGAATTAAATAGACGTGAAAAAAAGTAAGAATACAGCGAGTGGCCATCACCTACAGTCTACGTAAAAAAAGAGATATGTGTTTGTGTAGATTTCTCCACAAGATTGAATCAGGTACTAAAGGATTACCACTATCCTCTGCCTAGTCCAGAAGCGATATTCGCTAAACTCAACGGAGGAAAAATCTTTTAAGTGATGCGTATCTACAAATATATATGGACGAGAAGTGGTTTGTATAAATACTCATAGAGGTTTATTCAAATTCGAAAAATTACCATTTGGGGTTAAGTTTGCACCAGTCATTTTTCAACAAGTAATGGACACATCGGTTATCGGATTAGAATTGCAACAGCCTTCGCATGTACACGAAGTATTTAAAAGAATCACAATTCTTGTAGATATTATTTATTATCGCTCCTTCAAAGTCACAACAAGGACAAACAAACATATATACATTTTTCCTCTCTATTTCTCTCTGTATCGGTCCCTCTCGCTTTTTCTCTCTCTCTTTATCTGCTCATATATTAGTCTCACGCACTTCCCCGCCAGATATCTTCCTCTTTGTTTCTTTTAAACACGATATGTCTGTTTTCTTTTGTATTTCGATTTCTTCTTCTACTTTATTTTTTAACTTAAATTAAAATTAATATATGGTAATATATATATATATATATATATATATATATATATATATATATATATATATATATATAAATACATACATATATTTATATATATATATATATAAATACATACATATATTTATATATATATATATATATATATATATATATATATATATATATATATATATATATATATATGATATGTGTTTTGTTTATTATCTATGTACGTTACGTTTCGTCCTTTATAATCGGGACTCATCAGCATAGAGATATAACTATTCACTACTGGTGGCGCGATTCGAAACCCCGGGCTCCGAGTATTTTACAACTCAAATCCCGACATCTAGAACTACTCGGGCACCGCTGAATAGCTAAATAAACAGTCACAATTTTAGCACTTTATTTGGCGGCTTTGACGTCAAGAGAGCGTTCTACTTAATGAAAGAAAAGATGCATATATAGCTAGCGACGCCATGCTCTGTTAATACTACACTTACAGTGCTCATCTAGAGGCTTTTCTAGGGTCTACAAATAATAAATATTCGTTTTGTTTATAATCTATGTACGTATACGTTTCATCCTATATAATCGGGACGCATCAGCATAGAGATATAACTATTCACTACTATATATATATATATATATATATATATATATATATATATATATATATATATATATATATATATTATATGTATATGGGCTAAGGTGCACGATAAGTCATGAAAATGAAATGCCGTGGTAGACAGAATGCGTGAAAAACATATTATATATATATATATATATATATATATATATATATATATATTATATGTATATATATATTAACTAAGTAAAACATCGATAATGTTCGATAAAAATCGATTATATTCTATTTTCTTTTTTAAATAATTTAACTCTAAAACATTTAAATGCGTATTATTTAGATTATTCGGTCTACTTTTCTCATTTTGGATATGGTTTTATTTACCTCTTCAGGGGTTAGACACAAGGTCATGTGTTAAGTTGAAAAGCCAGTGCACTAGGATTGGCGCCTACAAAAATATCTGAGTAGTCCCGTCGGCATTCTCTTGTAGGAGCACCTCAGGTGATTAGCGATCAACTAACCTATTCTAAAAGAAGAAGTTAAAACCTGGGATGGTGGACTTCCTAGAACTAAACAGGACCATACCTCATCCTGACAGCAACTAAGTGTCTATCAGACCGATTGTTGAGGGTGCATCTCCGACTGGTACGAACAGAAACAAATCTTGGACATTATTAGCACAATGTTTCGGCCGATGTAACCTCCGACTAGAGATGTATTAAGTGCAATGAATATCAGTGCTAAGTATTAATCAGTTCTAAGTGACAGTCTTCTAGAGGTTCATGGTTCAATCCTCACTACTGGTGATACTCAGAATAAAATTACGAATTACTTAAGACAGTCCTACTGACAGAACGAGACCATGCTTCACCCGTGGATTGAATAAAAGGATTCTTTTCTATGCAGATGAGAGTTTGACAAAAAAGCGAAAATTACGCTAACGTGAGGAGCTTGTTATTACGTCCGCGGGTAGAAATCAGCTGTCAAAAAGCAAATTCACTCTTTGATCCCATCGCCGGATAAAAACATCAACACAGACAGAAATAGCAAAAGAACTCAGAGACAAGAGAGAACTGAGACACGTGAGTACGTTCTCATTCCCCTTGACCCTCATTGCCCTCATTGCAATAGGAAAGCAAATTGTCTACACTCAACCTACCCACAAACATATTCATACACAAACAGATAGTATATACACAATCTCCGTACTGCTTCTCAACTCACGCACATACTCTCACTGACTAAAACAAAGACAAGCAAATAGACACACAATGTCGACACTGCCTATATACACACGCATATATACACTAACAGAAAACAAACATATAGACATAAAAACTTCTAACTCTCATTTTTCTTATTTCGAACATTTTACAAACGAGAACATTAAACTTTTCAAACACAGACACGTACACTCTCTCACACAAAATATATTTAAAACTATTGTAAATTTGTATATAGACAGAAATATGTAATTTTTTTAATCCATGTTTTCTCTTCTTTCATTCATAACATGCATTTTTGTCCATTTTCGATTCATAACATTTTAATTACTAGCGTGGGTTTTGGTACATTTCTAAGATGCGACCATAGTCTATATCTTATCAAAGCTGAGATCTACGCTACAGACTAATGCGCGGCGACAAATAAGAAAAATTTAGAAACTGTTTTCATTATATATAGAGAGAGATAATTGTAGGGCATGTGATAGTTGAGATCATTGTTATTATTACCGGCGTAGACATGAATATTTGTGTTTGTGATGTAAAATAAACAGATTTTGCAAGAGATAAACACGCGACTGTCTGAACAAATTACAGCGATATTTCCATTGCAGGTAACAACATATATGCATTACTTTCGAATGAAGCATCGACTATAACAATCATGATCATTATTTTTTAAACGTCTCTTGCGTATCTGATATTATTATAATTGGGCGCTTATTTATTTTCTGGAAAGTATATGCAACGCGCAAATTTTGAATATATATATATATATATATATATATATATATATATATATATATATATATATATATATATATATATAAAGACACTCACTAATAAACTACCGAAAGTAAAAATAAATGTTTATTAAAAAAAACAGCGAACCTCTCCGAAAATAACATATCGCTTCCTTATACATGAAATATGGTTAAAGATGACCAGGTAGCGATATATTTATTAATTAAAATGTACTCAAAAGAAAACTCTTTTTTCTATTCTGGGTCCACTCCCGGTTCGAAACCTGTTGTGACCCTGTAAACAGGCCGGAAGGAAGACACGAACTCGGAGTTTAGAAAAGAACAAGTATATTGAACAAAAGCATAATACAAAAGAGAACAAAAGTGGTTGTACGTCAGTATTGAGTGCCATTGTAGACTGGTGTGGTTCACGGTATTTATTTCCTTTCCACCGCAGAAGTATGTGGCACAAGGCCAGAAGCTAGGGAGAGTCAAGCTAGCATCCCTAAAATAAGGAGCAGCCTGGCCTATAAAAATTGTCTGGGCAGCCTCGTCGGCATTCCCCGGTAGGGACGCCTAAGGCAGTAAGCAATAAACAGGGGAGGCAAGACCTGGGATGGTTAGCCTAGTAGGACAACCCAGGACTAATACCTCAGCTCGGCAGATAAAAGACCACCGAAATGACCAGTTCCTGCCGGACTGATATCGAGAACGAATCCTTACTTGTATTGACCAGTCCGCCGTCTCTCAGCAACTGACGTTACAGAAAGACCGCACGAGATGGTGTGGGTCCAGGTATTTAATTCCTTTCCACCGCAGGAATATGTGGCACAAGGCAAGAAGGTGGGGGAGAGTCAAGCCAGCCCCCGTTAAGGGGGAGCACTCTGGCTTATAAAAAATTGCCTGGGCAGCTCCGTCGGCATTGCCCGATCAGAGCGCCTCATGCAGTAAGCATAAATTTACTCCACCCCAAAGAATAGTAGGCAAGGCCTGGGACGGTTGACCTTCTAGCACTACCCAAACCAATACCTCAGCCCGACAGATAAAAAGCCACTGAAATGGTTCAGTTTCTGCCGGACTGATTGTCGAGAACGAATTTCCGACTGGCATTACTGGCACGGGCTGCTGTCGGCCAAAATCTAAGAAGCATGCGCTCCCAGTATTTATGCAGAGTGGAAGAAGTCAAGTAGTCCGTTATAGGTAAGGTACCATAGTAAATCCTCTGATATCATGTTGGTTTGACCTGATATTCTGAACTCATAATAAATAAATATAATTCTCTTATTATTAAATAATGGAGCATTGTTGAATTTCTTTCTACTAAACCAAACCAAAAATTATTTGTATATATATATATATATATATATATATATATATATATATATATATATATAAGGTATGAAACTAAGGTATGAAACTAAAAGTTAGATATATACTTTTAGAAGTTTGAACCTATCGTGAAATGATTTAAACTCAATATACATGATAGAGCAATATATAGATGAATGAAAAAAGAGAAATAAAAAATGCAAAAATGACAAATCTATTTCATCTTAAGTTGTTTAATGCAGAGTGTATTACAAAATATGTTTAGTTTTTCTTTCCTTAACCCAAGCTTTTCAAAGATCGAAAGCTTATCATCAGATGAATTACATGGATAGATTAGTTGGCAGGGAAGTAGCTAAAGTTCAAACTTTGAAATATTTGACTGAATAATATAAGATGGATATAAGTGTGGGAAAAGAAATGTTAAAATGTTACGTATATCCAGATAAAATAAAGTCCAGTGACAAAATGTTCAATAAGGAAAGGTTGAAAATGGAAAGGCAAGAATTCACCGTTAAAACCCCGTGGAAACTGCGTTGAATGTGGTCAAAATATTGTGAATCCAGGTGGAGTTAATTCAATAGAATATGTGGTTTTGTCGTAGAAAATCGGTTGGGATATGTGTTGGAGATTTGGGTCCATTTTAAACACTCACATGGACCTAACTGAAGAAAATTCTCAGGAAATGAGTTCAAAATATTTCAGAAATTTCGAGTAGAAATCGAGATAAAGACAGGTTTACTAGGGGTTAAATGTTTATTCGAAGGCTTCTAGAGACTGAAAGATATTGTAAAGTCAAAATAGAGGCAGATGAAGGTTTAAGGGTAAGGTAGGGTGGGGGAAGGGAAGGAGAGAGTTAAGCGAGAGATATTTAATAGTATATTCGAATATTCATGTATCTCATATGGAGATTAAATGTTAGCCCCAGGAAGGGTGCCCTTTATTATTGAGAACTTCGACTGCAGTAAACTTAAACAAAAAGAGTGAAGAAAATGTTTTTAAAAATAATATGGAGACTTGTAATTACCTACTAGACACCTTCCTGAAGTGTTTTCAGTCTCTCTCTAAGGGGTTTATCTTGGCAACCTGAAATGAGTATATTTCACTCTACAAGTAAACCCTAACCAAATATTCAAAATAACATAGTATTCGAAGCCCAAATAAGATCCACTCGACACTTGCTCATACGAAAAATGGTATACGTTCTCCAAGTAATGTTACCTTAAGTAACAGTATTTGGCTGGATACTCCACCAGACTTGATGAATTCTTGTCCTTGAATCCGGTAAGACCAAAAGCCACAAAAGAGATATACTATAACATAGTTTCCTAGTTAATTTGGAAGAGGGGAATTAATGTTATTAACTTCTTTACTAAATCAACGTTTGACAGGTAAAATAAAAGAACTTTAATGGAATACTCAAATATATATGTATCGCCTGTAGTGATCAAGTATGACTCTCAAGAAGGGGCCCTTGATTTCTGAGAACTTCGACTGAACTAAAATTAAACAGAATAGTATAATAAGTTGATATAATATATTGTATATATATATATATATATATATATATATATATATATATATATATATATATGTATTCAGTATTTACTTCAACGGTGCTCAATACGTGAGTATAGCTTAGTAGTAGTATGAAAATATATCGATATCAAGTAAGCTACACAGAAACGTAAAAGTTTCATTTCCAGAGGAACACATCAGGCTAAATGCGTGGATGTATTGTTTGCGATTGTATTATATGTAAATAGTATTTATGTTTATCTATTTATTATGTATTTATCTCCTTCCCACAGCGAGAAGATGTGACACAAGATCGGAAAGTGGGATTGAAAAGCCAGCGCCCTAGAGGAATATGTTATTAGCTGTATTTATTCAAATGTATATGTTTCACTTCAAACCTTTGTTTGAGAGGAGTTTGGAAAGGGAGGGGGAGACTATAAAGGACTAGTAGAAATTACCCGGTTAACTAACGAAAGTAGTTTTTTAATATTTTAATATGTTATCTACCTATTATATATCTTATCAGCTCTATTTATTTAAATATTAAAATGTAGTGAATATGTTGTCTTATTACTAATATTTCTCACGCAGTTTTCACCGTTTTCTTGGAATTTGTATTTTGCTTTGAAGTATTTGGGGCTACGAAGTCAGATCTGTTGGTTATCAAAGAATCCAAGAAGGCCTAAATATTATTTACTGTCCTTGTATGTATTGTTAGGAATTTTTTTATTGGAACATATTATTCTGAGAAGAACCTACTTATTTGCGCCATCACGAGAGCAGAGTTTGTCACAATGTCAGTTTGTAATGTGTTGAAAATCCAGTTCCCCAAATGGGGCACACTGGATTGAGATAAAAATAAAAGTGCCTTAGTCTAGATGGAGTTCTCTTTTTACTGAACACTTTGAATTATTTATTCTCCATATAACAAAATAAAATTCAATATCAAAATTAGTCACAAAGTTATTAAAAGTGTAGGGAATAAGGGGGTCTTTGGTTATCATTTGTCTTCTATAATCTATTTGACTATCCTACTCTTCGTTAGAATCATTGCAATCAACACAATACCACATTTACTCTAGGGCCATCCTACTTTAAATATCCCCAAAGCTTTTTTAGAAAATTTAAATTTTATTCATGAATATAAGTTCTGACGAATTCGTTGGCGGTGAGAAGTAGGATTACAAATAACAAAAAAATCGGTTAGAAAGACTCTCCCAACTCTTTCGAAATGGTAGACCACCAACTGTTTTCCGGTTTGTTTAGAAATGGGACCTACGTAGGAGGAGAAAGAAATGACTAAAGAATTTTGGCTGTGGATCGTGTCCTTCTAAGATAAATACAATTCGGGGAAGACCGAGGGCAAAATATAAGACTGGAGTGGGCATCTTAAATGAGCTCTGTTATCAGCGGACGGGACTCGTTTACTCGGCTGGCTGGAAGGCTAACTAAACTTTCATCTTAACACGAAAGACAAAAAGATAATTCTGAGAACAAAACAAGTTTTAAATAGATTATATTGTTTTATTTAAGGTTGGGAAGACGTACGTTTCAATGACTACGCTGCGGTTTCAAGTTAAACCCGTTCCTTTCAGTTGCCAGCATTAGTTCGATGCTGATAATATACTTGGTCCTCACATTTATTGTTCACTAGAATTAATTTCTCAAGCAACGAAATTTATTGAACTATTTTTGTTTCTCATATTAATCGTTCCCCCTCTCTAGATCGCGGTAAATTCGCACGCAGTTGCTCAATAGATCGAGGTAAAACACGTGCCAACTTTTAAAACTATCTCTTCAAATGAACATGGCACGAACTCAACTGCTAGCGGGTGAGTGACGACTAAAAGAAAAGCGTAATTAGCGGATGAATATTAATTAAACGGAAGTTAAAGGGACTTTTTCATGCGGAGTAATTGATAGTCTCTAACTCTGCACGCATCCAGCAGAAATGATCGCATGATGCTAATTTAAATCGCCTGCTAAAAGAAAAAAAGCAGTTAGCGACTCAAATAACGTCTAAATGCTTTTACCTCTTTCACATACCACTCTTCTTTTGTTTTTGTTTTTCTCTCCTAGATACACCTGATGTTCCTTAATTACTGATCTGGCGTGCGATGGCGTTTTACTGATTAGCATGAACATTTTGGGTTTGAGGCTACAATGATTAGGGATTTCAACCAAAAGAGTAGTTTTTTGCATACGAGAAAGTAAGCAAATTTAACTTAATCACGTTAAGATTAGACTTAGAGATGGCAAACATCCTTACAAAGGTTAAATGTGTGTATGTTTCTAACCAAATCTCGGAGTATTAATTAAAAGGAACATAATAAATCCCAATGTGCATTTATTTTTATATTTTTATATAAATACATATAATATATCCGTCCCGTTACACAAAATTTAGCGAGTAAAAAAGTTGGCATTTTATATCCTCGAGACGAAACTATTTCATAGATAGCCCTGTAGTTTGAAATAAATTAGCAAAGAAATCCTCCACTTTAAATAAAAAGTGAACGGTAGATGTTTTCTTTAGGTCATCCGAAATGATAATAATTATTTATATATGAAAAACTAAATTACTGACATAATTCTATGGTTGTATATGAATACTTGCGATATTCACCCGGCGCTGCTCGTATGGAGATATGTTGCTGGTCGTGAATAATTTCAAATATTGTCATGCTTATGCATGTTTGCCTTGAAAGAAAAGTTGAAAGTAACATTTGTATTTTGAGATGTAAGCGCCGTGGTGTTTTCTGAAACAAAACTACTTTTTGATGGTGCGTTTCTGACAGACAGCTGTCAAACGACAAACGACGAATCGAAACGAATTCGTTTTTATTAATTTTTTTAAATAAAAAAATACAATTAAAAATACTTATGTATATATTTCAATAGCCTTCGTTTAATTTAATTTATATTTTTTAATTACTTATTAATTCACTTCTATTTACTCTACTCAATCTACATAAAGGATACCTGTGATTAGGGACCAGATTTACAGGGCATCTTAAATAGAGGTTGTGCAGCAAGACGTTTGTTCACATTACATTTAATTTTTTGAAAGTTTGTACACTCGGGAAAACAAGGAGCATGGATGGAATTCCAATGGTAAGCGGCTATTAAAGAAAGAAGCTATTAAAATAAAACGTGTCTGGGGACCTCTACCATAAAGGAATGGGATTTTGCTGCTAGTTCCGTTGATCGGAGTTATTTACGTTGAGGAGGGTGAAAGTGCAGTAAGTTACTCGAATAACATTCCGTTGAAGTTCTTGTAAAACAAGCACAGCGATGCAACATTGCGGCAATGGAACAGTAGCTAGAGCTTGGTAGACAGTGAGGAACTGGGAGGTGAGGGTGGTTAAGTGGATATCGACACGGACTGAAGACCTGGGTGTTCCAAGTTCGAATCCAGTCAGTACCACTTTCACTTAGGGATGTTGGCAACCTTCCCGTGGTCCTTCCCGTAAGTACCCGATGTCATTCCAGAAATATTTCTAACTAGAAAAACATCGGGGAAACTAATGCCAACACCGGAATCATCTGATTCACACGAAAGAAGAAGGTTAGATACTCTTTTTTGCACGATTTCTAAAGGTCAGAGACTAATGGTTGGTACACTAGCCCAGATGTGGCAACAATACTCCATACATGAGAGAATGGTAGCTTTATAGAGATATAGGATACTGGAAAATGTGAAACATTGACTAACCCGGTAGAATGATTAAACCTCCTTTGCAGCAGACTTTGCAGTAAGTTCTATTTATTTATTCCAATTTATGTTGCGTGTGAATGTTAGGATGAGGAGTTTAAACGTTGGACTCTTATGAAAGGGTACTATCAACCATGACAATCGGTTGTTGGGAAGACTTTTTATAGTTGTGAAAGGAAATAGGATTTGTCTTGCTAACATTAAATGTAAACTTCTATGTTTGGCCCCATTCTACTACAAACTGGGTGTAATTTTCTAAGGATTCAGCCATTTCATTCGATATGTGTGTGTTGGATTTGTCCGCATGTCGTGTAATCAGCAAATATAACAATCTTGAACGCAATTGTATCAGGGATAATAAATGTGAAAGTGTTGACACTTGGCACACCGTCGGGTTAATATCATCTAGTTTGGATGTACAATTATTGATAAAGACCTGGATCTTTCTTTCAGCTAAGACAAATATTCGTCCAGTAATACCGTACGATTTAATTTTCCTGCGAAGACCTTCATGCCAGACCTTGTCAAAGGCCTTGGATATGTTAAGCCCTACCGGGCAAGCTTCACCTACCTTATTCAGTATATGGGATATGTGTTCAGAGATTACCGTTATAGTCTCTGCATGGATTGTCATAATCTATACTTTTTGTCAGAAAGAAGTTTAGTATTTTCGAGATGATGAGCTGTCGTTAGATTGAGTAATGATTAAAAGATTGTAGCAAAGAGCGGAAGGAGACTTATGAGCTGATAATTTTGCGGGTCAGTTCTTTCTTCAGAGTTATTGAAAACTGGTAACACAAAGGAAATTTTGCAGCTATCAGGGAAGCAAGATTCGGTAAAGCAAAACTCGGTTAGAGAGGATAAGGGCCATCTCAGTAGAGTTTTTCTGGATTACTACAACAGAGATAAGTTATGTGGAGTCCAAGGCGAACTGATGGAAAAGCGGTTCAGCTTCATCCGTTGTCATGTGAGTAACATAATGTTGGTTGGATAGTGAGAGAATTAGTAATTTCCCATTGTTCACGACCCTATTATAGATTTTCCAGAAATCACGAGTCCCTATCTTATGGACCTAACTGATAATTGCCCCTAATGATCCCAGGTGAAATTGAAGAAAAATTTCAATTGTTCCTTTAGATTCTATGAACAATTTAACACTGATTGAGACTTATTTCAATATTCACATATCAATTTCTGTAACATACAAACAAACAAAAGTTGACATATATATATATATATCAGATAGATTAGTGCGAACAGAGGCGAAACATTTTTCTGTCATTTTTGACGCAGGTGCACACTAGTATTAAGTAATGTACGTCATTATATCTTCCTACACGAAAAAAAAACGAACGAAAAAAAAAAGTCTCTCATCGATATTTGTTCATCAACACCGAACTGATAACACCAAAATACAAGATGGGGACTAAAAAAAAAAGAATGGTATGTGCATATATCTTTATTTTGAAATTCAGAAATTCTGATGATGAAGTATATGTTCGAAAATTAAATTGAAAAAAATGTTAATAAAACTAAAATGCATTGTATGGCGTTCTAATTGCTTATTGTTATTTTTAATAATTAATACTTCCATGTAAACAATGCTTTTTAACCAAGGACAACAACTCTTATTATATATATATATATGTTTATATATACATATATATATGTATAATATATATCTATATATATATATATATATATATATATATATATATATATATATATATATATATATATATATATATTCGTAGAATTTGGTATATTTGGACTACTGTTCTAATCTTTGGTGTTTTTATCACAACGTTTCGGCCGATGAAACCTCCGACCTTCTTGCGGTGTACACCTGAAGTCCGAATATACCCAATTCTACGAATTATTAACCCTCATCTAAAACATAATTCCGAAGCATATATATATATATATATATATATTTAATATATATATTTAATATATATATATATAATATATATATATATATAATATATATAATATATATATAATATATATATAATATAGATGAAGAAATAAAGTACATTTTTAACTCCCTAAAAACATTGCAATACCCCACACATTTTATATTAAATGCCAAGAAAAAAGCCTTCCAAATATTCTCCAGAAACACCACACAAAAAAAATCAAACTCCTAACACCTCTCTAATAGACAGACCCCTTCTCCTACCCACGCACTCCAATAACACATCCATATGCAACACGCTTAACAAACTAGGCATTCCTACAGTACAAACCACATCTCAATCCATAAAACAAACTTTAAACACATCCAGACATTTCCAAAAAACACCCACATCCCATGCCGGCTTATATACTGTCCCTTGCAATGACTGCCATCAATTTTACGTGGGAGAAACACAACGTGAATTAAAGAAACGATTAAATGAACACACAAGGGACATAAAAAAACAACAACTCTCTTAGTGCACTTTTCTCCCATGCACTAGAACATGGTCATGCGTTCAAATTTGAACAAGCCAAAATCGCTAAATATATCCACAACAAATCTCGGCGAAGATTATTAGAAACTGCCCTTATCACCGCCTCCACCACCATCAAGCAACGTAATGGTTTCTTTAACCTATCACCCTTAATAAGCAAGATCATCCTCACAGAACAAAGACTCTTGCCTGATCATGGTTAAACTTTTTTCATCTCCAACCTCTATAATACTCTCCCATTTACTTTTCCCTTTCTTTTTCTCCTTGAATCTTCATTTTCTCCTTACTTTTTCCTCACACTTTTAATACTGCAGTCCAAATAAACTTTCTCATGTTCCAAATATCTCAAATATTCCATACCCACCCTTTCAATCACCGCTCTCCTCCCCCCCCCAATCCCTCACTCATTGCTATCATTTTCCAAATATTTCAAATATTTCAAATATTTCACACCCTATCACAACAAATCCTCCCTCTCCCCCACTCAACTATTTTCTCCCATACCCCTTCTTAAATTCCCTCATTTTCTCAAAACGCTCTCTAAGACCATAACTTTCGCCCATCCACCAAAATCACAGCCCCCCTTCCTCTCTACCCATCCTCCTTTCCCTGCATACACCCCCCATACACAAACATTCCAACTTACTTTCCCCATTCAATCTTGAACCGCAGCCATCTGGTCAAACACCCCCCTCCCCCCCTCTTCCTCACCTCCCTCTCTGCCATCCACTTTACCCCTGCTCATCCCCCACCTCTTTCTCTTACCACCAGCCACAGTAGTCCTGGCTCACCATATCCTTCCATTTGTTCCCCACTCATTCTTTTCTACATTCATTTCTATTTCTCCAACAAATACGGACGTCCACCCAGTAGTTGGCCCCTATTTTCATTCTATTTTTCCCAATATGTCTACCCTACATGTATCTGTGCTTGCATGACATTTCTTCTCTATTTTATCACCCTGATGAAGTCTTATAAATAAAGACGAAACGTTGATGTACACATAAAAAACATCCATTTTTTGGTTTTCCTTTTTCATTTTCCCATCACGTCGGATTACTTTCATCCTTCTCTTCCCATATAATATATATATATATATATAATATATATAAATAATATATATATATAATATATATATATATATATATATATATATATATATATATATATATATATATATATATATATATATATTGGTAATTATTATAGAGTGTAGAATCATTTTTCTTATAACTGTATATAGATATAAAATAAAATATTTTCTATGGCCTCGTTTCGTGTGCTAAGGAAAATAACAGTTCCCGCTTTCCCTGTGACAAACGTAAACATTGCATTTGTTGCAATACATATTAGAAAATCCCTCAAGCCAATGTCGAAAGATTTATATTTGTTTTAAGGCTTTGCCTATTCGCATAATTGGTCAAATTCCATCTCGCATGTAAGGAAGTAACGTAATAACAATGCAAGGTAGGGAGAACATAATTTGACAGCGACGCTATCATAGGCCTTCTATCTATTTTATTTGTAACAGATATGCTGCACTGCCACAAAACGGTAAACACGGCGTTTCCTTTCAATAATATCTCGAGTTTTGCTTACGCATCACACATGAACACCATTCTATTATAGCAAACAAAATTCAAATGTATTTCTTTTGATGGCATCTTCAAATTGCCGCCTCTATTAAAACAAGTTAAATTAATCTCTAACTATTAAATTGTATTAATACTAAACATGCACCTGACCCGTTGGATCACAACACCTACCTCTATTGATTATATATCCATTTCATTCGGAAACTCATATTCCGTGACATTTTAAGACATTCTTCTTCCCTAACTCAAAACAATAAGTCTCTTTACTTGTATATTATCGTTGATATTATTACTATTATTATTTTTTGTATCGTTATTATTTATTTATTTTTTAATCTAATTAATCTAGCAAAAAATAAAACAAGTATGTTACAGTTGACATATAGGGAAAGGGTGATAGAAATTTACACAGAAGAGGATACAGTAGCCAAGCACCTGTCAACATTCACCTTCAATTGTTGTGTTGGCGCATTTATTACCTCTCTTGGGAGACTATTCCAATGTCCATGTATCCAAATTTAGAAGACGGCCCTCCTCCGGTTCAATCGAAATCGGCGGTGAAATAGTTTCTGGTGGTGTGTACGTATACCTCATTCTGGTGCAAGAGTGAATAATAGGTCTTGAGGTATATCGTAAAAAACATCGAAAAAATTGTAGGCCAAAATGAGATCACTGCGTAATCGTCGGCGCTCAAGAGAGAAAAGGTTAAGTTTCTTGAGTCGGCTGTCATAGGGCAGTCCCATAGACCCTGAACCATTTGAGTAGCCAGTCTTTAAACTCTCTCAAGATGATGGATATCACGTATTAGATATGGAGCAGAGGCCTGGACACCATAATCTAACAGTGATCTGACAAGGGAGACATATCTACTTGATCTCGCCGAATGTGACTTTTTCTTTTTCTCCAAGCTCAAAGGAATCAGCAAGAGGGCCCGTTGTCAAGGCATGTGGTCATCATGAGGGTGGTGACAGCTGGGTTAATAGAGCATTGTAGAATACTCTTTTACCAGTGCATACGATTGTTACAGTGCATACAATTGTGACAATTAAGGGTGGGAGTTGCACTCAGTTTGACAGGAGTTACTTTCAATAAGAAACCCTGTAGTTTGTTGTGTGTAATTATGTTGTGGACCTGTAAGGGGTATGGATAGAGAGCACGAATTCGAGATTAAGTAAAGCAAAGTATATTGAATAAATTATAAATACAACATATAAAGACAGTGGTTTAACGTTTGTCTTACTACAAGTATTAGACTGGGGTAGTTCCAACACAGAGAGGCATGTGCTCACGGTATTTATAGTAACACGGAAGAGTTCATGTAGTCCGTAAAGGTAGGTACTATAACACCCTCTCCAAAACATAATCTCCGCCGGAGTCTCAGTATTGTTTCCTCTTTGGATGGATAGCGATAATATCCGGAGACTTCTGCTTCCTTTTGGAGTGTTGCTGTTCTGTGGCTGCTTGGGGTATCTGTATGTCGAAAGTGTCGTACATGGTATTCATAACTTTTTTTTCCTGTGGAGTACTGTCTTTTTCTTGAGGTTGTGATTTTGATAATTGTTTTTATTTCTAGCAACAAGTTTCTCATACCATTGATTTAATAGGATAATTCTTCAGTTTTTAATGCTCAGTGTGGTGTTTTCAGATACTTGTTATTTTTGTTTGTTAAGAGTTGGTTCGGATGTTTTGTTATGTCTTTGATCTTTGATTCTGCCAACTTTCTTGCTTCTGGGAAAGGAATGTTCTCTTTCAGATTAAATGTTTCTGACATCTTTTTACAGCCACTTAGACCGCCAGAAAAAAAAACTTCGGGAAAAGTTTTTGTCCAATTCCTTCTTTAGTTTTTCGGACTAGGTCGTCAGATTTTCTATTTTCTGGCATAACGTATTGATTGGTAAATGCCATAGATTGAACTGTTACATACAGTCGGTGCTAAATAAATTGTTCGTGTTCTTTAATACGAACATTTTCAAATTTGTTGGTAGTTTTGTTTAAAGCAACGATGTTGATAATTTCACCCTCAAATTTAATTTACTCACCAATCACCGTTCTGACTATTTTACTGTTTTTTAGCACGATTGGTTTATTCAACCATTTCTATGTATGTAGGTAGATTATCAACATGTTTAAACCAGAATCTAGTCATAACTTGACATTTTTATTCAGGATTTTACATGTACGTATTTTCTTATATTTATGCCGTCCTGTTCGTTTGTTTCTGTGGATTGGACGCGACTTTTATTTCCTTTATTCGTTCTGCAATGTGAACTCTTGTGTCTTACTTTATTACAAGTTAGACAGGTTTTTAAACGGTATCGGTAATCCATAACTCAATAAAGGGATCCACAACGGAAACAGAGGCTAGGCGGTAATTTTTCTTGTTTTTATTGGGGTGACTCATTTTTTGTTGGAGCGTGAAAATAATCTCTTCTTTTGGATTTAGTTGTTTTTTAAGGATAGCTTTCTGACGTATCTTTTTATGCAAGAATTGCCTGACTTACAAATCTCTAGCCGTCTTCGGCTATTTTTTGTGATGTTAAATTTGGCTCACTTTCTAACTTGTTTAGGACTCTGCGCCTTATTTCTGCGTCTCTGGCTGATACTAATCCTTGCACGAATATTAGGCATTTAAAGTTATCCACGCTAAGTTCAGCTAGTATAAATTGTCACAGTGTTTATAAACGAGTAGTAGTAGTCTTCGTCATTTCTTTTGACTAAATTCAAGCACTTTCACCCTTTGTAGAACAGAGAAGTCTTAGGGCTAAATAATTTCGTCAAAAGATTAACCGCTTCAGAAAAAGTCAAGTCGCTCGTTTTTCGGGGTAAAATAAAGTCCACGAATTTAGTATGTTCGGTGGTACCGAATGGTTGGAGCAGTAGGCGAACTTTTTAGTCTGCCCAATTTTCACAATCAATTTTATATAGATCCTCATACCTTCTGATATATGAAGCGACAGTTGTACCCTCGTCTAGGGAATAAAACAAATTGTCAACTGGACTCCGAACGGCATTTTAAGAAATAGCATGTTTTCGGTATTTCGGCTACTATTCGACATTGTTTGAAATAATACTTCTATTTTTTGCGTCAGGCTTTCTTCGGTTTTTTGTTGTAGTTTCTGCTGCCTTTCTCCGTTTTTTTATTTTGTTCTGGTAGTCTTTTTTCGTTTTTTGTTGTTGTACCTGCTGTGTTTCTTTGATTTTTTGTTGTTGTTCCAGTAGAAGTTTCTGAAATTTTTCTTCGTTTTTTAGTTGTTGTTGCATTTTGTATTTAACTAATTCTTCAAGGGTGATCTGAAATCCTCCATGTTTAGATGTGTCTTTATAGAATACGGCATTTAGAATGTGTTTTTATATTACACTGCGAACGTAATATTTGTTGTAAAAGAGAGAAATAAAAAGTATAAAATCTTTCTGTTGACAAAAAATATCACCATTTCTTTTGAGTATTTTGTTAACGTGACAGTAGTTTTTAGGGTTAGCACTTTAGTCAACAGTAAAAATAATGTTTATAATTTAAGTGGTTGTACTGTATTGCTTTTTTTGTTAAAAATTAACACAATGCTGGAATAGAAACAATGAAATCACTGACTTTTTTCTTTAAGAGATAACGGTTGGTTTCTTCGTAAGACAAAACAAAAGATGGAAATCACTTTGGCTAAAAAAATCCAAATTCGAGATGTTTTTTCTCTTGGTCCGCCGATAAAGCCTGTTTTTAGAACTTTGGAGGTTGTCGGGTAATTTCACTGTTGGTTTCTGCACGTTCGTCCTTTTGAAGGTTTTCAAATTAAAGTACCTTAATATTCCTCGTCGCCTGTTGTCGACCTGTAACGGGGGCCTGAAGAGATAACACAAACTAGGAATTAAGTGAAACAGAGTATATTGAAGAAAATATAAATACAGTATATAAAGAGAGTTGTTGAACGTCTGTCTTACTAGTAGTATTAGACCGGAGTAGTTCCAATGCCGGGAGGCCATTACAATAGAATATGCTATTGCGTTTTGGTTTTGTAAACGTCTTTCATGATTTAAAATTACATTTAGTTTATTGTTTTAAGAACGTTTGTTAACATTTAAATGATGTCGCATAATATAGTAACAAAAGATTTGTGTATGTCGAATAAATGGCTTAGTGCCTTGAAATAACTTCTACTACTGCCACTACTACTACCACCATCATTATTATCATTATTATTATCATTATATTGCTCTGTTTTCAACATTGGAATTCATCTTTCAAGTAATCCGCAGGGATTATCCTATTTCCAAAGCACTTGTCATATATATAAATAACAGATCAGAGTCATATAATATTATGATTCAATGTCAATTTCTAAACCAAGAAAACTTTGGCAACCAAGGGAATCACCCATATTATAAAAACTATATATATGGGGCTAACACTTTATCATAGATATTCGAAAATTCTATTAAAGTTATCCTTTATTTCTTAAACGTTGAGTTAGTAAAGAAGTTAAGATCATTAATTTCCTTCTCCCCAATATACTAGTTAACTATGTAGTAGTATATCTTTCTTTTGGTCTCTTGGTCTTGCCGGATTCCAGGACAAGAATTCATCTAGTTTGGTGGAGTATCCAGATAAGTATTGTTACTTGATGAAACATCACTAAGAGATGGTTCACTATTCCTCGTATGAGCAATTGTATTGCTGTGTTGAGGGGATATTTTTGTGTAGTGAATACTATGTTATTTTGAATATTTGGTCAGGGTTTACTTTAGGGTGAAGTATTTTTATGTCAAGTTGTCCTGACAATCTCTTGCACAGAGAGACCGAAGTCACTCGAGGATAGTGTCTAGTAGGTAATTCAAACTATGGTTGTGTATGTGACAAAAAGGTAAAACAATTAAACACAGAGAGAAATATAAATCAAATGAGAGATTGACCGGTTTTGTTCAGAAAAGGTCGTTCGTTGATATAACGAAATCGGTTAAATTCTAATTTGATTTATATTCATCCTGTGTTCAATTGTTTTACCTTTTTGTTTTTAATAGATTGTATTTATTAATATATATATATATATATATATATATATATATATATATATATATATATATATATATATATATATATATATATATATATATATGTATATATATATATAGTCTAAAGAAGCTTTGAGTCATTTTAAACAAATGAAAATAAAGAGAGATTGCAGTTTAAATTCCAAGAGAAACTAAGTAAATCCAAGATATTGCAGACTTAGCATTCGTTGGAAAATTCATGAATAAAAAGGTGGTTTCAAGTATCTAACAGTGAAACAAAAACATGGGACCTTAACTTAAGCGTGAAATATTAAAACGGGGATCTACAGCTGTGTACCATGTAACTGTTTCGGAGATTTAAAAACAGGTCAGTTATAATAGTCATGGCTCTCCAATTAGTACTGATCAAACTAGCATTTCCCCAATAATCAAGTGTAGAAAAAATTCAGCTTTAATTTCACTAATATATACATAAATAATAATAATAATAATAATAATAATAATAATAATATATTACCCTTAAGAGTACCGTGTGATATGGTAATTTGCATATCAAATAACATTAATTATAACAATAATAATAATAATACTATCTAAACACCACATCCAAGAATCACTCCGCGATATGGTTACTAGCTATAAAATTATATGGGAAGAAAAGTTGCATTGAAAAATAAAAAGCTTAAGTACCTTAGGTACCAGATAGGCAAGTAGATAAGAGGAAGGAAACCTTGCCATACAGATCTAAATACCCAATATATAGTCTAAAGAAGCTTTGAGTCATTTTAAACAAATGAAAAAAAGAGAGAATGCAGATTAAATTCCCAGAGAAACTAAGTAAATACAAGATATCGCAGACTTAACATCTCGTTGTTTTCATGCAGTACAGCCCAGAGTGGTGTTTCGTACTAGAACTGCCTTCCCAGCTTTTCAGAAATATGTACTTCCTACACTATAGAAAAGTTTGATAATATACAAATTCAAATGTCAGCTGACTATGTTGGTCGTACTTTTCAACGCTTGGAAGTCAGAGTGGCCCAGCATATTCCTGCATGTTTTCGCAAATCACGTGTCGTAAAGAGGAATATATCGACGGACGCATCCGGATCTCTACAAATAACATTTACAAAGCACATCTGGGCTCTCACAAGTCCGCGAATCATTCATTGGACAGCACTTGTATAATAATAAAAAGTTCGGTGAGGCGTATTCCGATGGTTGTTTTCGTATTGTACACAAGAACGGTTTCAAACACCATCTTAAGGTTTTGGAGGAGTGAGTGTAACCATGCGAAAGCAATCGCTCTGTAGGCAAAAATGTTATCTCACAAATTGGACTTATTTAGATACCTCTAAAAAATTATTTGCCTCTATCATCTTTGTATATTGCTATTCATGTATATCTTTACGGGACTCAGTTTTCCCCGTGTTTTTTAAACGATATTCGCCGACGTTTCTCTTGAAAATGTGTAGGTCGAAAAGTACCTTGAGCTTTAGTTTGCTAGTTTTAGTCGAACTTTTGTATTTTTCTTAAAGATTTTAAGTCGAATGTCTTCTGATAATTAAATATATAAGAATCATTTTCCTCTTTTTTTTCATGTGATATTGCCCACGACTCACTATGACTCAAAGAATCTGTTTAAATATATATATATATATATATATATATATATATATATATATATATATATATATATATATATGATGTAGTTTTATGTAATTATTTTTATTGGTGATTGCAGTGTTCGTTGTTTTTGCTCACTACTACTTCGATTGTCTCACTTCCTAAGTGATTAAGATGCAGAAAAATCCATTATTAGTCGACCTTAATTTTATAGGTAGTATATTTCGTTAATAAATATATTTTTATTTATTTTATACGTACATAAAAGTAATCGATGGTAAAACGCTGGACTATATACATCAATATCGAATGTTCGATCCTTGTCTAAGTTAGCCATGCTGATGACGGCTGTGAGCCAGAAACACGTGTCGATGGATTACTTTTATGTACGTATAGAATAAATAATATATATATATATATATATATCAGATCACTGAATATGTCCAGGCCTTAATCACTAATAAAAAATCAATATTAAATTTGAAATTTATCGTTTTAAAACTTCTTCTGCACAGACTATGATCGTTCCTCTCGTTTTGCCAGTTCAAAGTTGTTCGATTCAATTCTCCCTATAAATATCACAACTCCTGTTTAAAAACAATTTACAGAGGTTTACTTTTTAGAGGTTACATATGGTATTCGTTGTCTGAACAACAGACTTGCAGCAAAAAGATGTTTCCCCAGCCCAATCAAAACATAAGTCCAATGAACACAATCCCCAAGGGGAAATCTTGCATGCTAAAGTACACAGATCAAACTGACCATCAGACCCTAGAGAAACAGACTGCCTGTAACACACCCAGGGGGCGGATCTAACTGACCTTCCCTTCCCATATCCTGGAATATATGGATCATCGACTGGAAATAATTTACATCCGGTCTTGATCTTTATCATCTACATTCGACTACTCAGAGACTGACTACTCGAATAAAAAAATAAAAGAATAAATTAATTAACTGGAGATAACAGCTAGACGGTGTCCACTCAAACAGGCTTAGCTCCCGACAATGTAGGAACATTACTTTTCTCAAGTAAATTGGTCTCAGTATGAACCCCTGTTTAATGAAGCACTTATTTTATTCCAAACAAAAAACATTTCTGGGTGGTCGAACTCACAATCAGAGATATTTTTAATTTCTTCTGTGCCTCCCCCTTTGTTACCAAACATCTCTCATCTCTAGCAACGTCTACTGAACATGTCATCTAGTGATTCTTTACACTCTTACCAATTTTCAAAAAAATGAAAAGATCTGAATTTCGCGGGTCATTAAAGAATTGCTTTCTGATGAGAAAAATGCTGTTTATGCAAAGCAATTGCTTGATAAGTTTTATTTGGACTCAACTCCGTCTGGAGCAACAGTTAGGAGGTGATATGCTGCCTTTAAACGCGGTCTTACAGACACAAATGATGCTGAATGCTCAGGTCGCCAAATTTACTTAGTTGTCCTGGGGAACGTCAAAAAGTCAACAAACTAATTTTGGCCAATCGTAAATTGAAGATAGCAGAGAAGTTTTAGACATCAGAAAACAGTGTATTTACCATTTTGCATGGACATTTGTGAATGAGGCAGCAGTGTGTGCCGCGTTTATCTACAATCTATCAAAACCAACAACGCGTTGAGGATTCCAAGCATTGTGTGCAACTATTTCAACGCAACAAAAAGGAGTTCTGCGTCAATATGTGTTAATAGATGCAATATGGATCGCCCAATTAACTTCGCAGTTATCTCAGCAGTCAGCTGAATAGACAGCAGCAGGCGAAAGCCGTCCAGAACGATGAAATACAGAAACATCAGCAGTCAAGGTTTTAGCCTCCGTATTTTGGGATGCGCAAAGTATTTTGTTCACCGATTTCCTTGAGAAAAGAAGCACCTTCAATAGTGAATATTATATAGCATTATTGGTGCGTTTGAAAGAAATAAATCGCAAAAATACTGCTACAAATGAAGAAGAAAAAAGTTCTCTTTCACCAAGATTATGCACCATGTCACAAGTCGATCGCCACGATGGAAAACCTATATGAATTGCACTTCAGATTCTTTCCGCATCCACTCTATTCTCCAGACCTTCCCCCAGCGACTACTGGCTATTTGCAAACCTTAAAAGAATGCTGCAGGGGAAAGATGATTGTGTTCTAATGAAGAGTGATATCGAAAATTGGACACCAATGACAAATTGTTTTCCAAATAAGCCATTGAATTGTTGGAGAAGCGTTGGAATCAATGCATCAACTTATAAGTAAACTATGTTTATGAATAAAGTAAAATTTTACATAAAGGTTTAGTTTTATTAGTTCGTTCCGGAACTTATTGAGTGATGTGTTAAATAATTGTGTAGCGACAACTTTCATGTTCCCCCGAATAACTTTTTATACAAAGAAAAAAAACATACCTCACTTAATAATAGACGACTACATGGTTACGGCCGTTTTTAATTGCTGTTCTTTGAAATTAAATCCGAGCCGGTCCACTATTTTCTGGGGGATTGAATTATATTTTATTGTTCTGAACAACATGAAAGGAACGATTCACAAAAGGCACTGACTATTCAGAATTAGGTATTGAGTTAGTAGAACGGGGCCTATTGATGATCATATATGATAATGGTTCTTCTTATATCTATATTTAACTTCATAAAGTTAGTTGCGTATATGTTTATAGGGCGTAAGCGGTCCAAATATGGGTTATATTTAGTTTAATTTAGTTTGATATAAAGGGAGTAAAAAGGGGATGGAAGCATTCTGGAATTTTTTGTGAATTTTTTAACAATTGGTATTAAAAATTAATTATAAAATATTTCCCAAATTTCAGTTTCTTTGGCATATTTTAAAGGGTTAAAAGGGCATAATATGGGCACCATCTTTCATTTTAAAATTAAGATATATAATAGTTGCATTGAATTTGATCTATAGTCATAAAACATAAATTAAGCAATATTCCCTGTATTTCATTTTTTTGCTTATGCCTTAACTTTTAGACATATTCTACAATCAAAATCGTGTAATACATTTTAGTCAAAATTGGAATATGGATTCTAAATATGATGTTTAGGAGCATTATATCTGGACTTTAATGTTTGTAAAGGGAGCTAAAAATTATGCGTCTTCGGGAAATATAATTATATATATATATATATATATATATATATATATATATATAAATATATATATATATATATATATACATAAATATATATATATATGTATATATATATATATATATAAATATGTATATATATATATATATATATATATATATAAATGAATAAATAATTCATTCTTTTGAATAAAATCCCGCATCGTGTTATCTGCTTTCTTAACTAATTTTAAAATTTATCGTTACACTGATACTTCAAGTGTAGTAAAATTGATCTCATTATTTGTACGCGTTATCGACATAAAAAAAAGTTTCTTCAACGAAACCAGAAGATATCGGCGATCTTTGGCAACGCCTTAAGATTTTGATGATGAAAAAAAGGAAAAAAATTGTGTGTGTTACCATGATTGAGGTTTATAAAACCGAGAATTTTAATTATAAAAATTGAAGAAATAAATCATTTTTAAAGAAAACGCATCGTTTTATCTGATTTCTTAACTAATTTTATAATTTTTTGTTAAACTGATGCTTTGACTGTAGTAAAGATTATCTCATTATATATGTATATATATATATATATATATATATATATATATATATATATATATATATATATATATATATATACAAAATTGAATAAAATTAAATAAATACATGTATGTATGTTTTTGTTTCCTTCTATATAAGTCGAAGTTCTCATAAATCCTGGGGCTAACACTTGATCTCTATATCAGATACATAGATATTCTAATATTCCATTAATATTCTCATTTACCTATCAGACGTTGAGTTAGTAAAGAAGTTAAGAACATTAATTTTCCTCTCCCCGATTGACCAGTTAACAAAATTTGTAGCATATCTTTCTTGTGGTCTCTTGGTCCTACCTAATTCCAGAATAATTCTTCTAGTCTTGTGGAGTATCCAGCTAATTGACGTCACTTGATGTAACATTTCTTGGGGAAGGTGCACCATTCCTCATATGAGTCAGTGTATAGCTGTGTGGAGGGGATTTTATTTAGGCTTTGAATACTTTTTTTAATATTTGGCCAATGTTTACTTGTCAGGTTGTCTTAAAACCCTTGTACAGAGAGACCGAAAACACTCGAGGAAGGTGTCTAGTAGATAATTAAAACTGTATATCTTTTTTATAATTTTACATCTGTCAAAGTTCTTAGAAATCAAGGGGCCCTTTCCTGGGGATAACACTTGATCTCAACATGAGATATATAGATGTTTGATAGAAACTTATGCTTTACTTCTTAAGTCTTGAGTTTGTAAAGAAGTTAAGAATGTTAATTTTTCTCTCCCTAATTGACCAGTGGATTATGTTATAATATATCTTTCCTTTGGTCTCTTAGTCTTACCGGATTCCAGATCAAGAATTTATCTCGCCTGGTGGATATATCCAGCTAAGTACTGTTACTTGAAGTAACATTACTAGAAGTTGCACCATTCCTCGTATAGGCTGGCGTGTATTCAAACTGAAGAGATCTTATTTGGGCTTCGAATACTATGTTATTTTAAGTATTTGGTCAAGGTTTATTTGTAAGGTGAAGTATCCTCATGTCAGGTTTTTCTGACAAACCGTTGTACAGAGAGACCAAAGACACTCGGGGATTGTGTCTTGTAGGTAATTCAATATCTGTTTCCTTCTTTTTTAATTTCCTTATCTTTTTGTTTTTTCTGGGGATGGGGCATCCTACGGGATGCCAGACATTCACCAGCTATTTCAGACACTCCAGCTGAGAGATTTTTTTAGATCTAACCGTTCCTTTAAGCGCAATTGTTTGTATCTCGCTTCCACTCAGTTCACCGTATATATTCGCCAGATAGTTTTTGAAAATATTTTAAATAGTCCGGTTGCTCTTATAATTACTGGGATGATGGAGATCTTCCTAAGATTCCAGTTTCTTTTCATGTCGTACATAAGACCTTGGTATTTCGTAATCTTTTTTCTTTCAGCTCTGTTTAATCCTGCATCATTAGAGACACTAACTTCAACTAGGGTTGCTACTTTCTTCTTTTTTGTCCCATATCACGATGTCAGGTTTAACAGCTCCGTTTTCTAGATATGTAGCTGTAGGGATTAAATAGTCATAGAGGATGATGTATAACTTATTTCCAACTGTTGTTTCATGTATATGCTCCCAGGATTTGCTGCTACACTGGATATTCAACTTTTTACATATAGTCCAGTGAAGATATTTTAACACTCCGTTGTGTCGAATTGTATAATAGAGAGGTATAGAGGCATTATTCATCAAGCCTTAATCTTGAGCAGCCATTATCATTCTCTTCTGATCATAGTGAAGCGATCCTCTTTTTCTAGCCAGTCTACAGAGGCTTCCTTATCTATATATTCCTGGGAAAATTCACCTAGGAAATACTTAGCACGTTGTTGGTTGGCCCATTCTTTCTAGTTTTCTAGAATGGAAGATCTTGGCGTATTTCTGGCAACGCTTGCAGGCTATTTCCGTGACAAGATTGTTGTCCGTTTCTGACTCATTTGTAAGACAGTCCTGTCCAAAATGTTTGGCCAGTTTTTCTCGGGTTTATTGATGTTGGCATACCATTATAAGGTTTGGGTTCTGGGAGCTTATCAGATATTGACCAGTGTTCACAATAGTGGCTCGATGTTGATGGTCAATTTCTCGGAGACCCATACCCCCTGCTTCTCTTAGCAGATACAGCCTTTGTAGACACTGGTTTCTGTACATTACATTGTCAACATTTTTCTCGTTTTAGTGTCTAGTCTATTAATATCCTGTTGTGGCCAATCAATAATTCCAAAGTTGTATGTTATCACTGGCTCTGGAATTTCTGGCTTGCTTTTATAACTTCGAGCTATATCTAAGATCCACTTAGCCTCTTGGTTGCATGGTCCCTCATTCTACAAACATAGGCCTCCAATACTTTTCTAGTTCCTTCTCTTCAGATGGCTTTTCCATCGTTATATTCTCTCCCAACAAATTTCGGTAGAATAGTCTTGTGTTCTTTTTTAACTGTCTCTTCTCAACTTTCGCTCTATGTTTGCTATACTTTTCTTGAATTCTTTCGGAAAGTGCTGAAATCCTGCCTTCAAGGTCCCTCGCAACATTTTAAATGCAGATGGTGTTCCTCAGCCGTCCCCGCACTGTAGGAGCAGAAAGTAATTGTTTGATTTGAGATACTTCCTTTCTGCAAAGGTTAAGTTGTTTCTGGAGCTTCAATTTACACGGTGGTGTTGTGTCGTGTGCTCTGGACTCCCATTGCTTTTGGAATTGGGAGAGTATATTCCTAACAATGTAGAGCCCTGTAAGTAACTTAGTTAGGGATATGTTGGATGGGACACATCTTTAGACAGCGATGTTTACGTTTAACATAGCAAATAGTAAAAGCTCAACATTTTTCATGAAAAATCATAAATATACATAGTTTGAAATATAAACGTTTTTTACTTACAATGCAAACCAAGAAAATTGAATTTCGCGCCCACTCTATGAATAAATAATTAAAAAACAGCCATGCTAGCCTTTTTTTCTTATTTTATTTTCGTTCTATATTCGCGGCTTAAATAGGAAAAAGAGTTGGGGGTTTTCCAGATTATTCTAGCAACAATAGTCTGTAAGATACGCCTTTTATTTAGAGTTAATTCATATTTCAGTCACGTAAATTATTTATAGTGAAATAGCTTTCGGCATTACTCATAAACAACTTACATTTTTTTAGCCTAAAACATGTTTTAGTAAATAAACAACTCAGCGTTTTTAATGTGTTTTTGTTATGCCAAGTTTCATCGTACACGTGAAACACCAAAATGTAAATTAGGTCGAGAAAATATAGTCGCCATCTAAACAAGTCGAGAAAGAGCCTAACTAAGCAAGAACGATAACTCAAGTTTATAAACATGTGTTTTAACTAGAAAATTATCAAACGAAGTTATTGTTATTTCTTAGCTAACATATTTCTCTTTGTTTATAAAGATAGCTACTATATTTTTCCGTTGCATTGCAGCGTTTAACGTGGAAAATGATGTTAACTCTGTGTAGCATATTTTCATTTGTAATGATACATTCTTCCCAGGTATAATCGCTTCTTTTTTGGACGGAGGCAATATAGTATACGTCTGTTCTTCACAATACCATCCTCCAAGGATTACCTTCTCCTATTTTGTAGAGAGTGTAGTGTACTATCTATTCTGTTGTCATGATATCATGTTCTCAAGCATAAACTCCTAGTTTTAGAAGGGTCGTTCATCATGATATAACTTTCTCAGTAATTGCCTCCTCCTCAGTGTATGTAGTTAGTTCAGTAAGATATAATCTTCTCAGCCTAGAGAAATATGCGACCAGAGTGAGCATATATTTGCTAATATATATATATATATATATATATATATATATATATATATATATATATATATATATATATATATACTAATTTTGAAAACTTTATTTTAGAATCTTTAATTGTAACCATTGCGATTCATTACTCTATCTGGAAGCTGAAACTCAGCAATGAGAACTTTATTATAAATCGAATTTTGACCGATAAAATTCATATTGGATACTCTGGATTAAATACTCCATCCTCCACTTCTTCGGATTTCCCACAGACTTCTATGCATACAGAATACAAGAATTTATCTGATTGCTATGGAACACTCAGTCTTTTAACAACACCTTAACTCCTGAGCACCTTGAATATTCTTTTCAAAATTTCTATATCTTAACAGCATTTTTGTTGACGGTGATTGTCCTATATATATATATATATATATATATATATATGCATTAATTTTCAAAGTTTGACGTTACCGGTAATATTTACATTGCCGATTTTTATCCTCTGATGAAAAGAATTTTTCTTTTAAAACCATGGAAAATGAGACTCCTTGCGTTTGAACGTTTAATATTTTAATAAATATTGTATTCGTACAACTATTTATTTTCATCATTCATCTTCTGAATTTATTGCTATATTAACTATATTGAGCTTTATATTACCACGATATATTATTTAAGGATACATCATTTAGCTTTAACTTCGTATTCAATGTTATCTGTCTATCTATCTATCTCTCTCTCTCTATATATATATATATATATATATATATAGAGAGAGAGAGAGAGAGAGAGAGAGAGAGAGAGAGAGAGAGGTTGTGTAATGTTATTATTTTAATCTAAGAGAGTAATCGATTACGTATGTAAGAGCATATCATTTTATTTCCTATAACATTATACATTTGTTTAAGCGTCTATCAATACTTGCGGTTTCACAGAACAATTAGAGCTGAAGTTATGTATTTCTTTAGTCAATGCTAAGGCCCAAATAAATATATATATATACTTTAATATAATATAATGATAGTTATACCGAAAACATTATAAGTTTCTTTGAAAACACTGTTTTCCCATACAATTGTTTCTCAAAAAGTATCCATTTTCATCATATACAAAATATCATGATCACTTACAAAAAAGGCTTCATCATTTTACCCTCATTCAGGCTACATATATATATATATATATATATATATATATATATATATATATATATATATATATATATATATATCATTGAATAGACTCCAAGGAAATACGTTGGACAGTGATGGAGAAAGCGTATGTTAGTTTGGATAATTTCGTATTTACAATTGAAAGAAGTCTAGACATTATGTTTGGATAATGTGATGCAAGTAATGTCGATAAATAAATCAAAAGTAAAGAAAATTATTTCGTTGATGAAATAATTATTGATAAATACGGACAGGAATTCCTAAGAGAAAGCTAAAGAAAACAAGAAGATTCGGTGACAACAGATTTTCTCGACAAAGCCCAAAACTACGCCCCATCCGACCCGGATGATTTAAAGAATTAACTCTCAAATGATTGATGTATACTTATAGACAAGACAAATCTCGACAAGGATTGTTTATCACAACAGACTTTTTACTAAAATGGTCGACGTTCGATTCATCGCTCCGGCAAAATAAATGCTTAAACTCTTCTTTCTTCATACTATTAAGCAAGTGTTACGGAAAAAATCTAATTATAAAAGGGATTTTGTATCTGTCTGTCTGAAGTCGAAACTATACTGTTTAAACGTGTAACAATAGTCTGAAATAGTATATACTATTTCAGACTATTGTACTATTGTAGAAAGTAAGGTTAGAGAATTTACATAAAATCAAAAAGTGTATTCTTGTGTACGATTTATATTTGGGAAAACAATCTTTAAAGAAATATTTTATAAAATATTATTATATCGATGTGTTCTAAATGTAGCTTGTCCGATTAAAATATTTACTATACTTCTCATATAAACTATCAAATAAAAATGTTTTTAATTAATTTCATTCAATGGGAAACATATATCCTTTGTTTCTCTCCTACAATAAATATTTACATATAAACTTCTTTGAAATAACTTCTAAATCTCTCGAGTTTAGGACATCGGGGTATGGATTTATGAAGGTATTTTCTTTTATATTTGTTCGATTAATAAGGGAGATAACTCAATTAGCTTTTACTCATAGATCATCGCCCTCAAATTTGTTATTGATTTTCTCTTTTCGTTCATTTTACGAGTAACTCGTAAAATGAACGAAACAATGCATCCGTTTATCGACTAGAGGCCCTTAAAATAGATTTAATAAATAGATATTTAAAATAGTGATTCAGTTTTATCATCTTGCTGTGGACTAATTCAAACTTATAGGCGTAGTTATTTCGTTTTTTAATATCTTAAGATGATCATCAATACATCGTACATCAGCTGTGGATAGAATACTTTATTTTTAGTCACCTATTATTAACTCATTCAATTATTTGTATAGCATTTAAAAGGCCATGAATCATCACCCTTGAGATATTAGCCTGTTATTTTGGTAATTTATGTTTTCCCTGTAACATTATGCTTATATGCAACTAAGACTTTAATAGATCCCTTAAACTCTGTATTTTGATGTTTGACTCTCTTTAATGCCATGCGGTTTAGTATATCGATACTTTGAAATGATTCTCTTTTTAATTTAACTCTAAATTCCATATAATATATAATGATTATTATTTGTATATGGATTAAGAATTTTTTTCATGGCTTCACTACATAAAATGATATGGCTGCCCTTTCTGGGTAGCGATATTTATGTCTTTCCTCGAGAGAAAATGTAATCAATGGAGTTCTTTGTTTTTTTGTGATTTTTGTTTGCTGCCTTGCTATGCATTTATTTGAGCAGTTCATAGATGAAAGATCCGGGATTCTCATACTAATTGTGTGAACGAAACAATCCGTAAAAATGTACCAAAGTCTTTGATTTGTAAACAAGCTCGATGGTACTCGATTACAGGGTACAGAACATTTATATGGGATTTTTAAAGGCTTAACAAAGCATTCCGTTCAGGAGCCCAATCAACACCACAAAAGATATTTTCATTCAAAGATTATTTATTTATCATTTTCAAATTAAAGAGCTTTTTACCTACACGTGTTTCACTACCAAGTAGGTCCTTGCTTGGCAGATCATCAGGGAAATTAAGAATTACAACAGCCGGCAATACACAATGTGGTGTTGCTTTAATTGAGGTCACTTAAGAAGGGAAGAAAAAAGAGTGGCCTCAATTAAAGTAACACCACGGAATGCTTTGTTACGCCTTCAAAAAATCACACACACACACATATATATATATATATATATATATATATATATATATATTCCTATTCGTTGGTGTACTGCTGATAGTTGTGGTTATGTTTACAGTATTAAGTTTAATCGCTTAATATCGGGAGATAATGCGGATATATGCATATATGTTATATGTATATTTTACATGGTGTTATCCTGCTATCATTTGCTTTTCTCTCCTTCGATGTAGCTAGTTATAAAACACAATAAGATATTTTAGTTTTTGTTTTTCAACTCAATTTTCAAAGTTAAGTTGTCAGTTATCGACTATTTGTTTTTTGTGCGTGTACTTTATCGCATCTGTTTCTATGCTATAGTTTACGATGTTTGGTTTATGTGCGTTATCTCTGTGTGCACGTGTGTGAGTTTGTGGTTTGGTTGTTTTATATTCTTTTTTCGGTTAACACGACGAAATGATAGTGGAATATAGCTATTGTTGATTGAATGACTTGTACATGCATAGCTTTTAAGATGTTCGCCTGTCTGCGTGGTTATGTGTGACGATGTTTTCGTTTTAGTCATTACACTTTTATATTTATGTTAGTTTTAATTATTTCTCAATATATGCATGTGTTTGTGTTGGAGTTGGAGGTTTACAAGTTCCATTTAAGATTTAAAGAAAACTATATTTGGGAGATATATCTCCCATGGGCATGATGTGTTTCGTTGGGTGAGTTAGCTTGGTGGATTTTCAGCTTAAATGTGTGTTTGTTATAATGTATTGTATTCTGTGTATTTTTTTTTTATTATTATTTTTTCTATCATTAGTTGTGATGATCGGTGTTTGCTTTGAATAAGATTTATGTATTTTGGATCCTTTTGTATTTAGCTGTTTAGCGTTTGTATTTAGTATTTTCAGTCGAAGGTATTTGTTCTTACGTCTGCATTATATATATATATATATATATATATATATATATATATATATATATATATATATATATATATATATATATATATAAGGTTAGTGGGAGAGAATCTTACCAGAGTGCTCGATTATTAATGAAATCAAAAAAGAGCATAATATTTATATTATAATGTTTTACAGAACGCAAGAACAACATCGGTACCGTCGGTTTGAAATCCCAACAAAGGGGACCTATGAAGGCCTCTGTATCGAAACTCTCTTCAGTCTCTGTTCATGTCCGTCTTCCCAGAAGTTCTTACTGGCTTTAGAATTGGTGTCTAAAAGGTAAACATTGCTCAGATTGGTATTTATAGTGATTTTGAATCCTAATTTTTGAAATGTTTTTATTAATTATTTTCGAAGCCTACCTAAAGTGTTTCCGTTGCAGTCGTATGAAATGTACAGACCGTAATCCCTTTTTCCCCAGTTCAGGGGAGGGGGTCATGTTTTTAAATCTTATTCTTAAATATTGTCTTAATTTTTAAATTTATGTTTAAAAACTTTATTTTTTAAATTTATTTCTCCGAGATCGGAGGTCAAAATGATATTGTTATTGTATGGACATATTTTTTCAAACAGCAAGAAAAAAACTGTTTTCGCTCGCACATGACTTAAATACCGGCATAATTTGCAGGTAGAAATACCCAATTTGTAAGAATTATGAACATAACGCGTGAACACCCTATCTTCCGGGAAGACGGACATAAACAGAGGCTGAAGAGAGAGTATTTATAGGTCCCCTTTGTTGGGATTTGAAATCGACGGTACCGATGTTGTTTTGACCTTCTGTAAAACATTAATATATATATAATTTTTACACTGCTGGTTAGCCTGTTATGTCACAACCACGACGACTATTTATTCTAATTTGATTACATCCGAGAATTCATAACCTGTTACATATACGTCAGGAAATTCTACTAGCATAACTAAACTAAGTTTATTTACTTCTATATTCGTATATAAAAGCAAGCTATCTGTTATTTTACTATCTAATTTACATAAATGTTTGTGGTCTGTACAAACACAAGTATGTAAATAAGCTTAAAAGAGAACGTCACTCTTTCTGCAAATACTACACAGAAATATTAAAAAGTATTAGAGACTGGTTGAATGAATAACTAAACTAAGTTTATTTACTTCTATATTCGTATATAAAAGCAAGCTATCTGTTATTTTACTATCTAATTTACATAAATGTTTGTGGTCTGTACAAACACAAGTATGTAAATAAGCTTAAAAGAGAACGTCACTCTTTCTGCAAATACTACACAGAAATATTAAAAAGTATTAGAGACTGGTTGAATGAACTTATATATGCTAGAAATAGATTGATATCTAAATGAAATGTGATGACTTAATAGAAAAAGATTGATAGCTAAATGAGATGTGGATGACTTGTTCAATAAATTGCAAATTACGGCTTATGAAAATGGATTTCTGTTTAAACGATAACTCAATCTCAGAACTTTGGAATAAGCTATCAAATAAAAACTTATTAAATTAATTTGATTTAATAAGAAACATATATCCTTTGTTTCTTAAAAATACATGCTAAAGTATATTGGAAAATCCTGAAGGAAGCAAACTTTGATTAACTCAGCTTTAGTATAATTATGGATATTTTCATCACTATATATAAAATCAGACACTATCTTTTAGAGTAAACGTTCCTTTTTAAAAGGATAGCGGTACTTTTTCATGACAAATATACTTGGATAATATTAATGGATAATAATTATCCTTTAGGACTGTAACATTAAAAAGCCACAAGGAACAAAAATGAAACTCGGATAATCAGATTTGAAATAAGTTATTTAATGCATTTAAGTCAGAAAGAACCTCCGTCTTAGAATAAAGACCGCTTTAAGCCAACGTTGTCTAAATTACTTGACTATTGAGAATCTTAGTTACCTAAGTTCAAAATACTCAGCTTCCTGATTTGCTGAAGTGCCATGTCTTTGTTTATCATACAGAATATTGTATGCATAACGTTTCTTTCCCTCCCTATCTCTCATATATATATATATATATATATATATATATATATATATATATATATATATTTTTAGTACATGTATTATATTAGTTTCTATAGATGTTAATCCGTTGAAACTCCAGTATTTATAAAAATTGATCAATAACAAGTAGAGCTGTTCTTAAGTATAACATTTTTATTTATACAAACATTATTAGTTACATATGGGCATACATGTTTCCGTTGTACTCTTCACAGAGAGTCCACCTCTTCAGACCAAAGAAGACAAGGAAGTGAGATGAATTTGGAAAACTTTCCTATTAAGTAATTTTTTTGTGGATGGGATATGTTTATAATTTTCACCTGTCAAGCTCATTCACAAAAAAGATTTACTTAATAGGAGAGTCTTCCAAATTCATCTCACTTCTTTGTCTTCTTTGGTCTGAAGAGGTGGACTCTGTGAAGAGTACAACCGAAATATGTATGCCTATATGTAACTAATAATGTTTGTATGAATAAAAATGTATACTATATATATATATATATATATATATATATATATACATGAAATTTATAATCAGCGTCTATTAATTTTTAAATAAAAATTCAGACTCATTTTCTTGGTCTAGATATGTTGGAATTTTAATCCCCCTCAAGAGAAATGAGGTCATTTCCGGAGGATTTCATGGAATAAAATATAATAAGTGATTTTTTCGAATTATAACCGGTTTGAAATTTCTGATTTTAGATAGGACGGCCATGAGCAAGTTGATATTTTCTATTTTACCATTAAACAAATTATTGAAAAAAACAACCAACCAAAGATTTAATGATATAATGAAGGATTTTTCGCCAGAAGAAAGAAAATTGAGTCTTCAAACTATTACTTCTGTTACGATGAATACTGTATTTACAGCGTGGTTTTCTTAAGATTACATGCGTAAAACTAATTAGATTTTAACTGGAAATGGTTCCTCATATTTAACAATATTTAACAAAAACAGCCACAGGAAACAATATTTATTGCCTATACGCAATTTTTATCGAATTATGTTCCGGACTCTTAAGTAACTTTTACACCTATAAATATTGTTTCCTGATGTTGTTTTTGTAAAGAAGGAATTGAAGATATCGACATTTTGTAATGATAACCTCTTTTTAGGCGAATATGTATGAACACTCTCAAAAACTTAGGTGAAACAAGAATATGTAAACGATGTGCTTTAGTGTAAGTTTAATAATGCTCCCTAATAAAACAAAGACGCACGCAAATATTTAGGAGTTAATATCTTCAACATAGGCAAGTTTCAATATAGCCATCCCCACCTTCCGGAGTAGACTTATAGTATCAGTTGATTGTCGTGTCCGTTATTAGTAGTTCCATTACAGTTGGTACAGATAGAGAAAGGAATAATTAAGATTATGAGAAACTGAAACTTTTACGAAGGATTCAGTTTTGTAACGCTATTATGAGGTTAAACTTTAATTATAAAAAAATCATTTTGTCTATTATGCATTTATTTACAATTGACAAAGAATTATTTAAAGTATTCTTGTAAGAACAACACGAAAGTAAACTTCCTTTGTACATACATAGAGAGAAAGAGAGAGAAAGTGATGGGGTGAAGGAATAATTAAAATTGAGGCTTTTATTGATTTAAATATCATTATTGATATCAAATATTGTTTGAATTTAAATTAATTAAAATTATTTATTTAAATATTAAATAAAACATGTGAGTTGTTAAGTATTTACAATCGGCAAATACGTATCTGAAAAGAAATTAATAAAACATAGTTTTAAAAAATCTGTTGTGTACGTTTTTTACTAATTTCTACTTACGGAGTTTGAAAAGAAAAAAATGGTTAGTTTTTAGCAAAGATTTACTTTTATTTTATTTTCGAATATTGATAACATGAATTATGAATAGTTTATTTAAGTAAATTAAAATAAATTAGTTAAATCCAGTATAATATTATGGGTTTGTTATTTCTGTATATCGGTTGAAAAAGTGTTACCATAATGGAAACATTACGTGTTTGTTAAAAAAATGATAGGAATCTGTTATAAAAAAAAGATTTTAAAACGATAGTTAAAAGTTGTAAAAGAAATGTAGATTTTTCTAAACATGTCAGTATGAGATAGGCAGAAATAGATTTTTCGGCTTTAAAAAGGTTTTAAGAATTGGTGTAAATTTTTTTGTTGTTGTAACAGTTTCAGCATGAAGTTACGTAGATGAATTTAAGGGTATTAAAACCATAAGGGAATTTGTTTGTGTTGTGCTGATGTTGAATGGAAAATGTTATGAATATGTCGATAACATTTTTTAACTTGTTTCGTGTTACTTTTAAAATTCAAATAGTCGTAACACTTTCTCGGTCGTAAAATAAGATTTAGTATTTGGTTGTATAAATGGACGTCCGCCAAAATAATTGCGTATGCGCAGATCAAACAAATAATAAAAAAACGAAGAAATTTGACCACACCCTTACGAAAACGTGACCAGTTTACTCTCTTAGAATCAATATTTTTTAATCTTTAGGTATTATATGTCGGAAAGAACGCCGGCGAAGGAGATACCGAGTATTGCAGAGCCTTTTCAGATATACAGATAGACAGAAAGACGGACAGACAGTTGCTCCTTATAGTATATAAGATATATACAACTTCAAAGAGCATTAGTGATCAAAGTCTTGCGGATTCTCTCTCTTCCTACCTAAAGCACGTGGTACAATGGGGGAAATAAGTAGCTTGTTGCCTTAAACATATCTAAAAATCAGGCTTCTCTCTCTCTTACCCTCGCATACGCGTTTTTCTTCAGTTGAAATGAATGGGTCGCTCCTAGAGGAACCCCCTTGTTTTGACAAGTTCCTAGGACTGGCTTTAACATCAGACCTAGAATGGTTTTATCATTTTACCGCTCCAAACAAATACCTGATTCTTGATGCCATCATATGACTATATAAGAGTAGGATACATCCTAAGAAGGGGTACTGTAGCCACTTCTGGGGAGGTGCGCTAAGGCCACTCTTTCTGGTCTTAACAGAGTGCAAAATCGACTAGGCAATCTAGTAATGGATGATCTCTATTTCTCTCTAAATCTCCTATCTCACAGAAGAGACGTTACTACTCTATCGGTGCTCGACTGTGTCCCAATCTATCGTTCACTTCTGTAAAATATTCAAAGCAAGAAATATACTTCTTTCACTGAAAAAATACTTTCTTTTCTTCCTCTGTGTGCCTTAAAGCAAACGGAACTTCCATGAACAGAGTTTCTGTCCAAGAACTTTCCATATTTGAAACACATAACCACATGACTGCTTCCCTTCAAAATATGGTCGTCTTAAAGTGTAATGTCAGCACATACTTGTCGAGCCGTCTACTTAAGTAGTCAAATCTTCCTTCTTCGTCCACCTTTTTCAACCCTTACGTGATGTTGTTCGTCGTTCAACTAACAATCTCATTAACGCTTATGGTCGAATGGCTTTAGGATTAGTAAATAGGCAAAGTTCTAAGAAATAAACAGGACCCCTTCCCAGTACTAACACATGATCTCTATATGAGATACATAGATATTAGAATATTCCATTAAAGTTCTCTTTTTTCATGTCAAACGTTGAATTTAGTAAAGAAGTTAAGCACATTAGTTTTCCTCTCTCCAGTTGACTATGTTTTAGTATATATTTCTTGTAGTCTCTTGGTCTTACCGGATTCAAGGAAAGGAATTCATCTAGTTTGGTGGAGTAGCCAGCTAAGTGTTGTTACTTGATGTAACATTACTTGGAGAAGGTGCACCATTTCTTCGTATGAGCCAGTTTATAGCCGTGTCGAGAGGATCTTATTTGGGCTTTGAATACTATGTTATTTTGAATATTTGGTCATGGTTTACTTGTAGGGGGAAGTATCCTCATGTCAGGTTGTCAAGACAACCCCTTGTACAGAGAGACCGAAGACACTCAAGGATATTGTCTAGTAGGTAATTCAAATCTCTCCTGTGTGTAATTCAAATATCCCTGTCTCTCTCTCTCTCTCTCTCTCTCTATATATATATATATATATATATACATACATATATATATATATATATATATATATATATATATATATATATATATATATATATATATATATATATATAAAAGACATGTTTATTTTATATTCCATTAACCAATGTTTTTATTTTCTATTTTTATCCTTTCACATTTTCAAAAACATAACATACCTGTGAGACGTAAATTCACGACTCGTTTCTCTTGAGGTCAGCCAATAAACATTATTATATAAATATCGAATCTGCTACACATCAAGATTATCAAAATAATATACAAAGTAGAAAATTTCTCAAATTGAAATATCTTGACAAATACCTAGATTGTAGGTCATTATGCACAAAAACAAAGAAAACACAAAGAAATAAACCTTCACACATTAAAAGTTCTCGAATGTTCGCGTGTGCTAACTTACTACCGAAAAAATTCAAAATAGCGTCCTAAGGAGATTCTTTCTTCGTCTGAAGGGTTTTTCTTTGTTTTTGTTTTTGCACACAATGACCCGCAGTGTAGTGTAATTTTGTGTTGCGACTTTTCAATTTGAGAACTTTTTTTCTTTTTTGAAGAAAATACTAATTAACCAGTTTCTGATAGTATATGCTATTACATATATTGTCATGATCCATATATATATATATATATATATATATATATATATATATATATATATATATATATATATATATATATATATATACGTGCGTGTCTGTACAAACGTGTACATGATAAACATATAAAGATACAGACAATGAAAGAAAGGAGCATGAATATATAAATATGACCGAGTAACAATTCCTTTAATTAACAAGTGTAAATTCAATTAATATCACTCGCAGCTATATATAAATGTGTGTGAATGTGTATATATATATTCATATATAACAATGCTTCCATATATATATATATATATATATATATATATATATATATATATATATATATATATATATATATATACATAGAGAGTTCAAGATATATAGTTTATTGATATATACATATATAAACTATGCATCCAGCAATATATATATATATATATATATATATATATATATATATATATATATATATATATATATATATATATATTGCAAGAGATATGTTTATCTATGCACAATAAAGAGTGGGCGAGTGGGGAAATTCAAGTAATCGTATATAAACTAAATAAACACGAATTATCTATTCTTCTTCCCGTTATCACATGCACATTGTAATTAATATCAGCCTAGAATGATTGCATGCTTTTGTTTGGTCATCTTTTATATTCAGCAAATACATATGATTTTAATTAACACGAATTTTGGTTTCTTTTAAAATAATTACCAGATCATGCAAGTTTTTACCGTTCACCTAACAATGAACAAACTTTATCATAGAATAAATTTCGAACGATTTCTAAGAAATAAAATTATCTTGTATTTCTACGCAAAACACCTGGCAATAGCAAGTGGATAAGAAAAACGATAAAATAAACACATGTAAAATTGAATTTTCTTTATAACAGTAGAGATGGTTTGTAAGGAAAATCAAATTACAATATATATATATATATATATATATATATATATATATATATATATATATATTCAACGTTTTTTAATATAAATTCGTAATAAACGTTTTTTTATATAATTTTATATGAGTATATAGTTCAGTCTCGGACAAGAGTATATGCCCTCTGCTACTACATATATATATATATATATATATATATATATATTATTATTATTATTATTATTATTATTATTATTATTATTTCATGTATCCACACAAAATGTTATGACGATATATAATCTTTTATGTATCAATTTTTAGTATTGACTTTAACAGTGCTCAATACGTGCGTAGAGCTAGGTAGTAAGTTATGAAAATATATTTATGACAATTAAGCTACACAGAGGCTTCCGCGTTTCATCCCCGTAGGTAAACGTCAGGATAAAATGCATTTTAGCCTGACGACTCCTTACGGGGATCAAACTTAATTGCCATAAACATGTTTTCATAACATACACTATATATATATATATATATATATATAATAATTCTGTGTGAAATAGAAGGAAAATCCCAGCAGAGTGCTCAATTAATTAAGGGAATCAGAATTAAAAGCTTAATATTTGTTTATTAACACAGAAATTTAATACAGCACATGGACGAATTGTTTCGAGCACAGAAGGTAAAACCTCTGGCTCACATCAGCATAGGAAGTAATTGGTGAAGAAATGATAGAATAATTTAATATAATACTCTCTCGATGGGCTCCCGAAACGCTGTGCATTTAACTGACATTGGTATTCTTAAACATCACTTGAAAGGCACGTTCTACCGGTTTCTTGAACCTTAAATTTTAAATTTTAAATTCTTAACTACCTTATTCGAACGCTACCTGATCACATCATCATTGTATTCGTTTAACGGGAGGTAAAGAAAATTAATAATCCAGTTTTATCCCGTTCTTCCCCGAAAATCTAAGTATATAAACAAAAATAACATAAAAAAAATGAATATTTTTTACGGGCTTTTATCTTAGGAAAGGTCAAACAGTAATATTTTATGATATGCTACGATCGATTAGCGTTGTAAAAAGAAAACAATACTTATCTGTTTAATGTAATAACATCGTTCGTTTATCAGTGTATTATTTAGGTGTAAATAATTGATTTACGGTGTCAGCGTCCTAAATGTGAAATGAAATGGTGTGTTTTGGCGATTAATTTGTTTGGAAAGCACGTAATATATAGTATGTTTTGAAGTGTGTAGTGAATGGTATTAATAAAATGATTTATTTTTGGAGCAAGTTTTTAAGGAAGGGCAGTAAATTACTAACTTCGGCAAGGCACGACGCGTTTGGGATGATATGCGTCTCATGCCTATTTAAGCTGATCACTGATTAGCTGTTTTACAAATTCTAAAGCGGTGAAAGTGTATTGTATTTCCTCGTGAAATAATTACAAAGCGGTGTTTGAGAAATGTAAGAGTTAATAATCCATAGAGAGAAATTAGCATGCTACTCTTTCTTTGGGGCATGCAGGTAGTAGAGTTAGTCGTATAGAATGAATAATATGAATTAATGTTATATGTTATAAATGTGTGAATGTTGCTGGAAACACGGTTGAGGTAAGAGTATACAAGTAGTGTTGATTTACGATGTGTTTGATGCATTAGTTTTCTTGCCTACTTTAACCGATTTAGAAGGGGGGAAAACCAACTATATATATATATATATATATATATATATGTGTGTGTGTGTGGGTGTGGGTGTGGGTGTGTGTGTGTGTGTGTGTGTGTGTGTGTGTGTTTGATTAAACAACAGGGACAATTCCTGTTTGTTTCTCAATAAATTCACCAGTTTTAGTTTGCATAACTTCTCACGTGCCTGGAGAAGACTCATGGGAGTCAAAAACGTTAGCAGTTTTGGCGAGTTCCTGTTCACATTCGAACAGAACATTAGATCATAAGTCCGTCAACATGAAAACGTGGATCAAAAAAGAAACAAGCAGAAATTGTCCCTGATGTTTAATCAAACATGCATCGATGAAAAAATGCTACCTAAGTATATATATATATATATATATATATATATATATATATATATATATATATATATATATATATATATATATATATTAGTTGTGTAGCCAAAAGTCGACCAAAGCAAAACATTCATATGCTCGGCTCAATAGATTTTCCACTTTTCAGATCAAAGTGTGTGACTCTATAACAAAAATAAATTGATTCCTATTCTGACCGAACCAAGGAAATTCGTGTCAAATAAACGCTTTGTTATATCGTTACAGCTGTTTGATCTAGAGTTACTATACAATCAAACGAGGTTTGAATTTTACAGTCAAAAATGAATATTCAGAGAAATTAGGATTTAAGATGCACAATTTATAAGACACAAATCGAATCGAAAGAACTACGCGCACTGGTCTCTTGTCTAGTTCGTCATATTATTTTGGAAAATCAGGCAGCGTTTACCAAAAAAAAATTGTCATATTACTCAAATAGATTTACCTCTCGTTATTACTTCATTTTGCTTTGAAATATATTTTTACTATTTGAATATATATTTTTACTATTTGATTAAAGGGAGGTAACTCTCAAATTGTATGTGTAGTTTAGACCTTCATTAATTAATTGGGATGAATAATTGAATATGTATTTGATGATTGAGGAAGATTTAAAGCCTAAAAATAATTTAATTTTGTTATCATTCAATTATATTTCTTTTCACATATCATTAATACAAAACATGTTGGTAACTGTCAAGTATCTGATTTGATTTAGAGTAGATATAATGGTTATTTTCATAATCCATAAAACTCAATAGCTAATTATTTAAATTAAAAGAAATAGCATCACAAATAGATATACTATTTTACCCTTAACAAGATGGAGAGATAGCAAGCAGAAAAAGACTAATTTTGCATTTTCTCTTATAATTTTCTAAAACTAACTACCTTTGCAAACTCACCTTCAAAATATCTAATCCGATCTTAATGGGTTACGTTTTTCAAGTGTATAATGCAAAGCTTTTGTAAATAAACAAATTGAGCACGGTGGAAGCGGCGGTCAATCGCTTCTCTGGTTGGCTTAATGGATAGAGCTGACGACTATCTACTCGGTTAAAAGTTCTATCTCTGGCTAAGAATAGGTGCTAGTCTAGCTGCATTGAAGAGATGTGATACAGCTAACAGTCTGTGTGTGGATGACTATATATATATATATAGAGAGAGAGAGAGAGAGAGACAGAGACAGAGAGACAGAGAGAGGGAGAGATAGAGAGAAAGAGAGATGACTATGAATAATAAAATAAATAAATCACATGTTCACAATAACAATCGCAGTAGTAGTAAGGATTTAACTGTTAGCAAAAACGTGAATACTACTCTTAAGTGAGACCCTTCCAAGATTAAAGGCGTTAAAAAACACCTAAAATAGTAATATCAATATTGATAGTAATAATAATGATAATATCATTAGAAATTATATTATTGTAAACACTGAGAATACTCTATTGCAAATATAAATTTTAAAAAACACTGTCCTATTTTGACTTTACTTCAAATCTGAATGCATGTACATTATAATACGTTCAATAATGAAAAGCACACTAAAAGAACTTCATTATGTAAACAGATTTGGACTTTAAGACGTGCTCATATCCAATAAATTATAGAATGATCCATTATTTAGAAGATCAGTTGATATCAGTCGACATCTCTGCATTGCCGAGGCTCTATTATGAAATCGAATAATAATATCTTTAAGTTATAACCCGGAGTTATTTCATCTTGTCTACATAGATGTAAATTCAAACGCTACCAACTTACAATAACTTAATTAACAAATTTAACCCTAAAACTTACATATAGACTATACACTAGTCGTATCCATGAGAAATAAATGATTACATTATATTTCCTTAAAAATTAAAATATATTATTATATATATTCAAAATAATAATGATAATAAACTTAATAATGCTTTTACACCTCGTCTCTTTCCTGGATTGCATTATATGCACTTTGATGTGCATATAATTTCACATTTAACCGAGGTATTTAACATTGAATCTACTTTTGTAGATTTTTTTTTATTTTGATCGAATATAAGATTTCCGGATATTGTTATTGCTTTTTCTCTGTGTACAATTGTAGATGCTCAAAAAATCCCATTCTGAAGAAAGACGCTGTTTAAAAAAACATAGTGTCATATTGTACACTTAAAAATTACAATCGTCTTGAATAAGCTATGAACGACGTCGATACCATTGTGTGTACTCTCTTTTTTGAATAGGATTTTAAAATATTTTAAATCTTTAAAAGTCAATATATATATATATATATATATATATATATATATATATATGTGGGGGGGGGGGGGGTGTTAACATACTGTAAAATTAAGATTCAATGGAATGGTAACCGAGTTTCCTATAACTAACACACTGCTATTTAAAAAAATATATGCAGATTTATTGGCTAGAACGTTCGTTAGTCACCGATATGGAGAACAATGATATAAGGCCTTTTTCAAGGGGAACAAAACTGCTTCATCACAGTCGGCGCCAGTCCATTTTCCTTGAGGGAATAACGTGGCTCGGCTTAAACATAATATATTGGTCTAATGGACGAAGATAATGCAGAAGTCTAAATGATGTCTCTGTTAATGTTAGATAAATCCCTCCTGAAAAGAGTAAATCGGGTAAATTCAAAACGAGTAGATTACTTAAAATGAACAAAAACATATAAATTCATCCCATTATAAATTAAATGCGCATGGCTAAAATGTGCATACATGTTTTAGTTTATGTAATAGATTATCACGGTATTTTCTAGGCTGATACATTTCTTGTAGATATTAAACAAAAATAAACCCTTTTCTTTTCTTGAAATTATATGCAAAGTTCTCGGTCGACCGATAAATCAGGGGGAATAATATGGTGTCACTATAACGTGGATTATTTCCCTTGGAATAATTTAGAAATAAATGGGGTGGATGTTATCGATTAAAAACGATCCTCATTTTCGGTGGCTCTTTATCTGAGGAACGGAATTGGCATGTTGCTCACCGACAATTTACATCCAAGGGTTAGGGAAGGGAACAAAAGCAGAATATATAGTTATATTTGGCTTTTAATGCAGAGTTTATAGGTTTCATAAAAAAATGTGTAATGGCCTCAATTAGGCATCATATGGTTTAAGGAAATTATCGCGGGGGTAAGTCAATTAGATGAAATAGTCCGGCCGAGGTTAGCTTATAGTGCGGTTGCAAACATGAGAGGTATCGAGTGAGTGCCATGGTGTCTGAGAGGTGTTGAATGAAGTTTATATGTGTACCGATATCAACTTAATAATATATATATATATATATATATATATATAAAGTAAAAAATATAAGGAATAAAAACATGTAACAGGGATTTATAAAAAGAGCGTTCATGGATGTAGCTTCCAATGGTAGTTAACGATAACAATAATATGCAATCAATTAACCAACCTAATCCATATCATGAAAATACATTAAATAGAAGTAGACCCGTGAATAGGAATATAAATGGCTCAGGAACAATAGTAAACCCTAAGATACACACTTATATTGGTGCCACAGCAAATTTAATTAAAACCCGCATATCTATGCATAATTACTCCTTCAATAGCGATGTCGGCAATAACAAAACATCACTGACTACTTTAGTTAAAAATTTAAGATCCAAAAATATTCCACACAGTATAAAATGGTCAATCCTAAAAAAATCAAACTCTTATAACCCAGGATCTAGATCTTGCGGTCTATGCAACTCAGAGGCTTTGATGATCGCCACTGCACCTAAACGTTTAAATCTAATCAACTCTAGGAATGAATTAGTTTCAAAATGTCGACATAGGAGGAAATTCAAGTATGCACAATGGAGCCCACCACCAAATCCACCATAGCTGTTTGAATGAGTGTCGGGACCGGGGTTGTCCAATTTTGGAGACGTGTTTGTTAAATCCTTCGTGCCTAAAAGGTTTAGACTTTGAAAATGCCTAAATATCTCTTTAATTTTTTTAAGTTCCAGAAGTCTAAATTTTTTAATTCTAAATATTGTAACAACTTCTTAATTTAAATAACTTCTTAATTTGAAAAAATTGAATTCAAATTAAAATATTGAAAAATTAAATTCTAAATATTTTAGCAACTTCTTAATTTTAACAATTTCTTAATTTGTAAAAATTGAAGTTAAATTAAACAATTAAATAAATTAAATTTAAATTAAATTTAAATTTCAATTTAAATTGGGATATTAAGTTATTAAATTTTAAATATTTTAACAACTTCGTAATTATTAATTTCTTAAATCCTCTAAATTATTTGTTAGGGCTAGATATCTGAAATTCGTTTATATGCTCATGGCAGACAATCAAATAGCGATTGTGGTTGGGAGGGTGATTTGAGGCTTTGACCTAAATTTATATCCTGTCCCTATGACCTACACTTATAATTTAACCCAGACAAGTAACATCCGTTCTAATATGGTCGATTCCACACATCTGTCAAAGTATTATGACGTTTTATCCTTGTTAACGTAGACAGGCAACTTCCGTTCTGATAATGTCGTTTGAATAAGTAGATGTTTAAACGAATTTATTGTAGATTTCTTACCGAGGACAGGAGTTTTCTGTTTGCTTGGCTTGTGGGAGAGTGATTATTTTTGAAAATAGTCTCATTCATTGTGATAAATTTTATCGGATCCGGAAGAAAAATGGCCGAATACATCACGTCGTTTTAATTTTATTCTAATTGGATTCACCGGAGATTTTATTTGGCCAGGGAGTTATGGCTTACACTGTTCCGATCACCTCATCAGAACTTTGCACTTTGAACATTATAATTATTCAAAACCAAGTGAGTTTTCTGAATATTTCTTATGTTTTGGGTTCATTATTGTTTTATTAATTTGCATACACATTGGATACATTTTTCACTGTCATTTACTGCATCGATTGCAAACGGTTTTCCTGCTTGGATAACTTTTTCGTTTTTGGAATACCATTAACCACTTGGATCACTTTTCAATCAACATATTAGGTGTCTTTCCTGAATATGTTTTAAATTTTAAATTGTTTGACTTGGATGAACTGTATAGCGTTAACAAAAAAAAGTATATTTTGGGCTGATATATTTTATGTTTTATATACTTTTATGTATTTTTTTATATATTTTCAAAGTTTAATTTTATTATCTGCAGTAATGTCATTGCGGTAATAGTCCTCTGGGGAGAAGAATTTTCTTTAAAAACTCATGAGTTAAGGACTGTAAGGTACTTTGCTTGTACATTGAACTCTAATAAAATGTGATTCGCACCTTATTTTATTACTTCATTTTATATTATGCTATATATATATATATATATATATATATATATATATATATATATATATATATATATAGTGGGTGTGTGTATGTGCGTGCTTATGCAGAATTTGTTATTTCGTGTTCCGTTGAATATAATGGACATTTTGCATTAATTAGATTTGTTGGTTATTCTTTCCAAAATTCTATAACCTTTCCAAAAGTTAGTGTGTAAGATTTAAAAATGTCACAAAGCAATGTGTTGTCTGGAAATTTTCATTTCTATCGCTTTCGGCTAAATTTTTTTCATCTTCTAGGAAAATGTATCCGTCTGTTTTGAGCTAAGCAACAGCGATGTGAGGTAGATGCTTCGATGTTCCGGATGATACCTCGTCCTCGCCGTCTGCCTGGACTGTTTGATCGTCTGTTGAGTCAAATACGAAAACGATATTTTCGTTGTCCAATATATGTCGTTCTCTTTACTTTCACACCCACCTACAGGAAACTGTGAACCAGGTCGGAAAGCAGGGATTGAAACTACAAGCGGCGGTGCACTCTGCTCCACAAAATAAAACCGAGCAGATCCTTCAGTATTCCCTGGTAGAGCCACCTGAGGCGATTAGCAATAAACTAACCTATTCCCAAAGAGACCAGAAGAATGAAATATTAATAACAGGAGAGAAAAAGTATGTTTCTGTTCCCTACTCCTGGAGACTGACGAAAGGTCCCCTGACTGTTCTTCGTCGACTAGTCACGTTTTTTTACATAAACTTTACGATTAAATTGCCCACACTGTTGAAATGCAGTTGATTTGGTGGGATTAGACGATTTTCTTAATTGAGATTTTAATTTCATAGGATTCAAAGTTTCTTCTCGACATTTGACGCTCGGCTTTGCGTCGTTTGACAAAAGTTCCATCTTTTGTTTACGAATGGATCACCACGTATCAAGGCCAAAAGCTACTCGAGGATAAATATGGGTTAAGGCGATGGAATAGTTGTCAGTTGAGAAATAAATACCATTATGAGACGATTGAGAATGATTGCTAGGATGGCCAAGTTCGAATACGGTTAATAACAGGAATCTGTTGACATTGAATTTGAAGACGATTATGTTGTAATCTGTAGTGAAACAGTAATGTATTCCACAGACGGGAACCTCTTGAAAAGAATCCTTGTTTGATAGAAATTGACACTACACACGGAGGGAAAAAAGAAGTTGTCTTGTACGTTATGACAAGAAAAATAGTTGTTGCTATGAATGTCTTACAAAGGGAACCAGAGATTGGAGCTCACTCGATAACCAGAATGTGTAACACAATCCTGATTGAAAATCAGCTGATCAATTGGCTTCATCGTTCACCTTACACTTAAGAATTCACATGTAACCGAGTAAGATGTGTTTATTACAAACGCGTATCGACATCAGACCCATCAATCTCTGAACAGGTATAACCAAGCTTTCGTTCGGGTATCACAAGTTGTGTTCTCCCCGTGTGTCAACTATCACCGGTCAGGCCTCCCGTTATTTTGACTGACTTCTTTTTCGAGACAGACATAATTGTTAGTTTTCTAGTAAGTGTGAGAGGGGAGATGGAATATAACAGTAGAAGTTCGTGCATGTGGCTCTCTTCTCAATTTTTGTTTAACGCACGTATCTTACTGTTCTCACCCTGTGGACACGAGATTGGTTATCAAAATATTTGACAAGCAACGGTAGCTACCTAGCCCTTATTGCATACTATTTACATTACTAACTCGTTCCAAACAAACTATTGTATTTATGATAAAATAATTAGGAAATGTTATTCTCACTCCATCCAGCTCCTTCCCTGATCCTCGGTATTTTTCAAATAGAAAACGAATACAAGTTAAGCCCACTGTACTTCTGTCGAATGTCTTCTATGATTTCTTAAACCTGGATGCATAAACAAAATCACACACTGAAGCGAAAAATTTTATTTTTTTTAACTAGTATTTTATGTTATGGCTACAAAGCTAAAATGTGGATTGCACGTAATGAATATACTATTGTAGACAGCGTCTCAGGTCATTCACTTTTATATCATTTAGTTGCGTGACTTTTATATACTTAGTAATTTTAATATTTTTTATTTAATTCGTTATTAACGACTAATGACTTCTAGATCAGCATATCATCATTCCTTAGACAAAGGCTAAAGTATTGAATGCGAAATTCCTTAATTAGTAATTAGGTTTCTGGCAGACGACCAGTAGTTTTGGAAACCATTCGATTTTGGCAATGTGAAACTTTGATCAAATTTACCGCCATTCTCGCATTCTCTTTACATTTCCCCCCCCCTTTTTATATCTATATCTCTACGCCTATCTCTTTCTCCATCTTTCTTTCATTCATCTCTCTCTTTATCTCTATCTCCCTCTTCCCTCTCACGCACACACACACACTACACACACATATATATATATATATATATATATATATATATATATACATATCTGTCATTTTTATTATCGTTATCTATAGTTCTCGAAATATATATATATATATATATATATATATATAATTTGGTATAAATAATTTTAATTTATACAAACAATTATTTGGCTACACATTGTATACCAAATAAACATCTCTATTTATTATTGATAACTTTTATATAAACACAGTACAGTTTAACTTGATTTTACCATGTGGATGTAAACTTACATGGATTAAAATATACCTAGGACAACTAATCTCCTAATATATATATATATATATATATATATATATATATATATATATATATATATATATATATATATATATATATACTAGGAGAATACTCGTCCTACAACGGATACACTTTTTTACCTACAACAGAACTGTTTTCCACACTTTTATGTCCCCTTACAAAGATTTTTAAAATATAGCGCTAAACTTTATGTATAGAAACTTTAATCAACTTTTTTATCAAAATCCGCTGGATAATTTTTATTCTATAAACTGTGTAAAGATTTAATCACTTAGTTTAACGCGTCTTAAGAAAGAATTGAAATTCAGGGAATTTCGCTAAACTGGTGGCTAATGGCTATGGATCAAATTCAACACAAGTCTAAAATATATAACTTTTCACATGTGATGGTTCTGTTTATATTACGGCCCCTCAACCTCCTTTTTAAATACTTCAAAAGAACTGAAAATTGGGGAATACTGATACCAAATACATTCACAAAAATCAGACTATCCGAATTTTCTAAAAGGGCTCCCCGCCCTCTTTGCTCTCTTTTCATGAAATTAAATTAAACTACATATAGCCCACATTACCCACTCGTACGCCTAGCAGCTGTGTTCCAGAATTCATAATGATCGGTTAATTAGTTTAGGAGTTAATCTTGTGCACACAAATATATATATATATATGCATACATAATTTCATATAGATAGAGATAAGCATTCCTCCATGTTTTATGTGTGTATCGATCTATGCATGCATGCATGCACATAGCTATATCGTTCTTTTTCCTGTTCAGTTTCTATCCATGTGTAGCATAGTCAGTCTTGTCTTTCACTGATAAAATCGTACTATGTAATGTCGTCAGTGACTTTTTTAATGAGTTTTTGATTCTTATACCTCGATTCTTCTCGCGTGTTTGTTAAGTTGGGCCGCCATGTTCGTCTAGCACCTGTGACGTCATGCTGTCGGGAGTAGTTGGGTTAGGGTTAGGGTTAGTTGGTTGCTACTGATATTTGTGTTATGCCGAGAGAGTTAAAAATAAATTTCATTCGGACATTTTCTCTCCTCAAAAACCAGAAGGTTATTTTTGTGTATGAGGCAGATTTCAATTCATTGCGATGTGCAGTTGTTGTCATTAGAATTAGAAGTGGACGAGACAATTAGACAGCTTATCTCTTAACTACCGAGATTCTTAATCCATATATTAATAGTGTGTCTCTTTGGTTGCTTTTCTGGGAACTAAACTAGCTTAACCCAAGCAGTTTTTTTCCAATATATGACGTCATTTTCTATATTCCTGTCTTTACTTCCGTTCTTACGATCCGTAAATCTTTAGTAATCTTACATTTTAATATGCGTAACCTGTTAATGTTCTTGCGTTGGCTTTTGTCTTGCGCTACGAATATCACCAGGTAATAAAAACTATCTAACTACTTGACTTGCATACATTACATACATCATTGTATTATGTGTTTATTACTTCCTCTCTATCTATCTATCTATCTACCTCTCTCTCTCTCTCTCTCTCTCTCTCTCTCTCTCTCTCTCTCTCTCTCTATCTGCAACACTGCGGCGATAGTACAGGTGTAAGAGCTTGATAGACAATACAGGACCTATCAGGTTAGAGACTCAATTTTGCATCCAATCTAAGATAGAGAGACTGGTTCTTTGTGTACCAGCCCAGATGTGGAAACAATACATGGACGAATGGTGACTTAATCGATATATATGATACTGGCAGGTGTGAAAAGTTTACTAGCTAGGTAGAGGAATTCCACGTTGTTTTCCGAAGACTTGGCAGTCTCTTCTATGTATTTATTCCAATTCATGTTCTGTCACACAGTGAAAACATAAAAATTATGTTTACTTTAATCAGATGATTTGTATAATTTGCTCATCAAAGTTGGCCCCTCGACTCTAATGTGCGTTTTTCTCTTTCGCTGATATGCTTCTTTTCACTGCTAAAAGGCCTCAGCTTCTTCTTTGCTCCCTATATATGGTTTTCTGGCTTTCGGAACAGGCCCCTTGATGACCTCCTTGACTTTTTGAATAATATAAAAGAGTGACACGGAAGAAAATAAGGCGAATAGGCAAGTTGTTCTAGTACGGTGATGATCTTTTTATTTATTGCTCGGTGTTCATTGTTCTTTCTTCAGTGCTCATAGCTGAACGACCTCTAAAAGAAGAGGTATAAAAAAGAATGCAAAAAAAATAATGAAATGATTACAGAAAACTAAAGTTAGAGTTATGTACTCCCAAGATATAAAGATAGATGATAACACAATCCAATTATCCTTATTAGATAATACAGCGCACGTCACACTCAGTCCTGTTATTTGGTCAAAATACAAATTTTGTATAGATAACTGAATAATAGCGTATAGATTACTGAATAATAGCGTAAGTAAATGCTGTCTTACCAAACAAGAATGCCTTCCTCGTGTGGCCTTATCTCGGGCACACGTCAATCATTGTTGGCCGCTTCAGCTTGGAACCAAGAGGAATAAATAATTTCTATTTGACTTTAATCAAAATCTCACTGGTTTCATTTTTTGTGAAATTCTTTTCTAATTTATTGGCATGTCCGTCCGTCCGTCCGGATTTTTCTCTGCAACCATCCATTGAATTTCTCTGAAATTTTGCATGAAGTTGTAACTTTGGTCAGGTTAGAAAGTGAAAATCTTCGATTTTTGAAAAAAAATCTGGTTAGCTCCCCCCAGGGGTCAAAAGGCCCCGAAATGGCCAAAAATGACATTTTTTGCCCCATAACTTTTCATCCATCCATTCAATTTCTCTGAAACTTGCCCAAAATGTGGAGGCAATTTTTCCTAATAGAAAATAAGTATCAAAAAGTATTGAAAAAATCTGGTTCGCGCCCCCAGGGGGTCAAAAGCCCCCCAAAATGGCAAAAAATGACCCATTTCTTCCATAACGTTTGATCCATCCATTCAATTTTTCTGAAACTTGGCCAAAATGTGTAGGCAATTGTTCTGGATATAGAATGCGCATTCTTGACCTCAGAAACTTCTGGTTCGCGCCCCCAGGGAGTCAAAGGGGGGTCAAAAATGCCCCAAATTGCCCAAATTTATAGCATTTTACACTCGCCACATCGAGTAACATACAGAGGGGGACCACGCACGGGCGGCTTGTTTTTCATGTTCTATCACATTTAAACTTTAATTTTAGAATAATATGTCAACACAAACTCACCACTTGGTCTAGTTATGCGATTAAACGTCAAGTAAAGGCGGATTCACGATCAATTATATAGGCCGTTATCCATTTAGCGGGTATATACATTTTTAGATTATACGTGTAATTTGTGACCCGTCGTAAACAAGGACTTCACCTTGTTTCGACTAAAAGTATGTTTAAAGGTTCATACACATGAACTTTTATCTCTATTTTTATAAACTCAGGCATTTCTATATATTTCTATATTTGTATTACACGATTCATTCCTAAACTAATTAACCGATTATTATGACTTTTGGGACATAACTGCTAGGCGTGAGGCGTCGAAATGTGTACTATATTTCGTTTAATTTAGTTTTATTCGAAGGGAGTAAAAAAGATGTGAAAGCCCATCGTCAACATTCAGACACTTCGGATTTTTGTGAAATTTTAACAACAGGTATTATACATCAATTAATAAATATTCTCCAAATTTTAATTTCTTTAGGGTATTTTTAAGAAATATTAGGGTCATATAATGGGCACAACCTCCCATTTTAAAATTTAAATATTTTAGATTTGTATTAAATTTGATCTATAGCCATTAGACACCAATTAAGCAAGATTCCCAACTTTCAATTTCTTCTTAAGAGCGTTTTATTTTATATATCTTCTAGAATCAAAAATAATATATTTTGATCAAAATTAGAATAAGGATTGTAGACATTATATCTTGATTTTAAACTTCGTAAAGAACCATAAAAGTGGTTTCAAAATGTTTTCTCCGGGGAAATAATTGTACCTGCCCTGGGACCGGTATTCTACTAGTATTTAGATAAATAGGCATTGAATATTCTTTCGTTAATGTTCATACGTGGCTCACCAATCTACAGCTGTTCCTATTAATAATATCTATGTCTATATCGATGTCAGTCACAAACATTTCAGCTGCTTTTTCAAAAAGGCGGTATTTTTGCAATGAGCCATACCCTTCGTTGGATACGAACGATTTGACATGAGAATCGAGCCGTAAATAAGTAGGTTTGCATGTTTTTGACACACACCGGTCGGTACATTAGTATCAATTTATGCACTTATTCTCTGGTTTGTTTTACTTTTTTCTCTTATTCATTCGTTCAGTTTATTTTGTGGTTTTAGTTTTTGGTTCATTTTCTCCGGCTCGAAATACATTGACTTAAGTTATTGTTTTTAAGTCGAACTAATGTACAGGTTATACGCTTTGTTTTAATGGCTTCTCTTTCCTACAGCTTTAAGAAAAATAGTTTTTATTTATTCATTCATTTATTTATGACTATATTATACTAAAACAGGCAATAGATATTTTGTAAACAGTGTTTTCTTCGTTTTTGTACTTTAAGCAGTTTTACTTATTTCTTTTCGCCCAATTCTTCAAATGCATTTTTCTTATTTTATTTCATTTCTAAATTTGTATTGTTTCTGTTTCTTTTATCAACTTTCTTTTCCTGTTTTATTAACATTTTTCTGGTGATAATATTTTTATATTTTTCTGTACCGCCATTTTATGCCGTTCATCTTGCCGCCATTTTTTCTTGAAATATTTTTTCTACTTTCGTTCTTCGTCTGCTTTCTTTTATCGTTACGTTTTTGTTATACATTATTTATTATTTCTTTTAACTATCGTCCATTTTTACTGTTCTAATTTTCTGTCGTATTTCTTTTTGTTCTTAACTTCTTTTGAGGTTTATAACTTAAATTTCGTTTTGTCAGACATTGACTATGTTTCCTATCAAAACTACCGGAAGTACCCGGCGTTGTCTAGACGGCAACATCGTAGAAATCAAATATCATCAAAAGTAACAACATATATGCATGCATGTGTGTATATATCTGGTTTGGTTATCTTCTATGGGTTATTCATAAGAGTATCGGGTATTCTCATTGAATCTCGCACCATAATCAGTTACTTAAATAAAATATCGCTGTGACACTCTTATTAAAAGAAGGACAGGTTTATTTTTTACTGGCAGTGATTGAGTCTGTTTAGGGCGAATTTGGCTCTGAGAAATAGAAACAATTGCTACTTTGAGTGGCTCTTTTTCTTTCTGGTTCTTTCGTTCAGCGAGAAGTCCCTCTACATTATTCTTCGTTTCGGGAGATAAAGGGCCCTCTGGGAATTTATTAAGTTGTTGTTGTGATGCTGCAATTCCCTACATATACAGAGAAACCCAAAACTACCATGTTTGATGTCCTGGCACGTGGTTTGCTCACTGAGAAAAACAGCAGTTTTTGTAAGAGGCTTACTTTTTAATGTAGCGTCAAAGGCTTCAATGATAAAAATATTTAGTGGGCTAAAGGAAGGGATTTTTAACGCAAAAATGTGAGCGATCACATTGTGAAACCATAAACTAACAATAAAATATATGGAGAGAGAAGAAATGGCAAGGAATTACATGAACACCGGAGGTAAGAAGAAAGGGGGAGATAACTAGGAAAAGCTTAGCGATAAATATATGGAGAAACAAAAAGCAAGAGACGACAAACAACATTGGAAGAAAAAGTAGTATGTAATAATAATATTATTAATCATGTGCTCATTTAAATTATGCTACAAAACGGAAAATGAAGCAGATATCTATTAATGGATGTAGTATCACTTAAATTAAATTATGTTTTTCTCATTTGTATTTGTATATGTTATTGTACGTTTATTATGCGTGTATATGAATTGTTTTATTTTGTACATATATCTGTATTAGTATTTTAATTACTGCGTTAAGTATATATGGGTATTTATGTGTATGTATGAGTACTTCTTACGTATTTGTATGTATGTATGGTTTAATGTGTAAACATACTTGTATGCATGTGTTTGTGTACTTATGTATATGTTTATGAGAATATATTTACGTATTTTTATGTATTGCATATCTATTGTAAAAAACGAAATGCTCCGCTTAGTGTCTTAGGGCACGTTAATACCACCGAGAGATGTTCCATTCAGCCTTCGTTTGAGGCATGTATCTAGCAGATGGAAAACTGATATAAAACCTGCAGCGACTGTTTATACAATGATGTCATTTGAGAAGGTGGAAGTCGCTAAGAGATTGGTCCTTTGCAAAGTCTTTCATCACTGAAAAAGCTACACGCATTAGAATTGCTTGAAAACTTAAATTAGTCAAGCAATGGAAATTCTTGAACACCAGTTGTGACACTGATTCGGCATCTTGCATTTAATTGTATTTACACTAATTGGTGATATTATGGAGTTTTTCAAGCTGCACGTGACTATACCGTAATAATATATATATATATATATATATATATATATATATATATATATATATATATATATATATAATATATATATATATATATATATATATATATAATATATATATATATATATATATATATATATATATATATATATATATATATATATATATATATATATATATATATATATATATATATATATATATATATATACATACTCGGTATTTACAAAGTTAAATTCCTCCTTAATTATTAGCTAATTTGCGGTGGCCAACGAGGGAACGCTCTTGACTACGAATCAGTGGCGATTTGTGACTGGAGTTCGAGCCCGCCGACGGTCGGAAATTAACTTCCTACACTGAAAGTTGCGTTAGCATGAAACATCGATGTCTGTAGGTAATAAATAATTAATATTTATTTATAAATATTATATATATATAATATATATATATATATATATATATATATATATATATATATATAATATATATATATAATATATATATATATATATATAGATATAGATATATATATATAGTACACTACCCTTCCCCCAAAGAAAGGAGAATGTAATGAGGTGAGGATTATATCGTGAGAAACGAACATATACTATAATAACCTTCTAAAATAAAGGTGGTAATACCTGAGAAGATCCCCCGGTGAAAAGAGAAAATAATGCCTGCGAGTACGGTATCATGGCAACAGAAAAGAGACTACACTCCATCCCCCCCAAAAAAAAAAAAATAAGGAGAAGGCAGTCCCTGGGAAGATGGTATACTATTAACAGTACACATACTACATCACATTACATGGGGATGTAATACTTGTGAGGATACCCCACCACCGTGAAAAAGGGGGAGGTATTTCCTTAGAGGACAGTCTTGTGACAACAGAACTGATACTACACTACCCACCCCTATTAAAAGATAATACAATAATTGATTAAATCAGGATTTTTTTTTTCATATATTTAAAAATGACTCGTCATACAAACATTATTTTTTATAGTTCTTTAGCCTTTTAGCTAAGATCAAAGTGTAGTATTTGTTCTCAACATCCAGCAACATCAGATGTTTTACTATCGTATAAACGATTGTGTAAGGCAAATTACAAAATGTATATTACATAATATTATTTATTAGAAACTGTTTGAAAAATGTATATACAAATGAGGAATACCTAAATTCGTTTGTGAATGTTTGCAGATTACTATATCAACAGAATTACAAAATCTTATGTTGTATCATAGAATTAAATAAGCATAAGCGTTTTTGTTTTAAATATAGTTAGGATAGGTAGAAAAACTTTCGCGTTTATTCATTTAGATGTGAACAATTTAATTGTTTTTAAAACACTAAATATTATGTCTTCTTACTGTAAAAATAATTGTCAGTTAACTGTACTTCAAATCAACAAAACGAATGTTACTTTTTGAAATGTAATTTTCAGTCGACGGGACGAGATAATTTGATTGTGGAATAATTCATATTAAAGGAGGTAATTTCAGATTTGTTTACCTTAGCGATATCAGATTAATCGCAAATCAATATTTAAAAAAAGTGTGAAGGGTGATAACGTACGTACGAAGATGAAATTGTCTTATTGAGTATTATTATATAGATTCACAAAATGATAACCTTACGTTATCGTCCTTTGTGAAGATCGAGACTTTATTTTCTGGGCGAGTTTATATTTCGGCGTTTCACTTTTACGATAAAAGTTGCTATAACTTCAGTGTGTTTGATATTTGTGTGAGGAGGAGGAGGTACTAAAACATAGTTTAAGTTAAAATAAGTTGTTTGGGAAAATGCCGAAACCCATTTCACTCTATATAATGTACGTTACTGAAATAGGAATTAACCATAGCGATACTTGTAGATAAAATTTATCGACATTATTTTGTTTTCTGTTTGTTTTCAACATTAATTAAATAGACCTTTATCTTGTTGTTTTTCTTTTCTCTGTTCAACATTTTGCGTCGCTTGTTAGTTTTAAAAAATTTTATAATGTATTTTGAAAACAAAGTTTCAAAGAAATGTGTAATTCGGTTTTAATATTGATAAGAAAATACTAGCGAAAAATTCATCGTAGTAAACCTATCTCCTACAAAAATGATTAAAAAAATCATTCATCTTGCATTTCTTTTTTTTTCTCTCTATGTATAGATTTATTATTGTTATCGCTTATGTTTGAATTCATGTTTGTAAACATGACGTAAATCGTAAATCTATGATGTCACGCCAAAGCTATAAATATTTTGTTACGGTAATGTTTTAAGCTCTATTTTTAAGAAAGTGCAACTATGTCAGTTGGTGGAACGTCAAACTGAAGATATCAAGGTTTCGGTTTCGACTTCCGATCATGGCATCCACTTATTTTGGGGGAATTGATTATTTACTATTAATGCAATATTTTCCATTTCTAAAATTAGTTAAGATTTCTGATGTTTCAAAATGAGACAAATTTCTTCAATATATTTATTACGTTCAAAAAAATGTGACTGGTGGACAGACGGACAAACGGAGAAAATATATATTTATATAAGAAGAATCAAACTGTTCGACTAGCTTTGAACGCCTTCGTGATCAGTGCACTAAGTCATCGATCTTCGTCTATTTTTTTTCTATTTTCCAATTTCTTATTCCTTCTTTCGTCTCTTTTAATTCCCTTCTTAGTGTCTGTTCTTTCATTTACTTACATATACTTTCTACTGCTCTTTTATTTTTATTCTATCTTCGATCTTTTCTTTTTTTCTTTTCTTCATTTTTTCTTTTCTTCATTATTTTCTTTTATATCTGTTCTGTTTGCTTTTTTGTTATTCACGTTCATTCCTACTTTGATATTTTCTGATTTTTTTTTACTTTTGAATTTTTAATTCGTTTTCTGTCTTTTCTTGTTGTCATTTAATCTCGGTCTGATCAACTTTTATTCATTTTTTAAAGACGTCTGTCTTTTTCACGTTCTTCCTTCTTCTTACTTACAAATATATGCATACATGTGTAAAATCATTTGTGTCGTTTTGTTTTACATTTTTGTATGAATATTGATATTGTACTTGTACAGAATATGGTCCCCAGAAATCCCCGATTAATCGAGTATAGACGCTGCCACTTCCATTCATTTCTGTTTCATTGTGAATTTTACATAATTTAAATATTAAGCTAAATAAGAAAGTAGTAAATAACATTAAAGTTATTTTTATTATTGCTTTCTCTACTCATTTATCGACGAAATTATTTTAATATGTATTAAAATAAAAGCAAATAATTATAAATCGATTATACTCGAAAATTGTGTATCCAAATTAGATTTGAAATATTTCTATGTAAATTAGCTATGACATTCATTGTTTAAACCAGTATTTCTGTATATATATGAATTGAAATTTAAAACGGAATAAATTATACTAACGGTCTAATATAATAGCGGTATAAACTCAGCGTTGTCTGTGTGGAGATATAATGCTAGTCATGTTTACAATTTTGCATTGAAAGAAAAGTTTAAAATAACATTTCCAATATGAGGTCAAGTAATAACAAAACTGCCAAGGGGATTATGTCCTTAAAAACTGTGTTTCTTAACATTTCTGTAAAACGATAAATGGCTTGAACAAATCAAAACGAATTCCTTTTAACTTAAATTATTTTAAATTCAATAAATGAATGTTCCTTTTCTGTCTAACACATATACGTACAAATATTGTAAATGGTTTCAATTGATAAATTATGTTATGTCTGATAATAGCCGCTGCTATCGGTTTAAGAATAGAGCATAAATGATCAATGAATGAAGTATGAGATGTAACCCTACAACAATTTACAAGCTTGATGATGATTTAAAGCGATGATTGGCCGATGTTTAAATCCGCAACTGTCATGACCTACCAAGTTTCCTAGAGCAGACAACTCCCATGGAGGTGAAGTCAGAGATATTTCCCTTGCATATTATTTAGGTTAATAGCCTAACAGATTACATTAATGGCCATCTTCTATTTTATTTTATTATTAAAGGAACGAATACAAATAAAAAGAGATGAAATAAATAATTTAAATGGCGATACGGGAGAGAAAGAAAAAGTAATTTGTTTTTCTCTTCAATAATAAAACAATTATGTGTTGATTTTTTCACTTTGTCGTATTCTTTGATTCTATCCAGCCCCGCGAACTAAATAAATCGTTTGTTCAGTAATATTACCCGCGCAAACAATTACATCTAAACCAGCTTAATACATAACTTACTAACATATTGATTTAATTTATTAAAGTAGTGCCTACTTTAAATCGAATTTTTTTAGATAAACACTTTTAATCAAATTAGAAATTAATTGTATATGACAATATTCAAGTCAAATAAATTTAAGTTAATTTTCAACATTTCGTCTGTTTTGCTTGTTTATGTTTATTGTTTACATATGATTTTTCCGGTGTTTACGTAACGGTAGTTTTTTATTTTTCTTTGTGTATAAATATTAAAAAAAGAATACATCTTAAGAAAAGCAAAATAAAACATTTTCAATTATTAAAATTGTGATATTATTTGGAACATATTTTAAAAGAATACATGACAACGTCTTCTATTTATGAAAGAAGGTAATAACATTGATTGACTTTTATTAATGAATTAAATTTATATTAATTAAAACAACTAAAGTAACATTTTAAATTATTCAAAATCTAGTACAAAAATGCATAATTATTTATCCTGGGTCTGTGGCGCGGGCTCTTCCATTCATTTCTATTTCATTGTAAAATTTACTTAATTTACTAAATAAGAAAGTAAATGAAATTTAAGAGTTCGAATGAAAAACGTGATAGACGCCATTTTCAAAATTGCGAAGCTATCACAGCATAAAGTGTTTCGTTTCAACACCTTACCACACCCGAAAATCATGGTTTACATGATGTAAAATCGGAATAATGTTTCTTTGATTTCAATTAAAATACGCTTTTAGTTGAAGTGTAAATTTATTATGTTCGTCCTTTGATTTTTTAATTTCTCAATTAAAAAAATGGATTTTTTGCGTTTTTCATTCGAACTCTTCAATTATAGTTATTATTTTTCATTGATTTTCTCTTACGATTTATTTACGAAATTATTTAGAATATCTAAGTAAAAGCGAAAAATTAGTCATCAAAGGTTTTTTAAATCAATATGTTAATTAGCTATAACATACAGTCTGTGAATCCTTATTTTGATGCATAAATAAATTGTATTTGTTATTAAAACAAAATACATAAAGCAAACCGTGTAAATAATATAAATTATTATTACTTGAGGATTTTTAATAACACGTTACAAACTTAGCGGGATTGTAACGTGAGTAGTGATATCATTTATGTTACAGACACATAATCCCCATTATAATAAGATTTATTTATTTCATATTTTGTCTTTTTTCTTCTTGTTCCTTATTTTATTCTTTTCGTACTGCAATCTTTTCTTTAGTGTATTTAATCTTTCGATTAATTCCATTCTTTTGTCTTTTTTTTCTTTTCATTCAATTCTTTCATCTATTTTTCATCTCTTCTATTTACCGCATTTTCCTTCTTTTTTATTAGTAGTTATTATAGTTTTTCTCTGCTTTCTCTCTTTTTCAATTTCTCGTTTTGTGTCCTCGTGTCTTTTTCCTGCTATCGTATTTCGATTATTTAGTCTGGCGTCCTATACTGAGACAATGGCCCCTAGAAAACAAAATGTCTTGCAGGTGTCGAAATAGCGGGACAAACATATTGTTTGCTCTAAAACCAGTACAAGACTTACGGAGAAAACCCCACGTTGTTTTCACGGTTTCTGCTCGAAAAACACAAGTACTTAATTAAATGATATCACGTCATTGCAGGGTGTCCGAACAAAAAAACTATATATCATAATGGCAAGCACATGTCGCATGGGAACAACAATACAAGGTATCATTAAATTGATTTCTTTAATCGGATATATATAAGACGTAACTCTATGTATGTCTGCTTAACAGATTACATGATTTCACTATTCAATGCAGACATAAAACCCATACCAATTATAAATCATCGTACGCTGATGTGTGACACAATGGGGAGTTTGTTGGTGAAAATATTAATTGATGAATTTAGTTAAATTAATTATTGAATAATCAATTGAAAACTATTGGAAGTAAGTGTACATTTGTAGCATGAAAATATCCAAATAAACAATGTTTAAAGTTCGGGTTTTTCTTTAAATATGAAAATTCATTTGCTGACAAAACCCAGGTTTTATTTTTATAAATGTCGCATCTGTATCAACAATTGATGAAATGGCTGTAATTTTTTAGATTAAAAACAATTTTGCTTTTTATTAGGTCTTGTATTTTTGTCGTAAAATATCTAAAAAAAATGTATATATATATATATATATATATATATATATATATATATATATATATATTGATTTATCCCAAAGAGATGAACACTATTCCAAACATATATTCATTAGTTATGTTATTGATTTTGATAAATAGAGCAGTTTTATCATTTTAATGTTTTTAGGTCATTTTATGTTTCTTAATTTTAAAATACAAAAAAACGTTAATATTCGACATTGTTCGGATAACGATTACATATAGTTTTAGTTTTAAATATTGTTTATAGACCCCAGTATGACTATGTATAGTCTATGTGACCCGCTGTTATGAATAGAATCCGTATTCCAAATTTGAATGCGTGCATGTGTGCTTGTGTATATACCGATCGTATTTGACCAATCAGGTTTAAGGTCACATTCGCTATGAGACAATATAAAGGAAGAAGTTGCCAGTAAAAGATGTTTTTCTTGAAAATCCCCAAGTTCGAGACTTCATAGCAAATAACTTGATATATCATCGATCGTCATTCTGCGTCGAGTCGAAAACATCCGGACGCTGAGATTTAACGTACGTCTTGCTTGCTTACAACAAAGCAGTTCGTCTGTGTTTGGCCTTTAGGTTTTGTTAATAAGGAGCATTCGACAAACCTCGACTTTCGAAGTTATTGTCTAACAATTACAATGGAGTCACGGGGAAAAAATCGTGGACTTCGAATGTTTGCCTCAATGTCTGCATTTGCGTGTGTTACATATGTCTCTTTGGAATATTCTATGAGTTTGCGTGTGTTATTCTTCTCTTCTCTCTCTCTCTCTCTCTCTCTCTCTCTCTATCTATCTATCTATCTATCTATCTATCTGTGAAAGAATGTAAAAGTTGCTTAACCTTTACCATGAAAACCGTAGATGTCACTTAGACTACTTTTTTGTTATATAATCAAATGGTATCTGCATCAATTTGAAACACCAGTTTCAAAACGGCCATCACTCTATTCTTCTTATTAATCCGTATTTCAATTCTCTCACTCTTCTGAAAGCGTTTTAATCATTTCCTCGAATGATAATTCACTACTGTGGTACATATAAGTAAATTCATATCATCCCTTGTTTCAATAACCGGCATAGCTACGTAAACAAAACATACGTAAACAAAACATACGTAACAAAAACATAGCTACGTAAACAAAACCTCGGTATTGAATTCTGCTTCGTGTGCGCTTCATTCCGATTAGTGATGAGTCCTTTCAGATATTTCAAGTTTGTTTCATTTGTTTCAATCAAATTCAGATATTTCAAGTTTGTTTCATTTGTTTCAATCAAATTCAGATATTTCAAGTTTGCTTCATTTGTTTCAATCAAATTCAGATATTTTAAGTTTGTTTCATTTGTTTCAATCAAATTCATATAGTTTAAGTTTGTTTCATTTGTTTCAATCAAATTCAGATATTTTAAGTTTGTTTCATTTGTTTCAATCAAATTCAGATATTTTAAGTTTGTTTCATTTGTTTCAATCAAATTCAGATATTTCAAGTTTGTTTCATTTGTTTCAATCAAATTCAGATATTTTAAGTTTGTTTCATTTGTTTCAATCAAATTAAGATATTTTAAGTTTGTTTCATTTGTTTCAATCAAATTCAGATATTTTAAGTTTGTTTCATTTGTTTCAATCAAATTCAGATATTTCAAGTTTGTTTCATTTGTTTCAATCAAATTCAGATATTTTAAGTTTGTTTCATTTGTTTCAATCAAATTCAGATATTTCAAGTTTGTTTCATTTGTTTCAATCAAATTCAGATATTTTAAGTTTGTTTCATTTGTTTCAATCAAATTCAGATATTTCAAGTTTGTTTCATTTGTTTCAATCAAATTCAGATATTTTAAGTTTGTTTCATTTGTTTCAATCAAATTCAGATATGTTAAGTTTGTTTCATTTGTTTCAATCAAATTCAGATATTTCAAGTTTGTTTCATTTGTTTCAATCAAATTCAGATATTTTAAGTTTGTTTCATTTGTTTCAATCAAATTCAGATATTTTAAGTTTGTTTCATTTGTTTCAATCAAATTCAGATATTTTAAGTTTGTTTCATTTGTTTCAATCAAATTCAGATATTTCAAGTTTGTTTCATTTGTTTCAATCAAATTCAGATATTTTAAGTTTGTTTCATTTGTTTCAATCAAATTCAGATATTTCAAGTTTGTTTCATTTGTTTCAATCAAATTCAGATATTTTAAGTTTGTTTCATTTGTTTCAATCAAATTCAGATATTTTAAGTTTGTTTCATTTGTTTCAATCAAATTCAGATATTTTAAGTTTGTTTCATTTGTTTCAATCAAATTCAGATATTTCAAGTTTGTTTCATTTGTTTCAATCAAATTCAGATATTTTAAGTTTGTTTCATTTCTTTCAATCAAATTCAGATATTTTAAGTTTGTTTCATTATTAATTTTAGCGTGAGAGTGACTAACCCTGCTACAGCAATAATTCATTTCTGTCGACCCGGAACACCGTAACAGAAGTAAGATATAAATCCTATTAGAACCACCTTTCAGTGTTGCATCGTGTGATACATGACGTCATATTAATTACTGTGCGGACAAGTGATTGAGCGGCTATTACAACAACAAATCACTAAATTTCGTTGTTTGATTACAAAATATACAAACATTAAAATATCTTCTTGATGTAGACATTCATACAATATACATAGCAAAACAGGTCACATATTTCTTTGTTTTAAACTAAATATAACTAACAAGTACGCACTATTTTTCAGCTTAGAATATATTACCAGCAATTACATAACCTCACAAGAAGAAAAGTTAAATGATTGAGAAAGGAGGGTTCGTAGCCCCACTGGATAATCTTCAGCATCATCATAGAATCTAGGTCGAGTGTAGTCGTCTAGAGAATAAGTTGCAAATCGAACAACCCATCGTTATGAAAACGGAGATGACAGTGATTAGTCAACAACCCATCGTTATGAAAACGGAGATGACAGTGATTAGTCAACAACACAAAAGGAATCAACGCCCATAAAACGATATATACTCATTTTATTTTCATTTACTTTTTTATTTTTCATTTAACTTTAATTTACATATTTACATATTTATTAAAGCCAAAGACGGTTTTTGTCAAAGTTTTCTCTTACTCGCACACACACATATGAGAGCTCATATACAAATGATTTATTTAGAAATTATACGTTACATACTTCAGAAATGTACCATGGTCTCATTGGAATATACTGACCTTTTATTTGTGTTCAAAAAATCGTTAGAACTTATTCAAATCATCAACGACTCACGAAATGAAAACAGATTGAATAATGGAGTTCAAAGATCACCATAACATATTCCGGTGAATTCGCTCAGGCGTCCCTTTTGGAGAAAGTACCGAGTCTATTGGGGCGAACTGTATGTTTATATGGGTTCTAATGATAACTAAGTATTATTTAGATTAGTTTAATGGTTGATAATGCATGCTGTGTATTCTTCTTCTTCAATGATATATTCATATTTAGGGATGAGAGTGTATGGTGTATTTTATGGGTCGGTGAGTGGGTTAGATTTTGGGTGGGGTGTATTCCTGTTATTAAAGGGTTTAAGTGCTATATTTATATTACTTTTTTATAATTTTGGGATAGTGCTTTTATTTTAGTGCACAACTATTGTTATGATTCTAGTTTATTAAGTATGTGGAGCTTCGTGTTAATTGAGGGGGTATCTTTATCAGTGAGAAAAGTTTCCTAATGAATATCAAAATAAGTGTATGAGTCAACATAGACTTGCAATCATCATGTGTGGTGCCTGTATGGGTTCGTGTGGGATCCTTGTGTTTAATTAACTCTGTTAGCTTATATATAATAGCATTTATGAGCCTATCCGATGATCTGTGTGAATCGGTAATGTTTAGATCATTGTCATATATATTTTTTCTTTTTACTTAAGGTTATTCTATGAATATATTTCTGGGTATCATATTATATATATATATATATATATATATATATATATATATATATATATATATATATATATATATATATACATATATACATTTATATATATATATATATATATATATATATGTGTATATATATATTGATTTAACAAGTTTAAATATATTGATGAAATGAAGTTAAAATATTGTTTTACAAAATACTCGATAGAAGATAGAGCTCTATAAATACACTCTATGTAAACATTTAAAAAACGTTAATTTGTGTAGACCATTTTAAATGTTTATATAAAGTTTATGTAGAGAGAGAGAGAGAGAGAGACGTAACATCGTTATACACTAATGCTCCAGTTAACAAATGTTTAAACTTACTCAATATGCACATAAAAAAGACCAACATCAACTTACTATTTCCCCAACATAATCAGACTTATTACTGACATATTTTCAATTTGACAATAATTTCTATAAACAAAAATCCGGACTCCCTATGTGGCAACCCTCGGAGTGGGATACTTGTCTGCCTCTTCTTAGAATTCCTAGAATCTGGCCCTTTCAAATTCAAATTATCTCCTAACACTGAGTATTTTAGATCTATTGATAACATTCTAATTTTTCTTCCCGAAGACACAAAAATTGAAAACCTCAAAAACAAATTAAATACAGTTGAACCCTCCATAAAATTTACATATGAAACAGAAATGCATAACTCGGTATATTTTTAGACACACTCATAATAAAATCCAACAGCAAACTATCATTCAAAGTTCACAGCTAAATTACTCACAAAAACGACCTATACATTTTAATTCACACTATAACAACAAAATAAACCAGGTATAGTAATAGGCTTTTTCCTACTTGCTCTCATAATCGGTAGTCCTCAATATATAGATGAGAAAATCAGATACATCGCAAATTCTTTAAAAGCACTGCAATACCCCACACATTTCATATTAAATGCAAAAAATAAAGGCCTACAAATATTTTCGAAAAACAATAAACAAAAATACCAAACACCGAAAATTTCTCTCATAAATAGAAATCTTCTTTTACCCACTTATTCCAATAGCACAATAATATGTAACACGCTTAATAAACTAGGAATTACGACAATACAAACCACGTCAAAAACTATAAAACAAACATTAAATACAGCAAGACATTTCTGAAAAAATCAACATCTAACACTGGTATATATACTCTCCCATGTAATAATTGTCATCAAATATATGAAGGAGAGTCTCAGCAGGAACTGAAGAAGAGGCTTGGTGAACTCAGAAAAGATATTAAAAATTGCAACTCCCTTTACGCGCGTTTGTCCCACACAGTACAACACGATAATTCCTTTAATTTTGCACAGGCTACAATTATTAAATTAATTTCAAACAAATTTTGACGAAGAATTCTTGAAGGAGCACCCATTATAAACTCTAACACTATCGTAACGGTTTCTATAATTTTGCTCCTCTAATCATCTAACTCATTTTATCCGAACAAAAATTAAATTTAATTCCAGGGTAGTTACCCTATACCACACTTTCTACATGCGTCGCGCATAAAAAAAATCTTACAGTGATTATATATATATATATATTGACTTGATATATATGGCTTCCAGGACTTTGAGGTGGAATAGGGAATGCTATCTACTTATGACAGAAAACCAGTCACTAGTGTACGTCGACGCACATTCGGCGCTATTTATGAGATGGGCAGCAATAGCAGACCCGGATGTATTAACTAAATTATTTAAATTATTTAGTCGGCCCTGGCGTATGGCAGGGGGGATGTGTTGTTTGATTCTGGATTCAAACCTTTGCACTGTCCTTCCCACGTATACGGCATCGCACCGACATTTAAATAGATAAATAATATTACTAATATGTTGGGGTGGGAGAACATCCTTATGAATAGATTTGAGCAAAGGTCGAGCAGAAAAAACAATTCTAGGATTAGATGCCTGGTAACACCGACGCACAGCTACAGAAATTTGATTGGCAAATTTTATGCTAATATTAAGCAAAAGGGATGGCTTTTAGGACTTAATGTGATCAACTTATGACTCTCCTCCCCATAATTTTTTTTTCTTTTTTTTTCTCTCCTAAACTTGTCACTAGTGTTCATTACAAATTATTTTTAGGTTTTAGTCGTATTCAATCACTTCCACGTTTTACTCTGATGAGTGTGGACGAAAACCGGTTCAGTACATTAATTAATTTCTTTTTAATCGTTTTCTCTCGTTTTTTTATATTTGTTTAATCTCATTCGACCCTCCAAAAAATGTCCCAAACGTCCGTATTCCTCGCCGTTATCAAATTTTGTACCACGAAAAATTTATTTAAATATATATATATATATATATATATATATATATATATATATATATATATATATATATATAGGGATTGTCCCCTCTCATACTGATATTACAATTTTATCATAAAACACATGTATATATAGATTAATTTGAAAATATTATTTATAAACAATTATTCAAAGCTCTTGCTAGATTGGGCACTGTGAGTAAGTTAACAACGCGCCGTTATTTATAGCTTAATGCAATACTCTAGGCCCCGCCTATTGAATTCTCTTGACGAATTGTTTATATGGCCGCTGAATTTGCCATTTAGACGTTAATTCATTCTCTCATTTTTACGGCAATGCGTGGTGGATACATTGGTGCGCGCTCCGACTACTGAGTACAAAATATAACTTTCCTATTGGGATTCGAACCGTGTGACCGGCAAGGATTGTCTCCTCACATACTGATGATTGCAGGTTTGGCATGAAACACATGTGTATATGGATTAATTTGAAAATATTATTTATAAATAACTGTATATATATATATATATATATATATATATATATATATATATATATATATATATATATATATATATATATATATATATAGTCTCGAAAGTTTCCCAACCATTAAAACTATATAAGGAAAAAAAAACATTTTAGTCCCAAGTCGTTCAGTAGAAAATCACTCATGTAAGTCAATTTATTTCTGTAGTTACTATATTAGTTTGCTTTCAAGAATTTACACCAGTCTTAACATTATTTAAGGGATCATCAGTTATTTACCATGAAAAACTGTTTCGGGAATTTAAAAACAAAACAGTATTTTATTTCATGGCTTCCCAGCAGAGTTGATCAGACCCCACTTCCCTTAAAAGACATATATATATATATATATATATATATATATATATATATATATATATATATATATATATATAAGACATATGTATATATTAAAAGACATATATATATATGTATATATATATATATGTATATATATATATATGTATATATATATGTATATATGTATATACATACATATGTATATATGTATATACATACATATGTATATATGTATATACATACATATGTATATATGTATATATATATATATATATATATATATATATATATATATATATATATATATATATATATATATATATATATATATATATATATAAGGCCAGGAGACGGCAGATAGTAACCAGTTCATGAAAAGAAAGGTGAAAAGTAATTGGATTACAAATGTCATCTTGTCTTTACATTTGTCGTGTTACCATTATATCAATATACACATACTAGCAGATATACCCGGCGTTACCCAGGTGTGAAATATATTGAACGCAAATAGTATTGTTATCACCTATAGACCATATTGCAAAGGCAGTATTCTTACTTTCATCATACTCATGTTAATTAAGTATACAGTACGACCTTTAATATGATAAAAGTATAGAAATTTTGTAGATGTATTAAGAGCGTAATCTCTATATTTATCATACTCGGTTTATCGGTGCCATCCATTATTGAAAGTCGATTATAAATATTTATTTATCACATTAGATTTCAGTAATAATTTTTATACAAGATCAATATTTTAAAATACGCTGGAATTAGAACTCGAACGCTAAACTGCATTGCTGTGAAGTAACCATTATGCTACTCTAAGATCACTGTTTAATTAGTTATTCTAAAGCATTGCTGATTAACAGATCGCAGTATACCTCCCCCTGCATCTATTTAATTTAGTTAGAATCTTCTAATGTCAGTTTTATTTCACACACACACACACACACATACACACACACACATACATATATATATATATATATATATATATATATATATATATAGTATGTTTTTAAAAAGGCTGAGGGCAATGCAAAGTCCCGGGTAGGATGTAAACTGGAAGGAACAAAAATAATAAATCGAAATCCAAATGGGACTTACTATTTATTTTTTCTTAAAATCTTATATAACAGAAAGTAGGTATTAGCTGTTTGTGTGTTGCCCGGATTATTATTAAAAATCATTTATTTAATATTTCAGAAAAAAAGAGACTTTTGTTTGTCAAAAGTAATAACACCAAAGGAAAACTCTGTCTACGCAGAGAATCTACCAAAATGGATCCCAGAGAATAGCGTTTTAAAGTTATGTTATGATATAAATGTAGTGTTCAAAAATATGTGTGTAATATTGGAAAAATGATAGGTATTGTATGGTTATGAATTAACTGTTAATTTTGATGATATATATTTTTATTTTTATTTTACTTTTATTTGTTTCCGTGTGTTGTTGTTTTATTTTCGTTTTTTTTCGTATTTTCTTTTTTTTTTTAATATATATATATATATATATATATATATATATATATACATATATATATATATATACATACATATATATATATATATATATATATATATATAAATTAATTCATTCATGAAAACAAAACAGATACTACACTACTTTCCCCCAGATAAAGGAGAAGATAATGCCTGGGAGGAAGTTAGCATGACAACAGAACAGATGCTACATTATTACCCTGTTGAATTGAGTATTGAAATATAGTCATTATTTCGGCTTCAGACCAGCAGATACGCAACCTCTATTATTAATAAAAGTGATAGTATAGTTTCAGTTTCAGAGCAGCAGATACGCAACCTCCATTATTAATAAAAGTGATAGTATAGTTTCGGCTTCAGACCAGCAGATACCAAATTTCCACTAGTTTGTGGTGTCCTGTCGTAGAGCAATGCGATATCTAAAAGAAAATCTTTATTTTCCCCATTCGATCTTTACTTTCTTAAATATTGACGGCGCTCTGTGACTTTGTGTCATCCCGCGATAAGCTTAGGAAAATGGCTACACTTAAAATTGCAACCCGCTCGTAATAGCAGATTTAACTATATTTCACCGGCGCGTTAGCAGACCGACCTGAACATTTTCCCGTAGTTGCCACGTCCCTGGTCAAACCTCGCTTGACCTCTATCGGTCGGCATTTCCCAGGAAAGGATATGGACAGAGGCCAAACCTGTCAATATGCTGAGCGTGATACTATGCGGTGTGCTTATTGTCTGGCGAAACGGTCATTCATATATTGGCACAGCTTCTGCTAGACTTGGTAATTGAGCCAATAAGTGCGTTACTGCGTACGAGACGAAGAATGCGAACGTCCTACTCCGGCGGATTGCATACGAATGTCGCTAGAAATAAAGCACACGCACGGGCATGCTTACAGAGCGGAGTAACTGTTTCAGGAAAGACACTAAACTAGATACGCAGCACCACTTAACATATATATATATATATATATATATATATATATATATATATATATATATATATATATATATATATATATATATATATATATATATATATATATATATATATATATATATATATATATATATATATATATATATATATATATATATATATATATATATATATATATATACACGGCACAATCACGTTGACACACCTGTTCCCGTTAGATCACCGAAGTTAAGCGGTGTTGAGCCTGGCCAGTACTAAATGGGTGACCATTTGGGAATACCAGGTGCTGTATGTGCTCTCTGCTTATCTCGGCATTGTTTCCAGTCGTCTTGTGCTATACTTGCCATTGGAATCAAGCAATGCCGACTCAGGAGAGCGGTTGTTAGTTATTGCGCAACCCTTGCAATTTCAAAATTCATGCGTGGGCAGCCCGTGGTGGGGCACTCATACGTCGAAATATCGACGGGAGAGTCCATCATATACATATACAGGGTCGGGCAGATAAATTGGAACTAATTTAAAATGCTAATATCTTTTTTATTTTTGATCATATGATTACGGTTTGTTTTACTAAGGATCCTTAAACACTTTATTGCAAGATAGCATAATTATATTTACTCAAATTTGTTTTAATATGGCGGGATTAGCACGAAGAATAACTATATGCGAAATGAGACGCGCCGGGAGTTCTCCTTCGGACATTGTTAAGAGCACTGGCTATGCAAAAACGACTGTCTATCGGGTTGTGGCTAATTTCGATGTCGAGTGTAAGGTTGAGAGAAGTCGGCACAGTACTCGTAGTGATCGAAAGCGTACAAACACTTTCCTGGTGGGGCTAAAAAGGTCGATAAAGGCAGACCCAAGTCAGTCGATGTCGAAACTGGCAAAAAAACGCAATGTGAGTCGCAGAACTATCAGCAGAGCAATCAACGAAGACCTTAAGATGAAGTCCTACGTTAGGAGACGCCATAATCTCCTCACTGCCCGTTCAAAGGCTATCAGAGTTGAAAGATGCCCCAAGCTTATCAACCATCTGAAACACAAAGGAGGACATGTGCGCATTTTTATTGATGAGAAAAAGTTCATCGTGGATGAGGTTCCAAATCGCCAGAACACTCGAGTTATTGCCCGTGACTCTTCGGAAGTTCCTCCTGTGATGCAGAGCAAAAATCCTGCTTCTGTGATGGTTTTTGCAGCCGTGGCAAGTGATGGAAAGGTGAAGCCTCCTCATTTCATCGAAGCGGGTCTTAAAATCAACAGAGCGAAGTATTTGAACATTCTTAATAATGTTTTATTGCCTTGGATCCGTAGAAACTACAACCCTACGAAAGTCATGCTCATCCAAGACTCGGCACCAGTGCATGGATACAGGAAAGTCCAAGATTTCATGAAGGAGAATCTTCCCTTGTTTGTTCCGAAGGATATTTGGCCCAGCAGCTCTCCAGATCTAAATGTTTGCGACTATTATCTATTCGGCGTCGTCGAGGGACAGACTAATGTCAACCCACACCCAAATATAAACTCATTGAAGACAGCCATTCAACGAGCATTTCGCAATCTCGATCCCAATAAAATAAAGAGGAGCTGTTCACGGTTTCGTCAAAGAATCTCCAAAATAATTGATGCAAAGGGTGCTCATATTGAATAATTTTGTTCAATAGACTGTAGTAATTAAATAAATAAATGTTAAAATGATATCTTTCCATATTTAATCCTTTAAATTATGAATTTTGTAAAAATAAAAAAAGTACCAATTTAGCTGCCCGACCATGTATATACAGCAAAGTTGTGTGCATGTGTGTATTTGTGTTGCAACATCAGTTAACCGGTTGGTCTAAGAGCCAAAATAATGTCTTTATATAAATCAGAAGTTTTTTAACCATTTTTTTAAAATCATTATTCAAAATTAAAATACGTAATAATAACATTAGAAACAAATGTTCCGACATTTTAGCCTTCGTTTTGAAACATTTTTCTTGCGCATATTTTGGTCAATAATTTGGTTAATCTTCGTAAGGGGAAAAAGCTCTTCTGTATACATATATATATATATATATATATATATATATATATATATATATATATATATATATATATATATATATAATAAGTTATGAAAATATATTTATTTATATTTTATTTAATTTATATTTTCATAACTTACTGTTGAAGTAAATACTGAAAATGTATACATAAAAACTATATCTCCTTATAACATTGTATGCGGATACATGAAACAACAATATATATATATATATATATATATATATATATATATATATATATATATATATATATATATATATATATATATATATGTATATATATATATATATGTATAAGTTGTATTGTCAAACTCTCGTGTTTGTAGCTCAATGAATATTCAACAGAGAAATGATAGATTGATTTAGATTAAAATGACCGACTTGTAAACAATCTAATTGTGTAATGTGAATTTTGACGAGGGTACGGCAATGTATGTAAATGTGGATCTTTTTTTATTTTCTTATTCTCCTGGGGATTCTTTTTTTACTGTAAAAGTTAAACCCTTTTGAGTGTATAACCCTTAATGAGAAAACGGCCGTTTTAATTGACATGATCGTTTATCTTTATCGAAATCAAGTTATATATATATATATATATATAGAGAGAGAGAGAGAGAGAGGGGGTAGAAATAGATAGATAGAGCTGTATTTTTTTTTCTATATTTGAATGTAAATTTTAAAAAGGAATATTTAGCCTTTCTAAAATAGATTACAATCCACTGTTTAAATATTCGTATAACCACATGTATGATGCTCGATACTTACTACACAATATTTTAATGTATTCATGAAATGCACTCGTGCACTTCATTTAATTAAAACGTTTTCTCTTCATTTTCTACTTAAAATAATAAGTATTCACTTCAATCGAAACAAGTTCAAAGGCTGCGATTAATCCTATTAACAATGGCGCCGTCTATAATTCTTATGTCAATGTACGTGGCTACCGAAAGCCGCGTCGTTATAATGTACATAATTTAAGCCATCGCCAGAACAAACATCATTTTTAAAGTTCTTTTTGAATCATATTCCTCTCTTCATTGTGTCGAGATGAGAGAATTAGAGATGTAGAGTGTGTTTAAATACGTTTTTCATGTTTCTATAATGACGTCGCAAGTTTTAATATAATACTAGACGTGCAAGTCGTTGAGGATGTGTGCATATAATCTAATTGTACGGACGGATTCTCTGACTGTAAAGTTTGATGAAAATGTACACTGAATTATGCTTCATGCATGTTGCATGATCTCTCTATCTGTAGTTTGGAGCAATATTGTCTTATTTAAACATTTCATACTAGTTTATACCCGCTTCGTAAGCGGTGTCGATACAGTACCTAGGTAAGTCAGTTTTCATCTTTACCTTGCTGATACCATTTCATAGCTCGTACGAAGAAAACTATTTGTGAAATTTCGTGGAAAAATACTTAATATTTGCATGAGAGAGTAAGTAACTACAATGAATGTGTTTACGTATTGTTTTTATTAGCAAAATAATTAGAAATTATATTTTTAAGCAAAGATAATTCGCTTTGAACTAATGCCGAATATACTTAATGTCTACTTTTTGTGGATTATCGATAAAAATAGATAGTCACATTCGATGCTACTAAGACAAAGCTCCTTTCCTTGAACAATTATAAGAAACCTTTCACACCACCAATTGCCATGGCTGATAGCACCATTCCCGAGAGTCCGGCGTTTAAACTCCTCTGCCTAGTATTTACAAGCAATAATTTATTTAGAATAAATATATAGAAGATATTGCCAAGTCTCCTGCAAAGAAGTTAAGATGCTCCTACCCGACTAGAAAACGTCTGACGCCTGCAACTATCCTATATATCTACAAAGCTTCTACTGGCCCATGACTGTAATGTGCACCAACCACAAGTTTCACTCTATTTCTCTCTTTCTCTTTCTTTCTCTCTCTCTTTCTCTCTCTTTCTCTCTCTCTTTCTTTTTCTCTCTTTCTCTCTCTCTATATTTCTCTCTCTTTCTCTTTCTTTCTCTCCTTCTCTCTTTCTCTATCTATCCCCTTTTCTCTATCTCTTTATCTATATATTTCTCTCTCTCTCTCGTTCTCTCTCTCTCTCGTTCTCTCTCTCTCTCTCTTTCTCTCTCTTTCTCTCTTTCTCTTTCTCTCTGTCTTTCTCTCTCTCTCTCTTGGACAGGGTGGAAAAAAGAGTCTCTAACCTAATAGAGCCCACACAGTATACTAAGTTCCAGCCTCTTTCTAATCGCCGCAATGTTCCATCTCTGAGATTATTTTACAAGTACTTCCACGGAATGTGCTCTGATGACCTTACTGATTTTGTGCCCCCTCAATGTAGTAACCCCCGATCAACTCGACGATCAGTAAAATCACACCCTTCACTGTAGAGGTCCTCGGATAAAAACTTTCTACTCTAATAGCTTTTTTCCTCGGATCACTGGCTTATGGAATTCTCTCCCTGCTCCCTTCTTTTGCGACTGTATCAACATACAGAAATTTTATGTAATGTGAACAAACATCTGACTACACAATTCCCCAATTAAGATGCATCTTATAAATCTGACAACTAATGGCAGTAGCCCCTTACGTCTTAGTGACAATATGCTTTATTTAAGGTGTACAATAGTAAAAAAAAAAAAAACGAATGAAAAGCCGATTAAGGAAAACCGACAGCTTTGTGCTTCGACGCGTCTTGGTTTTCGAGATTTACCTTGGCTTGCCGCAACTTGCTGGCAGAGCTAGAGAATACCGTCACCATTATGCCCTCGACGCAATGATTGGACGTAAAAGACCATGCAATTGTGTAGAGCGCCGAAAGCTCACTTTAACGACCACTTTCACACCTTTCCTAATTGAATGGACTCAGTGTCGCAGCGAGGACGTATTGAAGAGGGTTAGTCTCCATATTGTCGGTACCAGGCAGTGACGAGATTCTACCTATCTTAGAAAATGGTTCACTGTGGCACGTGCAAATTGATTACTTATACGAGGAGGAAGTGTGTCATTAACGGTTGAGCTGACTGTCTAAAATAACTTGTCACATTTTTTTATAAATGCTGTTCGTCTTTCTGGGTGAGGTTTAGAGCTTTTACGACCACGGTAAGTTTGTATGAAAATTTTAACCAATAAAATAGCATTTCGATGTAATTTTACTCTGTGATCTCCTAAAACATGTGATCTACATACTGAATGTGATCTGAAAAAGTGAACGACATTAATTTTTATCAGAAAAGAAAATGTCATTTATTATTAACTAACTGTTATAATAATAATAAAAAAATTATTATTAACTAACTGCTCCAACCCAGCGCTTTCCGAGATGCAGTAAAGGCATTTTTTTCATATTTTTAAAACTTGATACAGAAAAATAAATAATATTTAAGTCGTAATGGGGAAAATTCTTTTTTATTTTCTTCAATAAAAATATGAGTTATTCCTCTTGAGGATATTAATTTTTCTGTCATATATTTTATGGAAATAGCTCCAGACACGAAAGATTTGATAAAAAGAAAAACCACGAAAATCCAGAGTCGATTTCTCGTCAAGAACAGAGGCATCCATGAAAATCTCAGGAAGAAAAGGGGCACGCCTGCGATTGAAAGACACGAGCTGAGTCTTAAAAGGATTAAACGAAACACGCCATTTCGTACACCAATCCACAACCTAACCATGGTCAACTTCTGGGTTAGCTGCATATTCCATATAATTCCAGTGAGATGGGCAATAAGATACATCAGAATAGAGAGTGGTATCATCAGCATAGATGTTAATCTTTTGAATAATATTCTCAATAAAATCATTGATATAGAGCAAAAACAGTGTTAGGCCTAGAATTGAGCCTTTGAGACCACCAGCATTTATATGGAAAGAGACTGAGGAAACATCATCCAGACTTACTCGCTACCACAGTTTCCATTTCACAAGTTTTCCAGGCTGCACTTGATAATGTTTTAAGTAAAGTACGTTATTACAGCGCCAATAATAACATGATACAACTATAAAGAAAATAAAAAGTCACTAGTTAGAATGTAAGTGTGATGTGTTAGTTTAAATACATTTTAGGTCAACTTCTAAAATCCGCTGTTATATGATATCTCTTCTGTATATAAATTGTATATCATTAGAAAACATTAAAAATAAATGCTGTGCTTTTGATCAAATAATTTTCCAACAAATAACATATAAATGTAGTTGAAATGGCCATCTCATTTTAAAGACAACGGATGTCAGCGTCCAGCCATGACCGTTCGATGCTCTGATTACTGCTTTCATGTTGAGGATATCGATGATTATTACAGCGTAGATCACACAGTTCAGTCGAACGTATTATAAAATGTAGATCACACGCTGAAGTTGAATTAAATATTTTATTATATAACAGTAAGATCATCCCGGAGGATTTTATAGCGTAGATCACACAGTGAAGTCGAATATATAAATTGTAGATCACGCGCTGAAGTGGAGCGAAATATGTTATTATATGGCAGTAATAGCAAACAATAAATTATTACAACGTAGATCACACAGTGCAGTCGAATATATAAATTGTAGATCACGCGCTGAAGTGGAGCGAAATAGTTTATTATATGGCAGTAATAGCAAACAATAAATTATTACAACGTAGATCACACAGTGCAGTCGAATATATAAATTGTAGATCACGCGCTGAAGTGGAGCGAAATATGTTATTATATGGCAGTAATAGCAAACAATAAATTATTACAACGTAGATCACACAGTGCAGTCGAATATATAAATTGTAGATCACGCGCTGAAGTTGAGCGAAATATGTTATTATATGGCAGTAATAGCAAACAATAAATTATTACAACGTAGATCACACAGTGCAGTCGAATATATAAATTGTAGATCACGCGCTGAAGTGGAGCGAAATAGTTTATTATATGGCAGTAATAGCAAACAATAAATTATTACAACGTAGATCACACAGTGCAGTCGAATATATAAATTGTAGATCACGCGCTGAAGTGGAGCGAAATATGTTATTATATGGCAGTAATAGCAAACAATAAATTATTACAACGTAGATCACACAGTGCAGTCGAATATATAAATTGTAGATCACGCGCTGAAGTGGAGCGAAATATGTTATTATATGGCAGTAATAGCAAACAATAAATTATTACAACGTAGATCACACAGTGCAGTCGAATATATAAATTGTAGATCACGCGCTGAAGTTCAGCGAAATATGTTATTATATGGCAGTAATAGCAAACAATAAATTATTACAACGTAGATCACACAGTGCAGTCGAATATATAAATTGTAGATCACTCGCTGAAGTTCAGCGAAATATGTTATTATATGGCAGTAATAGCAAACAATAAATTATTACAACGTAGATCACACAGTGCAGTCGAATATATAAATTGTAGATCACGCGCTGAAGTTCAGCGAAATATGTTATTATATGGCAGTAATAGCAAACAATAAATTATTACAACGTAGATCACACAGTGCAGTCTAATATATAAATTGTAGATCACGCGCTGAAGTTCAGCGAAATATGTTATTATATGGCAGTAATAGCAAACAATAAATTATTACAACGTAGATCACACAGTGCAGTCTAATATATAAATTGTAGATCACGCGCTGAAGTGGAGCGAAATATGTTATTATATGGCAGTAATAGCAAACAATAAATTATTACAACGTAGATTAAACAGTTTAGTCGAACAAATCTAAAAATGAAAATAACATGCTGAAGTGGGAACACATATTTCATTATATCCAGTAAAAGGGGCCACTTGGGGACAAGGGTTAAAGAGATTTTAGTTGTACGATGATATCACCACCGTGAGAGGATTGGCAACAATGGGTGGAATGGGCATAAGATTATTTAAGATGAATTGATTATCCAAGAGGACGGCTCAACAAGTTTTGTTTTACATTACACTTGAAGACGACAATGTTGTAGTCGGTTGGGAAGCAGCCTCGAGTTATTTTGTTGCACATATGAGTTGTTCTAGAGAAGAAGACTTCGTTTGTGGAAGTTTTGTTTGATTTTTGGTACAGAGATGGAGAAAGGAAAGTTCATTTTTGTGATTATAGCTAGGTGAGTTCTTTCTGTGAATTTTTTGGGAAGGGGTCAAGGATAAAAGCTCTGTCGAACATCTACCATGAGCATAACGATACAGTAGAGAGATGAAGGCAACATCTATTTTGTGCGAAAGAGACTGTATGGAAGAGAAAAGACCATACCCGATTATGAAGTCGGTTTTGTACTGTGTCAAGGCAAGATGGAGTGTTCTGAGCAGCACCTACTCATATATGACAGCAGTACTTAGGATGTATCTGGCTCTTATGCAGGTAGAGGATTGCTGCACTCGAGCATATTATAAACTGTAGGTAACACGCTGAAGTGCAACCAAATATTTTCTTATATAACAGTTGAGGCACACACGCATAAAAATGGCCACTACAAGGTTTTATTTGATAACTTTAAGCAATCAATTTGACTTTTGCTTAAATAAATTGCCAGACTAGTTTCATTGGTACAATGCCCGATAATTCATTTATGTATTCCTATACTTAAAAAAAAAACATTTAATTGTTAGTGAGTTAAATTGTCTGGTTCTTGATTTAATTTATTTTAGACTTTTATTTATTCATTTTTTTTTTTTACTTTCATATTTACGTCAATTCGATTTCTATCTTTTTAAGAGAGCTTTTTGTAATAAACTACAAAATCGTGTATCTCGATCTAAAAATATTCAATTCACATACCTGCTTTTATGAGTCTTGTAATGGATCGCTAAGAAATCCGAAGATGTGTTTTGTTAGTGGAATTTGATTCTTTTATTATGACGCATAAAAGAATGACAATAGGTTTCAATTTTCATGTTTGCAATTACAGTTTTAATATTCCGTAAATGGAGCTACTGTACTCCGTTGTAAAGATGATGAGCGCTCATTTGATAAAATTCAGTTTATGTCGAAGTCAAGTGTTTAACAAATGCGGGTTAAATAGACGGAGAATCATGGAACGAAATTGTACTTCCTACTTAAAGTTGTTTGTATAGCTCTCCTAGTCAGTATATATGTTATATAGATAGGTAATTTATATATATATATATATATATATATATATATAGATAGATAGATAGATAGATAGATAGATAGATAGATAGATAGATAGATAGATATGTATATATACATATGTATATGTGTGTGTATATTTATATATATGTGTACATATATATATATATATGTATGTGTGTATATATATATGTTAGTGTATATATATATGTGTATATATATATGTGTGTAAATATATGTGTATATACATATATATATATATATATATATATATATATATATATATATATATATATATATATATATATATATAACAGAAAAATCTCCCAAAATGCAATCGACAGCCTGTTTAAATTCGATCCAGGAAGAGAGCCTTAATTATATTTTCAGTGTCTTTGTTGAGATTTTTTTTGAGGATCGCCATCAATTTCCTACAAGGAAAAAGAAAATAGTATTTTAAAAAGCAGTGAATGTCTTCTAAAAAGCAACTGACTTCCTTATCAGCAACACCATAGCTCAAAATATTGTTGACAAAAACAAGAGGGCAGTTTATAATTAAAACTTTACAAGATCAAGAAATTTGTTGTTTTTTTTACCTGGGTCCACCACAATCCTTGCCTACTCCCGGCTTGAAACCGCAAGTACCCTGTTTATCTGAACTTCTGTAATATTCTAAATAAATAAATATTACGCTCTTATTATTAAATGATCGAGCACTCTATTTGACTCTTTTCTACCAAACGGAACCAAGAAATTTGGGTTATATTCATGTTAAAACCTATTGCATGAAACTAAAGTAAACTAAATATACTCCACGTTATCAATCCTTACACTTAGCAGATGTGTTCCAAAATTCATAACGATTGGTTAATTAGTTTATGAGTGAATCGTATACTTAGAAATGTATAAATATATACACATGTCTAACATCATACATAACTATTATTAATAAATAAATCTTTTTTATATCCATAAACATAGATATGATTCGCGTTTTTATTTTACGCTCGTCAGTATGGAATTACGTAACCGTATCGCCGGTCGAACAATTTATAAATCATCAATTTATTATCTCTCGAAAGAGCTCAACTTTATAGGAGTTTATAACATCATTAAAAAATTAAAGAATGAAATAAAGTATTTCCAGAATGTTTTGGAAACGACCGTACGCCATAATAGACTTGTTATTCTAATTCACTAAATCTCCTTATATATATATATATATATATATATATATATATATATATATATATATATATATATATATATATATATATATATATATATTACTAGCAAAAACTACCTTCCCTCTGGGTAGCACTTACTGAGGCTATAGTCAGAAACCAAAGAAATAATTTTCATTAGACATTTTCATAATTTAGAGGTAAACAACAAAATGGTGATTGTCGTAGTGTTATTTGATATATTCCAATGTGGGGGAAATGTACTGTGAAGGAATATCTTCAAAGTTTGTTTTTTTTTAGGAAAAAACAACAAAACAGTCCATTGATATGATCTTCAAGATATTTAACGTCGATGAATTTTATTTTTTTTCACGATAAAAATGAAAACAGAACAGGTACTACAATACCCCTTCCAAAATAGAGGAGGTAATACCTGAGAAAATATCACCATAAAAGCAGAAGGTAATGCCTGTGGGTATAGTATCATAGCAACAGAAAAGATACTATACTACCACCTGACCCCCACTCCAAAAAATAAAGAAAGTAGTTACTGGGAAGATGGTATCATGGCAAAAGAACAGATACTACATTAAGCCTCTCTCACAGTAGGATGTAAGACCTGGGAGGATTACCTCCATCCCCTTAAAAAAGGAGGATGTCATTCCTGGGAGGATGGTCGTATGACAACAGAACCGATACTACACTAACGTATTCTCATCAAAAGATAATATAATAATAGATTAAATCAGTTTAATTGAAGGGTCATAAAACATTTTTTTTATATTTCTTGGGCCCTTTTCCTTAAGATCCCACTTCCCATTTTAATCCAATGAATCTCTGTAAATAAATGTATTTATGAAAACGTGTTTTCAACAATTTGGAGATATTTTAAGTAGGGGTAAATGTGGTATTGTAGTGACTAAGATTATTTTAGTTAAGAGTTAGATAGACATTTTTATAACTTTTGACCAAGGATGACCACGACCTCCATTTTCCTTATACTTTTGATGGGCTTGTGCTTAATTGGTTCGTTATTTAAATTTTTATATTTTGTGCAAATAAATAATTTAAAAGGTAGTATGTTTTCTCAGCATCTCATTTATTCTTTTACTATCGATGAAACTATTGCTTCAAACAATAAAAAAAAAACAATAACAGGAGAGAGAGAAAAAAAGGAGAGAGAGAGATTAGTTTATTTTCTTAAGTAAAACTTATCTCGCGTTTTTTTGTTTTTATTACTTTACTCGGATATTTTTCCATTGCGTAAGATGCAACACGCGGTTTTTTTGGGGAGAGTTATGTAAGTTTCACCTCGATTAGTTGTTTCGGTTTACAGCGAGATTTACCACGTGATTGACAACAGTAAGAAATCAATTCTCATTGATAAAAATAAATTACTATTCCCTCGTCTAATACCGGGTAGCCCTGATAGTTTAAAATAATAAACATTTCAAAGACGAAACGTTAAGATTTTGGTAATTTCGAAACATATTTAAATGTGAATGAAAGAAAAGAATGAAAGAAGAAACAAATTTGCCATTTCACTGACAATTTAGAAAAATCGAGTCGGTCGCTTTAAAGAAAGAGCGACCGACTCGATTTTTCTGAAACATTTGAACGACGTTAGAAAACGTTTGAACACAAATACTAAATATTTGTCAGGAAAAAAAAAGAAATTGCAAACAGAGCATTTGTTATTTGAAAATTAAAAAAAACAATAACAAATAAAAGTTAATTAATGAATTAATATTAACAAAACCAGTATGCAAATTAGTTAATCTTACAAATCTGATATCACATCTATACCATGGACGGCGGCACAGGGGAGGGGGGGTTAACCCCCCCCACACACACACACACTTTTTTACTTGCCCCCCCCCACTTTACGGTCATCAATAATGAAGTTATATATGCATGTGTTTAACCGGGCCCCCTCACTTTTTATAAGAGACCCCCCCTCACTTTTATAACTTTCCTGCCGGCCCTGTATACAAATGGTATATAAAACAGATGGTGCGTCTATTAAATAAGTTGAATTAATTAAAAATGGACCGTTCTGACTTTACCGTTCCTGCGAAAAATGGGCTAAACTTTCGCATTTATTTATTTAGAAGAAGGAAAAATGTCTAAATGAATATTGAAGAAAAACATTTTTTTTAATTTAGAAAGATTAGAGGGTTTTTTTTTCTTTTCTATGACAAATTTTTAAGTCATCATTATCATCATCACTACCAAAATGTTAACTCCTAGGCCTTTTGGCTAGGAGCAAAATATAGTATCTGTACTGAATCTACACTTAGTTTTTATGTTCTATGTCAGTGAAGGAGAAATTCTTCAAGACCGAGGCAATTGAAATTTTTGTTCGAATTGAGAGTGCTCATTTTGAGGGAGCTGGTTCGCCCCATGTTATATATTGACATAGTGCCTAACTCTGCTCTCGTGGGAGGAAGTAAATTGGAACAGCAACAACAACAACAACATTATTTTTTTAAATAAAAAACATGTATTTAATTATTAGCAGAAAACTTTTATATATATATATATATATATATATATATATATATATATACTAGCTAAAACTACTCGCCTTCCCGGTAGTAATTACTAAGGTTGCAGTCTTTTTTTACAGTAACTAAAGAAAAAAATTTAATTGACATTTTAGTCATTAGGAGGGAAAAAGAATGATTGTCGTAGTATTATTTAATATATTCCAATGTAGAGAAAATTTACTGTGCATGAACATAGTCAAATTTTATTTTTTTAGGAAAAAACAACAGAAAGGTGAATTGATATGGTCATTAAGATATTTAAAGTCGAGGAACTTTATTTTGTTTCAGAATAAAACTGAAAATGAATCATCCATTAAATAATGAAATTAATCAAGCATAACGGTGGAAGGTTGATTGGTCTAATAAACCAATTTTATATTACTGAGTAATTCGAAATTGCTACTTCGTACTTTTCGCCTGTTTTTGGAATTTAGAAAGATATATATATATATATATATATATATATGTGTAAAAAATATATATATATATATATATACATAATATTTTACGTATATATAAAAGGAAGCCATGTACACGTGTTTCTGGCTATTAGGCGTCATCATCATGGCTAACCTAGGAAGGGATTGAACCTACGATATTACTGTTTTACAACAAGACCACAAATACTTTGTCAAAATATGTACGTTGTTTATCGACATAATGTTACGTAGTATTTGCTATTGTATTTAATGGCGATAGAAACATAGCTGTTTTAGTATTTTCCATTTCCTAAGTAGTAAAGAACATTGTATTAAATCGCCATTTTTAATAGAACGTGTAATTTTTACAAAATGTTATATATATATTAATTTATTAATTTTTACGTATGTATAAAATTAACCCATGGACACAAGTTTCTGGCTATCAGCCGTCATCATCATGACTAATCTGGGCAAGGATCGAACCTACAATATTACTGTTTGCAGTCCGGCGTTTTTACCACAATACTTAAAGTGAGTTTCACACTCGCAACAAAAGCTTTAACAAGATCGAAAATAGCATCAATTTAATAACTGGATTTCTGACAAATAATTTTAATTATATGTCCATTTCAATACGGGATCTTGTCATTGTTTGATCGTTGATTATTGATTCAAGTAGATCATAATTTGATGCATTGCCTGTTTATTCATAACTTGTTATTTAGATTTCAAAAAGCGATAGTTCATGTGGAACGTCATTGGCGAATGTGTGTTTTTGAGGTTAGGTGTTGGGATAGATTCCCTGTAAAATTTATACGGTATGATTGACAAGAGTTACTTGGGGTATCTGGAATATCATAGAACAAAAATGTATTGACCTAAGCGAAGGCTCTTTTGTGTTGTCTACTACAGCGAGATGTAATAATCAAGTACCATGTTTTAGTCTTTGGTATGACTTGACCGATGATTAAACCACAGTTTCCTAGCCCATTAGCGAACACGCAAACACAATATAAACGCGATAGTTGATTCGTTGATGTTTAAACATGTAGCAAAAATTAAATTTATGAGTTTCTATCAGGATTGAAGTGAAAGAAAAATGTCATTGAATATCCGGAAATATGGGATTCAGCCTGGCCATTTTCATATAATTGTATATCTAGGAATCATGTACTCTGACAACAGATCTCTAGATAGACGGATATAGTCCACATAAAGGCTCTTTTTTCGTAAACTCATCAGGATATCTCACGGAGATCATGTCAGCACACAGGAAGTGCAAAACTAGAAACAGCAAATAATTGGTTCCTACGAATAAATATTAACTAGAGAGATGAGCAAACTAAAATTTTACATGAACATCACACGATCGACAAGGCTTGTCAAAGCAATCCTGCAAGCGATAGTGTTGATATAAAGCCATAGAATATAAGATTAAAGGGTAACATTTAGAAATGGGCGCTCTGATCGTGCAGTCCGATCTCAGAGATGAATTGAGAGAGTTGGTTGTCAGATTATTTGGAATCAACTCGTGGTCAGTCAGACAATTGGATAGATGAAGGCGAGATAAAAGTCTCTTGTGGGTAATCTTAAAGAACATGCACGCATTCCGGTTGAAGGAAAATACGATATGGCACTAACAAATAACGCAAATACATGGAACAAAACTACCATTATTGACGGAATGCATATATATATATATATATATATATATATATATATATATATATATATAGTAAGTTATGAAAATATATTTATGGCAATTAATCTACACAGAGGCTCCCGCTTTTCATCCCCGGGGAATCTTCAGGCTTAAATGTATACTAAGTACTACGTGGATATGAGCTCGTTAGATTTTAAAACCAGATATTATGACGACAAAAGCACATTTAAAAACAGAGAACATCGAATAAACAGCAATATCAAACCACTATTAGGAGCTCAAAGAAAATGGACGCTCATCAATAATTGAATGGAAAATAATACGACAGGCCAGCACATGTAGAAATTTAGACGACCCGTGTAGATTATGTCTGAATGAGAAATTTGAAATGCTAAACTTTAAAGACCCCCAAAATATATTATACTGTAGAAGTTAGATAGCGAACAGCGGCCTGAACAGAATAAAATTTACCTTAAGCTAACAATACATAAATAAATAAATAAATAAGTAAAAAAACCCTAAACTAAACTAAAACCTAACAACTTAAAAACTAAAACCTAAAATAGAAATACAAGAAACCACGTGTTAAAATAAGCTCATCTATTATATTGACACAACAAAGAAACAGGATATGGACCACTCTATAGAAAACTGAACAATAGAACAGGAAATAGGAAGTAAAACTAACCGGACCTTTGTTCGTGAGAATTCCAACGATTGGCTAAAAGAACAACAAAGAATCTGATTGGTTAACTAGCTAGCCGTGTATATAAAAACACCCGGAAAAACTAACTCCATACATTTTAGCCTGAAGATTCCCCGCAGGGGCCTCTGTGTAGCTTAATTGCCATAAATATATTTTCATAACTTACTACCTAGATGTACTTACGTATCGAGCACTGTTGAAGTAAATACTGAAAATTGATACATAAAAAATTATATCTCCTTATTAAATTTTATGTGGATACATGAAATAGTAATATATATATATATATATATATATATATATATATATATATATATATATATATATATATAATATATATATGAGGAAGTAAGTGATGAGAATAAAAATTAGACAAAACGCAATATTTATTAAATCATCAATTTGTTCAAAACAAGGATTATATATTAAAAAACATTGTTCTTTCCTTAATTCATGGATTTTGAAAAATATACTCTTATCATGGAGGAATAATTGGGCAGATAAGTCAGTAAGATTTACTGTGGTTCAAATATTTGAAAATATAAGAATATAAAAAGTATCAAGGGTATAAACTTAGCAAATGCAAAGAAAAACATCATCATTCAGGAGGCATAGAAATTTAGTGTAAGCAAATCCGAGAAAATTTTAAGTAATCCATGCGTCCGAATTTGTGAAAGTTCCTGTCTAGGGGGTAGAAGTATTCAGATCCAAAGGTAAAAAGTGTGTTGGCAGTGTTACAAAAATAAAAAAATACAAAAATAACAATCGAAAAATAAAAAAAATATAGAATAAATAAAGTACTAAAGGAGAACGGAGAAAAAGGAGGCGAATAAATAGTATGAGTAAGTAAGACCAGGGAGAGGGGGTGGGAATGATATGGCAGAATCACAAGAATATGAGTGGGGAGATAAGGGACCGCGTAAGTGTGAGCGAAGAGGGGGGGGGGGGGAAGGTGACCATAGACTGGGATATGTATTAATATATGGGAGAGGGTACAAAAGGGGTGTGTTGTATCAGTTCATAGAAAGAGAGAGAGTAAACACAAGTTTACAGTAAAAGAAATGGCGACAGGCAGAAAGGTTTGGGGCGTTTTGATACTACACTTCCTCTATTCTGTGTTCGATCAGTGAAGAAGTATATTTCTAGGCTGGGATATTTTTCAGTTTCGTCCCAATCCAGAATGCCTTTTTATTTTGATGAACTGGATTTTTTCCACATTGAACCCCGACTTTTGTCAAACTCTGCCTTTGTGTGGGAGCAAGTAAATAGTAACAGAGAGAGAGGGAGAGAGAGAGGGAGAGAGAGAGAGAGGGAGAGAGAAAGAAATAAACAGTCATGATTAACAAAGAAAGGGAAGGAAATGTTGAAAAAAACTCGCAATAAAAGAGAGTACTTTACAGGTGCATATAGACTGGAAAAGGTTAAGAAAATATGTTATATAAGTTTAAAGTGACAGAGAACGGCACGTGAATGAAAGGTAAGCGAGACAATGAGAGAGATAAATAACATCAAATATAGGAAAGGGTGGGAAAGTGCATGCTATATCAGTTAGGTGTGATAGAGAGTGGCACATGACTGAAGAGTAAGAGAAAGAGAAACAATGAGAAAGAAGAAGAGAAATAAGATCAAATATTCGTATTTAGACAATCACCTACGCAATGTCTTTTACTTTAGCAATTAAATTAAATTTACGCCATTTTGCTACTTGTTTCCACGATAAAATGATAAAATTAAAATGTATTATCTTATTGAACCGTGGAATTTCCACAGGGCCCTTTAAATCATAATATGAAGTAAATCACATCAGCTATATCATATTTAAGAGGTAATAGTCACGTTCACGTCTATATTTCGCTTTTAGATTTATTCAAACATATTTAATAGCGCAAGGATATTAATATATTCTCATTATGTATCATTATTTTTATTTCTTATTCGATTCTTATGTGTGTTGGATATATCTTCAAAGATGCGTGAGTTTGTGTTAGAATGAATATAAATTGTCTATGCATGATAAACTGTATGCAATTTCTTTTACACATAAATCTCTTAGAAACGTCTATATAGCTCTCGAGTGTGGGCATGCGCAAGTCTACGTGTGTGGCGGATAGACAGAAAGAAAACAGAGAAAGAGAGATAAAAAAGAGAGAAAGAATGAGAGAGAGAGGGGGGGACGTAGCAAAACCTATTATGCCTTATGATAAAGAAAGCCTATTTTCAAGTCTCGCTATATGGCAATATAATCGATCTTCTGTTATTTATATTGAAACTATCATTTTCGGCCAAATGTGAGCACCTCGGGTCAGACTTTCCGTCCGATCTTCCTTTCCAAATGTACTCTGCACTTCCGTTGCTATTCAATTATTCATTGATTTTTTCACTTTTTTTGTTCAAATCATTTCAGTTAGTTTGCTGTTGTAAGAATATTTACAACCTTTCCGTTGTATAAAATACTTTCTAGATTTCTCGTGGAGTTCTAGCTCACATGTTGGTTCCCTCTCATTCTTCACGGGCGAAAGAAAAGGTGAAATACTTCCTTTTGTAAAGCCTTTCAGTCAAGATTAGACGTTTCCCAACGTTGGAGTCACGCACAACAGTGGAAATTTGAAGCTAGAGGTGATTTAAAAGTATATATTAGAAGCTTAAAAGACGCGCTCTGCTCGACATTAAAACCTTATATTGATGGTGACTTCAGTTTTCAGCTGATGTAACTAAGATTTTTGAATGACCGAAAATTTATTTTAATGACTAAAAGATTGACTCGCGTAACTAATAATAGCTATAAAATATAACTATCAAATAATATGTAGGATGTTACAGCAAAATCCAACGATTGTACAAAAAGTAAACGAAATATCAAGAAGTGCTGAGGCGCGCGTGGTGAAACCCTGAATGGACAAGATGGTCGTCGGACGTCCCTACGTCTCCCAGCAGGACTCCGCTCCTGCACACGAAGCTAAGATAACTCAAACATGGCTGCTAAACAATGTTCCTAACCACTGGTAGCCGTACGTGTGAACGCACTACACACCCGACTGCAAACCCTATTAACTATTTCTGGAAGGTGTGGTTGAGGCCAAGATCAACAAGCACGCCTATAACACGGTCGATTCTCTTAAGGCCGCCGTCGTGGTAGCGCTCGCCGCTATAGACAGGGACATAGTCGCCAAAGCGTATAACTCATTTCGCGCCCGCCTTCAGATAGTCGTCTCCACCGGCGTCGGTTACATTGAAAAATAATATAACTATTTCGTTTTCTTTTTAGTCAAGTGTTGGATTTTGTTGCAACACCCTGTATATAATCGTAAAATAATTTTTTTCAGATGCATCAAGGGTGGTCTTCATAGATGCATTGTCCTCACTGTAGATTTCAGGTTCTGCATCATATCTGCTCAGACAGCAAACCCGCCGTTTGGACGCCTCTTTGTAGGCTCTATGTTATTCACATTGATGCAAACTTTTGTTTGAAGTGACAAGCCCCGATAAACATGTTCTTATAGAAGCAACGCCTGTCGTCATCAGCCAATGTGAGTAGTTCTTACTCACCTGTTGCTATATACTGTTTTCCCTCATTTTATCCTGTTTCGACTGAGTTATCTTTACCTAGATTCTCATTCGGGTTAGTTGGTCTTTTCAATAGAACTACCTGAGTAATCCAATTGTTGAAGCAGGCTAATCGAACATATATATGTATGTATATATATATATGTGTGTGTGTGTGTGTATATATGTATATATATATATATATATAGTGCGTATAGAGATTATATGCAAGTGCTATTTTGCCCATATTTTATATTATACTGTTTAATATAAAACATATAATGATGTAATATGTATTTGTATGCATTTTGGTATCACTATAAAAAATAACCATTAATTTTTTCAATATAGACAGAAATTAAACAAATTTTGTAATTATTGCATATTTATAGTGTCTAGAGATTATTTGCAAGTGCTGGAATTAAAGCTTAATAGCTTGCAAAAAAGAACTAACAAGAAAGATATTTATTCCAATGGTTTGCAGCTTAACAGCAAGTATGAACTCTGGCGAGCAGGAAAGATTGCTGCAAGTAACTTACCATTTTCTACAATAGCAAATTTAAAAGACTGTTAAAATTTACAATGAAAGAAAAGTGTATCAGTGCAGCAATGTCAACACTTCCCTTTGTTCTTCTGTTAATTTGCCTTTTGTTTTTTGTTCAATATAAATTTTGTGATGTTCTTGTTGTGCAACACTGTCAAGTTTTGCCTTTTATTCTTTTATACTTTTATTATATATTATTTTTAAATCTACAAATAAGTAATATGTATTGTACAAAACCTGTACTTACAAATAAAATAGTGACAGTAAAATGTGTTTATTTTATCAATCTCGTAAGATTTGTCAATTTAAAACAATAGCAATACTATATCACTTTGCATGTAAGTTAAGCATCTAATAAAGAATTGATATAAACAATTATAGAAAAAAAATAAAAACGAATTTTTAAATACTTGATGTTTTATAATTTGCATACAATCTCTAGACGCACTTATACATATATATATAGATGTACATATATATATATATATATATATATATATATATATATATATATATATATATATATATATATATAAATATATATATATATATATATAGTAGTATTCCATGTATCCACATAAAATTTGATAAGGAGATGTAATTTTTTATGTATCAAGTTTCAATATTTACTTCAACAATGCCTGATACGTAAGTAGAGCTAGGTAGTAAGCTATGAAAATATATTTATGGCAATTAAGCTACACAGAGGCTCTTGCGTTTCATTCCCGGGGGAATCTTCAGGTTAAAATGCTTACTATATATATATATATATATAATAAGCAATGAAAATATATATGGCAATCAAGCTACACAAAGGCTCCCGCGTTTTATCCCCGGGTGGGATCTTCAGGCTAAATGCATGGAGTTATTTTTGGCAGGTGTGTTTATATACATGGCTTGTATATAAAAACACCTGACAAAAATAACTCCATGCATTTAACTTGAAGATTCCCCCGGGGATGAAACGCGGGAGCCTCTATGTAGCTTGATTGACATATATAGTTTCATTGCTTACTACCTAGCTCTACTTACGTATCGAGCACTGTTGAAGTAAATACTGAAAACTGACACATAAGAAATTATATCTCCTTATAATATTTTATGTGGATACATGAAGTACTAATATATATATATATATATATATATATATATATATATATATATATATATATATATATATATATATATATATATATTGTTAAATCGTCTGAATTAACTTTTATTTAACTTCTTACAATGTTGGAATAATATAAGCCACGTGTGATTCAAAATTGTACGTTTCTATAAACGTCGTACTATACACGCATACATACATATATATATATATATATATATATATATATATATATATATATATGTATGTATGCGTGTGTGTGTGCATAGGGTGTACATGGTTCTTTTATGACGTGATGTGTTATTATAGATGTTATAAATAACCCAAAAGATGACACCTATTTTTCTTTTTACTCGTATTTTCTAGAAGTTCCGTAAGACAAAGGCGGTTTGACAAAAGCCTATTTCTGGTATGCGTCTCAAACCTATCTTTTAAAAGTACATTCTATTCACAATTTAGCTAAGAATTGTATCGTTAATACGACTATGGAATCGATATAAGAATAATTATTTCTGAATTTGAATGACTGCATACTTATTCATTTATTCGCATACAAGCACACACATACATATATATATATATATATATATATATATATATATATATATATATATATATATATATATATATATATATATATATATATATGTGTGTGTGTGTGTGTGTACATATAATCTTTTGGAGAGTTTTAAATACGTACAAGGAGAGTTTGAATTAGCTAGTAAAAACTATCCTCGAGTGTCTTCGAACTCTCTGTATAATGTTTTGCCAAGACAACCTTACATGAGAATACTTCCCCCTACAAGTAAACTATGACCAAATATTCAAACTAACATAGTATTTGAAGCACAAAAAAGATCCCCTCGACACGGTTATACACTGGTTCATACGAGAAATAGTGCACCTTCTCCAAGTTATGTTACCTCAAGTAACAACACTCAGCTGGATACGCAACCAGACGATATATTCTTATCCTGGAATCCGGTAAGACCAAGAGACCACAAGAAAGATATACTATAACATAGTTAACTGGTCAATTGTGAAGAGGAAAATTTATATTCTTAACTGCTTTACTAACCTTACATTTGACAGGTAAAGAAGTTTAATGGAATATTCAAATATCTATGTATCCAATAAGAGATCAATTGTTTGCTCCATGAAGGCCCCCCTTGATTTCTGAGAACTTCGACTAAAGTAAAATGAAACATATATATAAATCTCGTTTTCATTTTACTTCAGTACGTACTCAGAAACTAAAGGGCCCCTTTTGGGGCTTACCCTTAGTTTTTCGATATGAGATACACATATATCCTAGTGTTCAATCAAGATTCTCGTCTACCTCTCAAACGTTAGGTAAATAAAGCTTATTTATATTTTTGTTTATTAATTTACTTAAATCTTTATCTATCCACCTTAAAAAAATTTGTTATTAACTTTTGGATATTTGTGGCTCTACATTTAACTAAATTATAATTATTTTTCACAACTCTGCCTATATAAATGATGGCGCCTAACAACAATTATAAAGCACTACTTTCCTCATTTTATTTGAATTTTATTTGATCTTTTTCTATGTGAATTCTGTTTTTTGTCGATTGTTTTTCGGATGTTTCCGGACATGCTCTTTAGATTACTGAATCTTTGCACGTATGAAAAATTCAAGACATATATATTTATGTTTTAGTCGATTATGTGTATACGAAACGGAACGTAAAGTTATTTTGACTTTTAGAAGAATAAAGAAATAAATGGTCATCATAGCCAACAATCCCCCTCTAACATTAGACTAATTCTTTAATCCTTAGAAAATTACCTCCAGTCTGTAGTAGAATGGGGTAAAAAATGGATGGTAACTTTTAATGCCGCAAAGACAAAGCTACTTTCCTTCAATAACTACAAGAAACCTCTTTAACCACCGATTGTCATGGCAAATAACACCCTGCCTAAGAGTTTATCATTCAAACTCTTCGGCCTAACTTTCACAGATAACATGAATTGGAATAAATACATTGAAAACATTGCCATGGCTACTGCAAAGAATGTGGGATCCCTCTACCGTGCCAGTAAACTTCTCACACCTGACATTATCCTGTATCTCTACAAAGCCACCATCCGCCCATGCATGGAGTATTGTTGCCACATCTGGGCTGGTGCATCATCCGCTAGTCTCTCCCTCTTAGACAAGGTCCAAAAAAGAGTCGCCAATTTAATAGGTCCTTCACTATCCACCAAGCTCCAGCCCCTGTCCCATCGCCGCAATGTTACTTCCTTGTGCCTGTTTTAGAAGTACTTCAATGGATTGTTATCTGATGAGCTTGCTGCTCTGGTGCCCCCACGACGTAGATTCACTAGACCAACCCGACAATCTGCCAAATCCCATCCATACACTGTGGAGGTCCCCAGATGCCGAAGAGCTTTCTACTCCAAAAGCTTATTTCCTCGTTCTGCTGGACTCTGTAACTCCCTCCCTGCTCCCTGCTTTGTTGACGTTACTGACATGCAGAAATTTAAAACTAATGTAAACATATCTCGCCGCGCAGCTCCCAAATTAGGTTGCCCCGCCCCCAAACCTTCACCCTTTGTTTTCTCAGTAGCCCCTTACGTCTACAGTGGCGGCCTGCCTTGTTTGAGGTGAAGTATGTTATAAAAAAAAGTTATCTAAATATAATAATAACTGCATTGTTCGCTTCCTTATGTGTACGCGTGTTTCTAGAACAGTTACTGTAAGTTTATACAACCGGTGTGTTGTCTTCATCATCCTACTGTTCTAAATAAGATTACATTTTTTTAATAGTTTACATCTTATATAAATAGGTGTGCGCGTGTGCGCTGTAATTGACTTTAATAGTAGTGTGTTTAAATATACACACACACATAGAAAACAGCTCTTTCCACGATAAGCTAAAACACAGATCGTGTTAAACAGAAACATGAAAGTATTAATACAGTCGTAGTAATAGTTGAATTTTCTGATTGACTGGTTGCGTTTTTATTTATCTTATGAGTTTTTCTATGTCTATAAATATTGAAACTGCATAATATTAATAATGTAATTTTCAAACTAAATTACGAAATTATTATCATGCAGTTTCACTTTGATGGTTGGCGAACATCCTCAATCGACAGATGCTAAACTCCGGTAACTCTACTCGTCGTTTCTTAGAATGCTATAATACGTTTTTATACAGATTAAATGTTCTTTTAGTGTAAATCAAAAATAATGACACGCATTAATTAATTTGATTTTTTTATTTTGGCAAATGTGTAATATGTTACTTTTAATTGCTTTCATTTTCTTTTAACTGTACTTTTATGTTAACCATATCACTTTCAAAAGGCTAAATATTGATATTTATTGGGAGAGTTCTTAGTCATTTATTTGAACTAATTTTGTCTTAAAACCCTCCGCAATATGTTTAATTGGATGAGAAACATGTTAGTTCTTCGAGGATTTGTTCTGTTTATTATGGATTATTACCGCAAACAGAACCCCCATATTAAACGGTAGAAGAAGGAGGATAAACTGAAAAGCAACTCAAATAATACTTTTCATTTTAAATATATTTTTTACGTTGTTATCAAAATAAAGAATGCTCATCTTAGTTCGAAGACGAAACAATTATTAATTGATTTTGAAGATTTCTCGAAGGTCCTTGAGTTTTGTTGACAAGTCCAAGTTTCGTGTACCTAACCAGATTTCGACATTCTCGAACACTACCGCGAACTTCGAATTGGGTTAGTGAAGGGTATATTTTCGTCCTCATTATCTTCAAGCAATCTCATAGCTTCTTGAAAGATTCAATATTTCCACTTGTTATTCTATTACATTAGAAAAATCTTTATTTTAATTGTTGATTTTTAATGCAAAGGTAAGTAGCGTTCTTTAGTGTTTTTTTTTATTAAAGACGTCAAGAAATGAAAATGGGAAAACTTTCTTCAAGAATCCAACTTCAACGGTAAACAACTCCTAATGGAGCATAGTGTGGGGTGTTCTTCGATCTTCATTTTGAACAATTAACCGGTGTTATGTTGTGGACAGAAAACAGCTGCTCATCTCTTCGCAGTAGGGGGAGATTGACAATCAAAGTGTTTGTGTATCTTCTCTACTTTCAACTGAACAATGTAATTAACAAGAACATAAGTAAGTCGTAAGACTGTATACTCCCCCCCCCACAACGTAATGATCGGCCAAAGTCTTACCTGGGCCTTACTTCTCCATGTTGTATGAAGTATTCCTGAAGTTATGCCATGAAGACGTTGATAACTCAAAAATTATTTACCTGGGTAGGCTGAAACTCTGCATGGTGGTTAGGGTTATAAAAGAGCTCAGATCCATGCATCAAATTATAACAAATCTGAAGTAAAAATTCTGTTAAAATTTCGATCTTGACCAAGCATTTCAAGGTCAAATGTCATGTTCATATAAGATGCAAGATTGCATTGGCTATAAAATGGGAAAAGTAGCTAGTCTCTACCATGAACAGAATCGAAGCTATAAAAAAGTGTGACTTTCACCTTTTCTGTGACTTTGATGTACACCAACGATTTAGAGATCATAAAATTATATCAATTCTAAGTTAGAGCATGCTCAGTATTTTAACCAAGTTTGGTGACTATTGGTCAAGCGATGTGGACATTAGAATCTACAAAATCAAACCATCAACCAGTTAAAACCTCCACCGAAAACATAACCTCCTTGTTAGAGGTAATATAAACGACAATAACATAATTATTCCAATGGTTACATGCTATTCATGTTTCATACTTTTACACGACTATTCTTTTAACTTTGTTAAATTTATTTTTGTTTTGTAGTAACAATTTAAAAGAGGCGATTAGAAAATCGTTACTTCATGTTCCACAGACTTCGCCATACTACCTTAATTTTACTTTAATTTCTTAGAAATAGAAAATTATCGAAAGAAAGAATGACAAAGTCTATCCATATAAAATTACTTTTTATTGACAATTTGTTAAGACAAAGAAGAATAAAGAATTTCTGAAGAATGAGAAATAAAATTGCCCAAGAACATTCTATGTGAAAGACGGTGTTTTTTTTGTAAGTAGAAATTGAGTACACCCGTTCATATCAACGGAGACTCTGTGCGTTTATGTGTGGCAGCTTGTGAAAATGGAATAGGTATTGTAAATGTGTGTATTAGTGTGCCTGCTTTTCCAGTAAAGTAATGTATGTACAAATTTCTATGCGATAGTTCAGTTAGCAGTACACACACACACGCAAACATATATATATATATATATATATATATATATATATATATATATATATATATATATATATATATATATATATATATATATACTGGTGTTGTGTTTAGTAGTTCGTGCAAATTGCATGTGTACTACCTGTCGAGGGCTTTCGGTCACAAGGAACCCTGGTAGTACGCACGTGTGCCGTCTGGGAAAGGAAAAAATAGGTAAGAGAGAAGGAAAAATGCTGTGCTTGGGTTTTTATATTACACGCTGGAATTCGGAGTAGATATTCTTACGTCTGTGATATGATAAAGAGAAACTGCTGATTTGAGGCAATCGAGAATTGATACGTAAAACAATATTCGATGCCGCATGAGATTCAGTATTTATTTTACCTTTGGCATAAACAAAATAAACAGTAAATACGAATGACTATATTGTTTGGAGTGATGCAATCGTTTCCAGGGGGGGGGGCAACTCCATGACATTTTCTCTGTTATTTCTTTATTTCGTTTTTTTAATAATTAAACCTGTATAAATGTTAATTAGATACATCGTTTATCATAACGATGTGATTTTAAACGGTCAACACGGTGAAAGAAATACAAAGAAAGACCAAGCAATTTGATCGCTCACCGCAATAAACATCGGGATTACTTTAGTGAATGTTTTATTTTAGTATACAGAATGGATTGCATGGAGAGTATTGAGAGCTTTCAGATGAGACTTTCAATCTAAACTTATTGGAAGTTATACTGACTAGTAAAAAAAATGTCATTTTTATTATATAACCATATACCCCTCCCCCCTAATATTGAGTATAGTATCATGATTTAAGAAGAGATACTACACTATCACTCCAAGCCAAAACTGAGGAGGTAATGCCTTGGAAAATGGTATAATCACTAACGAACACATACTACTCTGCTCACCCCTAAAAGAGGAGGTAATTCCCGTGAGAATGGTATCATGACTAACAAACATATACTACACTACTCCTGAAAGGACAAGGTTAAGACTGAAAGGACGGTATCACGACAACAGAACAGATAATACACTAGCCTCCCCTCACCAAAAATGGAGGAGTTAATGCCTGGGAGAATGGTATCATAAAAAGAGAGCAGATACTACTATTAAATATTGGGCGAGTATATTTTGTTAGTTGAGATTAACAGAAAAGTCTACTCGAGGGAATTGATAGAAAACGGATGTGACGTCACATGACCCAAAGAAAAGGTTAGAAAGATAATTCGTCATTCGCTTTGAAGCACATACGTGTGAACTTGTGGTTTTAGAAATGTCCGGGTGAGATTAAACAGTAAATATCGACGTCTCTCTGTCCTCCCGCCTAACTGGTCAGTGATTTTGAACAACAACACGGCGAATAAAGGTCTTCTTATCTTCAACAGTTACTCTTGACTTTGTCCTTTTTCGCGGTATGAACGAACTTTATTCCTAAATAATTTAGTAAACTGATTTGACAATAGCACATTAATAGAAGTAATAGTATACTTTTCGATTCAGACAGACATATACCACATCTCCATTAGTAATAGATGTATTAAAGAAAGATAAACAAAAACGCAAATAAAATATTTCTTTGCATTAATGTTAAAATGAGATATACATTTTTATCGAGATTCACATAGATGCATAAAATTAATAAATACCTTTTTTTATTTCGATTTCGATCAACCTCATTCGCCACATGCTACAAACCGAATTCGCTCTGCAACACACCGAATGCTATCAATCAACTGAACGTGGATCAGAAAGATAGCCGGAAACCGAATGCTAATATTTTATATTATACTATTTTTGAAAAAAATACCTGGAATATCGAGTCAGCTAGGCGTTTTAGTACCGCCATAGATACGCCGAATACCAATGGTCTGAACGTCGAACACAAAACGGATGGGAGGTGGCAGAATTTGAATATTCCCTTGATACGTTATTTATTCTGACGTGAAAGCTAATGCTAAAGAAAGTATTTCCATGCGTGACGTAAACTTGTGTGATTGGTTCGCCAAGCAGACGGTTATTGGTATTGAAGTAGCCACTGATCTTTCGCTCCAAACAATGGCCTACGCGGCGTTTGAGATAAAAATCAGTAATGCTCGCCATTTTGATCGGGCGATCGGGAAATTCCATAGCTCGTGGGTCTATTCCAGTTAATACACAAACTGTGTCCATCCGGGTGACGATGCGTTGCCATGGCAGCCGAGATCTCTATCTAAGATTAGCTACTCGCGATGATCTCTGTCATGTAATCGATAGTAATAATAATGGCGCTGGTCGTGGGCAGGTTTTTCAGTTTACTTTCTTACAATTTTCCGTTCGGGTTTCGTTATCATATACCTTAAGATTGATTTGCTTTTATCTCGACGGACAGTCTCTAGTTAAAGATGTTGCCAGTAACTTTAATCTAGTTGGTTTGTATGGGCTTAAACTCAATAAAGTAGCCGTCAAAATGGTTTATTTCTCAAGATTTCAGTGGAATACGATATACTTGTGAAAGTTAAAAGCTTGAACTCATCAATTACATTTTGCTAAAGTAACAAATGGGGGGGTGCACGTGCGTGATGATGTGACTATTTAATCGTAGTGTAGGGGAGGAAAAATGTGCATTGGAGGAATAAAGAAACATATCTCTACAAACAATAAAGACGTTTATTTATACTACTGGAACCCCATGGAAATTCCACGGTGCTTTCTAACTCAGTCTGTATAATATACTGTTAATAATAGTATTGCTTTTGAAATAAGTAATGTTCATCGCGTTCAGTTCTACTAAGAGAAAATGACTCTTTCTTTTTCCGAAAAAATATTTGTCATTTTCAGTTAAATATTCTTTTTAAAAAAATAAACCCATATGACTGTTTTTTTATTTATTTATTTAATTCAATTCTTTTAAAACAACTAATATTATCTGTCTTATTAACGTAAATATAATTTTCTTATCATAAATATAATTGTCAGTTAAATATTCTTCAAATCAATAAAACGAATTAAAATTGTACTCGTTTAGTCGACGAGGCGACATGATCTGATTTTGGAACAATTAATTTTTAAAAAGGTAAAGTCGTAATTTTTACCTTAGCGACACCAGATTAATCACCAATTACAATTTTTGCTGATCGGACGATCTCGTTTTTTTTAATGTGCGTGAAAGGTGATAACGTAGGTACAAACATGAAAGAAATGCCTTAGCGTATTATTATAGAGATGAGAAAAAGTTTTGGTCGAAGCAGGTTCGCTATGAAAAAAGTTAGAGACTGTATACGCTAGGAGCAAAGTGCAGTATCTGCTCTGATACTACACTTCATCTTTTCTGTCCTCAGTCAGTGAATGATAAATCTTTCCAGATTGAATCAATTTGTTTTATTTTTGCCTCAATCCAGAGTGCTCTTTTGGGGAGAGCTGGGTTTTCTTTACATTAAAAATTGACTTTATGTCTAACTCTGCTCTCGTAGAGAGACAAGTGAATAGGGACTATATACGCTAGTTCAGTGGGATCATTATTTTTGTGGGTAAAGCAAGCTGTCCCTTTATATGTTGTTTTCTCCCATAGATGATATGGGTGAGACGTTATAACGTGCAGACTAAGGTGCGTGTACGAGTCAGTTGCTTGTATGCTGCTGCTTGTGTGAATAAAGCGACTGTCAGTAAAAATCTGTGGATAGGTCAGTAGCTTTGCGACTAAGCCGAATTAAATATTTTGACTGGTGCCTGTGAACTTAGAAATAAGGACATTTTTCTTTCGTTTTAGGAAATTCAAAAATAGTAAAAACAAGAGAAAATGGTATAATTACATGAATCTTTCGTTTGCTTTCATTCACACTCATCAAAGTAAATATCGTGAAAGGTTAATGTACTGCGATAAGAAAAAAAAGTCTAATAACATAGTGAATTGAAGACTAGTGACATGTTTGTGAAAAAGGGAGGGGGTCACAAGTGGATCACATTAAGCCGAATAAGCCACTCCTTTTGTTTACTTTTTTGTGGAAATCGCTCCAGGCAAAGCATGAAGCCACTTGATGTAAGGAGCTAACAAGAACGAAATATGATTATCGCAAAGACGGGAGATGTCTATTGGCCTTGGTCTTGAAATCACCAAGGCTATAGGTAGGAAGAAAACAATCAGCATGAAGAGAGTTCCACAAGCCTGCAGTTCTTTGGAAAGAAGCTGTTGGAATAGGAAGCTGTATTACAATGAGGTATCAAAACACCGAACTGGTTGAGACCATTAGACTAACGAGTCAAACGAACTGGAACAAAGGAAGCAGGGAATAGATCAGATAATTCTTAAAAACACATGCCATAATAGTATTTATAGAAAAAACTTAAACTAGCAACATCATGTCTGTAAGAGAAAGAGAGAGCGTGCAGAGAAGAAGAAAAGGCTGAGCCAATCATATTACAGATACGTTTCTGAACCTTATCAAGAATCCTTAAATGGGGCAGAAATTCACCAGCCTAAATATGACAACAGTACTTCATAGATGGTCTGATAATTAATTTGTAGAGATAGACAATATATTCAAGTGTGAGAAAGTCTTTGGGACGATAGATAGAACCGACTTTACGAGAAACAGAAATAGGAATAGATCTAATGTATGAATCCAAAAAAAAGTTTGATGAGAAAGAAAGACCAATAAGTTTCAGAGTCGATTTCTTCTCAAGAGCAAAGCCATCCATGAGAATATCAGGAAGAAAAGGACAAGCCTCTGATTGAAAGGCGCTCGCTGAGTCTTAACAGGATTAACCGAAACAAGCCATTTCGTACCCCAATCCACAACTGAACCCAGGTCAACCTTTAGATCAGCTGCATATTTCAACTGATCCTAGGGATATGAGCGAGAAACAACATTAGAACTGTGGTATCATCAGCATATATGTTAATTTTCTGAATAATATTCCCTGGAATATCATTTATATAGAGAAGAAATCGTGTTGGGCCTAGAATAGGGCCCGGAAGAGGGTTTTAATAACTTAATATAAATTGTTCCCAGGACTTTAAAATAGAACAACGAATGTGATCTAACTGTCACTAGTGTAAGCCGAGGTACATTCGGCGCTATTTATGAGGTGTTGAGCAATAACTGACTCGATTGTATTTACGATTTAAATTGTTTAGTCGGCCCTGGCGTATTGCGAGGGCGTGATTTTTCATTGA
>OY744528.1:46344862-46349862 GCA_963556195.1 Sepiola atlantica | reverse complement strand
GCGCATTACCTTAGTTTTCTCTAGACTTATAGTGAGTTAAAAAGTAATAAATGTTTTTTAAAAAGTCCCTTAGCTCATGTATATACTTGTAAGTGTGGATAACGAAGTCTGCATCGTTGGCATCGAAGTGTTACAGAAGGAAGGTTTGGAAATTCTCGAACTTCGCGGTAAAGCGAGTGAGCTTAAAAACTCTGCCGGTCGTTCGGAAACGTATGCGAACAACAATATTACAGTCCCTAAAATCATATCATAAGTCAGATTCAGCAACTTGTTCCCCCCACACACACATAAACAAATACGTATTTTTTTGTATATATCATTGCTATACTATTATGTTCACACGGATAAGAATGGGGAAGAGTTAGTTGCGATCCCAATTGGGGAAACGTTTTGGGTTGAGCCGATTTACGCGAGATGCATAGCTGTAATGGATAGCAGGGTGGTTAGTAAAGCGCAATGGCTAAACAACCTGATGGGATTTGAGACTGGTTGATAAAGGCTTAAGCACGGAGAAGTGATGCGATATGAATTGAAACAGTATATATGGCGCCATTCACCTTTCTAAATGCTAGACTAGTACATATGAAATTATCTTTGGAATCAGAGGAGCGTGTGATGTAAAGAAATGATAATCACATGGAATCATAATTTTCTCATTAGAAATTTACTCATCTTATTCATCTTATAGATGAAATTGTCATGACGCCAATAGTCTTTTATATGAATATTTAAGATTTGAAGTAAGAAATTATAGGAAGGAAGAGAAAGGGTATAAAATACAAGGAAAGTGACTGGTAAGAAATATGTTTCTGCTTTTAATGAAGTAAAAGCATTGGTGATAGTTTAGAAGAAAAAGATTCAGAGACATGATTAAGACTGTTAGGAAATAAAAAGAAAGAAGATGGAGGATGGACAGAATATTATTTAGAATATTTTACTCCTTCTCAACGACAATTACATGCTATATTGTCATATTTAAAGTTACATTTTTAATACCAAACTAAGATGAACGGCTTTTCGTTTTTCGTGGATTTGTATTCAATCATCGTCCCATTGTAACAATCTGTAGATAAAGATAGAAAAACGTAAAGAAAACAAATCAAACTACAAGAATGGTTAACGTCAGAAATCATTAAGAAATTGGTGCAAATACGAAAAAATCCAATCTTCCTTAGTTGTCTTAAAGTATTCGTAAAACTGTCTTTCAAGCACATTAAGAAAAGCTTCCAGATAAGTAGTTATTAGCAGAGAAATGCCTTTAAACTGTGAGAGATATTCAGTGCAATTTATTCCGAATGTTCACTACCTAAGAATGGTTAAGAGTACTTTTCTGATTTTCGTTTTTGTTATGTTTTAAGTGCGCCAAATATTTGAACAAACGAAACAGATCGAATGGATTCGCGGCAAAATACTTTAATGCGATAAACACCAGAAGAGAAATACTAAATTTATTCTCTACAATGTTTACACATATTTGTTTCATATATACTAGCAAATCTATGTGACCAGGGGGTAACACATTTCTGCTAATATATATGCTACCAGAACATATAAAACACTAACTCTTCTAAAAAGGAGGAGATAATACATGGGAAGATAGTATCATTACAAAAGAACAGATACTACACTACTACCACCACCACAACAACCACCACCACCCCATACAAAGATAGCGGTGATTCCTTGTGAAATTATATCATGACAATAGAACAGACTAAATACTACACTATCACCACTGAAAATGTAATCGGTAATCCTTCGGAAGATTGTATCATGACCACAAAACAGATGGCCAACTATTCCTTACAAAAAGGAAAGATGTAATGCCTGGGAAGATGGTATCATGATGAGCAAACATACGCTACACTGCCTTCAAGTAGTATGCTCCCTGAGAGGATTGTCTGATGACAACAGAACATGTACTACACCACCTCTCAAAAAAGAAGACGTAATGCTCGGGCGAATGGTATCATCACGACAGAACAAATACTAAACTATCCTCATGAATTGGGCATTGAAAGATAGTACATTTGTCTGAAATAGTATAGTAAACTGACCTGAGCATTAAGAAGTAGTAATAATATAGTTTCGACTTCAGACAGATACCAAATCATCATACTTTTTCTTTTTTCTATAGATTCAGTTAATATTATTCATTGAATGCAATGCGTTTTGTATAGTCATTAGTATTCTGGGTTTTTTTATCGAGGTGCATGAGGTTATTTTAGTCCAGTTTATGAAGGGAGCAGAGTATCTATCCAGGCATATTGTCCAAGTTTTGGTTTATCTAATATAGTTTTGTTCTTCTCGTACATTCTCTTTTTATCATCTATTTTCTTTTGATTTGATAGCACCTTCTTTTCGAATGCCTAAGTATTTATAGTTTATGCGAGTAGTGCACACTTTCCATTCCTAATCCCTATCTCTTCTATCCTAAAGTTTCTAGTTGTGGTCATTAATGTTTATAGTTAACAGTAGTCTCATATCACTATGTTTTCCTTTCTATCTGTAAACCTGTATCATGCATTGCATCTCCTGAATATATTCGTGTTTAACATCATACATTACAGAAAGTTGTGGAGATAAGGAGTTTCCTTATGAACAAAATTCTCTACATTCGTATTTCTACCAAATGTTGTTATCCACCTATAAATTTCAGTCTCCATTTTTCCGTTGCATTTCCATTAATTTGGTAATTGTGTCTGGTAATTTAAACAATATTTAAAAAATGTATTATCTATGTTTTGAAAATTGCGTTGTAAGCTTTATTGTAGTCAATTCACACTACAAATATGGTTGTCCATTATTTATCTTCAGGGGCGCGTCTCCAAACTTTTAGTTCATTGGTACAACAGGCGCGCGTCTCTAAACTTTTAGTTATTTGATAAAAAAAAGGGGCGCATCTCTAAACATTTAGTTATCTGGTACGACATACAGTGGCTAGTCTCTAAAGTTTAAGTTCTTTGCTACGACAGGGACGTGTCTCTAAACTTTTAGTTCTTTTGTATAACAGGTCCGAATCTCTAAACTTTTAGTTATTTTGTACAACAGGGGCGCGTCTTTATAATTTTAGTTCTTTGATACAACAGGGGCGCATCTCCAAACTTTTAGCTTTTTGGTACGACAGAGGCCCGCTTCTAAACTTTTAGTTCTTTGGTACAACAGAGGCGCGTCTCTAAAATTTTAGTTCTTTGGTACAACAGGGGCGCCTCTCTAAACCTTTAGTTTATGGTAAAACAGGGGCGCGTCTCTAAACTTTTAGTTTTTTTGTACGACAGGGGCGCATCTCTAAACTTTTAGTTCTTTTGTACGACAGGGGCCCGCTTCTATACTTCCGTTTAGTTGATGAAGAAAATTTCTTAACCGTAATCCATCAATTATTCTCTCCGCCTAAGCTGCAGCTTTCGTTATGTAACTTATCTAAGATGAGAACAGTAGTCCAAATAATCCAAATAACACCAAATTAAATCGGATTAGGATGAGATTTGAGAGTGTTATAGCGTACACTACTGTGTTGTAGGCGTTTTTTTATTGAATGCGGAAAGTGTAAAATGTAAATATTGACATTAAATAATAAAATCCGACATCTGCATTAATTATTTATTTTTTCTTTTAAGCAAACAAATACTGATGAATTTTATTTTGTGCTAGCTGGTCCGTGTCCCGGCGTTGCCCGGGAAAGTAGATTACTCAATAAATTCCTTGCTCAACTTTGAACGATCCGGCGTGAACACAGACCCCACAGTGTTAAAAGCTAACCCTCAGAATGTTCTATGATTTGGGGTCGATGTTACCTATTATTAGTAATAGTAATTTCACACATACTATGGTGGTAAAGCAGCCGAAACCAGTATCCCTGTAGATACGTATATCGTTAATGTGACCCCGATTATTTCTAGCCCTATGGTGTTAACTTTAATAGGAGAAAATTATTTAGACTCAATCAGATTTACTTACAGTATATCTATAGCGCTCTCCCCCTAATGTAAAAATTCCATGTATGTTTCAATTCATAAGAAAACAAAAAGTTGCCTCTCAATTTGTATGGTGAGTTGAGGTATAATTGGCCAATGGAGCATAATGGGTCTATCACAAATTTCCTTTATTTTCTCCCAACTCAAATTCTTCCTATGTTCTCCTTTCTGGAGTTACAAGCTTTGGTAAACGCTGCTGGTTGACTTGCTGATTTTTTATTATGATAAAGTTGTCTTATCCCCTATTTGTGAACAAAAGAACTTTGGCTTGGAAAACATTAACAAAGATTGAGATTGAGATATTACTGAAATAGTTATAAAAAAAGTAACTACTTTTGAAGGTGGGGCTTACTGGTGAACCTCAGATGTTTTATTGGTGGGGTACTGATTCGGCTCTGTGTTGGCGAGTATAGTCAGTATTTAAAGAATATGGAATGATAGGAAGGATTTTCTTTGTGAGAGTATATGTTGCTTGAGAGAGATTTTGTCTCTGCCATATTGATGGCATTCTATATTTCGCCTAGTTATTAATATATTAGGAATGTTCTGTATGTTTCAAGCGATTGTCTTTTATTATTTTAGAAAAGAACAGTCCTTAAAAGTGAATGGTACTTCTGCAGTTTATGGACCTGAAATAATAACGTCATTATTTAGAAACAGATCCATTACATGGGGAGTTTTTTTTTTAAACTATTTTGTACTTTCTCCCTAACGATTGAACAAAAGTAATTTGTGTTTTCGGTTTTAATTTTTAAAAAGACATTCTTAAATAGGTATTGAACGTTTTTTCTGTGTGTTTTTAGTTCAATAAGAAGTCTTTAAAACTTAGAAAAGTTATTTTCTATTCTGTGTTAATAAAATGAAGAAAGTAGTTTTTTAGTTTAAACCAAGCCAGTCTCTTGAACTTTTTGTTTTTGTAAAATGAAAACTGTCGCTAAAACTTAGTTATCGGTGTTCTCTTTTGTTTTATATTAAAAAGAAATCTTAATACCTGAGTTTTTAAAATAAGTTACTCACGATGAAGCT
>OY744528.1:46214862-46339862 GCA_963556195.1 Sepiola atlantica | reverse complement strand
GTCCAGCAAGACGCTGCCATTATTTTTCATTTTATTTTATTTTTCTTCCCAACATGTCTACCCTACATGTATCTGTGCTTGCATGATATCTTTTCCCTATATCATCATCCTGATGAAGTCTTATAAATAAAGACGAAACGTTGATGTACACATAAAAAACATCCAGTTTTTGGTTTTCCTTTTTCATTTTACCATATATATATATATATATATATATATATATATATATATATATATATTACAGTAAGAGAAAGAGAGAGATAAGATACATATGTGACCACATGAATATACCGAGACCACAGTCTCAAGTGAATATATATATATGTATATATATATATATATATATATATATATATATATATGTATATATATATATATATATATGTATATATATATATATATATATATATATATATATATATATATATATATACATGAAGTAACCTCATAGCCACGAATATTACCCATGTTTCCTCTGAGAACACAGCAATTTATTGTGATGAATGGAAAAGCGCATGCTATAATGGCATCATGAATTATGCAGGATCGAAAATTGTCAAACTTCGTGAAACTAGGGAAAGAAACAACATATCTGCTGCTGTCTCAGTTATATACTCAAACGATTTACGCTTCTGAACAAGCTGTGGACTTCTCTGCAAATTACTTGCAGGATTATAGAGTAATTTGCGACTCAACTACAGGGTTAAATAAACAGGGTTGAAACCAACGGGAGAGTTCATCATATATATATATATATATATATATATATATATATGATTATTTTTATTTACACAGACATGTACAAAATCTGCGACAATTGCATGTCGATGTAATCGATCAACAGTTATTATAAACTGAGATTTCATCAGGCAGAGTTAGAATCCGATCTTAGCATTAGATCATATTTGGAAAGAATGAAATGGGGAGAAAAAGAAGAAAAGAAATTTAAAATTTCAAAGTTTGGGAAGTCACGTGGTTGAGACCGTTAAGAATCAAAATGTTAAAATCAGAATCATAACCTAAATATAAAATATAGAATAAGATAAAACAAAATAAAATAAAATAAAATAAAGTGGAAAGAGATGTAATTACATAAAAATATTAACCTTATGTCAAGAATCTTTATTCTAATTTTGATAAAAATCTATTTCATATTTTTTTAATAAATAAAATACTTAAATTGTAATGCTTATACGTAAGGGGTATTAAGAAGAAATGGAAATTTGGGGAATCTTGCTAATTGGTGTCTAATGGCTTTGGATCAAATCAAATTAAAATATAAAATATTTTAATTGTCAAATGGAAGGTTGTACCTATATTAGAGTCCTTAAAACACTTTAAAATATTCCAAATAAAATGAAATTTTAGGAATATTTATAAATTGATGCCTACTACCTATTGTTAAAACTTCCAGAAAATCGGAAATATCTTGAATTTTACGAAGGGATTCTAAAAATAAAATAAAATATAGTTCTTATTTGGGCTTCTTACACCGAGCATGTGTGTTTCTTAAATTCATGATGTTCGGTTAATTAGATTAGGAGTGAATCCTGTAATGCAAATATATAAACATATACACACACCTAACTTTATATACATAGAGATACTTTAAAACTAGACTTAGAAAAAGGCAGACATGCAGACAAACAGACACACTGTCACATATTAGGATAGATTAGATAAGGCATTCGGTATTCGCAATATGGGCTTAATTAGAGTGGAAGGCTGACTTCTATTAGGTGAACAAACAGACATATTTCTATGAGAATCTTTCAATTCCTGGCTTAGTAGTTAATTTATTATGAGCTTTGTGACTCTTATTATTGCCGACGCACAGTTGCAGATAATGACTTCTCGTCTAAGTGATTGGATTGTACTTTTCATTTCTTATCGGGAGAGCAGTAAGGTAGTTAGTATCATGGGAAAGATAGGACGTCAGCCTAGACTCCTGGGTGTTGAGATAAGAACGGGGTAAGAAGTTCTTTGCAAATCTGCGGCGCAGGAAAGTCTAGTGTTACCTTTAATGTTGATGAAGATGAACATATACTGGATGGTGAATTACTTTTGTGAATGGAACTGGTGCTTCTCCAATAATTGGATAAATATTTAATATTAGATAGAGCATAGAACATCTCGAAATAAATGTGACTAACTGAAGTAACGATTTAACCCAGTCTTCTTAAATATTTCTAAATATTAGAGCGAGGTTTTTATTGTCCTCCAGTCAGTAAAGGCAGATTTAGAAAAAAAGCCAAGATAAATGACTTTTTATATTTCGGAATTTTTTTAGATAAGGATTTATCAATCCTTATCTAAAAAATTGTATGATTTGGATTATTCGGACTACTGTTCTCATCTTGGGTGTTATTCTCACCACGTTACGGCCGATGTAAGGTGCAGAAACGTATCTAGTTTGATTGGCCCTACCCTTTTTTCTTCTCTGCACCCTCTCTCTCTCTCACACAGACGTGATGTTGCTAGTCTCAGTCTTTTCTATAAATACTATTATGGCATGTGTTCTTCAGAATTATGTGATCTATTTCCCGCTTCTTTTGTTCCAGCCCGTTTGACTCGTTGGTCTAGTGGTCTTAATCAGTTCGCTGCTTTGATACCTCATTGTAATACAGCTTCCTATTCCAGTAGCTTCTTTCTAAGAACCGCAGGCTTGTGGAACTCTCTTCCTGTTGTCTGTCCTACCTATAACCTTGGTCTTTTCAAAAATAAGGCCAAAAGGCATCTCCTGTTTTTGCGATATTCATAGTTGTTCTTGTTAGCTACCTATATCAAGTGGCTTCATGCTTTGTCTGAAGCGATTTCCATAAAAAACTGAAATCTTCTTCAGATGCACCTTATCTAACTTTGAACTAATTATCATTTAGCACGTTATCCGTTGCGCCACGAGTCCAAATATCCATGATAGTTTTCTACGGGTTGAAGGTTCAATCGTCAGTAAAGGCGATACAAAAAGTATAATTAAGAATTACTTAAGACTTCTTCCTTGTCGTAGCAATCTAGCCCCGGGATTAAATAAAGAGTTCGTTCGTTAATCCGTACAGATTCCATGAGTTCGAAAAAGACGTACCTGAAGAAGTACAAGGTTACATCGACCGAAACCTTGTGAGAAGGACATGAAAGATAAGAACAGTAGTTCGAATAATCCAAATAATACCAATGATATGTGTATGTCAGTAGCAGTGTGTGTAGTATTGTTAACAAATAATACACACTCAACCCCTGTTGTTGCCGATATTTGTTTTAGACTAAAGCTTAAAGTAAATTTACAATGTTTAATATGGAAAATGAAGTATTTGTTAGATAAAACAAAATAAAATAAATGATGCCATTTCTTGTGTATAGTTTAACTATTTCCTTTACTCTTCATTAGTTCTGAATTCAGGAATAGGGTATAGATTTAAAACTGATCAATAACGCGACGGGGAGCATATTAGTCTCGTAACATAGCGGACGAATCTTCCCCTTAACAAATATTGATAGCGTGTTTCGTGCAGTGTTGTTGTTACGTTTGGTAGTAGTAAGGAATATAGGCTGTCTGTGCTTCCCTTTTTGTCATGTTCGTAGTTGTAATTGTAAGCATTTCGCCTCTCTCCGCATACGTTTTGACGGCGTGTGTATGTGGTTACAGCGAGTATATACTATTTTTCCAGCCTATAGTAACAACATAATATATTTTGAGCTTCAATATTCTTTTTGTACATTGCATAGTGTAAGTATTAGTCTGAACTTAAGCCGTTCCCCAAAGTAGGAGGGAAGGAGTCTTCTGAAACATTTCTTTTCCATTACGAAGACAAAACTCAAGAGAGTGTATCTCGTCTTTTTGCCGCGTCACTTCAGAAAAGCGACTTTCTGTCACGTTCGGTTTGATGATATTATATTTTTATTATTATTATTATTATCATTATCCTTATCATTATCATTATCATTATCATTATTATTATTTTTTTTTTATTATTATTATTATTATTTTTAATCATTATTTGTAATCACTCCTTGGGAGTTATTACACAAGTCATCGTCAGTGATTGCTCACCGACAACAATCGATGTTCTCTGGAGTATTAGCGACAACTAGCATCACCAGATTTCAGTACTCTCCACCTCTTTTCTATCACTACCTAAAATAACGTTGCGGTATCGATACAGCCGTCTACCATGGATTTCTCGCTGGCAACGACTATTGGTCTCCCTTGGGATTTAGGTGGCAATAAGACCTCCACTAAGGTCCTAGCACTCTCAGCACTCTTCCAGTCGAGGTCTGGTTAGTGCTCCCCCTCCTCGGTCTTCCCATGCTCTTTGACCCTCTATGTTTATTTTGTGTGGTATCAGCTGAGGCCAGTGTCATTATTTTGGGGGGGAGGGGGCCGGGGCGGAGCTTATGATATTATTTTGCAGTTACTGTTGCTTAGTTCGTGCTGTGCTTTTCTTCCTGTGGTTTTGTTTTCTTCCTATTGTCACTTCTATGTGATTGGTTACCGTTCGTAGCTTATGCGAATTGGTTTCCGCATCCGTCTTAGTCGTTTTTCCAGGTTTTTTTGTGACTGTTCCAAGTGCTCCTCCGATTATTGGTATTATACTAACTTTCTTCATACTCCATATCTATTTCAGTTCTTTGGCAAGTTCCGTGTATTTGCTTTATTTTTCCGTCTTCTTGATCTTCATTCTGTTGTCTGCTTGAACAGCAAAGTATACGATTTGGCAGAATTTTTCCTTCTAGTCGATTTTTATGACATCCGGTCTCCTTGATTGTATGAGTTTATCTGTTTCTACCTCCATATCCCAAAGGAGTTTGTGTTTCTTTTCTTTTAAATACTGTTTCTAGTTTATGTTTGTACCATTTGTACACGTTTCGAAATGCATCGTTTGCACAGTTTCCAGTGTACTGCTATCCCCACGCAGTCATATCTGTTCTTGTATCTTTTAGGGCAGGTTTGTTGCATTCACTTATTATCTGATTTACTGTTCGTCTCTTTGTCCACACAGTCTGCGTTTACTGTTTACTTGGGTTTGATCTATTTTAACTTTAATGTAGTTTGTCCGAATCATATTGTTCTGTGCAGACATCAGTAAAGATTTCGTTTCTCTGTTCAAGTGTCCTTTTCTTAGCCATGCCCAGCTATTTTCGTTGGGTTTTTTCTCTTGCCAGTCTTATGAAACGTCCATGTGGTTTTTTTCTTCACAATTTTCTTTTCTTGTCCTTTTGTTTCTGGTTTCGATGCTTCCCAGTTGTTTGTTAAGACTGTATCTCTGGCTGCGGTGATTAGCGTTTCTATGTTCTGGGTTATGTATTTCTGCAGCTCTTTTTTAGTTTCGTCCGCACAGTCTTCTATACTTACTAGTCCTCTTCCCTCTTTCGTTTATTTCCACGTATAGTCTGTCCGTATCGTATTTTGGGTGTAGTGCGTTGTGCATGGTCATTAATTTTCTAGTCCTCTTGTCAAGGTGTCTGAGTTATTCTTTAGTCTAGCCTATGAATGGTCCAGAGTATCTTATTAGTGATACTGCCCAGCTATTTATTATTATTATTATTATTATTATTATTATTATTATTATTATTATTATTATTATTATTATTATTCACTAGAAGTTTTCACAAAAATCATCATCAGTGAATAATCACTGATAATAGTCGGTGGTGCTCCCTGGAGTCTGAGTGACAACAAGTCTCCCCAGATTCCAATCTTCTCTATTTCTTTGAATAACTACTGCAAATGATTTTCCGTTATTACAACAGTTGCTTACCATTGATATCTCGCTTGAAATGACCCTCGGTTTTCTTTGGGATTTGGGTGAAGATAAGCCTCCCTAATGTACCAGTACTCTCCGCGCTCTGCCAGTGGAGGTCCCTCCTAGGTCTTTTCAATTTCCTTGACCATTCAATATTATTTTTTGTTTGGTATCAGCCTTTTTAGGGGCGTGGCCACAGTGTATAACATTTCTTGTCGTTTCAGTTCCCTTGGTTTCATGTGACGTTCCTTTCATGTTTTTCTTTTACTTTTGTTGCAATTTCCATGTGGCTGGCTAGTGTTCATTGTTTATGTGGGTTGGTTTCCAATTTAAGATTTCAGCTGTTTTCATCATTGCTGTCCGTTGTATCGTCTCAGTTTTACTTTTGATTCCAATTATTCAGTCTTCTTTCTAGTGTTTAGGAACTGTTCCTAATACTCCTACGATTATTGGTATTATATTAACTTTCTTCATCTTTCATGTTCCTTTCATTTCTATGGCGAGTTCCGTGTACTTGCTTTGTTTTTCAGTCTCTTTGCTCTTCCACTTTTTGTCTGCTAAGGCGGTAAAATCTATAATTTGACAGTTTCTTACCTTCTTGTTAACTATTATGACGTCCGGTCTCCTTGTTTGGATGAGTTTATCTGTTTGTACTATCCATATCTCAGAGGATTTTGTGGTTTTCGTTTTTCAGTACTGTCTCCAGTTTGTGTCTGTACCATTTGTCTGCATGCTCAAAATGCAGTCGTTTGCATAGTTCATAGTGTACTGCTTTCCTCACACATAATCGTGCTTCTTATTGTATTATTTTGGGCTAGCTTGCTGCATTCACTTATTATGTAGTTTACCGTTTCGTCTCTTTGTTTAAAAAGTCTATATTTACTGTTTTCTTGGGTTTTATCTATTTTAGCTTTAATGTGGTTTATTCTAATCGCATTGTTCTGTGTAGCTATCAGTAGTAATTCCGTTTCTCACTTCAGATGTCTTTTTCTTAGAAGTGTTTTCATGATTTTTCTTTTGTCATTCTTATGAATCGTACATGTGGCTGCTTCTTTCCCCATTTTTTGTTCATGTCTTTTTTACTCTGATTTCACTTTTATGTCTCTGATTTCGCTGCTTCTTGTATTATTCATTTTTATGGTGTCTCTTGTTGCAGTGATAAATCATTTAGTGTTCTGGGTTATGTATTTTTTCAGGTCATTTTTGTGTCTTCCACCCAGTCTTTTGTACTTACCAGTCCCCTCCCCATTCGTTCCTTTTTACGTGAAGTCGGTCAGTATCATCTTTCGGGTTTAGTGCATTGTGCATGGTCATTAGTTTCCTCGTCTTCTGGTCAAAATGCCTAAGTACTTCTTTGGTTCAGCCTCTGAATGGTCCAGAGTATCTCAGGTATTCTATTCCAATCTTCTCTTTAATTTCTGTAGATTTTATCATGTCTGCTTCCATAACTCCCAAATATTTATATCTATTGTTCGCCAAGCGCCCTCATCTCTTATTGGTTGGGTTATTCCATGACCTCTATTGTCTCAAGTTTCCCCTTTTCGTTTCTAGCAGTGCACAGTTTTTCTACCAGATTCCATTTGAATAATAGGACTAAATATTTTGGTCGTGTTTATCAGCTTTATAGTTACTTTTTGCTATTTGCAAATAGCTCCAGGTCATCCATAAAATGAGATCGTTTATTCATTGTTCTGTGTCTGAAAACATGTATCTGGCACACACTTACTAAGTATGTAGTTGAGTGACACCACGACTATGATAAACAGCAGATGCCTATCTGTATTCTTATCTCAGTCAGGTGTTGTCCTAATGCTGTTAGTTCTAGTCTCCATGTTTCTAGTGCTTTAATATTAATAATTTTTGTAGGCTTTCTTGTGAATACCAAGTAGGCTGTTGAATTCCCCTGTTGTGCCTCTAGGTGGCACGTGTTTAGTTTTAGACTGTTCGCCGATATTTCTGAGATGAGGCATTGTTATTATATATACCAATAACAGCAACTAATAAAAAACAACATTATGCGTGATTGGCTTAATGGATAACATCGCCGACTGTCGAATCGGTTAAGTTGAGTTCAAATTCGATTGAATCTTTTGCGGCCATTTACGCTTTAATACTTTGTAGAGAAGGTATTAACTCTCAATTTTACCTAATCCATAGATAAGATAGTAACTTATGTTCAATTAATCCCATGCATCACCTTCATTTTTTTTATATAAAAAAAATATCAACTGGTTCTATTTAGAAATAATGATAAAGTCCGTTTAGTGGAATATCTAGCATAACTATTGAGAATAAAAGTAAAATCTTTCGAGAAAGAAAATGATTATATCTTCTTGAAAACTCAATGGCTGTATGTATGTGTGTGTTTGCCCTATAGACAAAAAGTTAGAGAATGTATATAAAATCTAAACGTGTACTATTGTGTAAAATTAACCGTGAAAGATAATGGTAGTATTCCCGAATCTCTAAATGCATACTTAAAGGAGCTATGCGGAAGATTTCATCGCGGGGGGGGGGGGCAATTATTTCAGCTCTTTTCAGTTTACTTTCAGTTTAATTATGTATTAGTTTAAATAGAAACCAATTATATTATTTAGTAATTTGTAAAAAAAACTGCAAGTCATTCCCGAAAAAAAAATACAAATTATTCTCTAAAATTCAACGGGAAATAACATCAGAGGGATGCTGCGGTGAGGGGAGTATTAAACATTAATAGCCGCTAATTCTGGGGAAATTCCGGTATCGGCCGTGATTTTGTCGGTATGAGACAGGTTCTAAAAAGGAAGAGATCCACTCTCCAAGGCTTTACCTTGATACTCATGTCATATTAATCCGGAAATGCGCCAAAAGGATTTGGGGTGGTCTCTAACCTTTTAGTTCTTTATTACAACAGGAGCGCATCTTCAAACTTTTAGTGATTTGGTACAACAGGGGTGCATCTCAAAACTGTTAGTTTATTGGTACAACGGGAGCAAGTCTCTAAACTTTTAGTTCTTTTGTATAACAGGAGCGCGTCTCTAAACTTATAGTTTATTGGTATAACAGGGGCGCGTCTCTAAACTTTTAGTTTTTTGCTACGACAGGATGCGTCTCTAAACTTCTAGTTCTTTGTTACGACAGGGGCGCGTCTCTAACCTTTTAGTTCTTTGGTACAACAGAGGCGCGTCTCTAAACTTTTAGTTTATTATTACGACAGGAGCGCGTCTCTAACCTTTTAGTTCTTTGGTACAACAGAGGCGCGTCTCTAAACTTTTAGTTTATTGGTACAACAGCGGCGCGTCTCTAAACTTTTAATTCTTTGGTACAACAGGAGCACGTCTCTAAACTTTTAGAGAAGAATCAGATTGGAAAAAATGGAAAGAGAATTTGGGGGGAAGGAAATAATTAAGATGAGGGAAAGAGAGGCGGCTATAGCAAGGAAAGTAGATTGAAGTTTTTATATAAAGATGTTAAACACACTATGTCATTTCTACTACTTTGTTTTTTTATCGCCCTGGGCAACGCCGGGTAGCCTTGCTAGTACATATATAATTGTGATCATTAAATAATTATCTATAGCCCCTTTCGGATTGGGTACTTATAAGATAAATTATATAAGCCGTATAAGCTAGGCTAAAATTCGAAGTGCCTGTCCACGTGATCTGCTGAACACTGTTAAGACGGCTCACTATAGTGTCCGCTTTATATGACATAAATAGGATTTATTTCTCACATTTCTGCATAGGTGTTGAAGTTGGCCAATTAATTACAGTAATCGTATTTGGGTTAAAAGTGACTCATGTCTAGGAGGTCGAATGGGTCTGCACAATTATCTTCCACACTGATAATACCATTAGGATGAAACGTATAAGCCTGTGGATAATATTTTTTAATTTATTGTTAAATAATTATATATATATATATATATATATATATATATATATATATATATATATATATATATATATATATATATATATATGTGGGGGGGTTATGGGCGTATCTATATGCATATATATCTATAAAATCTATTTATTGATATATATATATTCGGAAATTTTAAATATATAGCCAGTAATGTGGTATATATGAATTCTCAAAGGTGTCGGTTTTTGTAATAGCAGACACCTTCCGTCAGACGACTCGGTAGCTTTGATCAAATCGCGAATTGTGACCCATAATATCGCCACAAAAACGTACGTTAAAGCGTGAAAGTCAAGTTCGCTGTTGAATTAATCTGTTATGTTTACGGTGGTACGTGTTTCGAGGAACTTGACAATGTGAAGTGAATCTGTGTCATTCTGCTACTCCTACATTTAATATATATATATATATATATATATAAAATTATGTTTCTACTATTGAGGGGCAACTTATCAAGTCCAAGAGCCATTTGAGGATAAGTGTTAATGAAACTGAGATAATTGTCATCAGAAAGATTAGGTTAAGTATGGAAACACTAATATTGATACATGGTTTTAACTCATTACTACTTAGGGGCGGTTTTGACAATAATTTGATGACATTGATTTTGAAAGCGACCCAGTTGTAATCAGCAGTGAAGCAGTCCCGTGGTTATGTGTTCTACAGACGGGAAGACTTGCAAAGAAAGTATCCAGTACAATTCTGCCTGGCGCTAGACACATAGAAAGAGAAAGGAAAGTATTTTGATGTGGTAGGAAAACGAGTTGCGAATGTATTACAGGGAAGAACCAAATATTTCAAACTGAGTCGTTCACCTTCCATGGTAATAACGATAAGCAGAGAGAGACTAACAACGTCTCTACTGTGGTAAATGGTTGTAGGGTAGAGACAATATTAGTGCTCATCAGATTTCGAAATCGATTTTGTACTCTGACAAAGGCAGAAAATAGTGCTTACTGCAAGAAAATGTAAATATAAGAAACACAGTTTCTAATGTGTAGCAAGTCAAAAATAATGTATTTACATATTATATATATAATATAATTACCTATATATAATAACTGTTAAAATGTTCTAAGTTTATTAAACATATTTATTCATCTAATTGTTTCTGCCAAACATACACATTTTTTCTTGGTAGTTAATAAACACACAATGTGTTTTTAAAAGGTTTTCTCAGTGAAACTCTTTAGTTGAAAATATAACGTCTGATATATATATTTATAGCTGTATATAATGTAATATTAGAGAGTACTTTTAAACTCTTCTATTCCGATTAAAGATGAAACTATAAAATTTCAAATGAATGCTATATATATATATATATATATATATATATATATATATATATATGTGTGTGTGTGTGTGTGTGTGTGTATGTGTGTGGGTCTATATGTGTATGTATGTGTGGATTTAAAATAGCATTTGAACCAAGTTTAAGAAATAGGTGTTCATATGAAGCTGGTTCACGCAGCTTTCGAGGCTCAATTTTTTATTTTTATTTTTAATTGAGCTCCGAAACGTGCGTAAAACAGCTTTATAGGAAATCTCATTTCTAGAACTTGATTTAAATGCTAACTTACATCACTAAATCCATATAAAATAAGCTTTATTTTTTCGTATGAAGAAATATTGAGCTTTCTCTTTCTTCAGCAAGTTGAATAACATCGTTTGGACAGTTCCATGCCAGAATTTTCTGAGTGTGTTTTAGAGCAATTATTTAAATAATTAATACACTTTTAGATGTATATAGTTTTAAAAAGGGAGAAACAGAGATATCCGGCAATAGAGAGAGGTATTAAATTCGATGCATTCATATATATTTGTGTAAACTTTAACCCATATTTGCATAAATACACAAATATACACAGCCTTATATATATATATATATATATATATATATATATATATATAAATATATATTTATATATATATATATATATATGTATGTGTGTGGGTGCGTGCGTGTGTGCATTCATTATATGTCATGTAAAAGGTGTCAGGATGACTACTAAGATATTTACAAATCTGGTCGCGACTTGTCACCGCTCGGTCGTCGCTTCGCCCGATATCTTGAGGCTTACCGTTACTTAATCTGACAATACCGAATGCAATAAGCATTCTTCCCCAGTCGCCAAAGCTACTGCGCTTTTTTCGTTCATATTCCATCGTTTCGACGTTTGTTTCCTTTCTTTTTCATTTCAATGAACGTAATTACATTGGAGCAAAAAATGATGATGGCGGGAACTATTCGCTTAACAGAATACCCAAGATCACTATCAATTAGGTCTTCCTTTTATGATAGTCACTTATAACTTCTATCTAGTTTAGTCTTCAGACTAGCTAGGAAAGGCGATGTTGCCCGGGAGAAATGACTTCAAACTTAGACATTAAGGGCAATATTTTATCAGAGAAATTATTGCTTTAGTCATAGTGTTCGATTATTAACTTATTTTAATTGCATAAGCGTTTAGTTTCCATAATCAATTACCTACTGGAAGGATTAAATTACTTTCTAGACACCATGCTCGATTGTCTTCGATCTCTCTGTAGAATGGTTTGTCAGGACAACCTTACATTAGGATACTTCAGCCTACAAGTAAACTCTGACCAAATATTCAAAATAACATAGTATTCAAACCTCAAATAAGATCTCTTCGACACAGCTATACACTGGCCCATACGAAGAATGGCCCACCTACTCCAAGTAATGTTACCTCAAGTAACAGTACGTAGCTGGATACTCCACCAGACTAGATGAATTCTTGTCCTAGAATCCGGTAAGACCAAGAGACTTCAAGAAAGATATACTATAAGATATTAAACTGGTCAATTGGAAATAAGAAAATTAATGTTCTTCACTTCTTTACTAACTCAACGTTTTAGAGGTAAGAGAGAAGTTTAATGAAATATTCGAATATCTATCTATCTCATATAGAAATTAAGTGTTATCCTCGGGAAGAGGCCCCTTAATTTCTGAGAACTTCGACTAAAGTAAAATTAAACAAAAAAGTAAAATTATATAATAAAAGGCTAAGGCTATTACATGTTCGTACTACGTTATCACCCTCCACCTTTTTATTCTGAGATTCATTAATTTATATTGTATGAATCAGATTATTATATTGTTGGCATTGGTTTACCCGATATCTTTCAAGTCAGAATTCTTTCTAGAAAGAAATCGGTAACTTATGGGAGGGACCACGTGAAGGTTACCAACACCACAAGTGAAAGTGTTTCTCTAGAACGAAATAGATTCAAACTCCGCGCACCCAGGTCGTCGGTCCGTGTCGTTTACCACTTGACCACCGTCACCTCTCTATTTTAAGATAGTGTCGCTCGATCGCCGAGGATACAATGCAAAAAAGCATGTCGGCCGTTGTGTCGAACGTCAAACTAAAATACACTTTCTTAGCCCGAGGGCTAGGATTAAAACCTCCATAGAATAAAAATATGTCGCAAACTCAATTTTTCCTGAATACAACAATATAACACGAGCTCTCTCTCTCTCTCTCTCTCTCTCTCTCTCTCTCTCTCTCTCTCTCTCTCTCTCTCTCTTTCTATACATATATATATATATATATATATATATATATATATATATATATATATATATAACAACGGCCCACACTTAAATTTAAATTTAGAATTGAATAAAGAAAAAGAGGGGAAAAAAATTAATTAATAAATCATATAAAATAAAATATAATAAAATTATAATAATTAGTATATAAATAAACAAATGTTTATAATATTTTAACTTTAGTTGAATAATTGTTTAATTAAATTTTGACATTTTCTGCGTTCCTACTTCCAATTGTCTGCTGCGGTATTTCAATGGTTTGACACCGGGTTTTCCCGTTTTTTCGACCCTCTCGGTCTTTTATTGTTGTCTTTTGAAAATGAAAGTTTTTCTTTCGAAAATTTAAGATGTTTTGCCGAACTTTTATTTACCAGACAGTATCTACTATTCTGGTATTAAATCATTTTTTCGTGAAATTATTAATAAATCGTTTTAAGTTTCACTTTCTCTCTTCGTTTATTTCTTTTCACTTTTTCCATCTTACGGCAACTACATCGCATTGCTACAGCCTCGGACGACTAATCTGCACATATATATATATATATATATATATATATATATATATATATATATATATATATATATATATATAGGAGGGGTGAGCGTGCGCGATGTAAGCCACAAGGGTCGCTTATGAAAAGATAAGTTATGGTCCCAAAAAATGGTGGCAGTAGAAGAAAATAAATTAATTGTGGAAGGTGTGGGGGGCAATAATAAGAGGATGGTCTAGGCAGGGGAGGGACGAAAATAAGATGAAACAAGGAGAAATTAATATATTAATATTCAATATATATATACATATTTAAATATATATATATATATATATATATATATATATATATATATATATATAATATTTGTTTTGTTTATTATCTATGTACGTGTACGTTTTGTCCTTTATAATAGAAGCTCATCAGCATAGAGATATGACTATTCACTACTGGTCTTGAAATTCGAAACCCCGAATTCCGAGTATTTTTACAACTCAAATCCCGACATATATATATATAAAATAAAATAAAAACAAAGATATTATTCATGTCATTACGTCCCCTTAGGTGATTGACTTGAAAAACTAGTCGTTAGAATATTAAAACATGTGCTTTTGTTACTTGTTTTCGAAATAAAACATAGCTGTTGGAAATTGAAATGCGTGAAATGTTTATGAAATGAAACGGATGTTTTTATTTATGTATATTTATTTTATTAATTTTATTATTTTTTATTTATTTTATTGTAGATATTATGTGTGAAGTACATCGGGAGTGTAGTAAAAGTAGCTAGCCTGGATCTAAATTGAAGTTTTGTTTCCTGATACATATATATATATATATATATATATATATATATATATATATATATATGAACGCACTTTAAAAACGAATTAATTTAATTTGTTTTCCCCTTTTGTTGTTTTTTTTAAGATAAATAAAACGACATGCATCACCAATCGAAAAATCTAACGAAATAAATGCCGTCCATAAGGACACACATTAAAACTGTTAGATGAACGCATTTTCAAGACAAATAAACTTGATTTGTTTTCCCATTGTTTTGTTGTTTTTGTTTTTGAGAATAAAAAACGACTTGCACCCCAATTAAAAAAAAGGTTTTCCAATTTTAACGTCTCTACCGAACGCTTTCATTATTCTTTCTTTTTTCAAATGAATTAATACGTGCCAATAACATCCCGTTGTGCGTTCTTTTATTCCTATTCGTTATCGAATAGATTTTAAATTTTCACTTTTTTGATTCGAACAAAACCTGTAAAATATCTCGTTTATTAATGATTTTTCCTGTATTTAAATTTGTTTTTCTTTTCGTTTTTCTTTTTCACATATCTTGTCTTTCACGGCATTTAATTTTATTATATATCGTGCTTTTCGTCCTCATATTTATATATATAGTTTGTGCGTGTGTCAAGTTATATTGAAAAGAAATAAATAAAGTGCTCGATCGCAGAAGAGTGAGAGCTTATACAAATAATTTATTTGAAAACTATATGTTGTATGTTTCAGAATCGTACCGCGGTTTCATCCAGATGGGCTGACTTTTTTTTAAATTTTAAAGTCTATACCCGTAGGGAACTGTCAACATACTGAAACGAGATCGAAAAAAAATAATGAGAAATTACGTATGTGTTCATAGGTAGACAAAAGCGGTACATCACTGAAATGTCTCTTTGAAAAAAGTGTATTAGTTGGAATTCATTGATTTTTATTTTATTTATTATTTATAGCTTTGTGTTTTAGGAAAATTTTTTTATTGTTTTCTACTAAGTGTTTTATTTGATTATTTATTTGTAGTTTCGTATTTTTATTATAAAAGGGTTGTACTTTGAAGACTGTCTATAGGAGATCTTTGGTGTCTTGAAAAATGAAAACCAATCTATTGTTCAAAACGGTGTATTTTCGAAGTTTTCTTTTGAGGAAGTTACCGGGAATCAATTTTATGTGTTTGATGTGATTCGTTGAGTTTTATTTTGTTTATTATTTATCTTACCTATAGTTTTGTGTGTTTAAAGGGTTTTATTTTATTAGGTGATTTATTTACTTATTTATTTAGTTTTAGTTTTGTATCTTAAGATCATACCAAAAAATAAATAAAAACATAAAAACATAACTAATCAATAAAAATAAAAATGTTAATAAATCCCAACCAGATCAATAAACTATACAACATAATTATCCCCAAAATAAATACGCCTTTGGAGCAGTAAAACGGATAACACCCATCATAAATAATTAAATTAATCTAAATAAAACTAATTTACGATTAAGACCCGTATATTATATTTAACCCTGACCCAGTACTTCCTTCAACAATGCACCGTTTTAAACGATGAATTCAAACGCCATCCCCCTTTATTTTTACTTTTTTCTTAAAACACAAAATTATAAATAAAATAAAAATCAATTAATCCCAACTAATGCACTTTTTCCAAAGAGACATTTCAGTGATGCACCGCTTTTTTCTAACGATGAACACAGATGCCATTTCTCATTGTGGTTTATAACGCTCTCGTTTCAGTACGCTGACAATTCCCTATGTGTACAGACTTTTAAAAATATTTTTTAAGTCAGCTCATCTAGATGAAACCGCGGTACGATTATGAAATATGTAACATATAGTTTTCAAATAAAGTATTTGTATATATATATATATATATATATATATATATATATATATATATATATATATATATATATATATATATATCCCATAACATAGAAAATTACTCCCATAATAATAATAAAGCTAATAGCTACACTCCTCTATCTGTCGCCTCACCATACATCTGGTAAGCTCAATTCATCAACATCTACAAAAACATTTCTTTCTGATTTAAGATAACTTTTAGTTAATAACACTAAAATAATAAATTCCGAAACCAATTTTTTTTTAATTAAAAATACTCGAAGCTATCTTCATTAAAACACAACCTAAAATTAATAACATTACGTATTGCTTTCCAAGAACAACATATTAAAATGCTTAAAGTAATACAATGTTATCCTGTAGTCTCTCGTTGTTTAAATTGTTAATGTATTTCCTGGGACAGCGTGAAAACATTCTCTTGACGTCTAACTGACTTCTTGTGCCCGTTTCTCGGCTATCTTTTGAAATTCTCTTCTTTTCTCCAGCATTTTTGTTCATTTGCCTTTTTGACTTGATTATGATTCGACGAAGAATCGAAAACGTTCGTGGAACATACATTATTTTTTTTATTTTAAAACAAAAAAGTCATATATAATATTTTAAAAATAAATATTAAATTATTTTTACCTACAAACCCTAGCGTTTCAAGCTTATAGCAGAAAAGTAACAATTTCAGACGGTATGTATATGTACATATATATATATATATATATATATATATATATATATATATATATATATATATATATATATATATGGGTTCTTACGAAAAATATATGTTTAAGTATATACTCCTTATCGTATCCGAAAATGTTCTAAATTACAAGCTCAATAAAGGTGTATCACAAGCTTAAGAGCATATATATTGTTTATAGTTACATTCCAATGACCATTGTAACAGTCAATGCATAACAATAACTTTCACCTGTCCCTACAACTTCCTTATCTTCATATATTGTTGAACAACCACAACAATAACTTTCATGTGTTCTTTCACTTTCTTTATTTCCATATATCGGCAAATATCTGTAATTTCATTTTTGTCTGAGAAGCAACAAAATTTTCAATATATTTATATTTTATCTATTTATTTATTTATGTTTATTTTTTTCCGAATTCAATTCTTCTTCTACATCTTACGCGTGTTTCACAGCAAAATCAAAAGAAATACATCGTCTTGATCTTAACTTCGTTGATGATCGTAATAATTCTTCATTCAATAGTAATGGCAAAACACATAATTCCACTTAGGAAAACTTTAATCGAACAAGACCACACAGTGATTAAAAGGTGTGGTCCTCAGACAGCGATGTTTTTATGTGCAAAGACTTTTAAGTCTCTTTCATTACCGCATTTTCAAATTTCCCCCTATTATCAGTGATCAATTCGGTCACTGTCCAAACTCTTGGGAATAGCTCAGTCAATACTAATTATGCCATTGTATGAGCTGCGTTATCTTTCCCAGAACACGCTTCTACCCAATGTGTGAGCCAATCCACGAAGCTCACTATGTAGATATTTCTTCTAGATGTCTCGCGATATGAACCTGGCGCTTCTAAATTGACTTTCTCAAAATGATAAAAAAGGCACTTTTGTCTCCAGTAATGATGTTTCCTCAATTCTCACCCCATTTGCTTGAAAAGTTACATAACATGTAGCATGACCATGCTTCATATCCTTGTACATTTTACATCCTGGTCAATAATAATTTCGGTCAATTAACTCATAGGTTTTGTCAATCCATAAAGTGTGTAACCTTTGGTGACACTCTATTTTTTTCGCCTGGAGGGGTCTTTTAAGCAATACAATATAATTCATCGATTACCATAGATATTTGAAATAAAATATAGTGCTTCTGTAAGACCACAAATTGATTGGGCATTACTTCGGCCAAAGTTTTCTTTTCAACTGCGTACTTCAAGTCTAGCAGTTCCTTGTTGTTCGGATACTTTCTTAAGGCTTCTTCTACCAAGCATATATTCTTCTTCCAATTCTGCGTTTGCTTTGTCATCGTTCCATATTGGTCACTCCTTTATTTTGTCAAATTTGTCATCCACCCCAAGCTCCTCAACCTTTGATTCCTGTTTTAACTTTTTATGAATCCCAGATAATTGATTTTACTTCACTAATATTCTATTCAATAATTGTATCGACTCAGCTTCAGACTTCACACTTTAATCTTGTTATTTGTCTAATCCTCCTCCTCAAATATTATTTTAAGAGTATATGATACGTTTTTATCACGGCCTTTACAGCAAAGCATATACGATAGCATATGTATTCTTCGTAATCACTGGCTACTTCTGCTAGTTTATGATCGTCTGTAGAACAAGATGTAAATCGGAACTTCTTTTTTCACTCCTACTACAAAATTGTGCCCCTTTGTCGCGTTACGTTAGACAAACGCAAATACAAGTGTGTCTGGCATCCGTATACAAAACCATTAATTTATTCATATCTGAACACGTTAACAACGGCACCGCCGTTAATTGTTCCTTCAGTATATCATAAGATCGCTGACAGTCCTCTGTCCAGTAAAGTTTGATGTACTTTTAATCAAATTCACCACGGGTGTCACACTTCCATGGAAGTCCATAAATAAACCTTCTATAATATCCCAATTAATCCTATGGCCACTCTCACTGGTTTATGCTCCGACATTGACCTTATTATTAGTTCCAATTTTGTAATATCGGGTTTTAATCCCTTCTTATTAATAACAAACAATAACATGTATTTAGTCTCATCCCTCAAGAATTGACAGTTTAACAATTTATGCTATATATCAAGTGGTTTCAATCGGCTAACACTTGTTGTAAATGACCAAAATGTTCTCTGAGATCTCTAGAAAATATGAGGATGTAATCGATATAAGTTATTGCAAATTCCTACAATCCACTCAGGAGTACATACATCAACGGCTCGACAAACAAAAGGGTAGGCCCGAAACTGGTACAGTCCTAAATGGCATTAAAACGTAGCTGTCTGGCGGTACCCTTAATCCAAGGCCATCTGCTAATATCCAACCTTAAGGGCAAGCGTGGACAGTGTATGTAGCCTTTCCCAAAAGAGCCAAGATGCCATCTGTTTATGGAGGTGTGTGCGCAATTGATGTTTTTATTTCATTCAAAGTTCTGAAGTCTACACATAACCTATAAGCACCGTTCTTATTTACTACTATAACTATTGAAAAACTTCATGGAAATTGTGATCATTATTTCTGTTTCCAATGTCTCGTGGGTGTTTTGTCCCATCTGTGCATTGGTGTCCGATAAAGCCTCAGCTTCAGTCAACGGTGTTCTCCAACAACTATTTTAATTTTGACCGTTTCAGTCAAACCCAACTCTACCACTACGAGCTATTACTCTTTTATTAGTTTCCAACAATTGGATCACTCGTTCTTTATATTCGCTAGAAGACTTAATCTTTATATTTCTGAGAACCAACATCGCTGTCCACTTCTTATTTCTTCCTTACCGGGTGCTACCAGATCAGGCTGTCTGGAGATAATGGATTCTTGACCAAAAATGCACTAAACATTGATGTTATTGTTTTCAACAAAAAAAATTTTCTACAAAACATTCAAACAAAACATCATGAATAAATATTTGTAATATATATAGAATTTAAAACATAAAAATTTGACCAAAATGACCGTATTCGGCATTAAATAACCCGAAAAGGAGTGATATACTGTAAAAAATAAAAACATAACGAAACACCATGAATAAATATTTGTAATATATATAGAATTCAAAACATAAAAATTGTACCAAACTGATCGTATTCGGCATTAAATAACCCGAAAAGGGTTGATATACTGTAAAAAACAACAACATAACGAAACACCATGAATAAATATTTGTAATATATATAGAATTTAAAACATAAAAATTTGACCAAAATGACCGTATTCGGCATTAAATAACCCGAAAAGGAGTGATATACTGTAAAAAATAAAAACATAACGAAACACCATGAATAAATATTTGTAATATATATAGAATTTAAAACATAAAGATTTGACCAAACTGATCGTATTCGGCATTAAATAACCCGAAAAGGGTTGATATGCTGTAAAACAAAACTACCAAACGAAACACCATGAATAAATATTTGAAGATATATAGAACTAAAAGCTTAATTTCTTTTACCAAAATGATCATATTCAACATTAAATAAACCGAAAAGGGGTGATATGCCGTAAAGCAAAACAACCAACCTTCTTCCTTTGAGATTTCCCATGGTCTGTGCCATTCAGTGTCACTGTACTTCGCACTTTGATTTCTGACGGTATTCGTATTGTCTTAAAATAAACGCTTGCACTCGCTGTATGTAAGTTACTCGTAAAATTTTCTTCAACACTTGCCTGCATTATCGTTACTTGGTCACTTTACTCAGCTAACTTTGGCGATGAAGTTACTTGGTATCGTACACATTTTTGTGCAATATATGCAGAAAATAAAGTGGTCGCTATCGTTACAGAAACATTAAAGTTTACCAATTGTGTTTATACTTTGATAGCTGTATATTCTTCTAGAATGTGCTCCGCTATGATTTATTTATATTTTCACAAAGAATGTCGAGACAAAACTGATGGAAGACAGAGAGAGTTTATTAAACTTGATCTTCGTTCTAAATCACTGAGCAGCGGTGTGAAGGAGGCAGAGAGAGAGAGAGAAATCGATAATCATTGTTTAATTATATTTTGTCAGCCCATCTCATTTTTACGTCCATGCACTGCGTGCTCCCAAACGGACTGTAGTCTTCTCTCTTTTTCTCTCATATCCGTTTCTCTTACTTTTCACAGTCAGCAATAATCACCTCACGTTTATCAAATAGACTCCAGCTGACCTTTCATTTCCTGTTATTCTCAACTAATCATTTTATATACTAGTGGGGTTAATCGCCCAATATCTAACACTTTTTCTTATTCGAGCCTCCCGGGTAACCACTGTTCGCAACAGACATGCATGGGTGTCACTTGATATTTTCTTCAGAAATTAAATCAATTTCCTCCGTCTGTATTTTTCAAAGCAGAATTATTTCCTTGCCCACTCTTAATGTGCGTCGGTCAAAGTAAATTACCGCATGATACTTTTTCAACTAGTCTCCGTCAATTATCAATTCTCTGTCGAGACTGACTGACACATAAATTCTGTACATCGTTTTTAAATTGCCTTTTCCTACTGACAAGTGAACAAGTCCCAATATTTCAATTTTTCGGCAGCCTGCTTGAGAAAATTTCAATATCTTCAGACTTAAGCTGAGTTTCGATCTATTCCAATTCATTTCACTCCACCGAGTTTAATACAGACAACCCCAATTTTGTATCGACCAAACATCTAAGTACATGCTTACCCACCTTAACCTCTCCCTGCTACGAAAGTAATTCAAACATCTTGCTTTTTCTTCGTCGCTATTTCGGAAGTCATCTGGAGAGATATTTTCTTTTTACACCTAATACTCAAATACCTGTGGTGGACACTCCTCCCCTTCTTTTCATAGAATAATCTTTCCTTTTTAGTTCTTTTCTTTAAGGTTTTCTACTGCTTTTAGTCTTCATTGATTAGGACAATGTCTAGTTACATGGCTTTTTACTCTGCATCCATAACATTCCATACATTTACCCTTTCTCACCAAGTGACTATTAGGCCCATATTTCAACCAACCCCTTTCTCTTTTGTGATTTTATCTTTTTTGTTGCACCATAATCCGTCGTGACCACCAAATCACTTTTATTTCTTGCTATTTTAGTTTAAATACTTATTTTGTATTTGGGTCTTTAACGTATCAAAAGAATTATTTTCATAACTGAACTCTCTCTCTCTCTCTCTCTCTCTCTCTCTCTTCATATATATATATATATATATATATATATATATATATATATATATATATATATATATATATATATATATATATATTCGTCTCTCTTCTTCTCTTTATCTCTCTCTCTCTCTCTTTATCTGTCACTGTCTATTTCTCCGTTTCTTTCTGAACGACACGTCTTGTTTACACCAATCACAGAGACGAAACTTCACCTAACCCAAACCTCACCTCTTTTATACCTTGTAAGTCAAGGCTGAGAAAACAGAATCTCGTGTTTGGATCAACTTAGTTTTAACAGATGGATCATGCCGTGTTTCATTTCATATTAGCTTTGTGGACGTTAGTCTCTAAAGTTCGCTATGTTCACAAGCACAAATACAGATATCGCCTCCTCTTGCTTCGGCAAGATAAGTCTCCGCCACATACTCTTTCTTTTTTTTTAACCAGACACTATCTCCCAGTGTGTCTCATCCGACCACATTTGTAGGGCGGCTTTTCCCAATTTGCTGCTCCTAGTGGCAAATCTTTATTAGTGAGACACTGGTTCGCCTGTTGTCCCAATCTGCTACACACAAACCCCACCATTACGTAAACTCCGGGTGGGAATATATCGTCATTCCAACATGAACCAAATCTTGTGATTGGTTGTCTATTTTAATTCAAGCTTCTATTAATTCCGGACCGTTTCTCCTTATCTCTTCTCTGCCTTCGACATTCGTAACACACTTACAAGCCCTTCCTAGTGTCTTCTCTTCTCATTTCTCTCTTTTCTTTCAATCGCCATAATCTTGTGCTTAATGTCTCACTCTTTCTTGCCGAAATGAACGCATCGTTTAACGTTCCGAAGGAAGTTCTCTCCAGGTCATCACTTATCAGTGGGTTATACAGCACGTCAATGAAGTATTCCGCAAGTTGCGTTTGCATCACGGGGTCCTTTCTTTTTACAGGGCCTCTGTAAGAGATATTTGTTTAAACTGTCAGTTTCTATCTACGAAGGCCGCTGTCAATTTCTCTTGCCTCTGCCTAAGCCTAACTAAGGCCGTCTCTGCCTCGAAGGGCTGCCAAATTAACCATTTATATCCGTATATACTTACTTCCATGACGAACTGGAATGCCTCTCTAATTAGATTCCTAACCACTCGGAGGCGGGTGAATCCGAATCGTCATAGGCTCAGCTTATTATTTCTATATTAGATACATCATAAATGTGGCCTTTCCTTTCGAATTGCCTCGATTCACAGGCGACGCTCTGTGGCCTTGTCCGTGGAGATAGTGATCTTCGACCATGAGACGTTCAATATTTCTATAAATCTCCGAGAGGATCGCTCTGATCCATTATATTTCACTTGTTCGCAGCCATTACTCGTATTCTTTGTAACTATATCAGAAATACCATCTTCTTTTTTTCAATAAAGCACCGCTACAAAATCCTACCTAAGTCAAACAACTGAACCAAAAGGTACCTGAAATTTACACGCAACAACAAACGGTGAATGATAAAAGGGCAGGATAAATTATATCTGATCTAGTTCAGTTTCTCTGTTCGTTTATTTCTGCGATCTCCGCTCTCGTTTCTTTCCTTTCGTTTGGTTCGAGAATTCGTTGAAGCTGTCCTCTACACTTTAGTTTCGTCTGCTTTGTTCTTCTTGAGAAAACTGACACATATTTAGCCGTTTTTTATAACATGGTTTCGTTTTGACATTTTCAAAAGTAAAAACAAAACTGAATCAAATTTATTGGGCCCTTTATGCGTGAAATGTATGTTTCATTTCACGCATAAAGGACCCGATAACCTTTCAAATATAGAGTTATAACAATAAGTAAATGTGGAGTTATATTGAAACGGTCAACTTCCAAAATAACTGCAACATATTATTGACTAATTTTGCCTGACTTTCCGAGCGGTGACAAGGCAAATAAATCCACCGTATTAATTTGTTGTATAATTCCTGCGGATTTCTTTTTTATTTCATTTTTATTTTGCAAATATGAATTTGTTTTCAGATTTTTGCGGATTATTTTACAAATGAATATAAATTTCTTTTCACAAATATTAATTTGCTGCCACCCGGACTTAAGGTTAGTGGTAGGGTTGTTTGCAAAATAAAAAGAGAGATCTGTCAGATTCAGAAAACAAATTAGCAAGATAATCCGTAAAGAAACAGAAAACAGATTAACATTTTAAAACTAAAACAGAAAAAATAAAAGTAATCCACCAAAACTAGAAAACAAATTAATACGGTGAATTAAGTAACCCTCGCACCGCTTTAAAGATCCAACATTAGTCGATAAAATTTGGCAATCATTTGGGGAGCAAACTGCTTCAATATAAAAATATGTGGCTTATACTTTTGTAAAGTATAGCTTACTTCACAAGTTATTAGATAATGCCGAGTTTCATGCTCATCAGATTGTCGTCCTGCGGTTTAGCATTTCGAATTCAAGATTCAACAATCACCAATCACATTTTTCTTGAAAATCCGGATAGATAGATAGATAGATAGATAGATAGATAGATAGATAGATAGATAGATATTAAATGGTATTAATAGATATTAAGCGTAGGACTAGTATTATTTCAGAGTTTTTTTTCTCCTAGAATAGTTGCCCTACCGAGACTCAGGAATCTAAGTTACTCTACTATTTAACTCATATCTAAAAGGAGGACATGTGGAGTTATACCGTTCTCAACGATATTAGAGAAAATGACTTTCTCGACACATGGTATTCCAAAATAGAGATCCACCTCAGGCTCAATCCACTGACACAATTTTATATTAATTCATGGAAATATTACCCATTTGCGTCCGGTGGGTTCTTCTTATAACCGTTATGTTGTTGAATGATGTTTTAACGTGCACGTATCTCATTAAATTTATCATATATATATATATATATATATATATATATATATATATATATATATATATATATATATATATATATATAGGGTCCATCATAAGAAACTGTATCTATATATATTATTTAGTTTGTTACTTTGTTTAAACTTAATCATTTCTTCTATTTTAGGTGTCATCAACAATCGGAAATCGTATATTTTTATAGCATTGTTGAATTTATGGGATGATTCCGAGTTGTCATTGCTCAAGTGGTGTACAGCTGTTTCAAAGTAGTTTGTATATTAAGTGATACAATGAACAATAAATCGTTTTGAAAGAAAAAAACATCTGTATGACAAGATGTTTGTAAGTCATATACAAAACAAACACACAATCAATATCTATGAACAAAACTGTCACCAAATATACCAGAAAAGAAATTACAAAAAAAGTGGCATTGTAAAATACCCTGGTAAAAAAAAACATTAATTTTCAAAATAAATTCTGCATCTAAATGCATATTATCAAATCCAAAAGAGAGAGTTTTAAAAACAGCTATGTTTATTTGTCAAACTGAATCGCTATATATGAGGGATAACTATAGTAAAGGAAGGTAAATCTTAATTATTTAACATTTAAAATTTAATATATGCTAAAAGATAGTTCTTATAGATAAGTTACATGAACAAATATCTCAAAATACTGCACTCAGATAACAGTATATACCCAAACACATGCAATCACATACAGATTGTATATAAAGAATGCCTACTAGATACTATCCTCGAATGTCTAAGGTGTCTCTGTACATGGGTGTGTCAGGACAACCTGGCATGAACATAGTTCCCCTTACAAGAAAACTCTAACTAAATTTTCAAATTAACACAGTATTTAAATCCCAAATAAAATCCCCTCTGCATGGCTACACACTGCCTTATACGAGGAATGGTGCACCTTTTGAAAGTGATGTTGCCTTGAGTGACAGCACTAAAGCTGGATACTCCACCATATGAATTATTGTCCTGAAATCCAATAAGACCAAGAGACCACAAGAACGAGATACTATAATATAGTGAACTGATCACTTGGGGAGATGAACATTAATGTTTTTCACTTATTTGCTAACTCAACGTTTCAGAGAGCTTTAATTGAACACTATGATATATATGTATTTTATATAGAGCTCAAGTGTAATACCCAAGTGGGGACCCTTTGATTTCTAAGAACTTACACTCAAGTAAAATATTAAAAGATTATTGTATATAATATATTATAAAAATTGTTACACTGGCCGTTCTTACACAGGAGAAACAACACCGGTTGTCACTATAAATAGTGCGAGTCACCAGAGACACAGAAAAGACAAAGCACAGTCTTGTAACTGTCTAGCCAAGTGCTAGTCACTTTCTTACTTTGTTAATACACTTGTTAAACCAACCCTCGACTTGACTTCCTTTATTTATTATTTTCTGTTGGACAACTTCACAACAAAAATATACAAATCTATATACATACATATATCTATTACTCACATCTTTATACATGCACATAAAAAACAACATATATACACCTCATATATATACATACGCATGCACAGATATATATATATATATATATATATATATATATATATATATATATATATATATATGATATATGCACATAAACACATACATATATACACCTATACATACGTCAATATTATTGATCTTTAACTATTCAACTAATTCAACATATCAGTACAATCAAATTTAGACTTCATCTCTCTCTCTATATATATATATATGTATATATATATATATATATATATATATATATCCGACAATACAGATTATTTTGTGTTTTAATTAAGTAACTCGAATGTATGTGCGGTTTATTCTGGTTTGCCGCTATTTTTCAAAAGTGTATTCACTAGTGAAAATAATAGGTGAAAATCAATTAAAATCATTCTTGTCGTTTACTGGTAAAGAACACCTGCTTCCGTTTACACATATGATTAATTTTTCATTGCAAACTATTTTTTCGGAAAAAGACTACAAGTAAAATTTAATTAAACCAGAAATTCAAAATAATAATAAGTGGATTCTAATAATGCGTCCATTTGGATTTTTTAATGCTTCATTGAAAACTTTATAGTCGATTCTCTTTATCTGTCTCTATTTCTGACTCTCTCTACACACACACATATATATATATATATATATATATATATATATATATATATATATATACATACATATATATATATATATAAATATATATAAAGATAGAGAGAGGGAGGGGGAGAGGGAGAGTAAAGGGTAGTGCAGCATCAGTACAGTTCCAACGAGAGAAAAATATTTGAAGAAGTGAGGCTACAAATATTTGTAAAAAAAACTTTTTTCAGCAATTGTTTATTATTTTATTATAATTTTATAATTTTATAACGCGTTTCAGGCATTTTGGCTCTCTTCAGATATTCGATTGAACGGATATGTGAAGTGAGCACAAATGCTTGAAACGCGTTATAAAATTAATAAAATAAAATAATAAACAATTGTTAAAAAAAGTTTTGTTACAAATGTTGGTAGCCTTACTTTTTAATATATATATATATATATATAGAGAGAGAGAGAGAGAGAGAGAGAGAGAGAGAGAGAAAGAGAGAGAGACAGACAGACAGACAGAGAGACAGAGACAGAGACAGAGACAGAGACAGAGACAGAGACAGAGACAGAGACAGAGACAGAGCAACGGGTTATAGAAGGCTACCACAATGCAAGAAATGAAAATAAGTCGGTGTTGAGAAGGAGGACATATGCGAAGTGATTTTTTTGTAAATCTTACTTGTTTAGCCAAAACGTCTACACAGTGATTTAATGTGTACGATTGTGTTCCATAATATAGTTTGAGATAACACCCCTTTATGAAATATGGTTGCTTCAAATCTCTTGAAACTTGTGTAGACTGGTAATGTTGTTTTATGGATACATTGCAGTAAATGTCAACATTATCTGCAGCAAATAAAATAAAATAAAATGTATTTATTTAATAATGAAATGATTCTTGATTGTATTTGTAATTGTTATATGTATCTACTTATTTTAAAAATGTCTTTTGTGTATTTGATTAATTTTAGTAAATCGTTATATTAGTTAATTCCAATGTTAAAATTCAAAATTCAATCTGTTTTATTTTTCAATATTTTTAATCAAATATTTAATTTTAATAAGAAGAGTTCATCACTTTATGTATTTAGTGATTTATTTTTCTTGCATAAAGAAATACTTAAATGTCTAGCCAGTAAAGTTAAATCTATAACTGTGAGCTTATATATCTTCAATTTTTAGAGGGGGTATAAATCTGTATATTGAATGTAATATTCTATTGATATATTTTTTGAGGTAATTGTGAATCTATATGTGTGTTATTTTATTAATATTTTATTTTGTTTATCTATTGCTTTTTGGTGGACGGAGGTAATTATAAATCTATATATGTACATAAAATAAATATATGTACTTCAATCCCGTCACTAAAATGTTCGCGAGTAAAACACGTGCCTTTATTTAGCCTCTGCAAGTGGTGAATTCTGATGATTTCCTTGGGAATGAAGTTTCCTTGCCATAAAAATATGTTCATACTATTACTAAGCTCTACTCACGTATTTTGCACTGGTGAAGTAAACACTAAACATATATATACGTAATATAGTATATTACTTTTTAAATGTTATATGTGTATATACACGAAATAGTAAATATATAAAGATAGAGAGAGAAAAGTGACAAAGTTTGAGATGCGTGCAGAAGTCCGACTGTGCGTATGCAGTTATTTAGCAATAATAATAATAATATATATATATATATATATATATATATATATATATATATATATATATATATTCGATGAGATTTCTTTCTAAGTGCGCATGTGTCTATGAGAGAGGGAAGGGGACTGGCGCACTCTATCTTTTCCTTATTCCATTCACAGTTCCTACTGAATACAATTATTGGATAAAGAAAAAGATGGAGAGAGAAAAAAATAGGAACTCCTCAAGGGGAATTACTCGGGTAAATTAATCAGAAAAGAGGTTAGCAGATGGTATTATTCAACGGAAGAGAAGAAGGACAAACCTTCTAAACGATTTGGCTTTCTTACATTTTTTTCTTGGTCGGTTTATTCTAAGAGGAAATCTATGATTTGCTAAATTAACCGACTGGCGCTGCAAAACGGAAAAATCGTTGGGGGGAGGGAGAAAAACGGTTTTGATAAATAAAGCATGGGCGAACGTAGGTGTAATGATTGTTGGCAATTCAAGGTGGGTATATCTAAAGGCTGGCATCTCCTTCGCACGACAGGCCGACAAAAAGATGATCGAGTTGGATAAGTGAATGAATTGATTGCAAAATCGGTACAATGGAATAAGTGAGAGAGCAAAGTTAATTATCATTTATCGTTGCTAATAGATAGATAAATAGATAAATTGGGGAATATATAGATATGAACGGACTTCGATATATATATATATATATATATATATATATATATATATATATATATATATAATTTTTACCTACAGACAAATGTGTTTCATGATTACACAGTCTTCAGTGTAGAAAATGATAATTACTGTCGGTCGAAGGATTCGAACGAACCCGATTGCAAAGTCACCATTGACTATACAGCTTTGTATTCAACTCCTGGGCACCATCAATTCACATGAGAAAGAAGAGAATTTAAAGTCTGTATAATGTCTGTTCGGCGGACATATACAGTAAGCTTAGTCATATAGTGTTCGAATGAAAATGCCGAAACATCGCATACCGCATAGAGTGACGGCTACATTCCTCTAGAGGCTCAATCCTTTTTAAGGACGCAATAACATTATGTTTATATAAATATTTATTATTTTCACTTACAGACACATGTGTTTCATGCTTACGCCATCTCTCTCAATCTCTCTCTCCCTCTCTCTCTCTCTCTCTCTCTCTCTACACACACACACACGCACACACATATATATATATATATGTAAATTCAGATTTTTCCTTTGGTGTTTATTATTTTTTCCAAAGGGAAGATTTTCCCGAAATATTAAATAAATGATTTTTAATAATCATCCGGACAACACACAAACAGCCAACACTACACTTGCTGTTATGTAATATTTTAAGAAAAAATAAATAGTAAGTCCAACTTCGATTTATTATGTTTGTTCCTTCCAACTTACAACCTACCCGGCACTCTGCATTGCTCTCAGCCTTCTTAAAAATACTACTACTATTCCCAGCAATGCTTCAAGCAAACTACCATTCTCTATTGTATATATATATATATATATATATATATATATATATATATAGTTACATAAACAATATTATAGCCTTACGTCAATGAACTAACGTTTCGACGCGTCACCGCATCTTGTCAAAGGCAGAATGAAAGTAAAATCAAAAGTGAGAATTCATAGTCTCGCATTGGAAAACACCAGCTGAAGCCAGATTTTAAGAAGAAGTGTTCGAGAAAGGTGGGGAAGTCGAACAGATTCCAGTCAGGGTCAGCTCGCCCGTTAAGTTTGCACTTACCGACCCAGCCTCCTCGCATATCTTTAGTTTGGGTGGTCATTAGTTGTGCGCTTGCTAGGCCTAACAGGTATGTGAGGGGACAAAATCAACAGGTTAACAGATAACAAAAGCGAGAGAGTATATAAATATATCAATGAAAGAACGCTACGGAGAGACGTAACAATTTGGCACCCCCAATATTTAAGATTGTCGTCTTTGCATTCTGGATAAGTGTGCGTTCTATAGATAAATAACTGTATTGTCCATTACTATTGTTATTAAATATTATTATTATTATTATTATTATTATTATTATTATTATTATTATTATTATTATTATTATTATTATTATTATTATACGCTTAATATTACTTCCCCGATATCGCTATTACTATTATCATTATTATTATTATCATTTATTTTTATTACTATTATTATAATAGACATTGAAATGTTGCTAAAAAATCAAAGGACAAACTTTAAAATGGCGATGGTCAGTGAAGATGGAGCAGAAATATGCAAATTAACTGCCATAAATATATATGATTGATACACTTTTCTCAATAATTGACAAGAGTTTTATTTATAATATAACACATCACGAAGGAATTTAAATAAAAGAGAAAATAAATAATACAGATTTTGACAAATCTCGCTTTTTGCATAGAGATAAAATGAATTTACCATAAGTAAAGTTGTAATAGATAAATTTTAATCGAATATAAAAGCCAGTAAATTGTAAAATGGTGACTTACTGCTAAATATTTTTTTTAATTTCGACCGGAGGGTCGGGTGAGTAAAACCAAGATGGACGCCGCTATTCAAAACATGAGATTTGCAAAACGAAAAAGAAGGCTCGTAGACAATTGTGTGACAAGGAGAAGAAAAAGGAAGATGAAATGCAATCAGTAAGTTATGCTATAAATTATCAAGATTAATTAATATAGTTTGTTTTTTTTAATTTTAGTACTTAGATTTTTTATTTGATTTTTGTTTAAATTTAATATTTAAACTTAAGTGTTGCTATTGTAAATATAGGTTCGAATCAACAGATGATGAAAAGGGAAAGGCAATATCAAAACAATGATTGAAGGGGGATAATTAGGATATTTAAGAAATCAGCTCGAAGATGCCTGGAGTTTGTGACGATTATGTAGAAGTTAATAAATGCATTGTCAGATGGTCTGCCCATTTCCTTAACTTAAAAACCTAGCGTGTGAAAAGGAAACTCCTTAAAAGAGAAAAGAGGGAAAGATTTATTTATAATTAAAAGCAACATTTAATTTCAAGGTTATCTTATGGCATAGTGATAGAAACTAATTAAGTGTAATTATAGTATATGGAAACTATGTCATAATGCTCTCAGTGTTGATGGCTTAGTCTTTGTATAAGAAGTTGCGGAGAAGTGTATCAACAAGAAAGGTGCATAGGGAAATATACGTAGGGTAACATGGGCATGGTTAACAGGATATGTATATGGATAATGCGTTGTGTGTTGCCACATAATCAGATGTTTTTGTGAAAAGGCGAAATGCGGGTATTCAAGTGTACTTTGATGTGCTGGTACAGAGGTCTGAAAGTCCTACCGATGTAGAAATGCTGGCACTTACCACATTGCAAGCTGTATATATATATATATATATATATATATATATATATATATATATATATATATATATATATATACATATATATATATATATATACATGTATATATATATATATATATATACATATATATATATATATATACATGTATATATATATATATATATATACATATATATATATATATATACATGTATATATATATATATATATATACATATATATATATATATATACATGTATATATATATATATATATATATATATATATATATATATATATATATATATATATATAAGAAATTCACACGTGAAACGTTGATGGAATAACAATTTAGAGGACTAGTTTTGAAAGCCAAAACAACGTGCTTTTTTATAAATTATTTATTTAACCACGTGACACACACCGGCATTCATACTCTGACCGTCAAAACATCATATAGTAATAGTAGTAGTACCTGTTTATGACGCACCCGGCATCTTAAGTGTTCTTCAATTTAAATGTGATACTATTCTGCCGATTATTTTTGTTAATATAAATAAGAATCATCTTTTGTATAAAATAACATGCACGAATTGAAACATTGCTGAATTATATATTTCTTATTAATATTCTTACACTGTATAATTTAATGTTATTACTATTATTAAACATGACTAAGTTAATACAAAAAAAGTATATTTTTAATTAATAACATTTACGAATTTAAACATTACTAAATAAGGTAACGCTGTCCGTGTGACGGGTATATATATATATATATATATATATATATATATATATATATATATATATATATATATATATATATATATATATATAACGCGTCAAGGTAAGGGATTTTTATTTTATCGCTATAGCGTTTCTTTTGCTATTACTTTCACAGTCCACGTTAAGTATAATGTCGCTGTATCCGAATATCAATAATGGAAAGAACCAACTTTGCGCAAACTGTACGAACTTTGGCTATATTTAGACCGTCTCCCTGTTGGCTTGTGGAGGTTTGATTTAATATCAGTGTGAGTCCTGGGGCCATGGAATGGAACACTTTCAATTGGACATTGGTGAGGATGTAGAAAATCCGATGCATTTGATTGCGAGATTATTCGGTTAGACTAGGTCACGTATCCTCTCCCTTCAACACTAGCTTATATCAATAGGGTAAGGAGAACATTATGTAAAATGGAACGAAGGAAACTAATTTTTAAAGAAAGGGGAAAGACAGACGAAAACAATGAAATCAAACAGAAGAACAAGCGAAACAAAGACCGCATACAAGAGCGAAATATAGAGAAAGTAAGTAAGGAAAGAATATTAAAAGAAAAAAGAAAGTAAAATGAAAGCGATAGAAAAGGTTAAAATAGAGAACAGAAAAGAAAGGGAAAAGGGAAAAAGATGGAAAGACGAAAAATTTAGAAAGAAAGCGAACAAAATAAAAAATATGAAACAAAAACATAAGACAATCATGAGACTGCATACCTTCATTTGATAACATAAGACTGCATACCTTCATTTGAATACATAAGACTGCATACCTTCATTTGATAACATGAGACTGCATACCTTCAGCTGATAACATGAGACTGCATACCATCATCCGATTACATGATACTGCATACCTTCATCTGATAACATGAGGCTGCATAACTTCATCTGATAACATGACGCTGCATACCTTCATCTGATAACATGATACTGCATACCTTAATCTGATAACATGAGATTGCATACCTTCATTTGATAACATAAGACTGCATACCTTTATCTGATAACATGAGGCTGCATACCTTCATCTGATAACATGAGACTGCATACCTTCATCTGATCACATGAGGCTGCATACCTTCATCTGATAACATGAGGCTGCATACCTTCATCTGATAACATGATACTGCATACCTTCATCTGATAACATGAAATTGCATATCTTCATCTGATAACATGAGACTGCATACCTTAATCTGATAACATGAGACTGCATACCTTCATCTGATAACATGAGACTGCATACCTTCATCTGATAACATGAGACTGCATACCTTCAGCTGATAAGATGATACTGCATACCTTCATCTGATAACATGAGACTGCATACCTTAATCTGATAACATGATACTGCATATTTTCATCTGATGATATAAGACTGCATACCTTCAGCTGATACCATGAGACCGCATACCTTCATCTGATAACATATGACTGCATACGTTCATCTGATAACATGAGACTGCATACCTTCATCTGATAACATGACGCTGCATACCTTCATCTGATAACATGACGCTGCATACCTTCATCTGATAACATGACGCTGCATACCTTCATCTGATAACATGAGACTGCATACCTTCATCTGATAACATGAGACTGCATACCTTCATCTGATAACATGAGACTGCATACCTTCATCTGATATCATGAGACTTCATACCTTCATCTGATAACATATGACTACATACCTTCAGCTTATAACATGAGACTGCATACCTTCATCTGATAACATGATGCTGCATACCTTCATATGATAACATGACGCTGCATACCTTCATCTGATAACATGACACTGCATACCTTCATCTGATAACATGACACTGCATACCTTCATCTGATAACATATGACTGCATACCTTCAGCTTATAACATGAGACTGCATACCTTCATCTGATAACATGAGACTGCATACCTTCATCTGATAACATATGACTGCATACCTTCAGCTGATAACATGAGACTGCATACCTTCAGCTGATAACATATGACTGCATACCTTCAGCTTATAACATGAGACTGCATACCTTCATCTGATAACATGAGACTGCATACCTTCATCTGATAACATATGACTGCATACCTTCAGCTGATAACATGACGCTGCATACCTTCATCTGATAACATATGACTGCATACCTTCAGCTTATAACATGAGACTGCATACCTTCATCTGATAACATGAGACTGCATACCTTCATCTGATAACATATGACTGCATACCTTCAGCTGATAACATGACGCTGCATACCTTCATCTGATAACATGACGCTGCATACCTTCATCTGATAACATGAGACTGCATACCTTCATCTGATAACATGAGACTGCATACCTTCATCTGATAACATGAGACTGCATACCTTCATCTGATATCATGAGACTTCATACCTTCATCTGATAACATATGACTACATACCTTCAGCTTATAACATGAGACTGCATACCTTCATCTGATAACATGATGCTGCATACCTTCATATGATAACATGACGCTGCATACCTTCATCTGATAACATGACACTGCATACCTTCATCTGATAACATGACACTGCATACCTTCATCTGATAACATATGACTGCATACCTTCAGCTTATAACATGAGACTGCATACCTTCATCTGATAACATGAGACTGCATACCTTCATCTGATAACATATGACTGCATACCTTCAGCTGATAACATGAGACTGCATACCTGCATCTCATAACATAAGACTGCACACCTACATCTGATAACGTAAGAATCATCTAAAGTCTTATTTGAACCTTACTTCTCAATATTGTATGAAGTATTCCCGAAGTAATTCCTTGAAAATATTGATAATTCAAAAGCTAACTATCTGGTTCGACTGAAATTTAGCATGGTGGTTACTGTTATTAAAGTGTATCAGATACATATATAAAATTTGGAAAATCGGAAGTTGAAATTCTGTTAAAATTTCGACATTAACTGAACTTTTCAAGGTCAATATCAAATCTCATGTACATGGTCGTGGTCATATAAGATGCGGGATGTCAGTCTCTACAATATAGGTCAAGTAGAGAGTCTTTGCCATGAACAGAACTTAATTTATCGCCTGGAATAATAGCAGTTTAAGAGGCAAAACTGTAGTTTTTTTAGATTTTGTGTGTAAAAGATGAATAAATCACTCGACCAACGAAATTAAATCTCAGTAATTTCCTTTATTCAGTAGTAGATGGTAACAGAATAGAGACGCTGGTTGGTATTTAATGGGTTCATATTTCATTGAACTAAAGAAAATCAATGATAGACATTAAAGTGTTGTTTTATTCTTTTCCTTTGAGATTTGTCAACGAAATTATATGTATTAACATAAAAACAAACGATTAGAAATCCTTAATAGTCGTAATTTATATATTCAAATCGTTTCTTTTATTAATGTCTTAATTGACCTCACCATTCACTCTGTTACTTTTCTAATTTCAGAATACTATCGATTTTTTATATTCTTCAGAAAACTATCGATTAAAACACCGATGGTGCATGACCCATGAAAAAAAAGATTTTATTATTGATTTTTTTTTTATTCTTCAAAATACAATGGTTAAGCAACAAATGTTCAGATTATAAAAAAAACTCTCTGAAAAAAATGATTTTCAATTTTTAGCAAGCAGTTCAGTTTGGTATGTAATTGTAATGCAGAATGAATTGAAATGCAGAATGAATTGAAATGCAGAATGAATTGAAATGCAGAATGAATTGTAATGCAGAATGAATTGAAATGCAGAATGAATTGAAATGCAGAATGAATTGAAATGCAGAATGAATTGAAATGCAGAATGAATTGTAATGCAGAATGAATTGAAATGCAGAATGAATTGAAATGCAGAATGAATTGAAATGCAGAATGAATTGAAATGCAGAATGAATTGAAATGCAGAATGAATTGAAATGCAGAATGAATTGAAATGCAGAATGAATTGAAATGCAGAATGAATTGTAATGCAGAATGAATTGAAATGCAGAATGAATTGAAATGCAGAATGAATTGAAATGCAGAATGAATTGAAATGCAGAATGAATTGTAATGCAGAATGAATTGAAATGCAGAATGAATTGAAATGCAGAATGAATTGAAATGCAGAATGAATTGTAATGCAGAATGAATTGAAATGCAGAATGAATTGAAATGCAGAATGAATTGAAATGCAGAATGAATTGAAATGCAGAATGAATTGAAATGCAGAATGAATTGAAAGGCAGAATGAATTGAAATGCAGAATGAATTGAAATGCAGAATGAATTGAAATGCAGAATGAATTGTAATGCAGAATGAATTGAAATGCAGAATGAATTGAAATGCAGAATGAATTGAAAGGCAGAATGAATTGAAATGCAGAATGAATTGTAATGCAGAATGAATTGTAATGCAGAATGAATTGAAATGCAGAATGAATTGAAATGCAGAATGAATTGAAATGCAGAATGAATTGAAATGCAGAATGAATTGTAATGCAGAATGAATTGAAATGCAGAATGAATTGAAATGCAGAATGAATTGTAATGCAGAATGAATTGAAATGCAGAATGAATTGAAATGCAGAATGAATTGAAAGGCAGAATGAATTGAAATGCAGAATGAATTGAAATGCAGAATGAACCGTCTGATTTTGTTGAATACATTTTTTATAATTAGACATAAATAATATGTTGATGATTAATTTTTTTAAATAAAATTATCTGAGGTGAGAAAGCAAAATTTGAGGAATATGACTTAAGTAGTGACGTAGTTTCGGATAAATACAGACATATAATCTCCATTATAATAGGATATATCTTTATTTAATAATTATTTTAGATACAATGTGTAATATTTGGAATAGTTATACATCTTATTATAAATATACAAATTAATATATTCAGCTATAAATAATGTTGGATAATAATTTGAAAATGAAAGGTGGGAACGCACAAAAAGTGCTAGACAATCTACTAACTGCGTGAAGACATTCGGTAAACGCCGTTTTCCAAGTCTTTCAATATATAGTTCACTTTCTTTCATAAACTAACAATAAACCGTCGTCGATACTTCCGCTTTTCTCGCCGTCTACTCCTTTTTGCCTCATGCGTGAACACTCCAGGTTTTTATCTGTTCACTTGACCGTTATGCAAATTACCTTCCAGGCTGTCATGCACAGCACATGCGATTTTTTGTCGCTTACTTCGGGGGGGGGGGGGTCTCTGTCCATTAGACAAAGTAGCATTCTCGTTAAAATTACGTCATCGTCAACTCTCTTCAAGAAATACTTTTTTGAGTTTTGTAAATCATATTTCAATTACTGACCATATTTTACGGTGAGTTGTTTTTCTAAAAATGAAAAGATTTGGTACTAAGATAAACAATTTATGCACGTTTTTTTCAAACAAATTAGGGCGGATTGACAGTGGCTAAAAATCACTTGTAATTTTTATAATAAAAATAAAAACTTATACTTCATAAAAAGTAATTAATTTCTGTCGTATCCTTGATATTTATGATAATCTTTTGCAACAGAAAAGAATCGAAATATCCTTTGTCGGCAGTGATCGGTTCTTTCTAAACTTGTTCCCTTCAATTGCTGCCCAAAATATGTCTGACCATCTCTTTAATCTACCTCCCGAACAAAAATTATCTATCCTATATATATATATATATATATATATATATATATATATATATATATATATATATATATAGGCAGCATCTTCTCTTGCAGGCAAGTATTGTTAAATATAAGAGACAACTCATGCCTAGATATCCTTTGGTAGATCCTTTCAATAGTCCGAATTAGGATCTTAGTTTCGGAGGGGAATTGGCTGATGAATTTGCCATAGTTTGGATTTGTCTCCCAAGTACTTTCGGACCCATCTGGGTCCATCTTCGGGGGAATGAAGTTAATCAGGTATAGACCATGTGTTAGTATTTATAGAAGGTTTTGGGCGGGAATTATGTACTAAGTACGAAACTATATTTGGAGTTATAAACATTTTAGAATATTATTACTCATATTAAAGTTAATTCTATTAATTAGGGTTTTTTGGTTTTTAATAATAATAATATTTTATCAAGTCAGCCGCTTTCCCTTTGATTACTAATTTCAGCGCGACAGTAGATGATCGATACACCCACCACCCATCCCCACCTACACACACAGTAATATGTCCTCTTCTCTCAACCCAGAACATGGTAACAGAAATACGGTATAAATCTAATTCGGATTACTTTTTCATCTTACATTGTACGCTACATAAGGTTTTATGAATTACTATGCTGATTAGCGATTAAACGACTAATAAAACAACATATAACAACATTTTGAAACTTTATTTTCCGGTTACAAAATATACAATACAACAAAAGTATTTTTCGCGAGGATATTTATATAATATATATATAAAAATATATATATATATATATATAATATATATATATATATATATATTTATATATATAAAAATAAACAGACATACGTTTTTCTATTTTAAACTAAATGTTGTTATAGATTATTAATTCTTTTTAGATATATTGATAAACAAAATGCGTGAATCAGTTTTCAGTATACGTTTAATATTAGAGACAGGCTTGGTCGTTGCATCACGGGGAAACATAATAGTTCACGTTTGATCGACAAAATACATGAAGTATAGCCGACTAAATGGAAACGGCCATAGCAAAAACGCATGCCGTAATCGATACGAACGGAGATCGTCATTTGCCAGACATCACAAGTGTAGGCGACTAGAGAACCCGTAGTCACGTATGTATTGTTTTACATAGCATGATAAATATATATTTCATTTCCATTAATACGAACGTTTAACTGTTCATTATGACTGCCATAAATGTTTATTGAATAAATTACCTATTTTATAGGGTCAGTTTTTATATTTAGAAATAAAACATAATCCAAATTCTGTTGCTTGATTGATTAAAAAGTGTGTCTTGTGAAGTAACCTCTTATATTTTGCAGCACAATGTACAAAAGAAAATAAATGTTTAGTTTATTTTTTTTCATCTAATCTTCATTAGTATTTGCAGTTTGAACACTTATTTAAATCTGATTCTTGAGGATGGTATTTATTAGTTATTAAATAATGCGAACGCTCAAGTGTTCATTATTATTTGCAGTTTTAATAGTTATCTAAATTTTATTTATATATTATTTATTAATCAAATCCAGAGACGGTTATTATATAAACTATTTACTTACTCTTTTAATTACATGCATATGTTGTTACGAATATTACTTTTTAAATTACCATGAAATAGTGCACACCATTCAATATTTTGAACAACAATTATTTAAAATTCCTCACCCCCTACACATTTTTATAAAGACAACTCGCGCCTCTACGCATGTAGTTTGTTGACGGAATTCTTAATCATATTTATGAAATAAGACGAGCAATAAAATGTGCATTATTATTCGCAATTAACAAAAAAATGCACAGTTATAGATAGTAAAAAAATCAATTAACACTAATTAAATGGGGTTCCTGGGTTGAAGTAGGAGTTTTTTGATTCTTTGATTTGCTAGGGCGACGCCGATGCACGGATCCAGTTAGTTTAATAAACGTTCTCCCTACACTGCAAATCCCAATCTATTTAGTTAATATTTATTGAAAGTTCAGTAAATATATTTTAGAAAAGTCTTAATTAGTATTATCTTTCAAAAACAATTCTTCTATAACTTTGATTTTTCTAAACTAATGGCAAATTTTCTTTTGTTTATCTGAGCTAACATTTTCTACACAATTTATTTTCTCCTTTACTAATATTTTATCATCTTTTACAAATATCTTAATTTATTTTTTATTTCCATTTTATATAGTTTCCAGGGGTCAAAACTTATATAATTACTTTTGCTAAAACCATTATTTCTTCTCTGACTTCCTCCAAAGGGCAGACACCTTTATCTCTTTTGGTCTCCCAAAATAGCAATAGGAATACCCCCAGGAGTCGGAGACCTTACAGCATGATTTTTACATTTTAGAAAACGTTTTCTCAACCGAAACTGATAATAAAAAGTCTAAAAACGAAAATAATTCCTGAGGGGCGTCATTATTGGCACTAACCTATTTCCAAAAAGAAAAACGACTATTCGCTCGTATGTTTCGATGATAACGCATTTTTGAAATTGTTTTGGTTCAAATCATAATTGCTTACACTACTTGTTACGCCTCTTTTTCCTCAATTCTCTCTCTCTCTCTCCCTCTCTCTCTCTCTCTCTCTCTCTCTCTAAACACACACATACACACACACACATATATATATATATATATATATATATATATATATATATATATATATATATATATATATTGTGCGTGTGTATTTAGCCATCATTTTCTTATTTATGCAAACATTTTTTTTAAATAACAGAATTCGTCTGTTTAATTATACCTTTTTTAATTTTTTCAATTTTTCTGATGGTCTTTTTTGTATTGAAATCAAAAATATAATAAATATTCCATAGATTTCACGTCAACGATTTTCCTGGAACAATGCGAAAACCGTTCTCTGCGCGTTTCTCCGCCGTCTTTTTTTTAATTCTCTTTTTTATCCAGCCTTTTTATTCATTTCCTTTCGACACCTGAGGTATATTCAACGAAGAATCGAAAACGTTCGTGAAACCTATGGAACATTTATTATTTTTTTTATCTTAATACAAAAAAAGACCATCAGAAAAAGATTTTAAATAAAAAAGGTATAATTAAACAGACGAATTCTGTTATTTTTAACAAATTTTGCATAAATATATATATATATATATATATATATATATATGTTTGATTAAAAAAATTAATCACATTTTTAAATAGTCTAAACATTTTGATAGTTGGTCTTGTTATCTTTAAATGTTATTTTAACCATGTACCTGACTCTAATCACATGTAACTTCTCGAAAGAATTGCTCTTTCTATTTTGTGCAGCTATGTTCAATAGTGGTCGGAGGAGTTCAGTTGGTTAACAGTTAAAACTGAAACATTTCTCAAATCGGCTGCCAAATTGTTTGTATAAATAAAGTGTGTTGTACCAAATAAATATTTGTTATTGAGCACTTTTATATAAACACAATACGGATAGAGTGGAGTTTACATGATTGAGAAAAAGGGGAGTTGCAATCGAATATTAACCCTAATATTAACGAGCTTCCTTCGTAAGAAAAACGTTGCTAGGTAAGATTATCTATTTTTAAGGCAAGAATAAAACAGTAAATATTCGATGGGAATTAATATTTATTTAAACATGACTAAAATAGGAATTTGCAAAATATCGGTGCTTCTGTATTATTGGGGCAGATGAAATTTCATCTCCAATTTGCTGAAAGGGGAGATAATTCAAACTGTTGTTTTTGTTGTAACCATACCTCATGAAGAAAATCCAAAGAATTAGTATGAAAACAAATTTTAAAAAGGGTACTATGCAGATTACGGACCGGACTGAAATAATAACGTTATAATTTAGAAAGCCATTCTTAACATGGAGAGGTGGAGGGTTGATAAACCAATCTGCCTTTTCTCCTAACAATTTAATAAACAGAATAGTTAAGCAACAACTCACCTCTTCATGTTACGAATGGCTTTCTAAATTATAGCGTTATTATTTCAGCCCAGTGCGTAAACTTCATAAGTACCGTTTTTTTAATTTAAATTTCATTACTAATTCTCTGGATTTTCTGATGGGTTAAAAAAAGCAGTTTGAATTATCTTCCCGTTCAACTGACTCTTCTAAAATGAAAATGAAATTTCATCCGCCCCAATAATACAAAAGCCCCCTAAAATCTTTTAACTTTGAAAATGTCGGTTTCTTCTTCTTTTTTTCTTTTTTTATAACAATTTGGTCCAAGACGGCACTGGTTGATCACCCCTTACTTGAACAGCGGAGGATACGAGGGGACCCGATTTAAATCTACTTACTGGGGAGTTTTTCACTCAGTGACAAATCGTGGTTTCCACAGGACCCCGCAAACGATGCACCTTAGGCGTTTTCCTCTCAATAGAAGAAAGCAGCATTCTCTATCTGTGTTTCTGCTTCTTTGAACAGTCTACTAGATGAGGTAGTGACGATGACTATCATATCCATGTTTAAAGTCGCCTTGGACAAACATTCAGACTGTACATATCGTTTAACTTTGTTTTACATAATTTGATTCACTTAGCTATTTTGGCAAATTAATTCGATTTGATTTGTTTTGAATTAATAATTCAATGATTCAAATGATGCCGTGATTATTAAATTCAAGTTGCAAATTTTATTTTTTTAAATAAAAAAAACTAAAGACGGTGACTCTACAGAATTTGAACCAAACTTTTACCAAATGAGATTTACGAAGACAGCCGGAAAAGCTGAGTTAAAACGAGCCGTCGTCAAAATTTAAAAAAATACAATAAAACACTCACAAGAATGTATTTCTTTATGAAGAAGAATATATCTCGAACGAAGGTAAATAATGAAACAACTTTTATATTTTTTGTCCCCGAGAAATTTTTAAATTTCATTTTTGTTTGTTGATTTATTTAAAGGAACTCGGTCGTCGACAAACAGTCAATTAGTATATAGTTTAGGGTTAGGGTTACGGTTATTTATGGTTAGTTATGGTTAGGTTATGGTTATTTAAGGTTAGGTTACTGTTAGATAATTTTACGTTTGACAATCAACGTTTGACGTTGTCTGTATTTGTCGTGAGCCAGGAATTTTTTCGCGGCTTCCGATTCGATAAAACGTTAGGTCCGTTTCCTGTTAATCCCGATAATCTGTTTCGGCAAACGGCCGTTTTGCTTGATTCAAATTCTGTAGAAGTACCGTAAAAACAAATATAATAATTTGCTAAAAAGAAACAAAATACATACCTTACAAAAAAGCGGGACAAAAATGAAAATAAAACACTCCCAGACAACGCTGGGCAGAGACAGCTGATTAATTTGAAGAAGAAGAAAAACAGTAAATAATCTACCATATTTCATTCGAGTAATGAACGTTAAAAATAAAGGTATCAAAATCACCGTTAATTATCAATTCTTAACAATACAAAACTATCCATGTTTTCCCCTTCCAATTCGAGCTCGTTTTGAAAATTGATCAATTTTACTGTCCTGAATTTTGAATGTAATAAAAAGTAATAAAAATCAAACATTCACAGAATCTTAGACATTTTCCCGTCGTCCTATTGAAAAGTGAAACATGGCAGCGATTATTTTGAGTTGTCTCATTTTATCTCATCTTCCCTGGTTTAAAAAATCGATATGTTAAAAAAATAAGAATGAATATTTAAAAAAAGAAAAAAGACTGGCAGCCTCCTTATTAGTAAACATAGTTTTAGTCAATTACAATACCACAAAACTGATATTATAATAAGAATAATAAATGTAGAATTACAATAAGAACATAAAAACTCTAATCTTTAAGCACTACAACCATTTATTTAAGATAATCAGACTTATTGTTGTTATGTTATTTAGATTATTCGGACAACTGTTTCAGTTTGGATGTTATTCACAACGTTTCGACGCATGATACCCCGACCTTCTTCAGATGCGTTTTGTCGACTTGAGAATCTTTATATTATGTCGAACTTGGGAATCTGTTGGTAATGTTAAGCTGAACCTTTAATTTAATCTACGTTATCGTTTGTTCAGCCACGTAAAAGTCTCAACTATTTTTTTATTAGATTCTTACTTTCTCACGAATTAATGTTTTTATTAGCCAATGGCTGAATTTCTCTCAAACAAGGCCCGGCTTATTTCTGTTTGTAAGTGTGTAAAATTAACAGCGTGACTGGAATAACTTTTTCTATTCATTTTGTCATTCGCTGCTACTTTAGTTTTTGATTTAGTTCAGTTTATTTATTTATTTGTTATGTATATAGTTATCCTAAATTGAAGTTTAGTCCATGTCTACAGTTGGTTGTGTCTCTGAATAATTAACAACAGAGAACCGTTTAAAGGAATGCTACTCTTCAAGCACTAAAGACTGTAGTGCGAATTTCGAAATATGAGTTATTTCATTTCCCCGTTTTGTTTTTACAATTAAATACAATGATAACCACCCACCATCACGCTACAGCTTGTCTTATGGAATGTCAAACCTTTTCTGAGTAGTTTCATAAACTATTAATTTCAAATAAATAAGGACCAATTAAAATCTAATGGAGAAATTGTTTATATGTTTACCGTTACCAAGGCGAAGGTTATGTTTTCAGTCGAGTTTGACACAATATTTGTGTACAGGCAAGAATCTACATCTCTTGACTTGGTCAAAATATCGGTCATGGTCTGACTTTAAAGTGATTTAATTGTATGATATCTAAGTAAAAGGTCATGGTCAAAGTAATAGTGTTGGTGATAACTTCATTTCTGCTTGATGTAGAGACTCGCTATATAGCCAATGAAGTCCCGAATGTTATATAACCTTAATCTTTGATCTAAACCCTGAAAAGATCGGTTATAGTCAAAATTTTGACCAAATAATTTTAACTTCAAACTTGATGTCTGGATCTAATGCTCTTTTATAACAACTATGCAAAATTTCAGCTTGATAAAATAAATAGTTTTTTAGTTATTAAAATTTCAATGGAATAACTACAGGAATACTTCATACAATATGGTGAAGTAAAGCCTAGATAAGACTTTGGCCCATACGTTTTCAGAAAGGGTAATTTTTAAGAAAGGGTAATTTTAAGAAAGGGTAATTTTTAAGAAAGGGTAATTTTTCTAACAGCATTAATGTGAAATATTTACTGAATGGCACATGAACCTTTCTTTCTTATTTAATATAAAAACAATACATTTGTTAAACGGTTTATTGTAAACGCCTTGTTCAACGTATTTTGTTTGATAACTTATTGAATAGTTTATATCGGTAACATTGAACTATCACTTACACTCAATGCTCTTTTCAGCTAATAGACAATATAAGTTGTCATGATGTAACATAGACGTAGAGGCGATATTGTGACGATCTTATGTCATTATTTAGTTCTTTTATTTATTTGAATCCATTTTGAATCCATGGCTTCGTTGATTTCGCTGGCAACATGATCCATCCCGAGTAACAATAATTTTCTGCTGCTTGTTTGTTTTTTTAAGCGAGTCGGACTTCTGCTCAGAGCTCACAAAGATCGTGCCTCAAGATTGTCTGGTCTGCATAAAATCCTCTTCGTTAGTCGCAGCTATTTGTTAACCTGTAAGATTACAAGTTTTACCTTAGATACGAAGAGCAGCAGGGGAGAGGGAATTTGACACTGAATACAAAGTAATTGTGCCAAACGTGTACAGCATGGGTGGCCCTGCCAAGGATTAGAGTTTCAAACACCATAGCTCGAACACAACAACGTTTCCATGGTGAAGCAATGTTGGACTTTAGGGGTAGTTGCTGCTTGTTGTGTGTGCTGTTATCCTTTAGATAGTGGATAATTCTGTCAGCTGAAACAAAGGCCACGGTGTGTTCTGAAAAGTGGTTAGAAGATCAAAAGTGGAAGATAGATAAAGAGAGTGAGGTACTTATGTTTTAAGCGCATCACTTAAATATATTAATTCTTTAGATTATTGTTAAAGGCGCGTTGTCAGTTCAGTCACTTCTTGCAAATGTTTTAGAATTGTGCCTATATATAGTGTGTCTAGAGATTGTATGCTAGTACTATTTTCGAATTTAATCAATATTATATTGTTTAATTTATAAGATCTAATGATGTGTTATGTTTTAGCGTGTATTTTCTTGTTACTGTAAAAAAAAGTATCCCTTAATTTTTCTTTTTAGACAGAAATTTAAGAAACTTTTGTAATTATTGCATTTATCGGTATGTAGAGATTATTTGCAAATGCTAAAATTAAGCTAAATGGCTAGCAAGAAAGAACTAACAAGTGATAACAAGAACTACATAATAAAGGAAATTAGTACAGGAAATTCTTCGCTTCAAATTTCTAATAATCTAAAAAGGGATCATCGAACAATCAAGAAAGTATGCCAGAACGGAATTCAACCAAGAAAAAAGAAGTATCAAGCTGAATTCAAGACTGTAGCCAATAGAGATATGTTACTTGTCTGAAGAGAAATACTTACAAATCCGCATGCCAGTAGTTCATTCATATTTCGAGCTGCTGGAGCTCCTATGATTTCAAGAGAAACAAGATGCAAATCATAAAAAAGTGGTTTACTGATGTAAAAGAATCGAACTAAGAGACCCATATTAACTACGAAACATAACGGAAAATGTCCGGTGGGCTAAGAAATATATGAAAACTGATTTCAGGAAAGTCTTGTACACAGACAAGTCCAGGTTAACGGTTGATGGACGTGCTGGATAGGTACGAGATTGGGCCTGTAAGCAACATGATTCAAAACAATTTGTTAAACGGCTACAATGTGGAGTAGTATAATGATATGGGCTGGTATTGTTAGCAGTGAGCTTGTGGGTGTTTTTAATGTCGAGGATAAAAAGACAATGAACTCTAAAAGTGACTGTGATTTTCTAGAGAAAAATCTCTTTGAGATAACCGATTTTTAGGCAAACGTAAATCGTTTATATTTATGCAAGACAGTGCACCAAGTAACGCTTGAAAGTTCACAAAAAAACATGGTTACAAGAAAAGAGATTTGTAGGTGATTCGTGCATTGACTGGCCACCCAATAGATGTAACTTAAATCCAATTCATCAAATCCGTGGAGTACCCTTAAAAGGTATATGTATTTCAATGGTAAGTAATCATGGCAAGTCTGAACTCTGACAAGCATTTAAAATGGCTGCAAATAACTTATCAGTTGCTATAATTGCAAATGCAACATCGGCTGTCGATAACAAACTGTTAAAAGTGATTGAAAAGAAAGGGGTCAATCAGTGCAGTAAATGATGCAACACTTTCATTTGTACTTCTCTTACTTAGCCTTCTACTTTTGGTTCAATCTCAATTTTGTCATATTCTCATTGTATAAGACTGTGAACTTTATTTATATTCTTTTATATTTATATATTCTTGCAAAATAAACAACTAAGTCAAATTAATTGTGCAAAACCTGTACATGTAAATAAAATATTGACAATTAAATTTATTATTTTATCAATCAAATAACATTTTTCAAATTATAACAACAGAAAACTTTTTCATGTAAGTTAAACATTTTATATAGAATAGATATAAACAGTTATATAAAAATTAAATTCAATTAATTTCAAAATACTTGATGTTTTATGAGTTGCATATACTTTCTATGTGAACTTTATATTATTTCCGAACATGTATATGGTACCAAACACGCGTTTGCTATGAACGGTTACTTTTTACTAAATATATATAATATATAATATATAATATATACATATATACATATATATACATATACAACTAAAAATGTGACCTGTTGGGTCAGCCATTCATTTCGAGTTTGATTGTTTGAATCCGGGAAAGGTGACTTTGCAAATCCATTTAGATATAGAAAATAAAAAGACAAATGCCAAATTAGTCTCTCTCTCTTACTCTCTCTCTCTCTCTCTCTCTCTCTCTCTCTCTCTCTCTCTCTCTCACTCTCTTACTTTCTATCTCTCTCTCTCTCTCTCTTACTCTCTCTCTCTCTCTCTCACTCTCTTACTCTCTTACTCTCTCTCTCTCTTACTCTCTCTCGCTATCTCTCTCTTACTCTCTCTTTCTCTCTCTCTTACTCTCTCTTTCTCTCTCTCTTACTCCCTCTCTCTTACTCTCTCTCTCTCTTACACCCTCTCTCTCTCTCTTTCTCTCTCTCCCGACATTTCAGATATTATGTCCGGCTAAATATCAACGACTTCCTTTTTACACGAATCTAGCGTATTATAGTAGGGTCAAACGTTTGATCCTACTTAACTTTCCGTCTACAGCACACCCAGCCTAATCGCCGGTAGATATACTAGCTAATATATCTACCAGCGAACTTACCCACATCAATATTTTACAATGAGACTTATTAAATTGACACGAATGTGCTTCTCGTCATATATGACATTAAATTAATCAGACTGAACCTTTCTTCATATTTAATACCATAACACTGTTTTGTAAAAAACGTAAGTATCCCTAATGGTAACATATTAATGTTACCACTAGAAAACAAATTCGAATAATAAACTATTCATTGTAAATGATTAATGAAATAACTGTTATTTACTGCGATGATGGCTCTTAAGTTTTTATAGCTTTTTTTCTTTATTCATTTTTCTTTCTCTGTCTTAAGTAAGTTTTCTTAAAATCAAAATATTTGTTTAAAATACCTCATTGACTGCAATTAGACATTTTGAGGTATAAAATAGATAAGCAATAACAAATAAATACAACAGCGGAAAATATATTTGCTGAAATTAATCAAAGTAATAAATCGTTTTCGTGTCTGTTGATGTGTGTGCGAGTGTATGTGTGTGTGTGCGAGTGTTAATTATTCTGTATGTCTGTCCTACTGGTGAGCATACCTTTCTTTTTTACAGAATGAGGTATGATTCTACTCACAACTAGTAGGAGCATTTTTCCAGGCATTATCTCTTCCTTCAGTAGCGGGTTGGTTTGTTGCCTGAGGCCTGAGACGTCTCTACCGGCGAATGCCGACGGGGTCGTTTTCTGCTATTTTTTACTCGACAGGAGTGGACATTCGGGGAGGCTGGTTTTCCTCACCTTCTGGCCTTTTGCAACAATATTCTTTAGTAAAAAGCAATTAAATCATAGTTTTTTTACCTGTCAGTTTATCTGTGGTTTTGTATGTGTTTGTTTGTGGTTTATTTCGGTATCTTTTTTGGCAAGTCAAGACTTTTCAGGTTATTTAATTCTGAAACATAACACCTATTGTAAATAATACATTCTCTACGATTGGGCTATTTTATCCCTAGCTAGATTGGAATTGCTGGTTAATACCTTTCCCAACAGTATCATTGTTGTATTATCCTCCCTGCAGTCTAACGATTTGAATGTCATGTTGTTATCGAATGCAAATAAACAAACCATAAACGTACAATTAAAGCATACCTAATCGTGTCTTTAACGCTGAACCACAACGATCCCCTGAGAACACTCCATCCAAGACCGTCTCTTGAGTATCTTGTCGTCTCCCGATGGCTACATGTTTGGCTGCATTTTCGCTCTGGAATCAAAGTCGACACAACACAAAGAAAAGAACTAGACCAAAAATTTGGAGAAGGTCCATTTTATGAGACTGTTGACGTTGCCTCTTTCTTTTCTACGGCGGTGAGAAAAAAATCGAAGGTTTAGATTTTTGGGGTCTTGCTCCTTACTTCGTTTATCATTGATTCTTAAGTTATTTCTTATCAGGTCTGATCGCACGAAGCTTCGAAATCAGAGTTCGCGCTGTCCGGGCTTATCTTATCTCGTGTGACGGCATTCTCTCGAACTAGTGTTTCCACATAAGGCAATGGCAACCAAATACCAGCAACCTGACCTTCTACCTACCTTATTTGACATTTAATTCCTGTTTACGTGATACAGTTTCCCCCACAAATTTAAATGACCAAATAAGTACTAGCGGGCGTAATTTTAATAATTAACATTATGGCGTAAATGACCACAATCGATTGGATAGGATTTGAAGCCAGCATAGCTAATACCACAGTTCGCGACGGTATCTGTTAAGTCAAACACGCACTCCCATTTGTATGTGCAATATTCGGTAAATAATTAAGAAGGTTAAGCATCTGCAGTAGCAATTATTACCATTAACAACAGGTGTTAATGGAATCAATGATATAACACCTTCTAAAGAGGTGTGTTGCCAATCAGGTACTTTGTAATTAGAAGAGAAAGAAGAATTCTTCGTTCGACCTTGGATTTCGCTCTTCCTAGTAATGTCGGTCTACATCGACATAAACTTGGAAATACCCCAATTTGTGTTTCGTAGAGAAACAGTACACATTTGTTATACTAATTATTAGATCATCAATTATAACACGTCATTTACTTTGTCTTTGAACTGCCAAAGTGCATGCGTTCCCTGGAGAGAAAAAATAACCGTAGGAACGGTACTCTCAATTTGTCAACATTTACCAGAAGTCTAGAAATTATCTGCTATATATGATTTTTTCAGCGTTCACTCATTGATTAATGAATTTCATGGTGAATGCTTTCGTTTTTATTAGTGTAAGTAATTTGTTCACCTACATCACGTTTTAAGTACATCAAATTGTCGAGTTGTATGTTTTACAGTTATTTAAACAAAATTCTATATAACTATTTATATAATAATTCTCCATGTCGCTCCTTTAGTTATCACAGCGTTAACACTCTCAGTACGCATACACTAAATGAAAGGGGGGTAATTCATTCAAACTCGACGCAATAGTACTATTAATTTGTATATGTAAAAACGAAGCAGATGGCAACTGATTTTCTAACGTTAATTTAATATATTCCCTAATTATTCCAAGTATTCACGGGGTATGCATTCTGAACATTGTTTTACTTCTATCACTGAAACTAAGTTTTCTTGTCCGAGATGCTTCATTTGCCGATAATTTCTTGAGTCTTGATAACTTTTACTTATTTGTGCAGAGTGAAAAGTCTCACTCTGCTTGTTTTATGTTTATTTCTAAATACAAGTCACTTTTATAACAAGTGTTGTGTGTATTAGTTACTATTTTCAAAATATAAAAGAATACCTTTTCACTAGTTGGTTTCTGTATTGTGTCAAAATTCGAAATTGAATACCGTTTTAATTTGTTTTAATTTTACGGATTTCATTTTTTGCTTCGATTTTTATTTGGAAAATATTAATAACCGAATTACAAAATCAAACTCTTTATTAAAAATGTTGCAACACGGACTTAGGGGTATTGAAGGATTAAAGGAAGGTATTTTTTGTAAAAAGCAAATAATAAAATCAAACAATGTTTATAAAAATAAGATTCAGATATATTTTAAATTAAACATTATAATAATGACGTATCCAATATAGAATATTGCCGAAAATAATAAAATAAAATAATGTTTATTAAAAATTAAATTGAGATATATTTCAAATCAACCATTATAATAATGATGTATCTAATATACAATATTGTCAAATAAATTGTCTTTAAAAATACAATTTAATCCGCAAAAAATAGAAAACAAATTAATATCTAAAAAAAAAAAGAAATCCGCAAAAATCAGACTGCAAATTAATACAGTGGATTAATTTACCCTCTTGCTGCTTGGTAAATCAGAAAAAACTAGTCGATAAAATTTGGCAGCCAGTTTTGGAGCAACCCGCTTCAATATATACTTTTTAACTAAGTTATCGTTTTTTTTTTTTCATTTTTGTAATTATTGATTGTTTTTTTTATTTTCAAATTATTTATCCTTTGCTTTGAATCTGTTTGTTTATTTCGTTATTGTTTGTTTGTTCCTTAAATTTATAATTTCAGTATTTGATTGTATTTAAACTTAAAAGCACATGGAAACCAACAATATCTTCTATACAACAAATATGTTTATATTTTAACTTTAAAAAATTATAATCTTCATTGCTTAGCTTTGCATTTTTTTATTTTAATAACTCTTATAAATAAATTTTTTCAGATTGTTCACAATCAAAATAAATGAATTTTACTCTTTAAAATTCATGAAACAAAGTTATGTTTATTTACTCTAACGCAGCAACAACACCAAACTTAACTATTCTTTTTAAATTTATTCTTGTATTTTTGGTGTTGTTGTTTTTGTAAATTAATATATAATAAAGTTTAGTTTCAGTATGAATTGGATCGTGTTCCTTTTTTACTATTTTGAATGTCTTTTTGTTTTCTACAACTTTTTAAAAACGTATCATTTATCCTTATTTTTCATCAAGTCTCGCTCACCCAACCAAACTGTATGACGTAATTTTCGATCGAACAGGCCTTCTTAACGTAGGTCGTGACAATACTTCTTTATAATTATCAACGCGGCTGTCAACATCAAAAAAATCCAGAAGGATACAAATGCGATGCGAACAGGTTTCGAACGTATGCATAAGTAGAGGGACCATTTTAAGCTAGTATCGACATAACCACTCGCCCACGGATTATACAGTCTTCTAAGACCGAAATAATGCTAAAGTAACTCAAATCTCTAGTCTTGTGAGTAGTGTTGATTGTCGTGGTAATAGGAAGAAACGTTGATTTTTTTAGCTTAGAACTATTTTTGTTTTTTTTACTTATTCGATTTTATGTGTATTCTTTTGTTGACAAAATTAATGAACGCGGATAGAAAAATGAAGAGAGTTGTTTCATATTTGGGGGGAAATGTTTTACGCGTTTTTTTATTGTCTGAATTTCTTTCTGTGTATTTTTAATGGAAATTAAGGCCGTTCCTTTGTTTTGGGTTTTTTTTTAATGAGTAAAATCAAAGATGTGAGTTTTATAAAGAACGACCCTGTTGACGATTTTTGATTTTGGAAAAACATCACGGGAAAAGAATTTGAACTTATTAATATCAAGAAAATGTGTTTTGAAATGGGCAGAAACAATCGTATGAATAAAACTGTTTCTAAAAAGTAAACTTGATTACATAATATATATATATATATACATATTCATAAACATATATAGATTTTCGATTTATTAAATGGAACATCTACTATTCATTATGTGTTAAAAAAACGATATGATTTCCTTACATTAATTTACTATTGTTATTATACGTTTTTCTACTTTTTATGACAAATTTGGTAATTTTACAATTTCATTTGTAATTAGGATAAAAAATATAACGAATTCTCAATTGCTAAATTACGCTAATTACTTCGTTGTCTTTTTTAGACACAAGATATCTTGAAGTGTCACCATTGACATAAAAAAGATTTGATGAGAATAAGATTTCGTAAAGGAAAGAAAAAACTTATAAAACTTACAAAACACACGAATGTTGTCTTAATGTAACCCCATCAATTATCTCCTGTGTGTGTCAGTGTGTCACCTCCATAAGTACTGTCTCAATGACACAGGTGCATGATGTTTTTGTGAACAGGACTCATTATGATCTGAAATCACATTTCCATGACTGACTCTTCAGCAAAAGCCAAGCAGTGTGAATTTTCATTATCTCGTTATGCGTCATGTGGCTTGACTTTTGATTAACTTGGTTCAGCTAAGTTACTTCCCTTGGCGACTTCACTTGCTATAAAAGTACATGAAAAGGTGATAATATAGATTGAGTGAGAAAAGAACTAAGATAAGGATAGGAAAGAAGGATATAGAACAGAAGAAGAGATCATGAGAGAACATAAAATGTTAATAAAGATCAAAAGAAGAGTGAATAAAACGAAGAAAATAAAGAAAGTATGATTTACAATGTCATAGAATGAGGGTAAGATGAGCAAAGAAGGATGAAGTAAAAGAAAGATGGAATGCATCGTGGATAAATATAGAGAATGAGGAAAGGTGGAATGGAAGGAATGAATATGAACAATAGGAGATAAGACTAGAGTTATGAATTAAGGAAAGAAGGAGGGGGAGAAAGAAATAATAAAAGATGGGGCGAGGAAAGAAATGAGTGTAAATACAGAAGGAAGAAATGGAAAATAAAGTAAAGTAGAAATGGAGGAAGATAAGGACGAATAGAAGAAGTAAAGAGCGAACGAATGAATAAGCTCGAAATAAAATAGAATGAAAGCAGATCAGCGTAAAGGAAAATATATAAATCTATTGAAAGAGAAAAGCAGAATAAATCGGAACTAATTATAATAAAATAAATATAACGATACAATAATGTAAAGGAGTTTACATATGAAGAATGAAGTATTAGTGAAAGAAGAACGAATCAATATGAATTGAGATTCACATATTTTACTTTTTATTATTTGCAAATATTTATACCATTTTCTTTTACGGTCCATTGCTCTGTGTTAGTTAAAACGTGTGTGTATGTGTACATTATTTTGCATCTGTAAAGTTGAGGTGTTGTTTTAGCTGTATGTGCGTATATGTGTGTGCTGCAATGGACCGTATCTGTCGGAGATGTGTTGTTTATCTTACCTTTTGAATCGTTTGCTTTTCACTCCATAGAAGTTAACTTTGTGTGTATAGAGTTTGTTCTTTTTATTTAAGTCGAGAGGCTCCTAGACTTGTGTTGATAACTTGCGCAGATTTCTAATTGGTAAATGAACACTCGATTACTTTTAGATTTGTGACCTGGCTTTGCGGATGTAGCCATAGGCGATAATTCTTATGTAATTCCTCTTTTCATATTAATATAAGCATAGCGTTTTGAAAAGGAAGAAAAGAAAAGAGCGAATTAAAACTAGTAATATACTATCAATCTATTTTCCTTTTTCTCCTATTGCCGATTAGATAAAATATAAATTAAGAAAGAGAAAGAAAACAAAAGAAAAAGAAAACAAAAGAAAAAGAAATAAGTTGGTTAAAGAGAGGAAGCAGAAGGGCAATATATTACAATTCAAGGGAGAGAAAATGAGAATTAAATATCTAGTTACAATAAAATATGAAGAAAAACGACTAGAAATGATGAAATGGAAATGATGAGGAGTATTTAAAAGAGAGTGAATCAATACTGGAAAATGAAAAACAGAGTAATTAAAGGAATAGAAAGATAAAGAGACAATGATTTGATAGATAAAAGGCTAAAAAGGTGAGAAATACAATAAATGAAAAGCACCATCTAAACAGCAGAAAGAAAAGAAGAGATTTTGAAAGTAGACTAAAACATGAAATTAAAAAGAGAAAAAAGAAACGTGCAGAAAATATGAAGAAAGTTAATGCATAAAAATGATGAAAGAAGATAAGAAAAACATTATCAAAATGGCGTAAAGGTTAAACCTTGGATAGCTTATTTTGGGGAGTGTTGACTGCGGACCATTTTCAGGTTGGTAATGATGGCACTACTACGAATAATATTAATAGACAGTTGCTATGTCTTTAGTGGCGTAAGCAATGACAGTATTCGCTTGGGGAGAGGATTATGGCGACTTTAAGAGGTGCGGAGTTTTATAAGTAGTAGAAAGCATTTCTTTGTATTCAGAGGAGCGCCAGACCTATCAAATGACCTTGACTTCTTCAAGATCACAGCTCAGCTGCATCTGAGTTCTATAGCAGACAAAATTAAACATAAAAGGCGATATAAGTGCTCGGAATTACTGAATAACATCTCCATATATATATATATAGATATATATATATATATATATATATATATATATATATATATATATATATATATATATATGTGTGTGTGTGTGTGTGTGTGCGTGTGTGTATCTATTACTATGTTCTATTTTAAATATTGAACATACCCTCTCCGTTATGTAAGTTAAACTCTTTTTATACGGAGACATTATAATTCTTTTCCCATATATATATATATATATATATATATATATATATATATATATATAACCTTTATAAGTTTTTGTTCATACGTGTTAATCCTATAAACATACTGTGTTTATGTAATAGTTCTAAATAATAGGTAAATATATATTTTAGTATGAATATTATTTATACAACATATGTCGCCATAATGTTTGTATAAATAATGTATATATATATATATATATATATATATATATATATATATATATATATATATATATATATATATATATATATATATATGAGAAAGGAAGGGTGCGAGTAATCCGACGTAATGGGAAATGAAAAAGGAAAAACCGAGAGATATTTTTATATATTCATCAACGTTTCGTCTTTATTGTAAGACTTCCTCAGGATGATAATTTTAAGGAAAAGTCATGCAAGTACATCGAAATATTTGGTTGACATGATGGATTGATAAAGAAAAGTAGTAGCTGTGGCTACTAAGAGCGCTGGACGAGGGTCCAGGCTGCGAGAAGTCAGTAGTGGCAAAGAGTGAAATGAATATGGAAAGCTTTAGTGCTTGTGTGCGCGTAATGATGATAGTTTAACGAAAAGAATATAAATATTGAAAAAATTAAAACATATATTCCTGAATTATTATAGGATAGTTTAAAAAACAAAACAAAAATGTGTAAGTAACGTTAAAAAGTTGCACTCGAGGAAAACCAGAATAAGGCAGCACTTATTGGGTCGCACCGAAACGTGCACAATCCTTTAACAGGGATTTTTTCAATTTAAGATTTGCTTACCTTCTGTTCAACTAAGTTTGGGGGGGGGCGGCTATTTGCATAAAAATCCGCAAATTGACCTAGTGTAATGGAAATCAATTCTGCCGTTAGTTGATTCCACTAGTGTGCTGGGAGGGGTCTTTGGGACACCTGCAGTCACTTGACGACTTCTATTTATTTTTTTCGAATCGTTCTTTTAAAAGTTGTTAGGTGAAAACAGGAAGTCATAAATGTTTCAGGTTTATTTCATTTTGATGATATATATAAACGCAATTTAAAACTGTTGTAGTACTAAAAAAACTTTCATACATATATATAGGTGTGTGTTTCGCAGATTTTTAGGATTAGGCTTGATAATTTGTATTTTTTTAATCCTTTGGACTACTGTTCTCAACTTGAATGTGATTCTCACAACGCTTCGACCGATGTAAATTTTGTACAGATTTCCTAGTTCGACATGAAGATTCGCGAGTTCTACAAGATGCACCTGAAGGAAGTTGGAGGTTATATCGGCCTAAACGTTGTGTAAATGACATCCAAGATGAAAGCAGTAGTCCGAATAATCAAAATAATACCGATTATTTTTTATTTGAAAAAAAAACGTAAAACTTTAACTTAAAGGATCTTAAGAAAAAATTAAAATCTTGCTTAATCTGTGTCTAATGACCATGGATTAAATTTAATCCAAATCTGAACTATTGAGATTTTAAATAGGACGTAGTTCCCATATTATGTTTTCTAAAAACTCTTTAAAATACTCCACACGTAGTGAAATTCGGTGACTATTTATTAATTGATGTCTTATAACCTATTGTTAAAATTTCACAAAAATCGGCGGCATTTGAATTTTTATGAATGGCTTAAACCCTTCTTTGCCACCTTTGCATTACACTAAAGTAAACTAAATACGGCCCACATTATGATTCCTTACGCCTATCAGCAGTGTTCTAAAATTATAATGATCAGTTAATAAATTTAGGAGTGAATAAAGGGATCATAAAATAGAAACGAATAGAAAGTGTGAACGAGTAAAAAATGTAATTTGGTATTAGGCTTGACCGTTGCATTACAAACTCATCTCATCCAAGAAAATATACTAAATAAGAATATTTCGCATCCCTCATTTGAATTTCTCTTTTTAGTCTGAGGAAGTTGACTCTCTTGTGGAGAGTACAACTGAAACATGTATGCACATATGTAACCAATAATGTTTGTATAAATAAAAATTATACTATATATATATATATATATATATATATATATATATATATATATATATATATATATATATATAAACACTTAGGATTCTTGATGAAGGTGAAACATATATAGATATAGATATTGAAAATAGTATCTATTAAAATAATAATAAATTATATATGTGCGCGTGTGTACACTGCCGAATTAAATGTGTGCCACTAGATAACAGAATGATTTCTATCATTGTCTATTGCAAAACGAGAAATAATTCCATTGTCTCTTTTGTATGCATTACCAATTCCGTTATGATTCTCAGGAAACACCTGAAAAGTAAGTGTTCCTGTGTTTCTTTGTCTGACAAATTTAGAATAGATTTTGTTGGTTGGTTTATAATGTTGTTGATATTGAATGATTTTGCATTTTAACATTTTCAAGACATTTGCAATTGATGTATTCAGTCAATTATGTTTGGCTACCAAACTTTACTTAGTAAATGTTTAAGTATTTGAGCACACAACCTTCCCTTTATTTAAAGTAGTCATACTATAGATATATCGGGATGTTTTATATATCATGAAAATATATGTTCTTGAGATGGGAAAAAACAAAGGTTTTAAAGGTAATATGGAATAACTAAGGTTTACATGATGTTTTATACGTATATATACTATATATAAACGTATATATATTCTATATATACGTTTATATATATACTATATATATACACGTATATGTATACTATATATACACGTGTATATATACTATATATATACTATATATACACGTGTATATATACTATATATATACTATATATACACGTATATATATACTATATATATACTATATATACACGTAAATATATACTATATATATATACACGTACATTTATATATACTATATATATTCACGTAAATATATACTATATATATACACGTATATATATATACTATATATAGACGTACATATATACTATATATATATATGCACGTATATATATACTATATACATATATATATATATATGTACACGTATATATATACGTATATATATAGAGAGAGAGAGACTAACGTACACGCTCAGTCAAAAATGACGAAAATAAATATGCTTTGCCATTGTTCGCACTAATATTTATATAAAATGATAGAATTACGTCAGTAATTATATTTTTCATGTATAAATTATTATCATTTCTGGTGACCGTTTACATTTTAGAGTCGAGAATTTCTTTCTGAATTCATTTCGGGCGGCGGTGGTTGTCTGACTATTTGCTTCTCACTTCCCCTCACCTCTTAAACTCGCTTTTTGTAGTCCCTAGGGGACTACAAAAAGCACATTCTGTAATAGCTAACTTTTGTGTGACGGGGTGGATTTATATTTATTTAAATACACATAAATACACATTTCTATATATTATACAGTGGATTATGTTCAAATTTGATTCTATAACTAGCTGTTTAGATTGGTGACTACTTTTTTCAGGAATATTATGCACGCTAGACTGGTTTCTCAATGTGTACATGTTTTTCAAATGCAACAACCGGAAAAGTTGATTAGCTGTACCGGAAACATGTTTCTGTATGTGACCCATGGGTAGCTGTTTGTGACTTTTTCTTTTAAGGGCATGTGATGGGCAGAGTACTGACGCAACACGCAATCCGCTAGGGGTGAAACATCCTACCGGATGCCAGACTTTCATCCGCTATTCCAGAGACTCCAACTGAGAGATCTTTTTAGGATTCAAACCGTCCTTTTAAGCGCAATTGTTTGAATCTCCATTACAGTTGGTTCACTTGTAGCTCGTGCGATTACTGGAATGATGGAGATCTTCCGTAGATTCCAGTTTTTTATCATGTTGTACATAAGAAATTTCTATTTTGGTTATATTCTCCCTCTTACCCTCTAGCGACACTGACTTCAACTAGGGTTGCTACTCTCTCCTTCTTGTCCATTATCACTATGTCAGGTTTAACAGCTCAGTTCTCTAAGTATATAACTGTAGGGAGTGCCTAGTCGAAGTGGATAGTGTATGACTTATTTCTAACATTTTTCTGGTATATCTTCCCACGACTTGCTGCTATACTGGATATTCAATATTTTACAGATGGTTCAGTGAAGATATTTACACATACAATTGTGTCGCAGTTTTTAGTAGCCGCCACCTAGCCGAACCTTACAACTGGATTGTCATGTCGTATATACTACAAAGTGTCTGGACAACGCTAGATTATAGCATCTGGACGCACATCGAGTGTCTTAGTTTTACTGCATATCGACATTTTGATAATTTAATGCAGAATTAAATCACATTTGTAAAAGGCGTCATTCGTCCAGTTCTTAATATCTTCAAATATTTATTGATTACTTTGTTTTCTGGGAACATATATTGTAAATAAGTAGTCTGCAAACGATATTTAAGCAATAAATGGAACTTTGAAAGTTTTTATTACTTATGGTAAGTAATTGGAGTAATTGAAACTAACGGGCAACTTCACACTCCCTAAACTTACTTAATTGTTTTTTTTATTTGTGTTTGCCTAAAACAAGGCATATTGCACTGAAGCGTAAGGAGTTACTGTGATATGGGCTAGATTTATGGGGGCAACCTGGGTGGGGAGTTGAGCAGTAAGATGTTTGTTCTCATTACATTTAAATTTCTTTATGTTAATACGGTTGGGAAAACAGAGAGCAGAGAAGGAAATTCAAACGGCTAGCAGCCTACGGTAAAAAGCTATTAGAATAGAAATTATTCCGGCATATGTAGACCTCTATAGTAAAGGAGTGTGCTTTTGTTGCTAGTCAGGTTAGTAGGGGCATTTACGTAGAGGGAGTACAAGTACAGCTGGTTCATCGAAGAACATTTAGTCGAAGTATTTCTCAAACGAGCACAGGAACGCAACACTGTGACGATGCTTGGCGGGCAGTGCGGGACCTTTTTGAAATTTTTTTGGGGGCCGTGTTCAAGATGTAGAAGCTAGTGGTTAGTGCACTCGTCCAGATGTGGCAACAATACTCTATCAACGGGCGAATGGTGGCTTATAGATATAGGATGCTGGTTAGTGTGAGAAGTTTTCTAGCCATGTAGAGAGAGAGAGACTATCTTTTTTGTCGCAGACTCTGCAGCATCTTCTATATATTTATTCCAATTCATGTTGCATGAGAATGTCAGGCTGAGGAGTTTAAACATTGGGCTCTCGAGAAGGGTACGTTCGGCCATGACAATAGGTCGTTGGAAAGGTTTCTTATAGTCGTTAAAGGCAAATTAGCTGTTTAACATTAACACTGAAAAGGTTAACATTAATTGTTAACATTACCATTTGAAAGGTCTCTTATAGTTGTTAAAGGAAATAAGCTTTGTCTGTGAAATATTATCTTAGTAGCATTAAATGGGACTATTGAGTTTTAGCCCTGTTCTTACCGCCGGATGCAGTTTCATTACATACACAAGACAGATTTTATTTGACCCATAGATGGGACTCTGACAAATACTACACTTCCGGTTCAGAGTTAACCTGGGAACAATAGAAGCTAAGGGTTTATTCGACACACCCTAAGCTACCAAATTTGGGCAGTATCGGGTTGAGTAGGTAGAGTTTATGCAGTTAATAGAGTCTAGAATTAGGATAAGCAGAAAAAGAAACAAAATTAAAAGTAAAAATGAAGAAACGGCTGGAAAATATCAATTTGGGGGCGGTTGGGTGGGTGTGGATTGAACGTCTGTCCAATAAGGTTTAGTCTCGTGTCTGCGACCCTGTGATATAAACCACTATCACTTGAAACGTTATGAAATCATGCTACTGAAGCTATCACTATGCACTGTGTTGCTGTATGCCATTCCGAAGATGCACTTGAAAAAAGGCAATATACGAAGATAAAACATATACTTTCTTAAATGAAATTTTACTCTAATTTGATCTTGGACTTGGGCTTTTTGGTTTTTAATTGCATCTCCAGACAGAGAGACAGGAAGACATAAAGTCAGAGACACCACATTCATATTATCGATTTGTTGTGTCACTTTCTCATTATCTATCTTTCTGTTCGGGGATTAAATTGAAAACAAAGCCTTATACAGAGATCAAACTAGAGAAACATATTATGAGGAATCCAATGGTTGAATTAATTTTGTATTATGGGGTGTTTTATAATGTCGTGGGGTCAGCGTTCGCACCGGACATCAATTAAAAAAGCAAAGACGACAATTAAGTGGAAATTACGAAGCCCACTAAACTCGCAACTTTTTACAAGTAGTAGAGCAGCTAACTACGTGTTGTAAATCAAGGAATGTATTTTGTACATACCTTGAAACAATAAATAACAACACCATAACAACGTGCATCTTGTATCATATAAATGAGACACGGTTGGATGTAAATGTTATTTAACGGTGTTAAATGACATTTTATGATGTTTGAAATAATCTTTATCTAAGCTATCTGAGATTTATTTTATGTTTTAGACAACGAGTATCTAACAAACTTTAACTGATTTGATTTGAATTGTGCAAACTTCTGTCGGTTGCCGTAACGTCTGTGAATCGAATACGATGCACAATACGAACTAATTATGGCATTAGATACTGTCACTTAAAGCAATTATTTTAAATCGTTTACTGGTGTCCCTGGGCGATTTGAACAGATCTGAATATGTCGGCTGATGCCTTTACGATAAAATATTCCACAGTCACAAAACGGCTGCCTTTTAAAAACTTTTTTATTAATTGATTTTTTCTTACCTTTTTAGGTCTTTCATTATTTAAACTTGTTTTATGTGTTATTTATTTATTTGGAGGGGTGTTCTTTTTTAGTTTCCGCCAAGTTTATCGTTTTTTTTAATTTATTTCTCTCTCCAAGTTCTGGCACGCATCTGCTAAAGTGAGGCGCCGCCAAACTTTTCCATGTATTATAGACATTACGTATATATATATATATATATATATATATATATATATATATATATATATAATGTGTGTGTACGTATGTGTATATCATACTAAATTTTAGTTGATCAACGTTTCCATCAGTTTTTTTCCTATATACAAGGAGTTCGAAACAAATATGACACTTTTCAGTAAAGAAAGAATAAACGTCATATCTTGGCCAATAAGTGACGTATTCTAAAAACGCAAAGTGCATCATTTGAAAGAACTTTTGTTGACTACATGTAACCGGAAGAAACTGTCCCTAGCCTCTACCACGGCATCCAAGCGGGACCTAAACCTGGAGCACGCGGCCTTCGAGAGACGCCTGAACACTTCTTTGATCCTGGCAATTATCTCTTCCTTCGTGTTGCAAGTGATATGGTTGGTGTCTTTCTCCGCTGTGCCCCACACATAATAGTCCACGGGGTTGCAATGGGGCGCGGTGGGTGAGGCAGATGTTTGGACTGGTGAAGTCGTGGAAGTTCTCTGACAGCAACTTCGTGGGTTTCTCGGAGGTGTGACATAGAGCTGTGTCCTGCTGCTACGCGTACGGCCTTTCCACAGCCACTCTCTCGACGCAGCGTTTAATAACACTCCACAGAAACTCAATACACCAATCTAAATTTGTCATTTTTCGAAAATTTAAAGCAATATGACGTGACCTTTGCTGAAAACACACCGAAAGAACATCACTGTGTGAGGGAACATTCTCTTCGTTACGCACGACAATTTAAATGTGTATTAACAACTATTTAACAACTGAAAGTAGAACGTCATATATATATAAAATATTTGTTGTTGTTTATTATCTATGTACGTATACGTTTCGTCCCTTTTCAATCAGGACTCATCAGCATAGAGATATGACTATTCACTACCGGTCGTACGATTCGAAACCCTGGATAACAAGTATTTTTCAACTTGCATCCAACGTCGTTAACCGCGCGCCCAATATTTGAATAGCCGATATATATATATATATATATATATATATATATATATATATATATATATGACGTTGTATATATATATATATATATATATATATGACGTTGTATATATATATATATATATATGACGTTGTATATATATATATATATATATATATATATATATATATATATATATATGACGTTGTATATATATATATATATATATATATATATATATATATATATATATATATATATATATATATATATATATATATGACGTTGTATGTATATATATATGTGTGTGTGTGTGTGTGTGTGTGTGTGACGTTGTACTTTCAAATGTGGTTTGACTATATTTGGTCCCCCGATTTTATAAATCATGTTTTGAGGCATTTCCGTCCGTCCGTCCGTCCGGATTTTTCTCCGCAACCATCCATTGAATTTCTCTGAAATTTTGCATGAAGTTGTAACTTTTGTCAGGTTAGAAAGTGACATTCTCCGAGTTATGGGGCAAAAATGTCATTTTTTGCCATTTTGGGGCCTTTTGACCCCCTGGGGGGCTAACCAGATTTTATGAAAAATTTCAGAGAAATTCAATGGATGGTTGCGGAGAAAAATCCGGATGGACGGACGGACTGACAGAAATGCCTCAAAACATAGGTCCCCCGATTTTATAAATCGGGGGACCAATCACATTTTTTGCCCCATAACTTTTCATCCATCCATTCAGTTTCTCTGAAACTTGGCCAATATGTCGAGGCAATTGTTCCTAATAGAAAATAAGTATCGCTGAAAATAAGTATTCGCGCTCCCAGGGGGTCAAAAGCCCCCAAAATGGCAAAAAATGACCCTTTTCTTCCATAACGTTTGATCCATCCATTCAATTTTCTGAAACTTCGTCAAAATGTAGAGACAATTGTTCTGGATATAAAATGAGCATCCTTGACCTGAGAAAAATTATGGTTCGCACCCCTCAGGGGATACAACGGGGGGGTCAAAAATGCCCCAAATTGCCCAAATTTATTGCATTTTACACTCGTAACATCGAGTCACATACAGAGGGGGACTACGCATGCGCAGCTTGTTGACAACTATTTTCATCAAATAATAAAATATCTATACTTTTGTTATACTTACATTGTTTTTTTTTCGGTGGAGTAGTTGTCATTTGTGTTAAGGTGTTATTGACAATTGCTCCCAGATAGGGAAAGCTACTTAGATCGAAGGCCATCTTTATAACTGCACCAAAAGGGAGTGTCAGGAGCGATCCCTGATCCCTGTTTATTTTCCATATATATATATATATATATATATATATATATATATATATATATATATATACGAAGTCAGGTTCATATTATATTCCAATAACCATGTTTTTATTTTATTATTTTTATTTTTATTTTTCACATTTCCAAAAAACACAACATTTCTGTGAGATATATTTTTTACGATCCGTTTCATTTGTCTTGTGCCAAACAACATTTTTATGTCAATATCGTCTCTGCAACATTACAAAATCATCACAAAAAATCACAAAGAGTAAAAAGTTATTGAAAAGCCTACACTATACAGTTGTTCATTTTGGAGTGAAACTAAACGAATATATATATATATATATATATATATATATATATATATATATATATATATATATATAACTGCCATTAGCTTTTAGGCATAGTTCATTAGGTAAAACTAATTCGAGCTCCCGGCACTTGCAATGTTTACATTGAGATATTACTTATATTCAGTCAGTGTCGTATGATAGCGTAGGGGTAGGAGCACCGACTGTTAGCTCGACGGTTGAGTTTCAATCCCGGCTTGAGGCATTAACTGGTCTAGCCGTACTGAAGAGCTGTGATACAGCCAAACAGGCTGTATGTGGATGACTATGTATATATATATATATAAGAGTTTTACTTCTCATACCGGTGTAACTCCTAATATGAATGAGAGATACTCAATATTTCAAATAGAACGTAGTTTTAGTTAAACATATAAAACAACAAATATTGTTCATACATGAACAGAAATATATTTATTTATTTATTTCAGAGATCCAGCAGAGAGTTTGCCAAATTCACTTATTTCCAGAAATAAGTGAATGTTTTATGTTTTAACTATAATATAATATATATAATATGTAATCCTCCATTCTATTATAAAGACTAATGTGCATTTATTTGTAAATAAATATAAATCTATTCTGTCACGCAAAAGTTAACTAGTAAAACCCCGTACTCAACTAGTAAGAGCCAGCAAAAAAGTAAATAGTAAGTCAGACAACTTTCGCCGCTTAAAATGAATTCGGAAAGAAACCCTAAAGCCTCTCTGTGAGTTTATTAACAACTTCATAAATTTTCCGCCGCTTTGGTACCGTCTCCTCTTTTTCCTCGGTAAATAGATAATAGCAGTACTACTATTTTCAAATGCTTCGTTTAAACAGTAAACAATATTCTAAAGTTTAAAGTCATTTAGAAGGCATTTTTATTCTAATCCAGTTAAATAGATAGTAATTAAAGTAATATGCAAAAAAACAAGTTGGTTTCTTTAAAAATGTATAAAATTAAAGCTTAATTTATTTACTTTACACAGAACCGATTAGGCTGAGTCATTTGACTGTCTTACTCCTCTATCCTCACTAACGAAGAGGTGGCTAATTTTTCGATTTTGTCTTTCTATTTTTGTAAGTTAACTGGCTTTGCAAGCTCACTTTATCTTGATTCAAACAGTCTAATCTGAGCGCATCGGCTGACCCAGCCGGTCACGTTTTTTCTAGTATCTGTAGATGAAATTTTCCCTTAAATATTTAGTTGCGCCTCTTTGTGACGCAGTCTACCAGAGCTCAGTTTTTTTAGCGTTAGACTAATAACATTGACACACCGATTCACGTTAGATAAACAAAGTTAAGCAACATTGAGTCTGGCTAGTATTAAATGGGAGACTTTTTTTTACTCAAGTTCACATTTAACAAAGCACAATGCTACTGAGACGTAAGGGGGGAGGGTACTGTGAGTTTTGCAGCGAGACGCTTGTTTCCATTACATTTAGATGCCTGTATGTTAGTACGGTCAGGGAAACAGGGAGCAGGAACTGACTTCCAAAGGCTAGCATTAGCGAGGAAAGGAGGTATTAGAGCAGAAAGCTCTCCAGCATTTGGGACTTCAACAGTAAAGGGGTGCGATTTTGCTGACTAACAGGTTGATCGGGGGTATTTACGTAGAGGGGGCACTAGTGCAGCACATTTGTTGGAGAACGCTCCATTAAACTACTTGTAAAATAAGCACAGGGATGCAACATTGCGGCGATGATACAGAGGCTGGAGCATGGTTGATAGTGGGTGATAGTGAATATTTTGGGAATACCAAGCGCTGTATGTGAGTTAACGGTGACACCGCCCGGCAAAATAAAATACAGCCCCGAAGATGCCTTTAGCAGGCACTAAACTATAACCTGTTGACACAACCTGTTTACATAATGGAACAACCAATTCCTGGGTGGAAGTTCTCTTCTAAATCATGTGGCGAAATTCTCTGGGGATAGTAAGCAATTCCTTCGAAGTTTGGTTACAGGTTCAATGTGAGTGGAAATCTCAGTTAGATAACAAATTATAGTTAGATATAAATATATAGCAGAGTTCATATTTGCGTCTTGACAGCTCAATGTATTTAAAGTACAGAGAAAATATTTATAAGTAAAGAATAACAAAACTTAACACATACCAGACAATAATTTTAACTCATTTTCTTAGATTTCTCTTTCTTGTCCTTCTCTTTCCAAAGTATTTTGCTTTTCGTGTGTACTTTGTTGTGTCGAATTCTAAACGGGGTTGTAAGAAGGTATAGGGCTTAATCCTTCATTTTTATGTGATGACCAGTACTTGATAGTTTGTAATCAGCAATTTCCACCGATGATAGAGTAATTAACAAAATATACCAAACGAGGGGCCCAATTCAGTCACATTTCTCGCCGAGACTATTCTTCTATCGCCGATTTGATGAGCCACGGTCGCTGTTACAAACAGTCGAATTAGATCGAACTCTATCGCAGGTTAAAACTAGTGTCGTTGTGTTTCTATCGAACGATCCTAGAAAGTCCGAGTTTCTCCGATAGTCGTGGTAACCCCTTTCTTTCTCCGGAAAATCACTTGGTGGTCTGAAACAAACCGAACGAACGTGGTCTCCATAATAGACAATAAAAACCAACTCCAAACTTTATACTAAAGATGATTTTATATAAAATACAAGTCGAATTATTACTATGTAGCGGTGAGCTTGATGGTCGCGTATTTGTAAATGTACCAGAACCCACACTGACAATTAAAAAGGTTATAAGTAACGAATGAGAAAATTGGACAAAAATGTATCTTATGAATGATCGGAAAAGGGTCATCATTTAGCAAGTGCTAAATTCACCAAAAGGTTGTTGTGGATGAAAGAGAGAAAAATAGGGTTAACAAACAAAACATATTTATATATTGAAAAAATTACAGTTGTGTAAGAGATAATTTGAGTTATTAAATTGTTCGTTAGAAAAGTTCAGGATACATTGTGTGTATGCGGCCTCTGTCATTGTTTGAATATATGTGTGTGATTTCAGTAGTCATTTATTTCCCAAGGTCTCGAAGGACCGGAAAGCTGATCATAATGTTGTGCCGCGTTCTGTCTTGTTTCTGGCTCTTTTGGACTTTCTCTTCTTTTGGTTTTGGATTATCGAGTTGTTTGTCTTCATTAGAAAATGGTATTTCACACCGGCTTGCTAAAAGAAACGTTGCGAACAAGCGGGAATCATGTTTAGTACAGACGTAGCACAGCGCTATTTATTTGACTCTGTACAGAAAGGAAGAAATTTTAAGAGGAAGTTTAAGACAAACGAACAGAGGAAGAAAGAGGGTGGCTATACAAATTAGAACTTTTATCGCGTGCGCCTGTCTCGCATACCTACTAACTAATCGCCACAGCGACTATACTTTTGGGTTTGTATATTGTGAGTTAGTATGAAATAGAATATTAACAGTTCATAGAATTACTAGTTGGTTCGACATTGTTACAAGTAACTAATTACATATTTAGTTCTATGCGCCATTGAAAGTCAATTTTGGGGATAGTTTAGTAGCAATCTCTCTTTTCTCGGCCCTTTTACCATCCCCTTGTCACATAGAAAGTCCAGACATCCGGCATTACCTGATCAATCAGCCAGCAACTCTCAGTATGTCTTTCTCTCTTTCTTTTGATCCAACCCTCTTCTTCCTCGACAACGCCCACGGACAGGTTTATTTATCTATTGCTTCTAAGCTCTTTTTCTGTTCTCTCACAAGAAAACTGACAGGTCTAAATTTAAACATTCTCTGACAGGCTTACCTTGTTTTAATATATACCTGACCTCAGGATTGCACCTGCCTCCGGTTTAAGGATTTCGTAAGAAATATGAAATTCAATTATTTGTGTGCGCTTATCTTCGCTTATGGCGTTCCTTTCAGATAAGCATTATTCAATAATCATTGAATCTTTTTAGGGGGCGCTCCCATGGCTTCGAACAGTCACATATACATAACCTATTTGTATATTAGATAATTATTATTTAATTGTGTGCAATTTCTTTTTTTTATATAGTTTCATCTGCACTCACTTCATCCTACCACAGATTACCGCGCCAAAAAATCAAGGAGGAAATATTCCCCAAACCTTAACGAACGTAGTTGAGCACAATCTAATTACTTTTTTCATACACATTAGTATACAGTAAGCTGTATATGAGTGTGTGTATGTGTATGTTATGTGTGTATGTAAATAATTATCTATGTTAAATATTTTGAGTAATTTGTAAATGGAATTGGCATATAAGAAATGTTAATTAATACCTAAAGAGTTTTTTTCTGATTACATGTAATTTTTAAAATTACATAATTATATCTCTTGAATAAGAATAGTCTAGAATCACCCCTTTTGTATGACAAAGCTTTCGAGTCGTTTAACCCTTTCAGTTAGTTTATGATAATATGCATTGTGATGTGGAATTAATTTAATAATTAATACCGAGGTAATTGACAATGAATATATATTTTGTAATTTTGGTAAGTAATTAAAACGTTTTGCACATTGTTATTGATGTTTTATATATATGTTTTATCTTTATCCACATACACATGTGTTTTATCCTTTTCCGAGAATCATCAGTGTGGAGGATAACTGTACTGTCTGTCGCACGATTAGAACCCAAGACCCAAATCAACTTTTAACTTTCAAGTCTGAACCTCTTAATTATTACGGCCAGCCTAACAGCTATGGGAAAAGGAGAGAATAAAAGTCTTTTAATGTCTTTACAAGCGGACATATCCAGTATTATATATACATCCACACACACACACATATATATATATATATATATATATATATATATATATATATATATATATATATATATATACATATATATATATATATATATATATATATATAAACATTTTGCTACATTCCAAAGACCAATATTTTATTCATCTTACAAATCATTTTTTCAAAACAAAAACCTTTTATACAATTACGAACCCGTTTGGTTAACAGAAAACCAACTGACATTGTATGTAAATATCAGATCTTTCTTCCATGGACTCATCAGGAAAAACAGAAAGTTCTCAATCAAAAGAAATACACAGCAATACGACGAGCACATATATATATATATATATATATATATATATATATATATATATATATATATATATATATATTAGTCCACAATCTTTCAGTTTGCAAGGTAGATGTAAGCGCTTTTTAAAAGCAAGTGACTATGATGCTTTTACTATTCTGATTTAATAGCGAATGTGGAGAAATAAGCTAGAATAAGAAGATTCACGATTTATCAAAACGTGGCATTGAACATCACACCTTATAACATTCATTCACCCAGTTTTGTCGTTCAGCCAAAGCTGCAAAGCGTAAAGTGCGAATGGTTTGTAATCGACCAAGTATTTGATTCGACACGGCGTGTTGTTTCACGCAAACCTATTCTCTAACGAATATCACGTTGAAAATGTGCGTTAGTCGCCATTGCAAGACTTGACGAGACTCGGTTAGTCGCTTGTCTAATTCGATTATCTCCCCTTAGTTGGCACTTGCTACCTCAGGTTCGCTGATCGCGAAAAGTATCTAATAATTACAAATGATAATTATGATAGATTGCGGAACGCTGCTGTTTAACACTGCAACGAGTTGAGACGAATAGCCGCCCCGAGGCCAGCCTCTTTACATTTTGATTGCTAGATTTGAGCCAATTTTCAAGACACATACTAAGAATATAATTAAGAATTACTTATGGCTGACGAAACGAAAAACCATCTAACCCCGTGGATTAAATAAAAGGGTTAACGTTTGAAATCCAGTACAGATTTCAGAGTTTGACAGAAAAATTATTGAATGCGACAAAATGCACCTGAAGAAGGTTATTTCGATCGAAACATTCTAAGAATAAAATCCAAGATTAAGACAATAGTCTGAATAATCCAAATAATGAATCTATACTCTATCTCTACACATTTTCTATGAGACCTTCTATGGAGTACTGTTGTAATATTTGGACTAGTGAATCTCTGTCCCATTTGAGGGCTCCTGATAAGGTTCGAAAGCGTATCTGTAATTTGGTTGGCCACACTTTCTTCTTGTCTGCACACTCTCTCTCTCTCTCTCTCTCACAGACGTGATGTTGCTGATCTTAGTGTTTACTATTAGTACTATTATGACATGGTTCTTCGGAATTATCGAATTTATTCCCAGCTTCTGTTATTCCAGCTCGTTTGACTCTTTGGTCGCGTGGTCTTTATCAATTCGTTGTTTAGGTACATTGTTATAATACATCTTCTAATTCCAGTAGCTCTTTTTAAGAACTGCAGGCTTGTATAACTCTCTTTCTTGCTGACTGTTTTCCTCCTTTTCAAGATTAAGGTCAATAGACATATCCTGTCTTTGTGTTAATAATCTTCCATCTTTTTAGCTCCTTACATCAAATAGCTTCATGCCTTATCTGGAGCAACTTCTATAAAATAATAATAATAATAATAATAATAATAATAATAATAATAATAATAATAATAATAATAATAATAATAACTCCAATTATCATTCTTCATTTCTAACAATTCAATAGATTGTTGTAATGATCGTAATTAGCAATAAACAATGAAGAGAGAAGGAGGAGGAGACGAAAGTGTGAAACAAGAATAAATTCCGAAGAAAGAAGAAAAAAGAAAGGGGAGAAGAGAGAGAAGAAATATAAAATTGGAACAAAACAAACTTATGAAAGTAATAAGACAAAGAAAAATATAAAAGAAAGAAATGACGAAGAAGAAGAAGAAGAAGAAGAAGAAGAAGAAGAAGAAGAAGAAACCCTATGTATCCAATCAGCTAAAAGAATAAAGATTACAAAAACATATTAAACAAGGTTGGCTTTATCTCGCAGAAGGTCTCGACATTGGAGCATCTACTAGTGACTGAATTAGCTGTAGGAAACTTTTATGCTATAAGCAATCAAATACGCGATGGTGTTAGTTGTGGTGCGGCATTCATCAATTGCCAGTTGAGTCGGCTTCTTCCGAAGAAGGAAATTTCAAATAGATATTTAATTCACAAATCGTCCCAAGTCGTATGTGTATCCCGGTCAGAGGAGATGACGTTAATTTTTGCACTGTTTTGCAGGAAGGTGTCACAAACCTCTCGCATACAGTACCTAGTATTATCAAATGGTCACCCATCTGACACTTTCCAGGTTCAACGTCACTTAGTTCCGGTGATCTAACGAGAGCCGGTGTGTTAACTCGATTATCCGGTACGGGATAGAGTGGCATGTCAATTGAAATAGTGTTAACAGCCAATCTACTTTACAAATAAATCATTCTTTCCTCGAAAACCGACATTAGAAGTTCGCATTTGAATCCGGGTCCTGTTACTTATCAGAATCGGAAATTGGAAACATTGGAAACCCAGCAACAATCTCAACCACTGAAAAGGGTCAAGTGAAACCTGTGTTTCGCCATTAAGTTAGTTTCGAGTAATCGAAGGAAGAACTTCCTGTAAACCGTTCTAAGATAATAGACATTTCCTTGAATCACAAGATAAACCAAAATGTTGACAGAATGAGAAACTATGGCAAATAATAACAGGGTTTAGTTACAACAGAGTGCGGCTAAAATGTCACCTACACTTTTAGGGTGGAGTAATAAACAGCAATCCTTACGGGGTGATTTTACTGAGGGTGACTGGTAGTCTAAGACGGCTACTATTCTACATACTAACCAAAGTTGCTTAACCTCTGTGATCCGATGAAAACTGGTATTTAAACGTGATGTGGTCGTTGTTTTTAACTTTTTATCTGCAATTGTAAGCATTAAGAAATATTGGATTTAAATCAGGATCTCAGGATTTCTTTGGGTACGAGGGATACCAATTTATATTTAAACGGTAATGCCTATATATATATATATATATATATATATATATATATATATATATATAGCTACATACTTACAAGCATTTATGAATAAACAAGATATATTTATACTTGCATGTGGCCCAAATAACATATCTTTTGCATCCAATTATCCTAGACGCTACACCAATCTGATAAGACGAAACTAGCAGTGAACACGAAATAATATGTGTAAAATATATATCATTATAATAAAGCTGTGTAAATCAACGTTTGTTGCCTGAAAGATTTATACCTATATACTTTATTGACACAAAATACATTCTAAAATCTCCCTTAGTTCATGGGATTGAGTTATGTTTTAAGAAAATTCTATTCTCCAATATTTTCTCTCAAAAGGATGCAAAACACACTTGGCAGAAACCTACCCAAAGAACAAGCTTGTTTCTGATCTTGATTTTCCACCATAGACACATCATTCAAATTGTAAGTCAAATCAAAGAGAAAGCTAATGAGCACCGTATACCATTTTATTTTGCCTTAGTCGACTATGAAAAAGCATTTGACCCCATCAAAGTCGCCCCTATGTTCACATATTTGAAAAATCAAGAATTTGAAAGCGCTTACATATACTTGTATTAAGAACGTTACGATGGAGCCACACAGCAACTTTAAAGCTTCAACCGGATAGCAAAAATATCAATATAGAAAGAGTTGCTAGAAAAGGCGACAGCAGTTCAGCAAATCTTTTTACATCCTGCCTGCAAGATTCGGTGATCAATAAAATTGACTGGGAAGGAAGAAGTATCAATACAAACGGAGAATACCTTGCTCATCTAAAATTTGCCGACAATATAATTGTTATAAGCTACACACCTCAAGAATAAGAAGAGATTCTTAACGACATTAACAATGAGAGCCTTAAAATGCACACTGGAAACAGTCATAGTGAACGGTAAAAATGTCGATAGTTGACAACTATATCTACTAAGGTCTACTGGTGAGAAGCAATGCTAATAGCATGCCTGAAATCAAATGGCGAATTGCGCTGGGATGGACAACCTTTTCTAAAGTAGATAACATCATCAAAAATGGAAAGTTCACTATGAACATTAAACAGAAAAGGTTTAATGAACACATCGTGCCTGTTATGGCATATGATAGTGAACTATGGGCACTCAATAATTCAGCAAAAGAAATTCTAATGCAAAATGGAACGGATTATGCTCGGCATCAGTGTACGAGAAAGAAAAATAAACACTTGGATCACACAGTTAACTGGCGTAAATGACATCATCACCACCATACGAACGACTAAACATAGATGGGCAGGTAACCTTTCGATATATACAAACAGCAGATGGACACTTAGAACGACAGTATGGACCCCGAGGTAATGGAAAAGACCAATAGGAAGGCCAAAACTGGTTGGGGAAACGACTTCGACAGCCAACTATCCACGCCTAGCTAGGGAGAAAACATTGTGGAAGGTAACCAGGGGGAAGTTACTCCTCTAAGAGTGATCAAAAACCCTAATGGTAATGGTAATGGTAATGGTGGTGGTGGTGGTGGTGGTGGTGGTGGTGGTGATGATGATGATGATGATGATGATGATGATGATGATGATGATGATGATGATGATGATGATGATGATGATGATGATGATGATGATGATGATGATGATGATGATGATACCCTCCGTGAAAAAGATAGAAAAAGTTATGTCGTGCAAGTATTCGCACTAATATTCATATAAAATAATAGAATTAGGACAGTAATCTAATTTTTCATATATAAATTACTATTATCATGTCTGAAAGAAAACTATCAACCGTTGAGTTTTATTTAGAGTGAGGGAGTTTGGACGTCGGAATTTTACGACTTTCTATTTGTTTCTCGCGTCCCCTCAACATTCGAAATGGTTTCATCCAGCATGTTTTACTCGCCAACCATTTTAGTGACGGGATGGAAATATATATATTTATCTATATATAAATATACAAACAATTACACATTAGTTTTTAATATAGCGTGGCGGATTCTTCTATATAGAGGTAAACTGAAAAAATCACCGATCTGTCATTTAGCTGTCTATGTATGTTTTTCACTCTCTTTCACTGTATTTTGATGCAATTCTCTTAATGTGACTTTGAGCATCTAGAGAAAGAGTGACTCTTTTGTTTGAATGTTGCTTCTTAATTGATTTATTTTTATATCTACTGTTCATGACTGATTACCTTCCACTCTACCATAAGGACTCTGACAAACATATGCACATATTGACTTTACATCACAGAGTTAGTTACTTATATTTCTCCTCCAACCCAAGACTGTACCCTGCTTGACTCTGTCTCTGAAAGCTAAGATAGAGCACTCTCACTCGACTCGAATGCCCGAATACATGTATTTAGGGATTTTAATGCACACTACCGTGACTGGTTGGGATTCTGTAGCGTTACTGATGCAGCTGGGAACTCTACGTTTAATTTCTCCTCAGCTCACGACCTCTCATAGAGTGTCACTTTTCCGACCCGCCTTCCTGATCGTGCGGACAAGCAAGCCTCACTCCTCGACCTGTTCTTGACCTCACTACCCGAGGCTTGTGTGGCGAATGTCCAAAGTCCGCTTGGAAACTCTGATCACGTGGTGGTAATAATGATACTTATCACCTTAAAAACTCGTCCAAAAGCTGAAGAGCCGTTGCTCAAAACGACGAGAAACTATGAGCAGGCTTATGTAAATCCCTCAGGGATCACATCAGCGACGTCCCATGGGGTGAAACTATTTCGCTCCCTGCTGATCAGTGTGAAAATGAGCTAACCGAATGGGTCAAAGCAGGTATTGATGCTTATGTCCCCACGCGAAAATTGTTCAGCAAACCCCCACTCTCCTCAATGGTTCACCTCAGAATATGCAGCTTCTATCACCTAGAGGCAGAAAACATTCCGAAAATTCGGCCGCCATAAGTCAACTGCGAATAGACAGAAATTTATAGAGGCAGGAAATGATTGCCAAGTAGTGATAGATGAAGCAAATAGAAGGTATACAGAGATAATCAAAATACGCATTCAGTCACAGAAACAAAGTACCTGTGATTTCTGGAAAATCAACAATAGTGTGATGAACAATGGACAATCGATAATTCCCCCGCTATCAAATCACAGCGATGTTTTTTGCACGGCACATGATAAGGCTGAACTACTTACCCAGCGTTTCGCCTTAAACTCCACTTTCGACTCAGCAAACCACTCCCTCCCTAAATTCCCATTGCGGACTGAAGCCACACTTGAGAACCTGGTCCTCACCCCATCTCAGGTCAGACACATCATAAAAAACCTTGACACCTCCAAAGCATGTGGGCCTAATCCTATACAAGTAATAGTAATAAGGAAATGCTCTGCTGAGCTGGCCCCTGTCCTCTCCAAACTATACAACAAATGCCTTACTAAATCTTGTTTCCCTGATAGTTAGAAAATTGTGGTACCAGTCTTCAAGAATTCTGAAGATAGAACTGATCCTCTAAAGTACCGCCCAATCAGTCTACTCCCTATCTTTGCAAAAATCTTTGAATCATTAATCAATCTAGCGATAGTCCGCCACCTAGTTAATGCTAAACTTCATTCTGATTATCAATACGGATTTAGACAAGCACGATCTACCGCATATATCTTAACGGTAATCTCTGAACGCTTTATATCATACACTGGACAAGGTAGGTTAAGCTAAGGCGGTAGCGCTTGGTATGTCCAAGGCTTTTGACAAGGTCTGGCATGAAGGGCTCCTCCTAAAACTGCACTCATATGGTATTACTGGACAAATATTTAATATAATTAAATCCTTTCTAACAAAAAGAAAGATGTAGGTTGTCCTCGATGGCCGTTCATCTAAGCAACATGACATAAATGCTGGTGTACCCCAGGGATCTATCCTAGGACCTCTATAGTTCCTGGTTTTGATGACTACTCTGATGTCTTGAGACTTAAATAGGAATATTTGCTGACGATACCACGCTCTACTCTCGTCATGTGGGCAAAACCGACGTGCACATATCTGATGCAATGGCTGAATCTTTAGAAAATGACCTCCAGGCTGTAGTGGATTGGGGTCAAAAATAGATGGTAACTTTTAATGCCGCAAAGACAAAGATACTTTCCTTCAATAACTACAAGAAACCTCTGCAACCACTGATCGTAAACCGTGAGTAGTTGTTTCCGTTGCTGCTTGTAAGCACTGTTGCTACAATGGTAGTGAAGTTGTAACTTTACCTAGTCAGTTGCTAGTGTACTTTTCACCCCTAGCTATACTTAAGGAGAGACTTATATAGTAATCTATTTCTTATTATGCTAATTATGCATATCAATTAGCCAATATCACCACATCTCCCTGAAACGTATAGGCTTATGCCTCTAGAGCACCTTGCACTTCTTCTAATGATCGTTTCATTTTTTATATTACTTTGCTCTTCTCTCTCTCTCCCTTATTTCTTTCTCTGGGACATCTCGACCTATCTCACAGTAAACTGTAACCAGAGTCGTCATCTTTCATACTGTGATTCGAATCCGACTCCGAATCCGACTCCGAATCCGACTCCGAATCCTCATTTTGACCTGCTTGATCTTGCATTGTTTCGTCTTCTGACGTTTCATTTTGTACAGGTTGTTCAAATAACTCAATAACCTAACGATTTGTTCATTTCGTTCTTCGTATTCACCCTGGGACCTTATTTGGAATGCATGGGCCAACACACTGTTTCCGTTTTCTGTATTTTATATAGCTATATTGTGGTCATTTTTAAACTATAAATTCTGTCCATTCTGGATTTGCTTCTTTATTCTGTTTTCGTACCAGATTTTTTCATTTGTAAAAAAAGCTGATGGGCTTTCTAATCTTCTTGCGTGTGGTATTATTCGATAGCTTAAAAGCAGCCTTGGTAGAAAAACTACTACTTCTTTTTTTCTGAGAACATGCTTTTAGTCTCGTTTTTACGGTCGGCACCATTCTTTCCACCAACCTATTCGATTGAGGGTGATATGGCTGTGTCTTATACGGTTTACATCCTATGTTGTCCAACCATAAATTAAGGTCTTCATCATAAAACTCTGGAGCATTGTTAGATACCAGGGTTTTGGGGATACCCATTCTAAAGAATATGCCCTTAGAATCTGTTTTATGGTAGAACTTTTCTTGTCCGGCACACGGATTACTTCAAACCAGGTTGAAAAAGAATCTACTAATATTAATAATAGTTTCACTCCAGAAATGTATGATATCTCGTGAATATCCTGGCCACCATGCTTCTAGTTTCATTCGTTTTTGTGTGGCCTCTACTCCAGTGTATATCATCATGTACACTTTTTAGCACCAAATTGCTTTGTGATTCGTGGGGAAATACCAGATCTCCATTACAAATCACTCCATTTTCTATCGTTAATTTATGCCTTATTTCTTTGTAAGGTCTCTCTGCCTTGGAACAATTTCCCCATATATTTTTCTTATTCTCGATGTTATCCTACTTAGTACTGGATCATGTCTAGTTTCCATAGCCATTCTATCTAAAGATAAAATATCAGTCTCTAACCAATGTAAAAATGTATCTTCAAATTCTTCTTCTGTTTTAACTTGACTATTTGTAAAATCGCAACCTTGATAGTGCATTTAAGTGTGGAATTGAATTTCCTTTGACATATTATATATCAAAGTCAAATGCAATTAACTTTATAGCCCACTTTAATATTCTCGATGCTGTAACTTTGGTTAATTCTTTTCTTGGAGCGAATATAAATTCCAATAGTCTATGATCAGTTCTCAGGAGAATTCTTTTTCCAATTAGAAATTGTCTAGCCTTGGTGGTGCACCATACAATGGCCAATGCTTCTTTGTCTATATTTGAATAATTAAATTCAGTGTTCGTTAGTCTTCTTAATATATACATTATCGGGTGTCCTTCTTGTGATAATATTTTAGATATCGAATTTTTCACTTGCATCTGTGGTTAACGTAATGTCCTTTTTATGATCAAATTTTTTTACTACTGGTTTATTTGCCATAATTAATTTCAATCTCTCAAAAGCTTTTTGTTGTTTTTCTGACCAAATAAATTCAACATTCTGTTTTCTTAAATTTACAAACGGTTAAGTCAGGTATCTATATTTTGGTAAATATCGCCTGTAGAAATTGAACAATCACCAAAAAGATTAAAGTTCTTTTTTGTTTGTAGGTATGGATACTTTTTATATTTTTCTATTAAAGCTTTATCTGGTGATATACCTTATTTTGAAATGGAATACTCTAAAATTGATATATTAATAATATTGTTTACGCCATTTTTACTTTATACTCATTCCCGCATTTTTTTTTAATTTGTTCAAAACGATGTCGGTTTTTTTAATCGAATTTCATTATTTTCTCCTATGCAAATATCGTCTTCGTTACAGACCATATTTTTTATATCTTTTCCTAAAACCTGTTCGAAGGCCTTTTGAAATATGGCGTTTGCTGTTTTTATTCATATAGCATTATTTTCCATTTTAGCAACCCTATTGGCGTATTTATCGTTGTTACTTCTTTGAAATTATCATCTATTTGGAATTTGGTGGTATGCCGTTTTCAAATCTATTTTTGTAAAAACGCTCATTCCTGTCAGCGTATATAATGCAACCTCAACATTAGATATAGGATACGAATCCGTGCAAACTTTGTGGTTCACGCCTATTTTATTATCTCCACATATGTGTATGTCTTCGTCTGACTTTCTCAAAATTACAATGGGTGATGCCCACTTGCTACCCCAAGGTGAAGTATATTCAATCAGGTCGTATTCAATTAATTTTCGTAGGTTTGCTAATACTAATGGTAACAAATCTACTTTCGTGCTTCATAATAAGAGTGGGTAACATTTTCTTTTAATTTTAAACTAGTTTTTCAGGGTTTTTTTAATTTTCCGGTTTTCCATTTTTATCTCATTAATTAGTTTGGTAGAATTTATTTTAAGCATATCGTTTTCCAGGAGTCCGTGTTTTTTTTTTACAATTTGTAACAATTATAAGTATTACCTCGAATTTGTCTTTTAACTCTAAGGAACCTTCAAAGTATCCTAAAGTTTTTTATGACCGATTCATCAAATTGTTGGAGTTGTACACTGTTCTTTTGTAAAGTCGGCTTTTCAATGCGTTTCCAGAAATTTAACTCACTACCAGTATCCATTTGTATATCCAAATTGACTTTTAATATAATATATTTTTTCTTTTGTTCAATTTTTTCAACAATCTTATTTTTGTTTTTTAATGTAAAGACTTCCTTATTGGTTTCATTTTCTTCAACTCTTTCGACGTTTTTCTTTTTGAACTTACATACTGCTTGCAATTTGCACAAGTTTTTCCAAATGCTGAGCATTTCCCCCTTTTTATTTTGTGTTTACGTCCACAATATCAACAGTTTTTTTCTTTTTTGACATGTACGTATCGGCGACTATTTGTTCGCCGGGTTGACTTTTATGATCATTGTATTTCTGTATTAATTCTTATTGCTGTGTAAAATCAATGAAAATATTTACGGACATGTTTCCTATTTGTAGTTGTGTCATTATTTTATTCCTGTGTGACGCATTACACATACCTTCAATTAATTTTAATTGAATTAAATATTTTTCGATAGCCTGTTCTTCTTGTCCGAGTTTTTCAAACTCACAATATCTACTCGCATTTTGTAGACGGTGTAGATATTTTATGATTGGTTTGTCAATTTTTTGTTTCATTGACATAAACTTCGTTCTTCCCGCCAAGACTAACATTTTCTTAGGTCTCATATTCCTTTTTATGATCTGACTTATTCTTCGGAAGGTCTGGTCTTCTAGGTTCATGGGATACGCCATGGTTGAGACTTTCATGATGACCTCACATCAAGCTGTAGCCAAAAATAAATGTATTATTTCATTTTCTCCTCCCGTTTCCTTGTTGTCTTTTAACTTTTTAGTCCTTGCACTCGTAGCGAAACATCTTATCCATGTGTCCACAAAGTCGGGGTCCTCAAGAGACAATTGGGATCCTATCGGCGACGCCATCGTTGTGAAGTTGTGAAGTTGTATATTTTGCTAGTCAGTTGCTAATGTACTTTTCACCTCTAGCTATACTTAAGGAGAGACTTACATCGTAATCTATTTCTACTTATGCTAATTATGCATATCAATTAGCCAGTATCACCACGGGTAGTATTCAACTTTTAAATTTGCAAACATTTTTATCAAAAATATTGGAATAACTCCTAAAAAGATTCAATTCAATTGTTATCCGCTATTTGGCCGTGTTAGCGTTGATTGCAACTGCCAACATGGCAAAAATGAATTCGCCCTCAGTCAGAGGATAAACGCGTATTTACAGGCATGTATTAAGGATCGCTTTGGTAGAAACCAAATGACTTTAAAATAAGACGGATTAAAAGCAGACGGTGTATCGAATGTTTGATAGCTGAGAGAATGCGTTGGTGTTGGAAGTTTGTCTGTGTTTATTTCGGTGTTGTTTGAACAAGAGTTCCTTCTGAAATTTGGGCTGTCATTGATTGTAACTTCATTATGGCTACATCAAATTTGCATATATCCTTTTTAGTAATGGATTAAATAAAGGATTCATTTAGAAATTCCAGGGAGTTTATTCATTGCTAGAAAAATATAGTTGAAGAAAACCGGAAAATACAACGGCCGAAACGTTGTGAACAAAACAACACCATAATCAAGACAACAGTCCGAAACGTATAAATAATGTAAATAACGAAAGCACATGATCTGAGAAATTTGTCACAAAAAAGTTTCAGTAAAATGTGTTCCGCAAAAAACAAAATGAAAAGGCAGAGATAGGAAAGAAATATGAAAATAAATAATCCAGAACAGAATACTGAAAGAGCTTCACAAATCTTCTTGATAAATGCTCTATCAAGTAGACAAACATTATTTATTTGTCGGCTTCTATTTACGTCTATTTCCTTTTTTGTGACGGACGTCAGATATAATTACATGGACTAAAAGAGAATCAGATAATTGAATCAAACGGTGTATCTCCTTTATGCCAAAAAATAGTCAGGACAGTAATTCAATGTACAAATGCAACCTCATTCTCTCTCTCTCTCTCTCTCTCTCTCTTTCTCATATATATATATATATATATATATATATATATATATATATATATATATATATATATATATATATGTATATATATATATATATATATATGTATATATATATATATATATATATATGTATATATATATATATATATATGTATATATATATATATATATATGTATATATATATATGTATATATATGTATATATATGTATGTATATATATTCATATATATATATATTCATATATATATATATATTCATATATATATATATATATATATATATATATATATACATAGTGTGTGTGTGTGTATTACAGAAGATCAGAACAATATCCATATATTATGCTCTTATTTTTAAATTAATTTTCTTAATAATCGAGTACTTTTCTGGGGTTCTCTCCCTCTAACTTTTCATATATATATATATATATATATATATATATATATATATATATATATATATATATATATATATATATATATATACTAGCAAAGACTCCACGCACTCCGGGTAGCAATTAATCTAACTGCATCCTTATCTACATATAAACAAATGAAACAATGTTCTTTTCACATTTTGGCAATTTGAAGAAAAACAACAAAAAAAGTATTGGCATAGTGTTATTTGATATATTCCAATGTTGAGATTTTATTTTGTTAAAGTATAAAATTAGATTGCTCATAAGGAAAGGAATAAACGGAAAATTCGCGGTTATTGTTAAGAATAACCAACATAAAAAAAGTGAAAAAACAAGTAATCAAAAAATAACTGTTACTAAAAACAATAAAGTCACTTTTCTACCCATTTTTTGTGATTTAAAGTATTTTAAAGCGTTTTGCTTGTATTTTAATGATTCGTCCAAATCCGAGCGTGTAACAGTTCCATTTGCAAAATGGCGTAAGGGGATTTCCCCGAAGTTTGTTTTTCTAAATAAACAACTGTCCCAAACGCTTTAAAATTTACTTTTCTACCTAATTGAAAGGAGAAAAATACAAAAAGATGTTCAGACTTCGTAAACAGTCGGTAAACTAATGTCAGTTTTCCGTCTAACGTAATTTATTTGAGCAGACTTTAATTGAAGTTTAAAAAATAAACACTTTAAAATACTTTAAAACACGAAAGAATTACGCAGGTATGTAGCAAAGTAACTTTTATGCTTTAAGTGACAGTTATTTGTTGACTATTTGTTTTTTGCGCATCCTTTTTTCTATTGGTTATTCTTGGTAATCGCCAAAAGAGGAAAGTCAATTGGGCAAATAAAAGAAATTATATATTCCTGGTAAATTCAAATGGTTATTTTATGTTTTTCGCTTTTATTATTAAAGACAGAAAAATAAAAAATAAAAAAATAATAACGATTTTAAAAAAATATGAATCGAATTTTTTTGTGTGTGATTTATAAAGCTTTTGTAAATTAAAAAGCGTAGAGGAGGGTGTTCTTTATTCTGAGAGTATGATATTATGATGAACGAACTACATGCACTGACCCCAGGGAGGGCGTAATAACTGAGAGGATTATATAATAACGAACGAACACTCCCCCCCAAAAAAAAAAGTAGGAGTTAATACCTGAGAGCATTATATCAGAATAGAGTACACTAACCCCCCACACACAAAAAAGAGAACGTAATTCTGGGAGGATGATATCGCGAAGAACTATACTGCCCTCCCCAAAAAGAAGAGAATATGCCTGGGAGGAATGTATCATGACGAATGAAAATATACTACACAGAATAAAATAAGTATAAACCGTTTTAATGTAAATATAATAAGGTTAGGTGGGAAAATCTTTCGCATATTATTCATTTAGATGACATTAAAAACAATGGCAAGTTTTGTTGTCCACGTGATACGCTGAAATGAAAATCAGGCTGAAAATATAGTCGGTGTGTTTATTAACAAATATAAATAGACTTTACCCTGCTCAGCTTTGTCTCTGAAAGCATGGATACAGCACTCTCACTTGACTCGAGTGTCCAAATATATGTATTCGGGGGATTTTAATGTGTATCACCGTAACTGGCTTGGATTCTCCAGCTATACAAACGCAGCTGGTAACTCCACGAATAGTTTCTCCATAGCGCACTCCCTCTCCCAGACTGTCACTTTCCCGATCCGCCTCCCCGATCATGTGGACCAGCAAGCCTAACTTATCGACCTGTTCCTGACCTCCCTGCTGAAGGCTTGTGCGACGAATGCCCATACCCCGCTCGGAAACGCTGATCACCTTCTGCTAATGATTGATATCACCTTAAATTCTCGCCTCAAAGTTTATGAGCCGTTGCTGAAAACGACGAGATAGTACAAGCGGGCTGACTGGGAATCCATCAGATATCACATCAGAGATGCCCATGGGATGAAATATATTTTCTTTCTGCTGATCAGTGCGCACTCTCCACAATGGTTCACATCGAACTGTGCCACTGCTATTGCTCAGAAACAGAAAGCATTTCGACCATTCAACCGCCACAAGTCAACTACAAATAGACAAAAATTTATATCGCCAAAGAAATCATTGTAAGACTGTAATAGCTGAAGCAGAGAGAAGGTATAACGAGATGACCAGAAAAAGCATTGAGACGCAGAAACAAAGAACTCGTGATTTCTGGAAAATCTTCAATAGCGTGGTGAACAATGGGCAATCAACAATTCCCCCGTTATCAAACCACAATAATGTCTTTTACATGGAAACTAACAAGGTTAAACTACTTGACCAGCGTTTCTGTTTTAAACTCCACTTTTGACTCAGCCAATCACTCCCTCGCAAATTCCCGATTGCGGACTGAAGCCACACCTGAGAACCTGGTCATCACCTCATCTCATGTCCGAGACATCATAAAAACCTAGACACCTCCAAAGCATGTGGGTCTAGTCTTATACCAGTAATAGTAATAAAGAAATGCTCTGCTGAACTGGCTCTTGTTCCTTCTAAACTCTACAACAAATGCCTTGCCGAATGTTGCCTCTCTGATAGCTGATAAATTACCTGTGGTACAAGTCTTCGAGAATTCTGGAGATAGAACTGACCTTCAAATTTATCACCCCATCAGTCTACTATCTTTGAATCATTAATCAATCAAGCGATAGTCCGTCAGCTCGTTAATGCTAAACTCCTTTCTGACCATCAGTATGGGTTTAGGCAAACATGGTCTCCTACGGATATCCTAACGGTCATCTCTGAACGCATATACTATACACTTGACAATGTAGGTGGGGCTAGGGCGGTAGCGCTTGATATATCCAAAGCCTTTGACAAGGTCTGCCATGAAGGGCTTCTCATATAAATTTATTCATATGGTATTAGGGGACGAATATTTAATATAATTAGGTTTCTTCTATCCAAAAGAAAGATCCAGGTTGTCTTCGATAGCTGTTCATTGAAACAACATGACATAAATTCTGGTGTACACCAGATTTCGATCATTGGAACTTGATTGTTCCTGATTTTCATAAACGACCTCCATGATTACATTGTGTCTGAGATGGATATATTTGCTGATTACACCACGCTCTACTCTCGTCATGTGGATAAAACGGACGCGCACATATCCGAGGCAATGGCTGAATCCTTAGAAAGTGACCTCCAGTCTGTAGTGGAATGGAGTCATAAATTGATGGTTACATTTAATGTTGGTAAGACAAAACCCCTTTTCTTTCAAAAACTACAAGAAACCTCTTCAACCACTGATTGCAATGACAAATAAAACCCAACGTTCAGGCTCGTCGACCTAACATTCACAGGTAGCATGAATTTGAACAAATACATAGAAGACATCGCCAGGGCTGCTGCAAGGAAAGTGGGTTCTCTCTACCGTGCTTAAAATCTTCTCACACCTGACAGTATCCTATATCTCTACAAAGCCACGGATGTCCATGTATGGAGTATTGTTGTAACATCTGGGCTGGTGCGCCATTCACTATTTTCTCCGTCTTAGACAAGGTCCAAAAAAGCCTCTAATCTGATTGGTCCCTCACTATCCACCAAGCCTCAGCCCCTGTCCCATCGTCGTAATGTTGTATCATTGTGGTTGTTTTACAAGTACTTCAATGGAATGTGCTCCGACAAACTTGCTGTTCTTGTGCCCCCCCCCCCCCAACGTAAATACACTCGACCAATTCGACAATCAGCTAAATCCCATCCATTCACTTTGGAGGTCCCCAGATGCCAGAGAGCCTTCTACTCCAATAGCTTATTTCCTCAAGCTGCCGGCTTTTGGACCTCCTTCCCTACTCCCGACTGTACCGACATGCAGAAAATTAGAATTAATGTGAACAAGCATCTCGCTGCACAACTCCCAATTTAGAGTGACACTCTAAACTGTTACCCTAATTCTCAGTAGCCCCATTACGCCTACAGTGGCAACTTGCCTTGTTTGTGGTAAACTAAGTTTTTAAAAATAAGTGCTTCCTTAGCTAGCCTCTTTCTCGACTTGTTTAGATGGCGACTATACTTTTTCGACCTAATTTTTATTTCGCCGTTTAACGTATACGGTGAAACTTGGCATCAGCAAAAAAAAAAACATTATAAACATTATAAACATTAAGGTTCATTTTTAGTAAAACATGGTTTAAGTTAAAAACATAACTGAGTTGTTTAATGCCGAAACCTATTTCATTCTAAATAATTTACGTGACTGAAATATGAATTAACTTCAAATAAGCAATGAAAAGCCAGCATAGCTGTTTCTTAATTACTTATTTATTGGGAGGAGGGATGTTTATAACAGAATATATTAAGAAGGGAAAGAAAACTTTGAATAAAATACAATTTAAACAGAAAGTTATTTTTTATTTGGTTTGCATTTTAAGTGAAAAGGGTTTTAATTTCAGATTATGTATATTTATAATTTTTCAGGAAAAATGTTGGGCTCTTACAGAGGAGATGATTCTTGGGGGTAGGGTCTTATAATAGAACCGATACTACACTACCCAGCCCATTAAAAGATATTCCGATTAAATAGATTTTTTTTTCATTTTATTCATTTAAAAATGTATTGGCACGTAAACATTATTTTTACGGTTCCTTGATTTCAAAGTTTAGAATCTGTTCTCCACACCTCAGCGACATTTGACGGAAGTTTGATGTAAATTCTAAAAGTTTTTTAAACTATCCTTGTTTTAATAAAATCTCTTTAAATAATGTTATTAATAATTACAATAATAATACTATAGATAAAACTATTGCGCCTATAAAGGAAATTTTTGCAATACAAATTAGAAATGTATATTAGAGAATATTAATTTGCTATAAACTTAAACATAAATAAATGTCCAAATGTGCAATATCGAGATTTGTTTTAAAGATATTGAGATCCCTGTATAGACAATATTTGAAAATAGTCTTGTATCATTAGAATTAAATAAGCCTAGTAAGTTTATATGTTAATATAGTTAGAATAGATGCAAAGAACTTTCTAATAAATAGGTTATATATGTTTCATCTTTATAGAATTAGATACAGCATAATTGCTTTGACACACATGTTCACGTTAGATCACCGAAGTTAAACGACGTGGAGCCTGGCGAGTAACAGATGACCATTTAGGAATGCTAGGTGCTGTATGTCATCTTCCCATGACGAAATATACGTGCGGATTAGGTACCGATTGTGAATTTGCTATTCCCTGTAAACTTCCTCCTTCGGAGAAAGCTGGTATAGCCCGACCAGAGCTAATACCGGACCATATCATGCCGGTCCATTCGTAGAATCACCACTGTTCGGCGAGTCGCACGATTCGAACCCAGGACTTGAGTCACCGACGTTCTTTCCGATAGTCGAGCGCTCCAAGCCGAATGTATTTTTATTGATTGACTTATCAGTCCTTGTATAACAGTCAAAGTTTTTGCAAACCGATCCAATTTACTTGAACCATCTGTGGTTACTGTGATCAACCGGGCCTTCACTTTTCGCGACCAAAATTCTCTTGATTGCTTCCGAACTCGTAAATCATAAATTCTTAAATTAGACTATGTTGCATCTACATCAGTGCAGCTTTCAGATCACACACATAGTGAAGTAATGAACAACGTATCAGCGAATCAACTACCACGAAACAGCAAAAATACAAATACAAGCAAATAGTAAAAACTTCGATTCATATTTATTATATTATAATATACTAGTGTAAGTGCTCTGTAAATGTAACAGAAAAAATATTCTTTGCCAGTGTTCACACTTGCTATTTATCTAGATATGTTAATAAAATATCCATACAAAATCCTAGAATTACGTCAGTAATTTAATTTTCTTTATAAATTATTATCATTATTTGTGATGACCTTAAAAAACATCAACCGTTGAGTCAAAAAGGAAGATTTAAAACACAACGTTTCGCCTAACTATTGCGTGAGCTTTTTCAAGAGCGAAAAAATGTTAAAAGTGGCACATTTAGCATTTTTTCGCTCTTGAAATAGCCCACGCAACAGTTAAGCGAAACGTTGAGTTTTAGGTCTTACGCTTTTCCTTTTTTAATTCATACCGTCTAATTGTTTTATCCTAACATTTATAATACCTATATATATATATATATATATATATATATATATATATATATATATATATATATATATATATATATATATATATATATTGTCGAAAAAATCTTTCCACTGGTAGAAAGGGATGAATAGTAGAAGTGCAGTAATAATTAGTCATGGTTGTAGTCTTGTGAAATACTGCCGATTCGCGACGCCACACCGAAATCGGGGAGTCAATTAACAGTTGTAACTAATGACGGATAATCCTTGGGGGTAGCTGAAAGCTTGATAACAAAATAAAGAGATAGTATCGGATCAGGTTAACAGAGGTGTGGCTGAGAGTAAGCCCCAATGCTGCTCTCTAGTAGTGAGGAAGATTTTATAACAATCGACTACGTTCTCTATTCGTATAAAAGGTTCGAAGTCATCAGGTTTCACCTTCCGGTCCTCCCCTTCTGTCCGCGTGAGTATCGTCACCTCTTTTTCACAATATATATATATATATAGAGAGAGAGAGAGAGAGAGAGGGGAGAGAGAGAGAGAGAGAGAGAATTGGTTATGAAAATGTGGACAAACAAGGTAATATGCTAGTAAAAATAAGGACACAAACGCACTATGATTAAGATATGTTGGTCGAATGGTTCGACCATATTCGTTTGTTGATGTGGCTTTATTGAAGCAAAACTCGGCATTTTATACAACGTAGTAAGAGAAAATTCAGAGTGGTAAGAAACGGTGTCAGGAGGAAGGGATAAATAGATGCTGAGAGTAGTAGATATGTGAGAGGAGGGATTAGCTTGTTTGTCCACATCTCAAAAATCAATTTTAATTTTTTCCTAAAATTTTTATTTCCTTAATATTTTTTTGTTCAGAAATTTGTTAACACCATGACACAATATCAAATACACAATTATTATAATCCATGATATTTGTACGGGATTATATGTTCTCTGAAACGCGTGTAAATAGTAAGGATTAAAATTGTTTGGTATTGGATATTGTTTGATGATGTGAAAAATGTTCGTAAATTGTATAAATAAATATTAAAGCTATTTTCTGTTGGAAAATAGAGCTTTCAGCATAAATAGGTATGATCTTATAAATATCTCTTGTGGAAGGAACTTTATTAATATAATTTATTAATTCGAAAAGATCAGATATATATATATACACACACATATATATACACGTATGTATATATATATATATATATATATATATATATATATATATATATATATATATATAAATATATATACATGCAAATACATATATACTTACAAATTAGATCATATAGAAAACCCTCAGTGAGTTAACTACAAAGATCAATGATCAACTTGCAAATATCAGTAGTTCAATATGTCGTGGATTATAGCTGAATATATATATGTTTTTTACGATATGAATCGTCAAAATACATGTGTATGTGTGTGTACGCACGTGTGTATGCACGAGCGTGCGTGTGTGTGTCAGTTCCTTTTTCGATTCTCACTTATTCTTCATGTTCTTCCTACCTTTTATCCTATATTTTTACTATTCATAGCCTGTTATCTCTTCACGCTCATCATTAACATCTAATTACGTATAATTCAGTTTGTGCATGAATAATAAATGACAAAACAATACGTTTCTAAAGCATGCACAATCATTTCCTTGTCTACTTAACACAGCAGGGTTATTTTCCTTCAGTCACGGCATAATTGATACAAATGGAGGTCTTGCCGTGAGCAAGAACATCTTCCAACAGTTAACCTTATGAATGCTACTCAAATTCATGTCGATAACTAGACAGAGAAAACGAGCGTCAAAATTCTTTTTAAAGCTATTTTATTCCCTGTTTTTGGCGCGTAAGGCTTGTAACCACCATCGCCGACAGCAATCTATGATACGGCGCTCTCGCTCGGAGACTACTTTTTATAAACATTCTTTATTAAATCATCTGAAATCAGAGAATTATTAATTTTTAATTTAATTATCAGCATTTATCCAATAAATCATTTATTTTACTGTTCTAGTAAAAGTCAGTATTTATACATATATATATATATATATATATATATATATATATATATATATATATATATATATATATAGCATGTAGGTAAAAATAATTTAATATTATTTATTTAGAATTTATATTATAAGCCCCTTTAATAAGATTAAAGTTGAGCCCTGTTCGGGGAAGTTAAAAATAGACTGACACGTAGCTATAAGGCATATTCCGACAACGTTCGTAGAATATTTAGTCAGTGGTTCTTGATATGCTGCCCTTCGCATAAATAGAACTTAAATTTCTTTCGTGAATGTGGTAATGTCCCGTGTTCTAACGGTTACAGCGCTTGCTTACAGAGTCTAGGCGTTCGAACCGTGCGACCGTCCGAGATTATCATCCCTGCACTGATGAGATGTAGGTAAAAATAATTTAATATTATTTATTTAAAATTAATATATATATATATATATATATATTATATGATTATTTAAATTCCAATGACGAAAATTCAACTTTGCAATGGCAGAATTAACCATGGTTTTACAATTGTTTCGCAACGTGAAATAAGCTACGATCAAACGCAATTACACACTGCTCTTCAGAAACCACAATAAAAACATTTATAATATCTCTCTCTCTATATATATATATATATATATATATATATATATATAGAGAGAGAGAGAGAGAGAGAGAGAGAGAGATATTATCTATCTATCTCTCTCTCTCTCTATATATATATATATAGAGAGAGAGAGAGATAGATAGATAGATAGATAGATAGATAGATAGATAGATAGATAGATAGATAGATAGATAGATAGATGTATTTATTATTATTATTATTATTATTATTATTATTATTATTATTACTATTATTAATAATATTATTATTGAACAAATATACAAATACTTATCCTAGGACGGGTAAAATTACTTCCCCAAACAGAACAATGTGTCTTTGATTGGAGTAATACAAATAATGGAAAAAAGGGACTACAAAATTAAATATGTATTAATTAAATTAATGTTTGACGCATCTTGTCTTTTTCTCAGCCTCACTGCGGTGTGTTATGCACTGACGAAACATTTTTGTGAATGTTTGGTAAATGTTGTATACCATAAATGTGTATATTTACGAAATCGGCAGAAATATTTTTTCTTCTTTCTTTTTCCTTTTTTTTCTTTTTCTCTTTCTTTTTTCCATTCTTCTCGCCCATATCGCTTTTAACTCACCTACTGGTTGCTTTAGAATATGCTATCATCGTCCGATAGTTCACAACTACCCCACCACCCACAATATCATTCCTCTGTATTTCCTTTTTTCACCCACCCGTCTATACTCACCTCCCTTTCAACATACTATTTTTTTTTTACAAATCGTTTTTAATCACACACGCAACGTCCCACCTACTTCCCTCCAACACTAATACATTCTTTTACTTTACTCACCCTGTCTTTTTGGGTTGCGTTTTACTACTACTTATATTTTTTTTTGTATTTTTTATCGAAATCTGTACAATAAATGCTATTTTTGACAAATGTTCACAACTGAAACGAAATATCGAATCCAAAAAAGCATGACTCTGTTTTCTTATTCTATTTAGTTTGCTCACTACATTTTTATTCATATATACTTACACATTCTATCGGACATTTTTCTTGAAACAAACTTCATATATATATATATATATATATATATATATATATATATATATATATATATATATATATATAGTATGAAAATATATGCATGGCAATTAAATTACACAGACGCGTACATGTTTCATCCCCGCAGAGAATCGTCAGGCTAAATTCACAGATTCTTTTATATATCCACGTGGTGTTGGTCTAGCTAACTATATACTCAGATTCGTTGTTATTTCCCTCCCACAGGTTAATGTTTACACTAGCCAACGGCTGAGCTTCTCTCAAAAAAAGACTCCGTCGACCTTTATTTGTCATCTTTTCATTTGTTTAGTTTGTGTGCGGCACATTCCTTTTGTAGGTATGTAAAATTAACAGGCGACTTCATTTTAGCACGTGCGTAATTGGAATAATTTATTTTCTATTTATTTTTTATGCGTTGCTACTTTTGATGGTGATGTAGTTTTTTTATTCATTTTACTTTATTTATATTTTATGTATATAGTTATCTTAAAGTAAACTTTATTCTATATATACAGTTGATTGTTTTCTATTTCCTTTCTACAGTTAAGTAACTGTTGGAGATCTTTAAGATTTTAATAAAAAATTAAAATTTCGAGCTTCTCATTCGAACATATACACGGGTTATCTAAATATGTACATATACTGGCCAATTGTACTATTTTCCACTAGATTATTGTCGAGCGCCCGCTTTTTTTAGTTGCCATTAATGGGTCGCTAGTGATGTCTGGAATCGTTGATTTTTCTTGTTGTTGAATGTGCTTTTATTGTTGTTATACCTGGTTTTAAAATCTAGGGAGATTAAAACTACGTAGTACTATTGTTATTTTTACTATTTTTTATCACTTTTTACGCCTTTTGCGTTATTTTTCCTCTACTAACGTATTGAGCACTGTTGCAGTAAATACTGAAAATTTATACACAATATACTATCTCACCTTATAGTATTATACGTCTATATGCATGAAATAAAAAGATATTTATATATATTTATATATATATATATATATATATATATATATATATATATATATATATATATGGGGTGAAAAAGTTTCATATGCACAGTTAAATACAAATAAGCCAATATTGTCTCACTCCATAATACTGAAATATCAAGTGTAAATGACCAACTATTACGTGCTATCAGATACGGCATATCTGATGGCGTGTTTAATGCGTTTTCCCACCTTTTCCATGTTCATATTTTAAAAGCACTTGTGAATATTAGCTATGTTCTATTTATATTACCAATTCGACATCAGTTGTCACAGCCAATGAGAGTCTGTCAAAATTCGCCATACTAGATATCAAACATTCAACAGAAAGAATATTATTCTTTTTCACATCCGAAATCCCAGTTTAAACACTAAACGTTCGATATCTACCTTTTTACGAGGTGTTGAGAAGCTTTTAAAATAATGGGGACTTCAGTAATGCTTTTTAACAGTGTGTCTCTAGTTCACGTCTATTCTCTAAGTGTGAAACCTGGAATGATCTTAATGTTACAAGAGTAAGACTAGCTAGACTGTGGATATGAACAATAGCGCTTGTGTGAGTAATAAAAAGATGTAATGATGAATAGATAGAGAAGGGGAATAGGGTAAAGATTAATGTGTGCGTGTGTGTGTAATGTTAGTTTTGTTTTGACGTGATAAAGAAAAGGAAATATGTAATAAGATTTCTTTTATCTCTGCGACCAACAAAAACATTTAAGAGGGCGAGATTACTGGGGTAAAGGAGAGAATAAATATTCTAAAATTCTTTTTGCTGATAAAAATCTGGTAAAACAATAGGCCCGCCCTGTTATTTCAATGATCAACAAAAATGTTTTCTAGTGAATTTCATTACTCATTATTGACATCGCTCTCTCCCTCTCCCTTTCTCTCCATATATATAAATATATATATATATATATATATATATATATATATATTTGTTTATTTATTTAAATTTTCATATTGAATATGAATTTTATAACATAAATCAATTGAATTAGCGTGAGTCTATAGCTATGGTATAAAATATTTTCATTTAATTTTAAACCATGTCAAATGTTAGGAAGGATAGATTCACATCTTTTCACAAAAAAACTGTTTTGATATCCAGCATACAATTGTTTCGGCTTACTGTCAATATATTTCAAAATGCTCCTATGTCCTATGCATTTATTTGCTGGTATTGAGTCCTCAGTTCTCATATATAAAACAGAGAAAAAAAAAGAAAAACAAGGCAAGCAGAGCTTGGATTACAATGCGTACTCATCATTAGATCATTTACTATTTTTACAATAATGGAGCTGTTAACTCCTATATGTCCTAGTCGTAACTTACACCTCATGTGAGTTTCACTATTAGTTTTTTAATCGTTTATTATCAGTTTTGATATTCACACCAAAACACATGAATTAAAATATATGTTTTTACTGACTGTCTTTCGTTGTTGCGACCTATATATTTCGCTTTCATCCAGGTTTTAAATCATCGATTTTATCTGACTTTATATGCCTTTATCACATTATATTTTTGTATGTTCGTGAGGTGGGCAATATATATATATATATATATATATATATATATATATATGCAAAAGAAAAACGGAAAAACAATTAAACAATTTCTGATTTGTATATATATATATATATATATATATATATATATATATATATATATATATATATATATATATATATATATACTATCATATTTGTTAGTATATATCAATCTTCCGATCGCATATTTTTGCTAACCTGGTAATCGAACATATACGACACTGACTCCCAGAAGAAGGAGGTAATAACTCAGAGAATGGTATCATGAACAAACACTACCCCCCTCAAAAAAAGAAGAAGTTAATACCTGGGTGGATGATATCATAACAACAGAACATATACTACACTATCTCATCCCATTCCAAAAAAGGAGAAGAGTATTCTGGGAGGATTGTATCATGAGAAACGAACACATACTATACTACCCCTCTCCCCAAATAAAAAGAATATATTATTATAAAATAAAATATACTATGCTATCACCAAAGGAAGAGGTAAAGCTAGGGAGGACTCCCCCTGAAATGAGGTGGTAATTCTTGCGAGGATTGTATCATGAGAAACGAACATATACTATACTTTCCACCAGAAAAAGAATATATCATGATGGAATAAAATATATTGCACTATCCCCAAAGGCGGAGGTAACGCCTGTGATGATCCCTCAAAAGGGGGCGGTAATGCCTTGGAGGATATGCCTAGGGGTATCATGATGAACGAACAAAAATAATCTACACTGCCCTCCCTCAAACGAGAAAGTAACGCCTTCGAGTATAGTCTTATGAAGAAGGTCAGAACATATACTTGATTACCCTCTCCCCCAAAGAAGGATGTAACATCTTAACGAATTCCTCAACTAAACCCTTTTTAAAAGAAAGAGGATATTCCTGGGAGGACCGTCTTATGACAACTGAACCGATACTACATTATCCACCTCTATGAAAAGATAATATAATAAATCATATTTGTGTAGGTGGGGGGGGGGCTTATTCATTTAAAAATACCTAGTTATTAAAATATTACTTATTGATCAAAGTGCACTATCTGTTCTCATCATTGGGAGGTGACGGTGGTTAAGTAGATATCGACACGGACTGAAGACCTCGGGTTTCCAAGTTTGAATCCAGTCGGTTCCACAGTACCACTTTCACTTAGGGATGTTGGCAACCTTCTCGTGGTCCTTCCTGTAAGTACCCGATGTCTTTCCAGAAAGATTTCTAACTAGAAAAACATCGGGGAAACTAATGCCAACACCAGAATCATCTGATTTACGCAAAAGAAGAAGCATCACAGCAACATCAGACGCTTTACTAATACCATCACATTTAAACCGGAAGTTTTCATGTAAGTTATCTCCCTTGAAACTTAATGAAAATGAAATTCTAAGAAAGTTTCTGAAGAGTTAGACTTTTTTTACTTAATTGCAATTATAAATATTATTCATAATTATAATAACATTATTATCGGCGTTCATATAAAAAATATGACAATTCAAATTAAAAATGTATATTACAGAATATTAATTTATTAGAAACTGTTTATAAAATATGTATGCACATTATGAATACCTGTAGCTGTTTGCGGATGTAAGCAGATTAATATATAGAGTGAATTTCAAAATGTTATCTTGTGTCATAGAATGAAATAAGCATTAGCCGTTTTGATATCAATGTGAAAAAAAATTATATAGATATCTCACATTTCATATATCTTCTATATAAAACTGAATGTCTGTATGTTTGTGTGTTTGTGTGTGTGTTACTTATGGAAAAAAGTTAGAGAATATAGATAAAATCTAAAAGTGTATTCTGATGTAAAATTCACAGAGTAAGTTGATGGGCGTATTGCCGAATCTCTAAACCCACTCCTTGGGGGTCTAGGGGGGAAGATTTCATCGGGGGAGGGGGTCGTTTTCAGTTATTTTCCATTCTATTTTATAGTAATTAGAAAATGCTGAGACATATTTTGCTTTAATTACGTAATACTTTGAGATAACTTTTAATTTTATTTAACGTTTCTTAGCGTCAATTCTATTTACATGGAGGGGTGTAAGAAACTATGTGAAGGACCGCCACTAGCCGCCACTGCCCGCCACAAATACATGTACATGTGCATTTTATAATATCTTATACAAGAAAACTATTCAGCGTTGTCCGGCAAATTATACCTCAAGTACATAAAACAATTTATGGTTTTTAATGAAATTTATTTGTTAGAGGATAGCTAAGGAAGAACGATAAATCACGTTTAAAAACACAATTTAGGTTTGTTTAAAAGAGGTTAGAGAATATAGATACCCTATACAAGTGTATTCTTATGTAAAATTCACAGAGTAAGATGATGGGCGTATTGCTGAATCTCTAAACCCACCCCTTAGGGGTCTAGGGGGCAGATTTTATCAGGGGTGTGTCGTTTTCAGTTATTTTCCATTCTATTTATAGTAATTAGAAAATGCTGAGCCATATTTTGCTTTAATTACGTAATACTTTGAGATAACTTAATTTTATTTAACGTTTCTTAGCGTAAATTCTGTTTACATGGAGGGATGTAAGAAACTATGCGAAGGTCCACCACTGCCCGACACTCTGTACGTATACATGTACATGTACATTTTATAATATCTTATATAAGAAAAGTATTCGGCGTTGTCCGACAAATTATACCTCAAGTACATAAAACAATTTATGGTTTTTAATGAAATTTATTTGTTAGAGGATAGCTAAGGAAGAACGATAACTCATGTTTAAAAACACAATTCAGTTTTTTTTAAAGGTTAGAGAATATATATAACATATAAAAGTGCATCCTTATGTAAAATTCACAGAGTAAGATGAAGGGAGTATTCCCGAATCTCTAACCCTACCCCTTAGGGGTCCATGGGACAGATTTCATCAGGGGGGGGTCGTTTTCAGTTATTTTTCATCATATTTTATAGTAATTTGAAAATCCTGAGTCATATTTTAATTTAATTACGTAATAATTTGAAATAACTTTTAATTTTATTTAACGTTTCTTAGCACCAGGGACGCGCCTCTAAATTTTTAGTTCTTTGGTATTGTTTTTTAAATAAGCGACGAACGCTACTCAAACTATTGCTACTGTTTTACGAAAGAAAATCATAGGAAATTACAACATGGCCGCCAGAGATTAAGTCATTGCATTCAAGTTCGATTTCAAAGTCTTGAAAAAATAAAATATAATTTTATTTCGGGATAAAAAATACAATGTAAGAATAATTATATATATATATATATATAAAAGTCAATGTGTGTGATGCTTTTGTGTTCTCTATAGAAAGAAAGATTAGAGAATCTACATAAGATCTGAAAGAGTATTCTTATGTAACATTCACTGAGGAAGACAATGGAAGTGTTCCCAAATCTCTAAGTGCACCCTTGAGGGGGTTATGAAGGCATAACCCTCTTAAAACTTACCAATATATCCTGTTCTTAAGTAATTTAAATCATGTGTAAAAGTATCCAGGGAAGACAATGGAAGTGGCCCCCAATCTCTACGTTACCTTCTATGTGCCGAATATCTACAGGTTCCTACCTCTAATTGACCCATGGGGACAGAACCCCCTTAAAACTTCAAATACTTATATTCGATTTTAATGAAATTTAAACCATATGTATATATATATTTTTTCATTCACCCCCAAACAAAGCAACTGCCACTAAGATGTAAGGGGCTGCTGTTAATTAGGGGCCATCCTAAGTGAAGAGTTTAGAAGCGAGATGTTTGTTTACATTACATTTAAACTTCTGCACGTTGGTACAGTCAGGTAAACAGGGAGGGAATTCCAAAGGCTAGCAGTTCGAAGAAAGAAACTATTAGAGTAGAAATCCCTATGGCATCTGGGTACCTCTACAGTGAAGTGAATATACTAATTCATAGTTTTCTAACAGTTCAGCTTCTTTCGACTATGTTAGGAAGCGAAACGAGAGGAGGGGGGAGTAAAAGCAAAGAAAGTAATATGGTGTTATGAGCATAGTGGAAAAGTGTATAGTAGTGGTCCTCATTCAATCCCGAGCAACGCCGGGTTTTCTGCTAGTATATATATATATATATATATATATATATATATATATATATATATATATATATAGTATAATATTTGTATATTTTTCCACAATTAAAGATAACACCACAAATTATGAAAGTCACAGACAGGAAACCTTAGATTTAAGTTTCACACTCCTTTGGGCCGTTTAGTAGGACAAATCTGAACTCAGGATTCGAAACCCGAGTCACTTAAATACGGATACTCTGCCATTTGAGTGACCACGCCTCACACAATAAATTCTAACAACGACTGCAGGTCATACAAACTACGGTGGACGGCTGAACGTGTGATTTACATACTTTTCTCAATCAAGGGTGGAGTCATCCAACTACAAAGAACCCAGGTCAGTGTCTACCAAGTGGTATTTTACACTCACTAGGCCAATACCATCCACCAAGATAACCCAGTTAGCAAACTTAATAATTGGTTGAATGTGAGATATTTTTTTTTTAATGTTCCTGCAATCATACGTAACATCGCAGCCTACAGAAGCCAAAAAGTCACAAACCGGAAACTAGACTCAAATTTTGCCCTCTTTTGGGGCCCTTCTGTAGGATACATGCAAACTCATGATTCAAAACTTGAGTCGTTTGAATGCCAATACGCTGCCATTTGAGCCGCCACGCTACACATCATACCCACATTTGCAGAAAACTTCGGTGAACGCACGCTGGAGAATACTGATGAGGTTTATGACGAAGCAACAAGCCGGATCGCGTATATTTGACCGTTACTAAGAGTAAGGATTGGGTCGGCAAGATTGAATCTTATCTCTCAAACATTATTCTTATCTCTAAACCAGTCTTAATCAGTATACCAATATTACATTCAAGAACCCTGCAGAGTTACTGCCCTTAGACCGATCGACAAATCTGCCCGGGTTATATATTTATTTAAATTCCTTTTGGATTTATTTAAAGTCCTTTATTCCAGGATTTAAACTTAAATTTAATGTGTGTGTTTTTAACATTTTTATCTCTTCATAAGTATAATCCTTAACCCCATTTTATCTCCCTATTTTCTTTAACAGACACATTATTAATCTTCAAAACAGTAACGGCCAAATATACGTTACTTGTAAACATTGACTCACGAGATTTATATAGAAACATTTTTTATTTTTCATTTTCTTATTTTTATATTTTTAAATCTTTTCCATTTTTAAATACTAACTGTTACTTTTCACACGCCCATTTTTTTTCAAACCTTATTAAACCTTCCTTACACTAAATTTAAACAAATATACATAACACTCTAAGCAAATAACGCGTCCAAACAAGAGTGACAAGTGGCTTCACATTTCCGAAACAGATGATAACATAAGCTGAAGAGAGCCGGATGGCTAAGTCCTTCTGTGCTTGAAACCGACAGTACTAATGTTGTACTAATATTTCTGTACCAAAAAAAATATTATATATATATATATATATATTTACTGTAAATATTATTTCAATATTAAGTGTTTTATACCAACAGGCGGCGCCATTTCGGGCTTTTTACCCTCATCAGTGTAACAGTGGCGTTGCAGGCGGTCGCATGGGCTCGAACGCAGTTCGTAGATTCAGGCTAGAATCACGAAACTAACGCTCAGGATCACACGGCAGCGAGAAATCACCACAGACAGTAATTGGAATTAATCTGAACTTGCTTGAGAGTCGGGGTAAAACATCGTGTTGTCTATAGTGTTCAACGCACGAGAGGAACGTGCTTATTGCAGAAATGACAACAATCCTTTAACTCTAAACAGGGTTCTTCTATTAAGACTATAAATCTTAAAGGGGCTTTTAACTAAATATTTTTTAAATATCAAAGTGTGTTTTCATACCTACAGATGGCGCCGTTTCTGGCTTTATACCCTCATCAGTGTAGGAGTGGCGGTCGCATGGGCTCGATATATATATATATATATATATATATATATATATATATATATATATATATATATATATATATATATATATATATATTAATTCGAGTGTGATCTTGTAATTAAATATATTTTTTAATTTCTTCTCATTCGGAAAATAAAAAATAGCCTAATGGAAAACATAAACGTATGATAGTATCATTATAATTTTAATATTTCGAACGGTCTTTTGAACTTTACTAAAAATGTACAACTTTTATAAACAACTGCATCTTAAGTACGTTTTCGTGATCTTTTTCAATGATAAATCATCCTTTTCTTACATTCGTCTTTTTTTAAGCCCAAATAATACTAGCAATAACGGTTTTTCATAATTCTTTTTATTTTCAACTACCCGGGGCTTTACATGAAATTATACGTTTGATTTGAAAAGAGAATTGGTACAAATAAGAGATATCGCCATGGGTACTAAAATGACGCTTTGCTATACAAATATACATGTGCATATATTGGAGACAAAATTAATTAATAACTATACCCTAAAACCAATACAGTTCTGTAAACATACAGATGACATTTTTCCTATTTTTCACATTTACTACAAAACACACATAAACTTCCATTCCATATATATATCATTGCGAGATACAACACAGTTTGTTGTTGTTGATGATCACTCTTTGCTGCTTGCTGTAAATACCCGCCGATTTAGCATTTACAAAATTAAATTCCTCCTAAATTCCAAGCTAATTAGTAGTGGCCAACGGGTAAGTCTCTTAACTGCGCATCAGTGGCGATTTGTGATCGGAGTTCGCGCCCGCCGACCGTCGGGAATCATCTTCCTGCACTGAAGATTGCGTAAGCATGAAACATCGATGTCTGTAGGTAATAAAATTATTAATATTTATTTATAAAATATTATTATATATATCAGGTGGGAAAGAAAGTAATGTCGTTTTTTTTTTACTTCATAACTTTGCAGCTTCCTAAGTTGTACACAGTTCTAGATTTTTTGGTTAATTGATGTCTTAATATCTTGCTTTGCTTTTCAGATATAGTAATAAGTTGGAAAATATTAACTTTAACGGTTTCAGCCATCAAAAAATGGATATTAGTGAGGAGTATCTGAGACATTGCATGCTCTATGAATTCAAAAACGGAAATTCAGCTGCAGAAGCTACAAGGAATATTGGAACTGTCTATGTGATAAATGTGCTGAATGATCGAAAATGTTAACAGTGGTGTGCAAATTTTTTTTTTTGGAGACTTTAACCTGTCAGATCGGCGACGTTCGGGAAGGCCAAAATCAATTGATAAAGACGTCATTAAAAACGCTGTGGAGGCCAATCCAAAGTTAACCAACAGAGAATTAGCTCAGTAATTCAATACAACCCATACCACAATTATTTCATGCCTTCACGAGTTAAGAAAAGTTTTAAAACTTAGAATCTGGGTTCCCCATGATTTGACCGACGCTCAACGAAATCAAAGATTGACTGTTTGCACATCTTCGCTTTCCAGGATTCATCGAGAACCATTTTTGCAAAGGATTTTGACTAAAGATTACAACTGAGTTCATTACAAGAATACCCAATACAAAAGACAATGGTTAGACCGAAACCAAAGTCCACAGCCTGTTCCAAAACAAGGACTACACCCAAAGTAGGTTATGCTCTCTTTATGGCGGGGCATGAGAGGACTGATTCATTATGAGTTACTAAGGCCTAATCAAACAATCACAGCAATAAAATATTGTTCGCAGCTGGATGATCTAAGAATTGCTCTATCAAGAAAACGACCAGCATTACTCAATAGGAAGTGTGTAGTGCTTCAGCATGATAACGCGAAACCTCACACAGCAAAACTCACTCAGGAAAAAGTAATGAGTTTCAATTGGGAAGTTTTGCCTCATCCGCCTTATTCACCTGGCATTGCTCCATCCGACTACCATCTTTTCCGGTCGTTGCAGCATCACTTAAACAATAAAATTTATGAAAATGACGACCAACTCAAAAATGCCCTAATATATATATATATATATATATATATATATATATATATATATATATATATATATACTCACTTATCTGATGAGATCATGCGTGAGTGTTGTCTTGCTTTCTGTCTTTTCCATGAACTTTATGCACGATTTGTTATCTTCATATATGCCTTTCATTGTGGTTTCTCAAGATCAGCGTGGAATGCGTTTAACTGTAGTGTATTGCACGCTGTGAAACAATTGTAAAACCATCGTTAATTCTGCCATTGCAAAAAAAAATGCTGTGAGAAAATACTTAAGTTTGGTCATTAGAATTTAGATAATCTTTATATATATTTATATATATATATATAGTCACCCACATACAGACTGTTTCGCTGTATCACAGCTCTTCAGTGCGGCTAGACCAGTTAGTGCCTCAAGTCGGGATTGAAACTCAACCGTCGAGCTGACAGTCGGCGCTGCTACCCCTGCACTATCATCGGCACTGACTGAATGTATGTAATATCTCAATGTAAACATTGCAAATGCCGGGAGATCGAATTAGTTTTACCTAATGAGCTATGCCTTAAAGCTAATGGCAGTTGGCAATATTCTTACAAATAATCTCTACCCAGGGAGGGAGCTTCATATAGTCATCCACATACAGACTTTTTCGCTGTTTCACAGCTCTTCAGTGTGGCTGACAGAATAATCTCCTAAAATAGTAAACGTATCATAATTATTTGTGTAATATATATTCCCGGCAACCCGGTGAGTAGGATGGGTACATTACTTTTGTACACTTTACCATTTGGAGGTTACCATCCTCACGCGCACCCGGCCCCCAAACTTTGAGCGAGATAGAAAACATTTAATAGGGAAAAGAATTGCTCTACATAAAAAATATAGTTATATTAAGTAATACAGTTTTAAAAAGATAGGTACGCGCATGAGCGTCAATAATATGCATGTGCTTCGTAAATCCTAAACTATTGAACTTATTGTTATGAATTATGGAATATGTATTCTCGGCAAAAGTGTGAATATTGTGAGCACATATTTTTTATAGTAAACTTTGCAATTTAAGGGGTTGCAAAAGATCACTACTATAACCCCCAAAGAAAGAACACTAAAATTAAAAACTAATGCTATATATCCGTCCTGAAACGGATAATCTACTATATATATATAAAGTCAGTTTATTTTTATATATTTGTATGTAGAGGATTCACTCCTAGACTAATTAACCGATCATTATGAATTTAGCTATAGCGTAAGGGGTCGTAATGTTGACTATATTCATTTTAATTTAGTCTTATGCAAACGGGTAAAAGGGCATAGAGGCTCTTCATGAAAATTCAGACAACTCTGACTTTTGTGAAATTTTAACAACACATATTACACATCAGTTAATAAATATTTCTTAAATTTCAGTTTCTTCATAGATTTTTAAAGAGGTTAATAGGCATAACATGGGCACAAGTTGCCATTTGAAAATGCAATGTTTTTAGGTTTGCATTGCATTCCGTCCATAGTCGTTAGACATAAATTAAGCAAGTTTCTCCAAATCTCAGTGTTTTCATAAGACGCCTTAAACGTAAATGCTAAACATCTTCTAGAATTAAAATCGTGCAATGGATCTTAACCAAAATTAGAATAAGGATTTTAGACATATGGTTTAGTATATAAATCTTGATTTTTGTTTTCGTAAGAAAAGTGGTTCAAAATTGTTTTGTTCGAAGAATTAATTTTACTCGTTCTGGGGCGGGTATTCTTATAGCAGATCGTCTAATGAGGATTGGAGTGGTAATTTTTATTGGAGTGGTAATTTTTATTGGAGTGGTCATTTTTATTGGAGTGGTCATTTTTATGTTCGATATATGAATTCAGAGGTAGATGGGAAAGAAGAAAGGGGTAAATCTCTCAACTAATAGATTGATTTAACCCGTGAAAAATCTCACACTTATATTTTAACATTTATGTATACCCGAAACAGTGTGCGTGCGAATAGTACGAAAGATGTATTGGGATCTTCTAATTTCTAACTTTTGAGTAGTCTTGTCTACGTAGTCAGCTCCACACTGACAAAGAAATTTATAAATCACAGACTTCTTTTGAGTAATAAGCAAAATATCCTTTCGGAAAGAAGAGAAAACATTTCGAGTAGTGTAGCTATTCTCAGCATGTAGATGGGAAACAGCGTTCAGTAGAAAAAATATTTCCGCAATTACATGGCCGTCGGGACCTACCTTTTGAATAAATGTTTCACTATTGTATCTAGTAATGTTATGTTCAATTGTTCTTTTTACAATAGGAGCTCGATAGGTTAGGGTACCGATAATTTTTCTCGGTTTAGAGGCATAAGAACACCAATTTAAATAGACATATACGATTATCGAGCCGGAAGCTATTAATATGGGACCCTACTTGCTCTGACCCTTTCACGCCGTCAGGGATTGCAGAATATTGTGAGAAGACTTTGTCTTTGATAACGCCTCACGGGAAAAAAGTCGAGAAGAGTGAAATCTGAGGAACGAGTATATACTTACTTATAGCAGACCCTGTATACACTCATACACGCACACATGCACACATACACGCACACACAGATAATCTCCGTTCGACAAACAAAATGATAAGTATATTTTTCAGCCACCCGCAATCACATCGTCACATTATTTTACACTGACCTTATAAAATATTTAATTAGAAAAAAATGATTAACGATATGGCAGAATTAAAATAAATTTGACTTAACAAAACCTCTCCCTTTATCTTTATAAAGCCACCATTCGCCACATATCGATTGCTGCAGCCACCAGTAGCTCTTCCCTCTTGTGAACGATGCAAAAAAACATTCTAACCTAATAGGTCTCACACTGTCTGCTAAGTTTAATCCCCTGTCGCAGTTTTGAATCCCTGTATTTATTTTACAAGTACTTCCACGGAATGTGCTTCGATTAACCTACTGTAGTTGTACCCTTTCAACGAATATACCTTGGATTTTATTGCTAGTCGGGGGGGGGGTACTAGCAATAAAATCCGAGATCCCAAAATACCGTAGGTTTTTCTACTATAATAGCTTATTTATTCGGAACGCTTGCATTTAGAATTCCCTTCCTGTTCCATGTTTCCCCGATCATTCCAATATGCTGAATTGTAAATATAATATTAACAAACATCTTGCTGACCAATTCCCCACACAGGTTGCTGCCTATAAATATGTCTCCTATCATAGTAGCCTATTATGCTTCAGTAGCAATATGTTTTTGGGAAGCGAGCAAAAAAAAATTGTTAACTGTGACGTGGCTTCGATTACAGACGGATCGAATCATCATTATAATAAAATCTAGTCTTTCTCCAGCCGGGTATTCTGGCGGGGGACTTTGTTACTTGTAGGCTGAACGCTGGTTTTTCAAGCAGCAAATCCCTTTAGCACAGTCCAATAGTCCTTTCTCACATCGTGTTACACACATTTCTAGACTAACCCGAGCCAAATAGTTGTGATAAGGCAATGTGCACGTGCATACGCTCTACTGAAGCTGCGTGCAAAATCGTTTTTAATATCACTTTATGTTTCCTGACTCGATATCTAAATGTCGACATGATAAGCAGACTTTTTTTCTGAATGTGCTGACACAGGCTTGGAATGGATATTCACTCTTAAAACCAGTCATTTAGGAATGGAGGTGCGTTATATCTTAAAGAGTCGAACGGCATACAATATAAAAAGCCTTGCACTCGACAACCGTTGCTTGTGAAGCGCTTATGCGTCTGGCCGCGCATTTGTGCATTTAAATGTTCCGTCTCCGCTCATGTGTTTCTCTTGTTATAATACTTGACTTACTGTAAAAAAAAGAGAAAATGTTTTTTTCTCAAAAAGCACTGGTAAATATGAATATATAAAGTTAGGTTAGGTGTGTGTATATATGTATATATTTGTATGTACAGGATTCACTACTAAACTAAGAAACCTTTCATTTTTAACTTCACAACTACTAGGCGCAAGCAGTCAAATATGGGCTATATTTAGTCTTATTTAGTTTCATGCAAGCGAGGTTAAACGTGGGTGGAAGCCTTTCGTGAAAATTCAGATACCTCCTATTTTTGTGATTTTTTTTTACAATAGGTATAATATATCAATTAATAAATATTTCTCGAAGAATTTTAAAGGATTTTTTAGGAGGCATACTATGGGCAGAAATTTTCATTTGAAAATTCAAATATTTCAGATTTGCATTGAAATTTATCCATAGTTATTAGACAACAATTAAGCGAGATTCCCTGAATTTCAACATCTTAAAACCCCTTAAGTTTAAGCTTTAAATTTAATACATTTTCTAGAATCAAACTGATGCAATGTATTTTGATGACAAAATGGAATGTGGATTCTAGACATGAGGTTTAGTATCATCATATCTTGATTTTAATCTTCGTAATGGAACATAAAAGTGGTACAAAACTGTTTTGTTGGAGTAATTAATTTTACCCATCTTGAGACGGGTATTCTTCTTGTATTTCTTGTAGTGATTGTTAGTGGCCGTGGGGAAAGATTCCGGGCTGCAAAGTCAGTGGTGGCTTTGTGACCGGGATCAAATTCTTCGACCAGCAGTAATCATCATCTCTCTTAAACTGCTGACTACGAAAGCAAGAAATATTAGTGTATGTAGGTAAAAAATAATTAATATTTATTTCTTTAAGAGAATTAATAATAAGCCGTTTAATTTAGCGTAATGCAATGTTCGTACGTCGTGAGTTAAACACTATATGGCGCGCTTTCTATGTTCGTTCGCTGCCTTCACAATATAGATCTTAATTCTTTTTCATTTCTCATGGTGATTGTTGGTGTCCGTGGGGAAAGATGCAGTAATGCAGAGCCAGAGTGAGCGGCATCGAATCCTTCGACCAGCAGTAACTATCATCTCTCCTACACTGATGACTGCAGGTAAAACTTTATTAATATTTGTTTATTAAAATATTGTTATAATATCTACTTATAATATTGTTATAATATCTACTTATAATATAGGGCACATCTTAACCACTAAATAATACATAAATAAACAATAAATAAATTTGACGCCGAGAGTGCGATTCGAACTCTCCAGCCTTGATGTTTTAGTCAAGTACAGTTCTACCAACTGAGCTAAACTGCCAAATATACTGAAAACCGTTCTAGTTATCGCTAAAGAAATGTTTGTCCACCTTTTTTTAATTATGTTATATGAGATAAACATTTTTGTATTTTTTTATTTTCGTTTTTTAGCGTTGCTATTAATTAAGAAATTTGAAAATAAATTCCAATTAGAAGTAAATAATATTTAAAAAATATTTTTTTTTCTTTTTGCAAATTCTGTTATTGTGTGATCTCATTGTGCTGTGACGAGATTCAAAAAATGAACATTAGTCGTTCTCAATATTTACTACGAAACAACAACAAAAAATCCTCATAGGAACACGTGTTTTATTGTTTTCGTCTCTTAATTTGTTCTTTTAAAAGTAAAATCTAGACGTACGCTTAATAAGCAGTGTTGTTTTAATTAGTATTCTGTTGTTTTTTTTTATTATTATTTGTTTTTTTTAATATTCATATATAAGTTATGTATTGTATTGCTCATCTTTTGCGGAAAGAAAAAACAACAATTATTTTAGAATGCAAATTGAAGGAATAGTTTTGCATATAATTTGAAATTTGAAAACTCGTGATTGCTGAACTTTCTCTCAAATCACTATTTTAACTGAAATTTAAAATGGCACCGGTAAAAATAGCACAAGTTGATAAATAGGAAAAAATCGTTTTAAAAAGTAGTTAAAAACAATGCATAAAATGTATCTCCCATCGCAAAAGAAAATGAGTTAAATGCCCTAAAATGTTAGAATAGCCCGGAAATGGATAATTTTATATTAAAATTACTTGCAAAACTGATGTCCCAATCTGAATTCTAAAATAATTGTTGATATTTCTTTCGCGAAAGTTAAGTAATACAATACATTTTTTTTTAAATGTATTTTTCCTTTTACCATCAGTACTTAGGGTTAGTAGTAAAAACGGTGCGTGCTTTTTATGATGTAATCTTTAAAAAATGCAGTATTCACAAAGTACCGAAAAAAAATTTAAAATGAAGTAAAACAAAAATTTGTAAAGAAAAAAAATGATTAGGTACATTTTTACCCGGCACAGTTTAATCCCTAAATAAGTTCAAATTCTACTTTTGTGTGTGTGATTACATTGCAACAGCCTAAGATATATCCGCAAAGAAAGAATTTAAAAAAGAAATTAACATTTTAGGGTTGGGATCACTTTTCTTTATAAATTTAACGTAAAATGAGAACCCATATCCTGGCCAGTTAGCGTGAAATGAGACATGTAACCAACTTGAGTTTCAAAATTATTTTTTTGTGTGGGGCGGAGGGTTTTTTTACTCATACAATAAAACACGTATAAATTTAGCCAATTCAAACATGTAACCGACTTGAGTTTCAAACTGGGGGGGTGAATTTATTTTTACCCTAACACGAATTCTCTAACACTAACCCTAATTTCCTAACCCTAAAACTCGCCCCTAACCTTAATCTTAATTCCCTAATCTTAATTCTCTAACCTAACACTAACCCTAATTCACTAACCGTAAGATGCGTACACCCCCACACAAAAAAAACTGTCATATGAAAGTATAGATTAATAAAGCCCCTCACCCATGTTAAACATGGGTGACTAAATAATAACGTTATTATTTCAGCACGGTCCGTAAACTGAAGAAGTACCAAATGTTTTAAATGTTTTTAATCTATGTATTTCTTATCGTCACTTTTACTTCGCCAAACACAAGTATTTTCCATCATGGTTGATTTTTTTTTTTATTTTGCTAATTCGCTAATTTCGAATAAAAAAAAACGTTCCCCCCATTTATATTTAAACTAAGGAAAAAAACTAAATTGGCTACATTCCAACGTGTTTTTATTGGAAACCAAAGTCGATTACATGTCTCGTTTTACGCTAACTGGACAGGAAATGGGTGCTCATTTTACGTTAAATTTATAAACGAAAGTGATCCCCGATCTTAAAATATTAAATATAAAAAAAAATAATTAATTCCTTCTTTGCGGATATTTTTCAGGCTAATTAAATGTAATCGCAAAAAAAAGTAGAATTTGAATTTTTAGGGGGTAAACTACACCGGGTAAGATAGTAAAAATATATCGATAATTGTAATAAAAATTAAATATAAAAAGTTGTTTTTTTAATTTTTTAAAATTAATTTATTTTTACGTTGGTAGGCTTTTGTCCGTGTTTGAATTATTTGGGTTGGCTTTTGTCCGGTGGGCTTTTGTCCTACTACTGTAAAATAGGTCGCCTTGTTTGTTGGGCCCTGCTAACTAGTAGGGCCCAACAAGAATTCCTTTTGTACCCAGCCGTGGCCAACGTTTATTACGTTGGTCACGACACACCCCTTGAGCTAAAATTGTCTTTTGAGGCAAAAAATAAGAGTGGCCATATTCAGTTTCAGGAGGCTATCCTCCCAGGCATTACCTCCTCTTTCGGGAAATGGCGGACAATGAACCGTCTGCTAATTGTTTATTTTTTTCCGACCTCATAAATATGTAAGTAAACCCAAATAAATTGTTTTAGACTAATTTCCCAACTGTATTTCCTTTAAAATAATTTAAGGTAAATTTGAAATTAGTCCAAAACTATTTATTTGGGTTTACTTATTCATTTGTGAATTCGGAAATTGGCAGACGGTTCATTGTCCGCCATATATGCATGAACGCGCTCAGGATGTCATGACTTTTACATGCGACAGCTAATGGGAAGAGATTTTAACTGAACTTATGCCTGGTTAGCAGATCTACGACAGACATGACCTGGTGGCACGAGTATTCCACATCAAACTTAAACAACTGATGCATAACATTACTGTACGTGCCATATTCTGTCATACACGATGCATAACATTACTGTACGTGCCATATTCTGTCATACACGATGCATAACATTACTGTACGTGCCATATTCTGTCATACACGATGCATAACATTACTGTACGTGCCATATTCTGTCATACACGATGCATAACATTACTGTACGTGCCATATTCTGTCATACACGATGCATAACATTACTGTACGTGCCATATTCTGTCATACACGATGCATAACATTACTGTAGGTGCCATATTCTGTCATACACGATGCATAACATTACTGTACGTGCCATATTCTGTCATACACGATGCATAACATTACTGTACGTGCCATATTCTGTCATACACGATGCATAACATTACTGTACGTGCCATATTCTGCCATACACGATGCATAACATTACTGTAGGTGCCATATTCTGTCATACACGATGCATAACATTACTGTACGTGCCATATTCTGTCATACACGATGCATAACATTACTGTACGTGCCATATTCTGTCATACACGATGCATAACATTACTGTACGTGCCATATTCTGTCATACACGATGCATAACATTACTGTACGTGCCATATTCTGTCATACACAATGCATAACATTACTGTACGTGCTATATTCTGTCATACACGATGCTACATGTATTCCATTGAGTGGCAGAAACGTGGCCTACCACATGCTCACATTCTTATTTGGCTGTGTGATCGCATCAGACCAGATCAGATTGATCGCATCAGACCAGATGAGATTGATCGCATCAGACCAGATCAGATTGATCGCATCAGACCAGATGAGATTGATCGCATCAGACCAGATGAGATTGATCGCATCAGACCAGATCAGATTGATCGCATCAGACCAGATCAGATTGATCGCATAATTAGTGCTGAAATTCCTAGCCGTGATGAAGACCCTGAACTTTTGAATATCGTCACTAAGCACATGGTACATGGTCCCTGCGGTCGATTAAACCCAATCTCTCCATATATGAAGAGCAGTGTAGGATCAAAGCGTTATCCAAAAGACCTGTTCCGAGAGACATTCACTGGAGTGGATAGATACCCTCTCTATCGCAGAAGGTCACCTGAACATAGAGGTTTCACTTGGTTTCAGAAGTCACTCTAGACAACAAATGGATTATACCATAGTGCTCTTTGTTGACAAAAGTATTTAATGTTCACACCAATGTAGATTTCTTTAATTCTGTTAAATCCATAAAATACATATGCATATATGTGAACAAGGGCACTGATAAAGCAGTGTTTGGATGTGAGAGGGTTGGAACTGAACTTGACGAAGTTGTCCGCTACGAAAGTGGCAGATACATTAGTGCAAATGAGGCCATGTGGCGCATCTTCAAATTCTCCATTCATCAGCGCCATCCAACTGTCTAGCATCTGAGCGTTCACCTTGAAAATTGACAAAGAATATATTTTACATAAGCGACTCTTCAGCAACGAGTTCACTCACCACCTTGCACAAGACTGACTTTATTCTTTAAGCCTTGCAAAACTGATGACTTTGCAATGACCTTGTCGTATTGACAGTTATCCTCTTTCTATACCTGGAAGGTATCTTCTAAATGTTGGAAAAGACGTCTTCGGGGAACTGAAGTGCCAGGCCCTCCAGATGTGAGGCAAACAGAGTATACACTGTGCACCCAAATAATCGTGAATGTTTTTTCTTGCGCATTTTACTCCATCAGGTAGTTGGTTCTGTGTCATTTCAAGACTTGAAGACTGGAAGGTTTTGTATGTAACACTTTTCAGGAAGCATGTAAAAGGTTAGGCTTGCTAGAAGATGATACACAGTGGCGGGATACATTAGAAGAAGCTGCCACTGTACAATCACCAACTCAACTACGGTACCTATTTTTCCATCATGCTGAGTAAATGTCACCTCTCTAGCCAGAAACCCAGAACTGCTTTTCACAGATTCAATTTTTAATTAGGCTTTGCTGTCAATTGAGAATAAAATACTTGATGTGACAAACTATGACTTAATCACTTGTGGACTTCGACAGGTACAACCAACAGTGAACAGGGAAATACTTCGGGAAACAGAATACAATCTAGAGGAACTTCATCGCTTCGTGGAGTACAATCAACCTTTTTTGACGGCGGAACAGGATACAGCTTACAGTGAACTCTCACAAAGAATCCACGATAATGTTGGTGGCATCGTTTTTCTGGATCCACCAGGTGAAACTGGAAAAAAAATTTTTAATCAAGCTGGTGTTATCAAAGGTCAGGGAGGCTTGAAAATCGCCTTGGCTGTGGCATCCTCAAGTATTGCAGCTACCCTGCTGCCAAGTGACCGCACTGCTCACTCAGCACTGAACCTTCCTGAACTTAGCAAAGACTGATAACCCTCTGTGCAACATAAAAATATCTGGCACTGTTAAACTGCTGCAGGAATGTGATCTCATTGTACGGGATGAGTGCACCATGTCGCACAAACTGGCAGTTGAAGCACTCAACTAAACCCTGAAAGATTTGCGTAGCAACAATCGTCTTATGGGCGGTGTCACTCTGCTACTGTCTGGAGACTTCCTACAAACATTGCCGGTTATTCAGATGGGTACCCCAGCCGAGGAAATGCATGCATGTCTCAAATCATCTTTCTTTTGGCCATTAGTCGAGAATACATGCGTTCTTGCAGATGAAACTGCGAGAGAGTTTGCTAAAGGTCTACTGGATATTGAGGAAGGTCGTTTGCCAGTCAGTCCTGATGATGGTCTGTCAGAAATAGATGGCTATGGTACAATCGTACGTTATCTGTCAGTCCTTAATAAATCTGGTGCAAAAATTTCAAGATATGGATTGGTTGTCAGAACTTGCTATCCTTTACCCAAGTAATGGTGCTGCTGCTACCATAAACCATCAGTTGCTGAGTCGACTACCTGGTGTCATGAAAAGCTACAAGTCCATTTATGTAGCACTGAGCGAAAGCGATGTTGTTTAATATTCGGTAGAGTTCAATAATTCGCTGGAGTCTCCAGGAATCCTTCCACAAAATTTGGAGCTGGAGATTGGAGCCTCCATCATTCTGCTGCGTAACTTTGATCCCCTAAATTGTGCAATGGCACCAGACTTATCGCCAAGAAGATGTTTCTCCGTGTTATTCAAGCCACTATCATTTCAGGATCTGGTAATGGGGAGTCGGTGTTTGTCCCAGAATACCAATCATCCCTACTGACTTGCCTTTTAAATTCAAGCGAATTCAGTTTCCAGTCAAGGGCAAATCTCTGAGAATGGTTAGCATTATCTTGGAGCCTCCTTGCTTTTCCCATGGCCAGTTATATTTGCCTCTTCGCGAGTGTGGACTTTTGCTAATTTATGTATGCAACACAAGACAAGACAACAAATGTTGTTTACCCAAAAGTATTGAAATAAAACCTTTCTTTTGTTTCATTTTTTGTTGTTTTTTTAATAATTCTTTAACTGTCAATTAATCTGTTTTTGACAACTTAAAATATGTGTTTTGTGATTAACAACTTCCTGTATTTATGTCATAAATTTACTGATAAATTTGCAGCGATTAACTTCTGTTAGTTATTTGTGATTGCTAACGATTACTATTCCTTTATATTCTTTATCAGTATGAAACTCATTAAACATATTTGCACATGTTACAAATATATATTTTCCACTCTGTAATCACAGGTTTTCATCACCTTTCATTTAAGTACTTAAATCTGTACATCTACAAAGATACAAATTAACACCGTACTACAGGTACTGCAGTTAAGCCCTGTGTATATGAGATAGATAGATAGATAGATAGATAGATAGATAGATAGATAGATAGATAGATAGATAGATAGAAATGAAAGTACAGATAGAGAATAAGTTTAAGATAAAAACTAACCCGGGCAACGCCGGGTATTTAAGCTAGTGTATGCATATATATATATTATATATATATATATATATATATATATATATATATATATATATGTCTCTCTCTCTCTCTCTCTCTCTCTCTCTCTCTGTGTGTATATATATATATATATATATATATAATATTTATAAATAAATATTAATTATTCAAATAAATATTAATTATTTATTTATTATGTATTTATATATATATATATATATATATATATATATATATATATATGTCTCTCTCTCTCTCTCTCTCTCTCTCTCTCTCTCTCTCTGTGTGTATATATATATATATATATATAATATTTATAAATAAATATTAATTATTCAAATAAATATTAATTATTTATTTATTATGTATTTATATATATATATATATATATATATATATATATATATATATATATATATATATATATATGTATATATGGTCGTGTATGCATAGATGCATATATTTGATTTCACTCTCTAAGTGTGCGTATTTTGTTTTTCAATCGTTGTATTGATTTATTTTTAGACTGTGAGGTCGCATTCATTTTGCTGTTCGGTCTGAGGTCATTGCAACTACAACATTCGATGGGGAAGAAAGGAAAAATATGAATATGTAGGTAATCTATTGTCTTTTAGCTAAAGTAACCGTGCATTTCGGCAAAACGCACTCTCATAGACATCTTAAAAACAACTATTGGTCAGCCATTCGCTCGTAGTAAAAATGCAGCCATTAAGCGAACCACTCTCTTCTAATGGTTCGCCACGCAGCAAACTGGGTTAAAATCCAGTTATATTGATAGCGTCCACTTACGCTCTAATGTAACGAGATAACCATGGAAAGGTCGATCAACTAATAATATATAGAATAATACTCTAACGAATTTCGTGTTCGTACATACGTTATCACCTTTCACACATATGTTTTATTACATCGTCCAATCAGCAAAGATGTTGATTGGTGATCAATCTGATGTCACTAAGGTTAACAATTACGACTTTATTCATTTTAAAATGATTTTTCCAAAATCAAATTATGTCGCCCGATCGCACACTTTTAAATAAATAAATTTTAAAAAGTGACATTTTATTGATTTGAAGAATATTTAACTGACAATCATTTCTACGGTTAGAATTCAGAGATTTATTGTTGTAAAAAGAATTAAATACAATTTTAAATAAAGAAGAAACACATTCGTTTTATTCAATAAATATTTAGCTGACAAGGTCAATTGTTTTTACGGAAGAAGAAAGGGGAATCGGATCATGACAGACATTTATTATTTACATAAGAATAATATTTTTACCAATAAATTATACAGATTGATACAGAAAGCACCGAGGAATTTTCACCTGATACCACTAGTAGTAGTAGTAGTAGTAGTAGTAGTAGTAGTAGTAGTAGTAGTAATAATAATAATAATAATAATAATAATAATAATAATAATAATAATAATAATAATAATAATAATAATAACCATTATGATATCTGGAGCTGCGGTTACAAAAATTGATTGGTAGAATGTTGATAAAGATTGGAATGTGATACGGAATGCGATTCTAGAATTCGGGTTATTTTGGCAGATCATGAGTTAAAAGTAGAACTGAAAAATAAACATTAGGCATTTGTTGTTTGGGCAGGAATGCGTGAAAACAGAAACAATTTTGAAAAATACTATCAGCAATAGAAAAACTGGATAGAAAAAAATTTCACCGCGTCGCTGGGATTTCTTTTTCGTTTGCTCCCACTGGTTGAGCCTGGCGTAACACAGTGGGAAAAAAACGAACGTGAGACAAGGATACTGTCGGCATATAACAACAATAAAAGTAAGCAATGAAAAATCGGTTTTGTTTTTTCGCGTATTCATTTGGGAATAAACCTACGGAAGAAGAGGTGATGTTAATTTACCAACTGAAGAAAGACAAATGTTTCTCTTTGATCTTATTAATGTGGCGTTTTCAATAGAGATATTGCTCTGTGACAAATAACTATGAGAAGCAACGTCACGCTGAATAATTAGAATCACTTTACAGAATTTCATGTGTGAACCCCAAAATCAAGAAGGGGCCAATACGTTTCACTAATAAAACAGTGAAAAGCATGAACAACTGATTCTCATCCAACTATGTATAAAATAATAGATCGTGTTGATTCAATCTTTTACAATGGGTCGTTTACTATGGTAATTGATGATTAGAATTGGACAATCCAAAAGGGTTGATATGCCATGAAACACAAATTAGACAAAACTTATAGACCTTGGGTAAACCACTTTCTCATAGAAATCTGCTGTATTCATTTTTTGCATAGCGTGCCTTTAACCAGTTTAGAACCCATATATGTATATATATATATATATATATATATATATATATATATATATATATATATATATATATATATATATATATATATATATATATATATATATATATGTACTGGATGATGCACAACTTCGGTACTGCAGTATAGCAATGAATAGAACATTGAAAATGTCGGTTTATTTTGTGAAATCGGTCAAAGTAAAGTCAGATTTAACTCCAAAAATGTAACAGATGATCTAATAATCATCGAATAATTACTTGGCTGACCTGTGTCAATCAACTAAGTGCGTTCTTCTATTTGCGGTGTTTGTTTACGTGTAAAATTGCAAAATTTATTTGCAGCATTTAACAAGAAAAAGTTATTTTTACGTGCGTGTTTTGAAATGGTTTTATGTATCTAAATTTCTATTATTTACCATAGAAAATACGTGACCGACGTATTATGAATGACGATTTAATTATGAATTGACCGCCGCCATTTGCATTTTCTAGTAGTAATAAACACAGTTGTTTCATTGAATATTCATATTATTGAACTAATCAAAGTAAACGGTGAATGTATGGCGGGATATATTATATAATTGATAAAATGTATTTGAAGAGAAAAATTGTGAGTTTTTCTTTTCAAAATGCAGACGGAACATGTTTGTAATTGACTGGTTATTCAGAATTAAATTTTGATTTTGTAGGATGTAAACTATCTCTGTACAACTTCAAGAATCTGACTAACTTTTCTTTATATATTATATATATAAATAGATATAATATTTGCCCTTGCGTACATAATTTTCAGAAATTCTAACTTATTATCACTTCCATATCAGGGTATAAAATTAACAAGTATATAAATCTCTGGACTTTGTTTTGTTTTGTGTTCATAATTATTGAATAATTGAATATTGCCTGTTTCACATTGATAAAGAACTTATGCGCTAATGAAAAGCTTTATATAATTGTCAATTTTCTGACCTGCTATGGAAGTGATAATAAATTGAAATTTCAGAAACATATGTACGCGAGGACAAACATTGTTAGTGTTGAATTTTCAGTAACATGATCATGACAAAATATTAATTATTCCATTATTTTGTATTCTACTGAATTATAATTATATATAAACATATATATATATATATATATATATATATATATATATATATATATATATATATATATATATATATATATATATATATATATATAAATAAACAATTTGTAAAATAAAAGTTCATCATATCTAATGCCTTCCTTCTGTTTGTTAAATTCTAATCTATATGCATATATTTTCGATTTAATTATATTATATATAATTTATTAAACATATATTTTATATTATATATATATATATATATATATATATATATATATATATATATATATATATATATATATATATATATATATATATATACATATATATATATTAGTGTTTATTAATTTAAAAGTACATTCAAATGGGTTTCAGAAATCAAATATTCATTTAATAGTCCTTTACACGTGTTTCAAAACAAAGTTGATAGAGGACATTATTTTTCAAACTGTGAATATTTGCTGGATGAAATATCATGCAGAATATTTCACAACTTACCAGATTTTTAAATTAAGGTCTCTTTTGTATATAACCGGTTATGTTTTAAATATAGATCGTGGTAATTTTAAAATTTCACTGAATATCACAGCCAAGTCGGTATTTTTCTGTTTTATAATGTTTAGCCTTATTAAATTGAACACTGGCATATATTCTTTGACAAAAACATTTATGTCAGTTTCTGATAGGCATCATTTCACTATGAAAAGATAGAATGAGTTTATATTGTCCAATATTTTTTCAGAAAAAATTGTTAGATTCATCTAATTCAAATCATAGACCAGTTTTGAAATTATCTGAATACATTATTCATAAAATAAAACTGTTTATACAATTCTCATGACAATATAATCAGTATAGATAATAGATAATTTTCCCAGCAGTTATCAGATATGTTTTGAATTTCTCCCAGTTTTATATATATATCATTGGTTTTATATTCTTGTTAATGTAAGTTGAGTTTATTATTAAAACTGTGTAGAATATATATTATCGTCTCATGAAGAAATGTGTATTTGCTTTATCTTCTGTAAAAACAAATTGTGTATGTAACAAATATCGCAAATTTTGTATAAATTATGAAAATTGTTTCTCTGAACATTATTTTGTTCATAAACTATTTGATTTTCTAAAATGTTGAACTTGCTTTCTGGTTGTTATTATGTCACATTTTCTATAGTCAATTAGTCAATATAAACATTGTCTCATGATATGTTTAATATCTAAAATGTGCCTCGTCCATTCTTTTTACATTTGATTCTATGGAAATGAATCAATAATTGTAAGATGCTTCTTATATAGCTACCTCTTGTATAGTTGATAATTAACTAATTGTTGGACATTACTAAGAAATGTCTTACTAAATCTTTCCTCAGTTATTATTATCATTATTTAGTAGTAAGTTTGGTATTCACATGCCCGCTTCCAGCCGTGGACCTCAGTCGCATATTTGCCAGGCCTGGTGTAAGTATCGCCATGGTCTTGGGTGATTCTTCCTTTCTGAAACTTCATTTCAACATGATTATGGATTTTGCCTTATGATTTAATTAAACAAATTTCATTTGATGTTCATCCAGAATCCATTGATGATATGTAAATGTTAATGCTCGTACTTCGTTTAAAATCACCTTCGGGTGTTTGTCTTTTCTAATAAAATCGATGCCAAATTGATTGGTTCACCGTTTAATGCTACATAAAATTTGAATCATCCAATTTCCGACATCAAAATGAAACGATGCCACGCTGTGTAAAACTAAGGCGTCACAACGAGAATATTTCCTGTTTGTATTTGGTACAAATGGGAGCAAAATTGTAAAAGCATAAAGAATATGAACTAAAGCGTAAATTTTATTACTTCGATTTATGGTGTGTCGGAAGGGGAGTCTTTTTTTAATCGTTTGAATTGAATGATCAAAGTATGGAAACAAAATAACTAAGATGAACGCTTTTGATTTTAAAATATGTCTCGTCTTTGCAATCGAGTTGAAATGTAAATGTCCTCAACGAACATTGAAACAAAAATGTCTAAATACGGTGTAAAGAGATGCAAGGAATTTATTGGCTTAACAATCGATTAAACTGTCGACATGATTTTTATAAAAAAATACATTTTAAAAAAGAAAACAATCATCAGTCTGACATTTTCAGGCAACCTGAATTCGTATAAGTATATAAAAGATGCTTTTTTTTTCTTTTTCTTTTTTAGTAAAAACATAAATAAGTACTTTATCAAAGTCGAGGCCACCCGTGGACAAGTGTTAATGTGATTTCTATTTATCCCCCCTCCAGGAGATTAGACACAAGTGTCATGTGGGTTTGATGGAAGCGTTTTCAGTGGAATGACTTGGATTTGAACCTGGCACACCCAGGTTCTTAGTCTGCGTCGATACCAACTAAGCCACTGTGCCATCCCTGCCAAGTCCGTCGCAAAGAAGGCAGACTTGCAACAGTCATAAATACTAACATTTATTTTCTCTCTCGGAGAGCTGCTCCTAAAAGGTAATTAGACCCAGACGAGGGCCAATCATCTTCCAGGGCGTATTTATTTCATCCGTTCTTTAAAGGACTACTTCAGTTTCTTCAGGAATCTTAGACAGCAGTTAGAGCGTTTCCTGCGAGCGACGAAGAAAGGTCGACTCCTCTCCTCTGCCCACGACGCCGAGCAAAGTTGTTTTCACCGAAAATATATCCTTCCTGCAAACTATCTTACTTTCTTAATTCGGACACTGTTCAACTTTCTCTAACCTACACCTAACGGTGTGGGTAATTTAAATATATACTTATCGTTGGGTTCATAAAAAAGTTTTGTTTTTCTTTCGTGTAACGACCGTCTTAGTTGTTACAAATAATATTATAGGAGTTGGTTTTAACGGTCTATGCTAAGACCAACACTTCTAGTCACCATCTACCGGACTAGAAGACCTTCTCCAGTTGCCAGTACCCTATGTCTATAAAGCCCCATTCGCTCGTGCATGGTGTGTTGTTTCAAGATGTAGACTGGTGCATAAACCACTAGTCTCTCTTTCTTGGACAGGGTGTAAAAAAAAGTATCACCTAATAGGTCCCGCACTGTCTGCCAAGCTCTATCCCTTTTCGCATCGCCGCAGTGTTACATTCCTATGATCCTTTTGCAAGTACTTCCACGGAATTTGATCCGAGTAACTTATTACATTTATACCATCTTCAACGTAAATACCTAGACTCACACGACTAGCAGCAAAATCCCACCCCTTCGCTATAGACTTCCTTCGATGCCGGAAACCTTTTTTTATAGCTTTTTTCTCGAACCGTTTGTCTTTGGAATTACCTCTCTGCTCCATGTTTCACCAAAATGCAGAAATTTAAATGTCTTCAGGTTGCCTTCTATAAATCAGGTCCCCATAACAATAGTCTTTTACGCTTTAGTGGCAATATGATTTTGGGGGGGGGGGCGAACAATAAATTACTACTCACATTTATTTATAAAACTCCCCTTTGTAGTTGCAGTTGATCCTTATAATCTATAACCGGGTAGGTTTCTCCAGCTCATTTGAACAATAACACTCTAATAAAACTAAACATGCAGAGATAATGGTATATACTTTTGCTTTCATTGTGATATCCTCGTTATTTTTACTCGTTCTTTTTCGAACTCTTTTTTCTTCATTATTTCTCATTATTCGTCATCATTTCTGCTTTCTATTTTACCACTTTACGACACTTGTCCCATTTAAATTTATATTGTATATCTTACTTTTATTGTCACTGTTGGTTTATTATGATTTTACTGGGATAGTGTTTAAGATTAATGAAGCCAACAATAGGTTATTGCGCCCATTTGTAATTATAAATATTTGATTTTCATAAATAAATGCTCAGATCATATCATATATATATATATATATATATATATATATATATATATATATATATATATATATATATTTAAGTGTAGAATTATAATGATAATTAAATTATCGTTTAATAATAATAATCTATTGTGATAGTGTAAAGCTCAATATATTAAATAGAGCAATTTATTTTAGAGGTAAAAGATGAGAATAAAACATTGTAAAGATACAATATTTATTAAAAACATCAAAAGTTCAGAGCAAGGAGCCTCATATCCTTAATCCATGGATTTTCAAAGAAAACATTTCTTCTTATCAGAGGATGGGGAAGCCGACAATGCGATTATAAATATTATCGGCAACAATTAACTTTGAAAATTTTATATAAAGTAAAACAAAGTAGGAGTAAAGAACAAAAAGAGGGCCAGAGGTGAATAGTCTTATGTTGAGGTGTGAGCGTAAAGTCAAAGCGGATGTTATCTAATAACACGTAAGGGCAAAATAAAATAAAAATAAAAATAAAAGCATCCGTTATTTAGGGACGAATGCTTCAAAAAGAAAGCGATACTTAAATTGTTCAGGAGTCCAAAAGTTTTTGCAAGATGATGATGGTCTTTGGTAATTGGTAAATTCCAATTTATCCTGTGTAGTATTTATATATAAATATACTATAGTACTATATATATAGTAATCCAGGAAAGGTAGACATCCACAGGATAAAATCCACAACATTTCAACCGGGCTTATAAAAAAGTGTCTAATAGTAAATACAGCCATTTATATAATTATTCTTATTTATTTTTATATATATTTTTTTAATCAGACTTTTTCCACCTGGTGAGATCTTAGTTTCCAATAACTACTCATCGATAAAATCGACATGCCAGTGTAGCAGTTTTTTTTTTGTAAATGTCTGTATAAATAAAAATAATTATATATATATATATATATATATATATATATATATATATATATATATATATATATATATATATATATATATTAGAAGTATACGTGTCCCAACGGGTAAAATGAATTCAGAAACAAAGTTTGGCACCACTTTTATCCCCCCTACTAAGATTAAAATCAAGATATAATACTATATTTAGAATCACTATTCCAATTTTAATCAAAATCCAGTACATTATTTTGATTATAGTAAATATCAAAAAAATTAAGGCTAAATTTTAAGAGGTCTTAAAAGAAATTAAATTTCAAGAAACCTAGCTTAATTTGTGCCTAATGTGTATGGATTAAATTTGATGCAAATCTGAAATATTTTAATTTTCAAATGGGAGAATGTGCTTATATTATGCACCTTAAAACTAATTTAAATACTCCAAATAAACTTAAGTTTTACCATATTTATTAATTTATATCTAATACTTTTGTTAAAATTCCAGAAAAATCGACGGTATCTAAATTTTTACGAAATGGCTACCACCTCCTCTTTTCCCCCTTTGCATAAAAGTTTTTCCTTTTGGTAGATGAACTGATTGCGTTCAGTTTCAGTTTTTGATACTCCGGTTTCGCTACCACCTGCGGGGTGGGCAATATGTAATCTCCGAACTTTTTCAGGTGTATATTGTCGAACTCGGGAATCTTTCTGTCGAACTCGGGAATCTGTACGGAATTTCGAATGGAAACTTTTATTTAATCCACTGGGGTAGCTTTTTTACGTTCCGTTAGCCATAGGTGGTAGAAGTATTAAGTAATTCGTAATTCGTAATTCTATTCTTAGCATCGCCCGAACTTATGATAGAACCTTCAACCTTCAGAAGACTGTCACGTAGAACTGATTATACTTATCACTTTTATCCATTACGCCACGGGCCTTTGTGGACTGCCGAGTTCGACAAGATACACCTGAAGAAGGTCGGAGGTTATATCGCCTGAAACTATGTGAGGATAACATCCAAGATAAGAACAGTAGTCCGAATAATGCAATTAATGCACGTGATTTATATGTTGAAAACGTTTACTATTTCTTTCATTTTTTGCGGGGGGGGGGCGAACAGTTATATGGAAATAAACCGCTCCCACCTAGAAAATCATACCAATACTGAACTCTAGAAGCACAGTACTGCCAAGTAATATTTAACACCTGACCGCTCTCTAGGATGTGTGTATTACATAACATGTGGAAATGCATGGAATTTATTTACGAGCATTTCCAATGAAAATAAAACCAGAACAAAGGAGTAAACCTTTATGCAAGTCCAGGAATATTATATCATTGAAGTGGGAGACTTTAAACAAGGTGCGTTCTAATTCTCAGTTGTGCCTAATAATAGGATAGATGTCCGGGCCTCAAGTTGGCTGGAATTACAGAGGACAAAATCAGCGTCCACTGCGCACTGTGACACGCCTTCAGAACGACAACGGATGAAACGGAAGCCTTGTTCAGCGCAACAATATCAAAAAGGAGAGGCTGGAGAGAGGTGAACTTTTGGTGGCATATCTATACGTTATTCTACAAACGTGGTGGTTAAATGCAGATAAATAGCAGCTTCTCGCGCCTTCCCCAGAGAAGGTTGTCGCTAAACTGCAAAATAATAGAGAAAGAGGACATGGGTAGATTTTTAAATGAATATTTACAAAAGAACGCGTAGGTAGTTCATGCATCGGACATTTTAAGATATATATATATATATATATATATATATATATATATATATATATATATATATATATATATATATATATATATATATATATAACATTCCCG
>OY744528.1:46192362-46209862 GCA_963556195.1 Sepiola atlantica | reverse complement strand
ATCGCGTCTACCCATAGGCACAGTGTGGCTTTAGACCCGCCAGATCGACCATAGACATGTTTTTTTCCATAAGACAACTCCAGGAGAAATGTCGCGAGTAGAGACAGCCTCTCTATCTGGCCTTCATCGACCTGACCAAATTTGATGGATCGAGCTCTGAACCGTTCCCGATCAAAAACGGTGTCAAACAGGGATGCGTTCTTACCCCTATGCTCTTCGGAATTTTCTTTTCTTTGCTCCTCTCGTATGAATTTGATGAGTCTGTTGACGGCGTGTTCATTCACACCAGGAGCAACGGTGGATTATTCAACATCGCACGTCTGCGAGCCAAAACAAGGGTTCAGAAGGTTCTCATCAGAGATCTCCTTTTTGCAGATGATGCTGCCCTTGCTGCACACTCAGAGGAGGCCATGCAGCGTCTTGTTAACTGCTTTTCAGCTGCATGCAACGAGTTTGGACTGTCCATCAGTCTAAAGAAAACAGAGGTCATGTGCCAGAACATTAGTGATGCTCCAAGCATCTCCATTGGTGAACACACCCTCATAGTTGTGGACGAGTTCACCTACCTTGGCTCGAAAATCGTAGGCAGCCTTTCCCTTGACTCTGAGCTTAACACAAGGATCGGCAAGGCAGCAACAGCAATGGCCCGCCTGACCAAACGAGTTTGGGAAAATGGTATGCTGACTACCAACACAAAGATGCAAGTATACCGGGCAGTTGTGCTGAGCACCCTCCTCTATGGTAGTGAGACATGGACACTCTACTCTTATCAGGAACGCAGACTGAACGTCTTCCACTTTCGTTGCCTCCGCAGACTCCTAGGCATCACCTGGCAGGATCGAGTCACCAACATCGACGTCCTGGTCAAGGCAGGATTGCCCAGCATGTATGCTATGCTGCGAGCTAGACGCCTCCGCTGGTTGGGCCACGTGCTTCGCATGAACGACGGCCACATCCCCAAAGACATGCTATTTGGAGAGCTTGCCACTGGCACAAGGCGTACTGGATGCCTCGCACTCCGCTACAAGGACGTCTGCAAGCGGGATCTTAAAGCTGGCGGACTCAACCCCTCTCAGCTCGAGATCACTGCCTTAAACCGCCAAGGTTGGCGAACCGTCATCCGGTACATCATCAGTGCAGCTGAGGAGAGGAGAAACACCCGATGGAGGGAGAAGCGATCACGCAGGGCACAAAAGACAAGAGTCGCCCCATCACATGCTCACTGTTAAAAAAAACAGAAAGATGAGAAAAAAAGAAAAAAAAAGACTACACAGCCTGTTGCAGCCCTGGGTACAATTCTGACCAAGACCACGACGCGCATCCCCCATGATCTCCCGAGATCGATGGAGCCAACAACAATATATGTATATATATCGATATGTATATATATTTTTATTTTATTTTTTATTTTTTTTTCATATTTGCATACCCTTCATCTAAACATGAACCCAACCACTATATATATTTCCCATAATTTACAGACTTTCTCGTCTTTTGTCATTTTTGTATTCTTCGTCCGATCTTGACAAAGCCCACGTGAAATTTGGGCGAAACGTTGAGCGAAAAGGTCTTCCGCTTTTACATTTTTAATTTCATATATATATGTATATATATCGATATGTATATATGTATATATATGAATATATATCGATATATATATATGTATATATGTATATATCGATATATATATATGTATATATGTATATATATATCGATATATATATGTATATATATATATCGATATATATATGTATATATATGTATATATATATCGATATATATATATCGATAGATATATACATATATATGTATATATATCGATATATATATATATCGATATATATATATATATATATATATATATATATATATATATATATATATATATCGCCCTTAATGAAGGGCGCAATGTTTTTACCGGATTTTCTGAATATTGATTTCATAAAAAGATTTTAATGCGTAAGCTTTTTACCGTGCTTTTATTATTATCATTTGTTTCTTTAACTAGGTTTGACTGTTTGTTGCTGATCATTTCCTCTATATTTAACTTTTTATGTCTCACGATTGTAAATATATGACGAAATATGACGATTCCTGTAGTGATGAAATGTATACGTATGTAGATAAAAACAAATATTTATAATTATTTGTCGCCCCCAAATCTAGGATGGGCTCTGTAGTGAGTAGTATTAACACAGCCATTATCCTGGCTTCAATGCATGTTTCTTTTCAGTAGTAGAATACTTTGACGACAGCTGCCTTTAAATAGGATTAATCTCTCGCTGATTTACCGGGTTTTTGATAACGGTTGAATTTGGACCATGACTCGTGTTCCGGAGTTCGGGTCCGGTAACTGGTGTGAACAATTCTTCTCTGCACTGACGATTACCGTAAGGATGAAACATATACGCAAGTAGATAAAAACTAGTATTTATAATTATATACATATATATTGAAATTAAGTCATAATTATATATATATATATATATATATATATATATATATATATATATATATATATAGTATTAAGTATATATATATATATAGCAAGTAAGCTTGACAGTGACGTTTATGTTTCATTCTCGCAGGAATTCATAAGTCTAAATGTGTGAGGAATGAAACATGGACGCTTCTGTGTAGCTTACTTTAATAGATATACTTCCATGCTGCTACTACTAAGCTCTACTCTCGTATTGAGCACTGTTGAAGCAAATATTGAAAATGTATACACAATGTATTATATAACCTTATAATATTATATGTGTAATGATAACAAATTATATGTATCGAGTATATCGAGCATTGACTATTAAAGATAGGATATAATTTAAAGATATACTTTTTATCTTTATGTTTTCTCATTTCGAACACACATACGTATATATATATATATATATATATATATATATATATATATATATATATATATATATATATATATATATATATATATATATATATACATGATTTCTAGTATAATCGGTTTGTTTGCAAAACAGTTGGTTTTGAGTTTCTTATACTAGAACCTTAAAGACTACTCGTTTTATGACTTATTGAAGTGAGAGTTATAAAGTAGAGCCATTAGTGACCCAGAATCTAAACCTCCTTGCCATTGCAACCCTTTGATACTTGGCACCGGGTTCCCTTATACTACACTTGGCAATGTGTCTCCTATTCTGTTTATCGCCAGTTTTCTTTCACCCGCCAATAATTGTCTCCCTTTCGGCACTTCTTCTCCCAGTCTCTAGCAATATTCGCGCGCATATGCGTGCTAACACATTTAATTAGATAACATGCGAGAAGGCAATTGTTTACTCTGGCTTTCATATATAACAGCACGAATTAAGATATTATTTTCGAAGCCGCTTATATCGTTGAATCAGTAGATGCATTTTAGAGGCTACAAATATATATATAAATATAAAATATACATAAATTGCACGCTTTACATAAATATATACGAAGATGTACCTGTGTAAATTCTTTACGGTTAAGTTATTATAATGGGAAACGTAAGTAGTTTGTGACGTATGTAGATAATGACAAATCTGTTAATATATAAACTATTTTCATTCTGTTAATTATGTAATTAAACGTTCGGCTGAGATAGTATATTTGTTTTGGCTTCTGGTTCTAATTGGATTACAAGTAATTCATTTCACGTTTTATTTTGGGAAACCATATCGAGGGTGTTTTAGAAATCGATGGCATAACTTCGACATCGTGTTCTATATGTGTAAATAACGAAAAGAATCCTCATTAAAATAGGTCCAGAAACGCTTGATCTCCAAGTTATAAGCCATGAACAAAAATACTGTGACAGGTACAATAAGCCAGTGCCTGGTGTTGCCACATACACTAATAAAACCCTTATATAACAAATATAAAATCCATCCTGGTCGTTAGGAGCTACTTTGAGAGCCAATCTGGGGAACCTGGTCGGCATCCTGCGAATGTTGGCCCTTCTTATTTTAGGTAACATACTATAACAGACCAAATACAGGTAAATAAATATGATCAGCAAAAAACCAAAGAGGAATAAATCGACCGCAAAGAATATTAGACTAGTAATAGAGTACTATTAGAAAAGCAAAACCCACACATACAGAACATAATCCTTAAGTTATGCCATGTATTTTTCAAAAAAGTCTGTATAATATTTGATGGATAGCTTTTATTTTTACTCCAATAAATTGCTTGCATATTTAAACGTTTTTAATGTTTTTAATCAGTTAAATAAATGGGCTAACAACACAACTATAGTCATAACGTTACCACTTAACTGCTTCCCAACTGAATCCAACATGTTTTTTGCTAACGAATTCTTTTCGGTCCGCCGACGTAAATAATCACACTCTGAGCATTTAACCCATCGTTGCCAATCCTCTCAAGGTGTTGTTCATCGCCAACTAACAATGTCATCAACCCTTATCCTCCAGTGGCCTTCGGGCTTTTATAAGTGTGATTCATTAGTATGACAAAAATTGTTTACAAAGATTACTATGAATAATTTTAGAAATAGTTAGTGATCAATCAAATAAATTAATTTGGTGCTTTCATTGAAAAACGTTTGTTTTTTTAATTCATGCGGTCACTTGAGAAAAGAAGCCCACATATCTATGTGGGCTTCTTTTTCAAGTGTCCGCATGAAATGGACGATTTGTATTTGTCTTGGGCATCCATTCAAAATGTCCGAACGAAAAAAGCGCCATAATTCTCACAATTTATTCGGCCATAAACTCAATAGCACTTGATGCCAAAAAAGAAAATAGGATTGGTAACAAAAATGGTGTAGGCCAGAAACTTACACTTCGATGCCGGTTTCGCGAATTATAATTTATCCAAATCTCATCACGTACTCAAAGTGCACTCTCATTTAGCATTTATCTGTTTCTCCCATTACTTCATTTCGTTGTTATATTTATATGAATCAGTATGCAATATCAGTGATATAGTTGTTCTAATTAACTAGTCAAAATGTTTGACAGAAATATACTCAAACATTGTATTTATAATTTCCTCTCTAGTTTTATCAATGTTATTTAAAGGTTGTAAAACTAGGATTCGATATAGAAATAGAAAACAGACCTAAACGAGGTAGATTTCTTAGAGGCAGCATTTAACTGAGAAAACAAAACATACACACCATTGAAGAAACAACGTAATAACCTACCATACATATACATTTCTAAAAACCACCCACACACTATGATAAAACTAATCTCACGCTAATTACAGAGTCCATCGGCCACAGATTATATTACAATTCATTGAATGAAATTATCTTCGATAAAGCTAAAGGAGCTTAGGAAACATTCTTAAGTTCGAGTTTTGGTGAATAAACATACACCTCTGGCACAACGAAAAAAAGAAATAGAAACCTACTTTGGTTTAACCCACCATACTACAGAAATGTGAAGACAAATATAGGAAACCTATTTCTCGAACTAATAAAAAAACAACATTAAACTACATAAAATATTTAACAACAGCGCACTCAAATTTTAGAGAAAATATGCTGCAATAAATGACAAACACTAGTGGATTTAAAGCACACTGCAAATATAAAATCCCACATAAAACAGTAAAATAACATCCAGAAATACAGAAACTGCTTACAATACAAAGACGATATACCAAGCCACCATATAAACTAAAAACAACAAAGTAAATGTGTCCATACTGTGATGGATTATACAAAGATATAAAAATAAATAAACAGCAAATAAAATTAATCGAAGAAAACCAACAATAAATTACCAAAATTAATTAATAAATCCTGAAAACTTTTTTTTTACTTTTAAAACTTAAAAAAAACAATCACGTTGAAAAAATAGTCCGCCAAAATAAACTATATGGACAGATAGTCAGTATTAGGCGAAAATGTGTGTGTATTTAAACGTAGATTAATCCATCTCTCATTCACATAATAAAATTAAGTCAGTCGTATTCCTTAAGTTTGCCATCGATATTTTCCAATCTACAAAATCAATATTTCATTTTTAATAACCATTTTCTTTTCTTTAACTTTAGTCCGAGGTTGTTCAGAAAAATACAATTTTATTCGATTCAATCCCTTTTAGAAAATACTTTATCTGACTTGGGATATTTTCAGATGGATGCCATTTTTGTTATCAGCAGCAAATTTAAGTAATAATGGTAAATACTACTAATGGTATATTATTGCTTTTAATATTAATTTTAAAAAATGTTAAATATAATATTATTATAGAAAAGGAAGTGCTAAAATATAAGAATTCTCTAGAAAATAGAAACCTTCAGTCACATCAAGTGAAGTAACGCCTATTTCGTAAATTACCTTAAAATGCGTTCCGGACACGATGGGTACTCTTTATACTACTCCAATTTCACATTAAAACATATTACTTAGCAATTTTCTAAAGGTTCACAGCTAGATTTTACTTTAAACCTAACACTGAATATTTATTAATCGTATTTCTTTAATTAACTACATTTAAAAACGCAAAAGGCAGCCCTTAAATACACTTTATATCAACATTTAAAAACAAAAGATAGAAACATGATTGCTGCGCATACATGCTTCCATTCATTTCATTACATTCAGTGTTATCGTTTATAATGGCTTCATAACTTAGTATGCTGAGATCATCTATAAACTGTAAGATTAGACTTAAATAAATCCTTTGTGGCGGAATTGATTATCTTGAGCCAGAATCGAGCGGTGGAGGTGGCCCGAACTTAGTTCTCGATAGTCGAGTACTGGTCGGACTTTCTGCTTGTGCTCCTGCACAACCGCCATCAAAGGAATTAGCCCCTTCGGGGGGCTTAGTTATTTCTCGGAATATGGTAATAGCCATCCGTTGCGTTGCCACAGTGAGAGTTTTTCGTCGTACGCTTCCCGGATGTGATCAGGCACTTTATATAGCTGCACTCTATTTGTCAGCTCACTGGGAATACGACGACTCGCCCATTTCCACGATGCATTCCATAATTTTGTACTCTGATCAAATCTTACAACAAAGTCGGGTTCGTCGATAAAAATGGCTACACACTTGTTCAACACCCAACTTGATTTTTCCGTAATCCAAACACTTCAGGGTCTTTCCGTCGGCGGTCAATACTCCCACCTCCTTATCCCTCCAGCAACGACACACGGCCTTGTTCACCAGCGTCTGTGAGCATCCGGAATCCACCAGAGCCGCGCACTCTTGTCCATCCACGTAGATTTTTACAGTAGGTAAGGTGCAGGTTTTTACTTGGCCGGGAAGAAGGCTGGCGCTGACGTCTCCTCCCCTTGGGCGTTTCCCTGGCACTCTGATGAAATGTGTCCAAGTCCGTTGCACCGATAACACCGTTTCTCGCTGCCAAATCTTCGCAATTTACTATCTGCCCCCTTCGAGGGTCCATGTGTACAATTTCTGGCCATATGGTTAGGCCCAGAGCACTTGTAGCAGATGATTGCTCTGTTATATCGTTTGGCGGGGGAAAGTTCTGCATCCAAACACGGTCGTCTTACTGCGAGGAAGAACTAAGTCCGGGACACCTCCACCGTGCGATTCTGGCTCAAGATCATCAATTCCGCCACATCCTTTCTTTTTCGGAAGGAGTTGGCATGTCTCGATTGTCGTTACGTTAATAATGGTTGCATACAGTTTGAAAATACTTCTTCGTTCAACCGTCAATGGCCACATGTGGTAAATATTGCTAACGCCACCCGTGCGCGTTATAATATAGATTTTACCTCGCGTTAACATCATATACGCATTACGAATTGTTTTAAAAGGCTCACGGATATTTATTTAATTCAGCGTGAACACCGAATATTCATTAGTCGTGTTAGTGGTAGTATCACTTTATAAAAACTGCTTGATGTTTTACATCATTACGTACATTTAACTTTCAACCATTTTCAAAACAAATAGCCCACAGAAATGAAGAAGAAAACAGAGACAGACTTGCGTTTCTTTCTTTTCTTGCTTTGGAATTTTACTTTTATTATTGTAGTTTAGTTCAAATAACTTTATGTGGGCATGTGGCCTAATGGGTATAATTGCTGAGTATGAATCAGTTCTAAGATAGTTAAAGGTTCAATCATCAATACAAATTATAACTAAGAATATAATAAAAATACACTGAACACTTCTAGCTGATCATGACTGGTTGAACAAGAACAGCCTATCCCCGTGGATTAAGTAATGGGTTCAGTTCGGAATTACGTATAGGTTTTTGAGTTCCAAAAATGCAACTGAAGAAAGTCGCGGTTACATCAGCGGAATCGTTGTGAAAGTAATAACCATAATGAATAATACAAATAATACAAATTATCACTCATCATCTCAAAGATTCCGAAACATAGGATTTTTATATTTTATTTAACTTACATTGTATCTTTAGTTTTTTCCCCAAAATATGAATTATGAACTCGCAGCCGAAATAATTAAACTTCTGTTGTCTGAGTTTTCAACGTCTCAAATTACATTTCTATCTATTGAAATACAAACTTGGGACGCTAAAATATATTGGGGTCTGCGTAGGCGCCAGACATCCATAAACATCAAAATATCTTATTATAGAAAGTTTTATTTTTTATTGTAATATTAAGTTTAGCGGTGGGAGCAGGAGTTTCTTGGGTCTTCATCTTTATTTCTATATTATCCATAAAGATAATATAGAAGTAAAGAGACTTATTATTTTTAGTTATGCAAGAAAAATTTCACAGATATGCAACAGTTGATGAATTTTCGAATGTAATCAAAGTGGGACAAATAATGAAAGTAGTTGTGCCGAGTCACATAAAAAAACTTTTTTTAGCTGTTGGTTCAGTTTCTATGTAAATCTAAGGTAAAATTCTTATCTGACTTCAAATCAAAGTGATCGCTTTACACTACACTATGATAGCAAACTGATCTGCACTCTAAAAGTTTAACAGTAAAATAAAGTATGTCAGAATGTTTACCTTTTTAATTTGTTTATGTTGTGTGTATACCCGGTTTATAAATTACTTCCACTTTTAAGTAAATATTTACACATCCTGCTCACATATTTTGAAGATGATTAGACAGATATGAATAAGCCGGATAGATAATCAAACAGACAAGCTAATATGTTCAGCTAAAATAAATTATCGGAATGATTTCCGGAAGAACACACCAAAAGTCATGCGTAATTCGAGTTCGTTCAGCGCCGGAATATCAAAAATACGACAAAAAGGAAATGAACGAATGAATAATAAAACAATTTCGATTTACTGATGCATTAAATTTTTTCCAACTAAAGGCTTCGATAGAAAAATCACATTAAAACACAAGTAATTCACATCAGAGAAATGGAAAAAAGGAAAGAAAAATGTGAAAAATTCAATATAAAAAATGGTAAGTTATGATCAGATATTAATAAATAGTAATTCCTGTTGAATTTATCCATTAACAAATAGGAAACATCGGGACTTAATGGACTCATAAATGCGCAGAAGATACATATATTTATGTATATAATATGTACGTATCTATGTGTGTCTCCTTGCTAGAGGGTTTGATCAATGACTGAGTAACAAATAAGATAGATAGATAGATATGAATAGATAGATATGAATAGATAGATAGATAGATAGATAGATAGATAGATAGATAGATAGATAGATAGATAGATAGATATGAATAGACAGATCTACATAGATTAATAGAATGATAACTCTTAAGTTAGGTATGTGTATATGTTTATATAATTCACGTAAAGCATTCACTACTAAACTAATTAACTGATCATTATTAATTTTGGAACACAGCTGCGATGCATAAGGGTGGATAATGTGAACTATATTTATTTTAATTTATTTTAATTTATTTTAATACATAGCGGTAAAGAGGATGGTGGGAGTTCCTCGTAAAAATTCAGATACCTGCGATTTTTGTTAGATTTTAACAATAGGTATTCAACATACGGGAGCATATAAATCTGTTTTTGATTTAGATGTGATGCGTTCTCTTGTCATCTTCATATTTCTGGGCGGGCGTGAGTTGTGGACCCTAATTTAGGACCTAGAGAGAAGGATACAGGTCACATAAATTAGATGCTTCCGAAATCTATCTCTCTCTCTCTCTCTCTCTCTCTCTCTCTCACACACACACGCACGCGCGTACGAAAGTGGCCTGTTTCATGTGACTGTTCTTTTCTGTTTAAAATAAATATTGGTAAAAACTGAACATTGGCGTTCGCGTGAGTTTGTGTTAACAGACCATCAGAGAACTGGCTTCACAACGACGACACGGTGTGTATAAAGGATTTATACACCCATCGGTAGGTTATGATCTTAAACTAAATTCGGTGGTGACATCACAATTTGGGGGCGTTGGTGAGTGGTAAATTACCCTTTAATTTCCATTAATCACAGGTCCACTCTGACCCGGAATCGTAATACCTATATAAGAAATGTAACCAAAATTACAGAATTCGCTATAAAATGACCTAAAAAGGTTGATATGCCGTAAAACAAAACAACTAAGCCAAACCTAATTTTACTAATATTATCAGTGAAGCAGTAACTGACTTTTAAAATGTGTGTGTTGAACAGCTTTTTAAAGTTTGGCGTCTCCTTTAGGCTAGGATCAAAGTGCAGTATCTGTTCTGATACTATACTACGACCACGATACTAGCTTTCTAATAAAACTTACATTTACCTATCATTCTTTTAACCAATTTCAGCAATTGTTTTATGCAAATTCTGGCACATGATGATGACATAACTTGATTGATTTACATATTTTTGTGAATAGTTTGTATAGTCATTAAAGCTTCTTTCCTCATTTCAGGGTGGCCAAGGATAATAGCTTTTTTACTTCTTAACAACAGTCAACGTTCAAAATCACTAAGTGGGGGGGGGGAAAGAAATATAGTAAAGGAAACCTCTCCTGGTGTAATTACCCGAACAATTAGTCATCATGTGGATACTGTAAGAAAAGATTTCTGAAGGACCTTGCCCCATGGAAGAAACGATCAGATGCTGGAATATCCAAGACTGTCATCAACAGAAAGTTGAGGAATATTATGCGTTAACTCTGTAGAAAACCTGGACAATCAAGCAAATCAATCTTCACGGCAGCTGGGTGTCGTGACATACCAAAATCAACAAGGAATGCAATGCTTCAAACAATGACTTCTGTGTAAGTTCCACTTACAAAGTCTCCTTTTACACCAAGACACAAGAATATGAAACTAGATATGACTAAGGTTGTTTACACTGATGAAACCCAGGCAACCCGTGATGTTTGGGCAAAAGGATGGGTTTATTCCGGAGATGAGTGTCACCATCGTTTGAGACGACAACAAAAGGTGGGAGAGTCATGACATAGGCGGGTATCATTAGAGATAGACTTGTTGGTCCTATAAGAATACTCAAAGGAGTAAAATTACGTATGCTGCCTATGGCAATCCTTTATAAGTGTCTGTAGTACCTTGGCTAAATGACATAAATCTTGTTCTACAGAGTGGGCCAAAATAAGGGTCCTATCTTTAAATTTGAATAACTTGAATTTGAATAACTTCCACAAAATAAAAGTTAAACTCACCAAACTTTATGTGTGTGTAGACTGACCCTTCCGAGATTTTTTGAAATAAACAAAACAAATTTTAGCCGAAAAACACTTCTTAAAACTTACAAAAACTAAAGTATTGTTTTTTACACTGTTTTGAGTTTTTTAAGCAAAAATAATGTTTTCTAAATGAGGGTACGTTCCTTAGGGCTAATACGGCTCATGCTTGCTTCGGAAGGGGTCCTTTACTTATTCTAAAAATAAAAAATTAAAAAATCAATAAATAAAAAAGTTATGAATTTTTAAAAATAGGACCCTTATTTTTGCCCACCCTGTACTAAGGGGCTTTGCTTTTAAACACGACAATGCTCCTTCTAACTCTGCATATGCCACTCAATCATTCTTAGCATCTTTGGGCATCAAAGGTACAAAGTTTATGATATGGCCTCCATGCTCCCCAAATGTAAACCCAACAAAAAAAACTTTTGCTATATCATCAAACGAGATGTTTATGCTAATATACGTCAATTTTCGTCTAAAACTGACTCGTAGAAAGCCATTATATTGCAGCGGGGGCAATGCCACCAACCACTATTAAAGAATTGACTGATTCAATCAATACGAGTCTTTTTGAAGTTATAAACGTCAATGGTGGTTATGTGAGTAGAAAGGGCGTTTGTTCATTATATGTACTGAATTATATTTATTATATATTTTATTATATCAATTAATTGTTAAATATAACCATTATTCATCTTTATTTTTTCCATTTATTCCTTATTTTTACTAATAAACGTTTATTTTGGTTGTTTTAATTGAGTCATGGAAAATTAAGAAATAACTATTTTTGTTAGAAAGCTATTATCGCTTGTCGCAGTGTACACTTCATCTGTTTGATCCTTGATCAGTAAATGAAGGAACCCTTCTAGATTGAGGCAAATTTTATCCAGTGGTCCTCATTTGAGGGAGCTGGATTTTTTTACATTAAAAATCAACCTTATGCCTAACTCTAGCCTCGTAGGAAGACAAGTAAATAGGTACTCAGAAAAGCGATTTTTGGTCAGATTGAAAAAGCTCCAGCGATTTGACTTTTCAGATTTTTTGATAGATTACATAGTAGCAAATTACTTCGCCTGTCTCTGTTCCGCCGTAAGTACCTAGACCGACAGAGAAAGTATCATTCTGTCCTTTCTTTACCCACACTTTCTCATTGACTTTCGGCATTCCACATTTAGGCTAGTATATAACAACTTTATATTAAGAAGAATTGTTGTATTTGAAATTATTAAAGTATTAGAAACCGTTAACAATGCAAATGTGTTTTTTTAAGTTCTTAAAATAAACAACTTATTTATTTTTATATTTCGACGATCAGTCGCCATGTTAAAATATTCAGGGTTTAATGTAAGACAAAAAACGTCCGTTACAATCTCACTGCCAATAACAACATCCGCCAAAAAGACTGCAGAAAATAAAAATGTCTGTGAAGAGGGGAATTTTTCCCTAAAATTTAGAAATAAAATTGCATTGTATCCGGTTTTTACTTTAATAATTTCAAATTCAACCAAGATTTTTAAAATGTCTTTATTCTTATATATATATATATATATATATATATATATATATATATATATATATATATATATATATATATATATATATAAAGTTAGAATTAGAAATAACTCAAAACACCATGTTCGTCTGGCGTCATAATTTATTTCGCCTGTAATGAGTTTTTTTAGACGTGTAGACTGATTACATAAATCAGGATAATAAATAGAGATGCTCATATCCGATTGATGGGGTACATTTGGGGTGGAGTAGGGATTTGAGTTTCTTATATCCGGTGGAATTCTATGACCCATGGTTCATAAAGGAATCTGACTAACACAAGACCTCATTCCGCCCCTCTCCCTACACGTCGTAACGCACCCACCATTTGCTATTCACAATTAAGTAGACCTATCATGTAGTGATTATAATATTTATTCTAATTTTTATTCATTAATTTCATTTAAAGGGTAAACTAGGGCCTTCTATCTAACTCTTCTGATTAGGTGTGTGATCATCTCTTTTAAGGACAGTGTGAAGCTGTGCAGGATGTTTGGGTGTAGCTTTGGTGAATCTAGAAATTCCAATGACGGCATTTCTGGGAGAGCTGAACTCTTGTGTAAAGAAGAGCAGATTGTAGAATGGTAGAGCCGAATTGGATGTATTTTCTTTGAGAAGTGAGAAAGAGATGGATACAAAAGATAGAGAACTGCACAACTGTTATGGATGTTTTTTAAAACCTATACTTCTATGTCTTTCCTTTTTTACAGCACCGCAATTCTTTTAGATTATTCACTGATAAAACTCTATACCTATTATAGACAGTTTATTGGAAACGATTAATTATAGATAAATTGTAATTTTACACATAGGAGTGTTCATATCTTCTCAAATCTTAGTACAGTTTTTTTTTCGCAATAATAATTTCATAGTTTGTATTTATATCCATTACACCACTAGTGACCTCGTCATCGAAATGTACACTTGAATTTACTTATACAGCATAATCACGTAAACACACAGGTTCTCGTTAGATAATCGAAGTTAAGCGACGTTGAGCTTTGTCATTATCAAATGGGTGACCATTTGGGAATACCGGGTGCTGTATATGTGAGGACGGGAATAGACATGCGACTCGGAACTGATTGCGAATTTAATATTCCCTAGAAATGTTCTCCTTCGAAAGACGCCGGCTCAATCGGACCAGGGTTAATACCGCATCAGGTACCAGGTATATATGCATAGTCGTCGCTTTACACATAATTATCGAAAAAAAAATCACTCATAATTTACAAAGAGAATCACAAAATTGACATTTCCAAATATTTATGTCAATCATTTTACTTCGAATGAAATATTACTTTTTTGCAGAAAATCTGTTAAAATGTAAATTTCGGATTTTCGTTTGTGGAGTTTTTTTTGCGCAGTTTCTCCAGAGTCTGAATTTAAATCGAAAGCAATTACGTGAATGTAAATATAAATTATTAAAAGGGAAAAAAATATTTTTATGTATTTTTGGTTTTCGATCTCACTTTTCAAAGTCAAGCCATAAACTGTGAACTTTAAAATCAAAGTAGACAACGTTTTGATAAATAAGAAAATCTCACGGCTTCAAAACTGAATTATCATGTGTAGAGGTTAGGGGAAACTTTTTTTAATATCACCTTACCAAAATATCACATCGAGTTGCGTAACTCTAAACTAAATTTGAAGGCTGGTAAAAATTCTCGACTGAGCTCCAATCCTTGGTTTCCCCATTGTATTACATTCATTGCGAGAACTCGTATTCTACCACAGCGGAAAAATAATTTCCTTTCTCTCTCCATGTTTTTAGCGTCAGAGCTTCTTTGCGAGGGCGCCGCAGCTGTAGAACACATTACCACGGGACTGCTTCCCTGCTGATTACAACTTGGTCGTCGTCAAATTCAATGTCAGCAAATTCATGTCATGATTAGTAATCAAGTGCAGTTCATACCAGTGATCAATCTGAGTACTCTCATAATGTTAATCATCTTTCGATTGGTAATAATTTCGTCTCATTAACCCTTTTTCTCTTTTCCTTTATAAATAGTGACCCAATAGAAAAATGATTACTAGATTTTTACAGAATTGCTAAGAATAAGACAACTGTCCAATATTTCGTACTTATGCCTATTAAACACCAACACTCGAGTGTATTGGATCTCTCTGTACAGTTACGTCACTTCTAGTAACAGCACTTAGCTGGATACTCCACCAGACCAAATAAATTCTGCTACTTGAATCCGGCAAGACAAAGGATTTTAAAATGTAATTAATAATAATATAAATTGTAATATTGTTCCTCATTCAACAAACTATAGGAGAGAGTTTGGATGCTTACGAGACACCATCCAGGAGTGTCTTCGATCTATTTGTACAGAGGTTTGTCAGGATAACCTTGACATGAGGATACTTCACCGTACAAGTAAACTTTGATAACTATTCAAAATTACATAGTATCCGAATCCCAAATACGATTCCCTCGACATGGTTACACACTGACTTTACGAGGAATGGTGCATCTTCTCAAAGTGGTGCTACCTGAAATACCAGCACTAAGATGGATTCTTGTTCTGGAACCTACTAATATCAGACAAAGACCACAAGAAAGATCAAGCATAATAAAGTGGTCAATTGGGGAGAAAAAAAAATTAATATTCTTCACAGCGTTACTAATTCAATGTTTGAGAAATACAAGAGAACTTTAAATGAACACTCGGATATCTATGTATTTCATATAAAAATCAAGTTTTAGATCTAAGTAAAGCGAAATGAACAAAAAGTATTTTTATGATAATTAGATTTGTTTCATTATTATAAAACGTCCGAATACATTTGCGTTACTTTCAGTCCGCTCCCATATTTGGTTGAGGTTGATTGGAATTGTTCGTAATTTATTACTAAAATATAATTCTTACAAGAAATAAAGATGGTAATAAAGTTTATAGCATTTCTTTTAGAATTCGATATTGGCGCCAGAATTCGCAACAAGCTTCTCAAGCCGCGTGAAAAAAAATAAGGGAAAAGCGAGAGTTAGTAGCCAGCTCCCTATTGTCTCCTTCAGCCCTCACATTCCATGGGGGATGTTTATGCTGAAGAGGAAGAATTACTATTTTCTGGGTTGGCTGTTGTTTTGAATATGCGGCATGTTTTCAATCCTCTCATAGCAGTTATTTAACTGCGAATCTATCAAACACATTAACCTTTATCCTCGAACTGTGTTTTAGCCTTGTTAAGTGGTGACTCATTAGTAAAAAATAAACAGTTATTTTCGAATCAGTTGATGGGGTTCCCATGCAGCTTGAGAAACTGGCAGTTAACGCTGGCGACCATATTGAATTTTAAATAGAATCCCATGTATATATACACTTTCATTCTTCTAAGAATTATATTTCAGTAACAAATTACGTGTAATTAATAAGCAGTTACTTTGCAATCAGTTTGTCGATAATAATATCTGATGCTTATTTTTAAAGAAAATAAATACTCCAAAAATATTTAAAATTAAAATTAAAAGTTATAAACAGGAAAACCATAGAAAATGTGCTCTGAAATTGAAAAATAATTAGGAGAGTTATTATTTTTTTAAATGATAGCATGAACTTTCGACATTTATAGACAAAAGTGATCTTCCAATATAATTCATGGTGAAGTAAAATCGTCTGTAAATTTATAGTGAGATTTAAAACAGTTGGGGGGAAAAGCATGTATCTAAATAGATAAACAAAGTGGCATGGAAAATAAGGACGAACATAATATCTCTATATATAAAGTTAGCTATGTGTATGTGTTTATATATAAATTTATATGTATAAGATTCACTAGTAAACTAATGAACTGATCATTATGAATTATGAAATATATATTGTAAACTTTATCATTTATCTGCATAGGAACATATACCATTTATTGAATAAGATTCGGTTCTTAATGAGTGGTTGTATTAATACTCATCCTACTTTCTCTATAATATCAGTAATCAAAATAAATATCGAAAAGAATTAAATATGTAATCGATCAAATCGAATAGGAATACAGTTTATTGAGGAAATAGTCAGGACAGAATTAAATATTGAAGTCGAAACTGAATTAAATAGTGATGTTTAACAAGTAAGCTATTAATCACAAAAAAACACGAGAAAGTGATGAGCGAAAAATCAATTATAAGTATCTGTTTTCAAAAAATCGGATCATGAGTTTGGGGACGTTTTGTATTTGAACAGCATCTCTCCTCATGTGTAGATGGAGAATTCAGTTAGGCTTTTTTTTATTTAGGCCAATTCAGTTTACAGCACAATTTAGCTTGACCTCGTCCGTTAATCCATTTACTCATGGATACTGTCATACGGAATATGGAATCGGCTCTGTTGTGATTATTTGGACTAATACTAATTGGAAAGGTATGAACTAACAATTGC
>OY744528.1:45914862-46187362 GCA_963556195.1 Sepiola atlantica | reverse complement strand
TTATATCTGTACACACTGGATGACGCCATAAAAGGCACCGTGCACACTGGGCGATGTCACAAAAGGATGACGTCATTCATTAAAACAGAGAGGATGGAAGATTCGTTATGTCGTCACAAAGGATGGCTTCATCCATTACAACAGAGGGAGATGTCAAAGAGATTTTTTATGTGTGAATATACTTCGTCTAACGCATTCGATTCGTCGATGTCAACTGAAGACGGACATCTAAATATTTCTCCATCTTTAAGGTGGACATATTCATGACGATCTTTTTTCGAACAAACTTTTAATTCTACGTTGGTCGAATGCACCAGTGATGTTGTAAGCTGCCGGTTCAGTTTTATGCCCCAGTTTGGACTCCTACAATAAAATTGCTCGCATTTATTCCTTTCCATAATCTTTCTTAATACCTTTAATTAATAATAGCACTAGTGTGACCCGTCTCCCAGCGTCACCCATGAAAATTGAGGAAACCAAGAATCGCAAAAAAGGTATTAGGGGATACTTACTGACTCGTTTGCTTGTCCGCGATGTGAGAGAGGAATTTGTATTTGATTTATGATTTAACAAAATAGAATGGCTGACTTGTGTACGAATGAACCGAAATGCATTATGATGGAATGTTATTTCGTAATAAAATAAATTTGTGGAGGGGGTAATCACTCATATTTTGGCTCGGTCGCGGCGCGTTTGGTTGTGGCTATGTTTTTAATTTACAATTTAACAAAAAAATAAAATGGCTGACCTGATTTAATTTCGTAATGAAATTAATGTGGGTAAGGTTGATACTCATTGACTTGTTTGCTTGGCCGTCTAATGTTGTTGTGTGTCTTTTTGTGTTTCAGTGGGTTGTTAATGTTCATAATAATTGGCAATGTAAAACCTGATCGCAACTCAACAGAAGTAAAATAACTGAAAAGAGCGAAATAACTCTTTTTACCCAAATTTCTAAATTGCTATCCCCGCTATAAAAGATATGAGTAAATAGAACTGTGTGTAATAATGAAATGAAAACAGTCATTGATGATAGTGAATTACTGTAATGTGATATTGTAAAGAAATATACAAATAAGTGAACCTTAGCACATCGATTGCATTGACATGCTGAGTCTTTTAGAAAGCTGAAATTCTTCTATTTTGTGTATGGATTTGGTTCAGTAAACGGCCGAACTTTATAAGTAGAGATGAGAAGATTTTAAGTAAATCTAATATCATGGGAATATAAAGGTAACGTTAAAATGGTATAAAATTCTAACATATTAAAAGGAATGTCTCCTTCAAAATTGAGTAATACATTTAAATAATAATAATAATAATAATAATAATAATAATAATAATAATAATAATAATAATAATAATAATAATAATAATAATAATAATAATAATAATAAGAAGAAGAAGAAGAAGAAGAAGAAGAAGAAGAAGAAGAAGAAGAAGATAAAATGCAACATTATTTTCCAAACAACTTAATAAGAAAATGGACAAACAAACTAAGAAAATATAAGTTCCTTGGGGAGAGTTTCTAAACAGCAACACAATAAAACTTTCAAGTATCTCAAACACAACAACACAAAAAGACAACAGCCGAATTGTGTGGAAGTAAAAGAATTTCGGAAGAAAAACTGAAAAGAATTGAAAACTGCAGACAGAAAAAGGATTTCCAGGATAAAGAAAGCATTTTTTGTAAAGTTGTTTTTCTTATATTTTATATTCCCTTTTCCCTATTTTAGAACTGACAACACAATAGTGTCATTCAAAGTTTGTAGAAATATCTTCAAGTGCTCACAAAAAGTTTCTCTCTCATTTCTTTTCTCTATTAACTTTTGTATTCATAAACAAATACCTGTCAAAGGTGTGTTTATATATATATATATATATATATATATATTGAGAGAGAGAGACAGAGAGAGAGATAGAGAGAGAGATAGAGAGAGAGATAAATTCTAGAAAAATACCTGTCCCAGGACGAACAAAATTCCTAAACGGAATAGTTTTGCAACGTTTGAAGCCCCCTTACGAAGATTAAAATGTAGATATAATAATACAAAACCTTATTCCAATTTTGATCGAAATCCATTACATTATTTTGATTCTAGAAAATGTCTCAAATGCAAGGCTTAAGCTTAAAGGGTCGTAAGAAGAATTTGAAGTTCAGGGAATCTTGAAATAAATGTTAAATGTGCAAGACGTTTTCATCTATACGCTCTTTTTCTCGGTTAATACTAAGAAAAAGTAGGCGTGTATATTAATGAATAAAAGATTTATTAAAAATAAAGGTAAAAAAGGTTGACATGCGTATTTGTTCATATGTAATGTAAAAAGAAAAAGGTTATCAATATTCACAGCTCACAACTTTACAATATATATTTTTTAGATGCGGAAACTTTCTTGCGTTTTCTTTTTTTAAGTTCGCTCATAAATGTTTTTATCAGCATACGATAAATTTTCATTAAAAAAAAATATTAAAGGCAGACGAAAAAAAAATCATTAAAAAAAGCTTTTGCTAAACAAAGTGACTTGGAGATTTAAGCAAATATCTGGTTACTGGCTTTCTGCCCTTTTTTCAGTAATAAATGTTCAAATATTACTTGTGACTCTGAAAATAAAATAATTTTATCTACAAACTTAATTAATACTAATATTAATATTGTAAATAATTATTACTTATTTTCCTTTGAATATAAAAATGTGATTTTTTGGACTACAAACTTTAAATTAAATATAAGATTACTTCACTTGTTCCTTTATATTTATCCATCGGATAAACAAATATTAAATTCTATAAATCTTTTAAATAATTAGTCGTTTTTACTAAATAGAAAACATTCTAGATTCTTCTCCGATATTTTCAATAAATGCTTGTTAATTTGGATTCAGTTTTCCAAATGTAACCTAACATTGAAATAATGACATTTTGTCATAAGCTTCCCCCCCCCCCAAACAAACTTTTTAGTCATACTTTTTTTTAATTCTCGGAACTCTTTCAAGAAAATAAATTTAAATAGTCAACAATTAACAATTAATAGAAAAAAGTCTGCAGTCCTAAATTGAGGCATTCGGTCAATGAATTCACATTGAAAACCTTAAGAGAACAAGTTCTCAAATCAATTAAACTAATTTTAAAATAATGTTTAATAATATAGAGTCTACATGAAAAGGCGTAAATTAACTTAACGCAGACACAATTGTGATGAAAAAATAAGATGTTGATAATTCGACATCTATTTTTCATCTGATAAAATACTCTTTGAGATATTCTATCGTCAAATTGCGTGTGTACTTTTTTAAATTGTCACGTTACTCAAATCAACCAATCAAATAATGACCCGAAGGTAGCCATTTTAAAATGGACAGAAGTGTCGTCTGACCTATACATTTTAAGCGCGAATTCAATAAAAAAAATGAATCCGTTAAAAATTAATCGTACTTTATTTTCACTGAGCGTTTTAATTCAAAATGAAATATTACCATTTAAAAAAAATGAATTCTAAAAATCTTGTTTCATTGGTGTTTAATCACTATAGATCAAATTCAATGTCAATCTGATATATTTACATTTTCAAATGGGAGGTTGTGCCCATTTAATGCCCTAAAGAAGATACTCCAAAGAAACTGAAATTTGAAGAATATTTATTAATTTATGTCTTATACCTACTGTTAAATTTCAGAAAAATCAAAGGTATCTGAATTTTCACTCAAAGGTATCTGAATTTTCACTCCTTTGTATGAAACTAAATTAAACTAAATATAGCCCAAGCTACCACTCCTTAAGCCTATTGTTAAAATTTCCCAAAATCGGAGGCATAAAAATTTTCACGAGGGACTTCCACTCTTTTTTTTTCCAACTTTTCATAAAACAAAATTAAATTAAATATAGCCCATATTACGGCCTTTACTCTTAACAGCTGTGTTCCAAAATTCATAACGATCGGTTAATTAGTTTAGGAGCGAATCTTGTACATTCACATATAGAGACATATACACAGACTTACATATGCATACACATTTGTATTTATATATATAAATGTGTATGTGTATGTGTATGTATATGTATCTCGTAAACAATTTTAGATACACCTGTCTATTAACAATAGATTTAGTGAATAGTACAACGATTATGGTTGTCTAATCATAGGTTTTTCTTTATATATTTTTAATTATCTTATATATACTTTTCTATTTTTTATTTTGTATACTTTGTTATCTTTTTAATTACTATTTTTTTCAACCTTTTACTTTTCGTGGTTATTTCTTATTGTTATTATATATTTTTATATCTTGATGTATGCGATTTATTATATTTAATTGTTCAAAGAAATATACGAATTTTAGTATCTTTTCCCAAACCCCACCCAACCCTATTTTTTCTCTAATTACTGTGTATTTGATGATGAATAATATTAAAGTTTTGATCGACTTCTAATTGCAGAGTTCTGGAATCTGTTTGTCTGAGAAACGATCGTACGCCAAAACTGCTGTTGGTGTTCAATTCTTGAAACTGATATAAATATGACATAATTTTGTCAATTTATAAATTATATATATATATATATATATATATATATATATATATATATATATATATATATATATATATATATATATATATATTCATTTTTGATAAAGAGCGGAGAATCGCTCGAAATATAAAAATTATAATAACACTTATAATTTTAATGCTTTTATGTTATCCATAAGACTATTTTTATTTTTCAAATGTAAAGAAATTAATTATTTTTAGCCAAGATATATATAATTAACGGTTAACTTATAGACGCAGATTTGAAACAATGAGAAAAGAAAAAAGTCGACAGTTGTGAACGCAGATTAGAAAAACTAAAGTGAACAAGGAAGATTAATATTTATTTGAGGTTGACAACAACCAGGGAGATGGACAACAAAGTAGGACGAGGGAGAAAAGGAGGAACTAAAGGTATATATATGTATGTGTGTATGTATATATATATATATATATATATATATATATATATATATATATATATATATATATATATATATATATATGTATATACATATTTATTTATTTATCTTTTATTTTTTTATGTGTTGATGTTTTTTATATTTATAATATAAAACTAAAAATAATACATTAATCACTTAAATAATAGTGTCATGGATTCGTCCAAACACTTTAAAATGCAGCAACATTTTTGTAAGTAACGGATAAATTTTATTAGACAGACGAACAGCACAGGTAAAGAATTTTTTTTTGTGTCTTAAATAACTAATATAAGTTAGCAAACCATTTATATGGAACAAAACGTAGATTTAGTATAAGGAACGTTTATGTGTTTGTCTTTTAAGGGAAGTGGGGTCTGATCAACTCTGCTGGGAAGCCATGAAATTAAATACTGTCTTGTTTTTAAATTCCCGAAACAGTTTTTCATTGTAAACAACTGATGATCCCTTAAATAATGTTAGAAGCAAACTAATATAATAACTGTAAAAATTAAATTGACTTCCATGAGTGATTTTCCACTGAACGACTTGGGACTTCAGGGTTTTTTTTGTTGGTTTTTTTCCTTATATAGTTTTAATGGTTGAGAAACTTCCGAGACTATATATATATATATATATATATATAATTTTTTTTTTTTAATATAGTTTTAATGGTTGAGAAACTTCCGAGACTATATATATATATATATATATATATATATATATATATATATATATATATATATATATACGAGACATTTGAATTACTACATAAAAAATAAAATAAATAAAATAATTCTTAACTATCTCTGAAACGATCGTACGCCAGACCATTGTTAACCTTGGGACAGTAATTAACAGTGTTGTAAATCTATTTATTTGTTTATCACTCTTCATTATATAAATACATATTTATTTATATATATTTATTTATATGTATGTATGTATTTATTTATATATATATATATATATATATATATATATATATATATATATATATATATATATATATATATATATTAGTATTTCATGTATCCACATAAAATTTTATAAGGAGATATAATTTTTTTTGTATCAATTTTCAGTATTTACTTCAACAGTGCTCGATACGTAAGTAGAGCTAGGTAGTAAGTTATGAAAATATATTTATGGCAATCAAGCTACACAGAGGCTCCCGCGTTTCATCCCCGGAGGGAATCTTCAGGCTAAAATGCATTTTAGCCTGAAGATTCCCTCCGGGGATGAAACGCGGGAGCCTCTGTGTAGCTTGATTGCCATAAATATATTTTCATAACTTACTACCTAGCTCTACTTACGTATCGAAGCTTGAAGATTCCCTCCGGGGATGAAACGCGGGAGCTTCTGTGTAGCTTGATTGCCATAAATATATTTTCATAACTTACTATATATATATATATATATATATATATATATATATATATATATATATATATATATATATATATATACTTCTTTGTAATATAGCAGGAAAAATCCCAGCAGAGTGCTCGATTAATTGAGAATTAAAGTTAAAAATTAAAAATATTAAGAGCGTTATATTTATTTTTTGGTACAGAAAAATTTGTACAACATTCGTACCGTCGGTTTCATGCATAGGACTTAGCCATGGCAACAGAAGTTGAAGAGAGCCGGATCGCTAAGTCCTTCTGTGCTTGAAACCGACGATACGAATGTTGTACTTATTTTTCTGTACCAATATATATATATATATATATATATATATATATATATATATATATATATATTTATATATATATATATATACTAGCTGAATAATTGTTCTATGGATAGGGTTATATTATAGATACAAATATTTACGTTTAAATTAATCCGTTATTTTAATTTATTCATCAAGTTCTTATTATTTAGTAACATTTAACAATGACAAAATATTTTATTCAAATCATTTTTCTTTCTATTTATTATAATAATGAAATAATATTTGATATTGACGTTTCGAAGGATTTGAGATTAGGAATGATAATTTGTTTTATTACACGAACATATGGCGCAACGGATAAAGTGCTAAGTAATAATCAGTTATAAGTAACAGTCTTTTGGAGCTTGGCGGTTCAATCTTCAGTACAAGCGATACTAAAATATAATTAAAAAATGCTTTAAACTTCATGGCTGGTGGAACATGGACAATCCACACAAAGGGTTTAGTTCGAAGTTCTTTACAGATTCCCGAGTTCGACATAAATATTTCCGAGTTCGTGAGGACGCACCTGAAAACGGTCAGCGGTTACATCGGTTGAAACGTTGTGAGAATAACATCCAAGATGAGGAGAGAAGTTCGAATAATTTAAATAATACAAATTTAGTATTTATACTTGTATTCCGTAATCGAAATTTGAAATGTTATGTATAAAAATATAATCAGGATTATATTATTATATACTATATTATATTATAATTGACACGCGTATGTTTGTCTGTTTGATTCTTACTCATAAGCTCCAAAATTACGCGAAAAATGTGCACATATTTCAGAATGAAGCATCCTTGAGATGCAGTATGTGTGGTATAGGGGAGAAAAAATGCAATGCAAATTTTCATCATTAACAAAATCCCTAAATTGAAACTGTTATAATCCCATCACTTCAGTTATTTATGCAGTAATTTTTATAAGTTTTCACCAGTGTCGTCAAATAATTATTTATTTCTTTAAACATCTAATAAATTTCAAAGCAAAGTTTGAAATGCGTGCGTATCTTCGTTCGTTGTTATACTCCTGGCTGAGGAGTTTCGTGTTAGGCACGTCTATCACACCTAATTGTGGGTTGTGAAACTAAAACAATTAATTATACCATTAATTACACAAACATCTTTTAGAGAACGAACGATTTATTCGAGTTATCAGATTATAAATAAATTACAATTAATTAATTGAATTATTGTTGCTAATTACATCGGCCGTTATGATGATCGGAAAAGAAATAGTCAATTATGGTAAGCGCATTCCTCACAATATTACAGTTTTCGCTAGACCATTTATCACGTTTTTCATTTGTGGTTGCTCCTACAAAACTCAAAAAGAAAATTGCCAAAACTCCTCTGTGAAGCTCATCTAGCATATCATCTGCCTATCGTATCAGAGACCATCGCTCTCACAATACTGGATTCTACAGTCAGGTCAACCTCTTGATCCTTTCTGACCTTTTGTCAACAGCACGTCCTACCTACGCGTTTATATGTACTAGCTAATGTATCCACTAAACAAACTACCCACTTTAATATGTCACAGTATTTTTTTTTATCGTTTTGAAGTACTTTGGTCTCCAACCCTTTTGTACTTATTAAAGGGCCTAAGGGTATCTTAGTATAATGTCTTAAGATTGATATTATATATATATATATATATATATATATATATATATATATATATATATATATATATATATATATATATATATATATATATATAAGCAGGAATAATATCAAAGTTTTATTTTGTTGGAACATATCCCAGGGTTTACTTCCGCCTGAGTTGATCAAAAATTCCACTTCGAGTTGAATTTCTGCTTTATCGTCCAGAGAGCATCAAATCGATATTGCAAGTCTCTTTCGATTCACTCATGCATGTGGACATCAACCATTGCAAAAGTATCGAAGATCTATTGTGTCTCCTCGGTTGTGTTTGTGTTTACCTTGCTTGTCCTACAAGTTTCTCAACATAACTTCCAACAAAACAAAAAAGGTTATTTCTGTCCCACCCTCCCCTCGCTCTCTATCTCTCTATCCCTCACTACTACTTATACTACTACTACTACTACTACTACTACTACTACTACCCAGAACGCCATTACAAGCCATAGAATCGGACTTTTTCTACCGACTTACTGAGCATTAAGATAATCTCAAACGTTTCTTTATCTTCTTTTTCTCCAGCATAGACGCGGCTGATTACAATATATCAACCTGTTAGATACGGCCACCCATCTTATAAGGGGTTCGATCGTTTGCCCATCTGTCTGCCCGCAAGATGTAGCAAACAAGATGACAAAATTAACATATATAATTAATGACGTCATCCCTTTTTGTCGTCATAAAAGATTCGTCTTGCTATCTTATATGAAAAATGAAAAAAGGAAAACCGAAAAGTGTGTATATGTTCATCGACGTTTCGTCTTTATTCTAATACTTCTTCAAGATGACTGATTTGAACACATAGAAGTCAACATTTTTTAAATACATGGTTCGTCTATGACGGTGAAGAAATGTGTTTATACGTTTTCGAAACGAAACATAGACACTTGAAATTTAAAATATTTGATAAGTTGTAGAAACCGTTATGTTGTTTAATTTTGTGGATTAATTTACATTTATCGCTTGGAAAATTAGACAAAACTATTTGATAAAATTTGGAAGCTAGCCGCTTCAATATTGTTTAATTGTGTCAGAGTTTATAATAAGTGCTCATTCAAGAAATCTTCGGCGAGATTTATTTAAAATGAATTTAATGAGACTAACTTGTTTTAAGTTAAAATCATGTATGATAGAATAGTGCATTTAGGAAATTGTTCTTTTATGTTCATCGAACCTTATACATAAATATTTCATTTATTATTCCTAGCGAATTCATTTATTCTTTCTTTTCATTTCTTTACGGTCTTATAAAGATAAATAAATATGTATAAAAATTTTGCGAAGCGGTAGAGAGCTGGCAAAGCCAGCTAGTACAGATAGATTTTCGGAAATTTATTTCTATTTTGGGCATGAGGGGTAGGGGAGGTCAACATGTTGCCACTGTACAAATGTGTGTCAAGGTTAGCCGTCTGGTTGAGAGTTGTTTTCCCGTTTTTTTGTCAGCAGCATCATCGTTGTAATGAAGTCTAGAGGTGGCGTCATTCCGGTGTAGCTTCGGTCTGGTTGCGAGTTGTTTTCCCGGTCTTTTGTTTTCAGTGCCAACCTGGGAGTAGAAGAGAACAGTTCAGTTTCAATGGACTCCGTCTGTTATCAAAATGGACGTAAAATATTTGGAGGTTTTCTACTCGTTCTTAGAGTCAGAACGTTTTATTTGGAAATTCAGAGTATCTGAGAGACCCTATTTTTAAAGAAATATATTTCCCTCTGAAGGGATCAACCTTATGACAAAAGTTTGTTTTTTTGCTGTGTAAAGACAAGCGTCTTTAAATTTAAAGAAAATTCCCAAATACTGCCCTTTGGAGGAAGGACGTTTCAGGAGAATTTCATTTAAGAAGTAATTTCGAGAACTTGGAGATCCTTGGAATGAAAAGTGTCGAAAGAAAAATATAGAGGGACATTTGAAACGGACATTTCAATAGAAAAGAAAAAACTAGTCCAAACTATACCGGAGACAATTCGCCAACCAACTGCTACGGTCCTGTATATTCTGAGTTTTATTTTATTGTTTTATGCCCCTTTGAGAACCCTTTGTTAAATTTATAAGAAGATTTCTTTAGTCTTTATTATATGTTTTTATATGAAAAAAAAAGGAATTAATTTGTTTCCAGTTCGTTGTGCCAACGAATTTTACCCCTATGTGATCTTTCAGGTCATAATTTTTTTTTATCTTGGTTACCAAGGTTAAGGTAGTTAACCTAGCTTTGGGAATTAAAAGCGACCAACCCATTTTAATGTTAATAAAACTCTATTTTTACACAACCGAACCTCTTATTTTATCTTTTGTCCTTGCCATGTTTTCTTTTAAGCTGTGTTTTTAACCCCTTTTGTCAATATTTAACGTGGAGATAATCCAGCTCCCCCTAAAATGAGCACTCTTAATTGGAAAAAAAATGTTTAATTGCCTCGGTCTAGAAGGATTTCTCTTTTACTGACAGAGAACATAAAAACTAAGTGCAGATTCAGTACAAATACTACATTTTGCTCCTAGCCAAAAGGTCAAAGTATTAACATGTTGGTAGCGATGATGATGATGATGATGATGATGATGATGATGATGATGATGATGATGATGATGATGATGATGATGATGATGATGATGATGATGATGATTACATAGAAAAAACCTTGTCTAATCTTTCTAAATTACAAAAAGAAATATTTTTTTACTAATATTCTTTATGTATTTTCTTTCTTTTATAAGAAAGGTGGATAGTACAAATTACCCATTTCGAATTACTCAGTTATATAAAAGTGGAGTATTTGACCAATCGATGTTCCACCCTTATGTTTATTAATTTTTTTATATAATCAGTTTTAATGGGGAATTCATTTTAATTTTTATGCTGAAACAAAATAAAATTTATCGACGTTGAATATCTTAAAGACCATATAAATTGACCTTTTTGTTGATTTTTTCTAAAAAGCAAACTTTGACGATGTTCATGCACAGTATATTTCCCCCATATTGGAATATATCAAATAACACTACGACAACCATCATTTTTTTTAATTTCCTCTAAATTACCAAAATTTCAAATGAAAATTACTTCTTCGATTTCTGTAAAGAAGACTATAACGTTAGTAATAATCCGCCCGGAGTTCCGGTAGTTTTTGCTAGTATGTATATATATATATATATATATATATATATATATATATATATATATATATATATATATATATATGAGAGAGAGAGAGAGAGAGAGAGAGAGAGAGAGAGAGAGACATGTGATCCTCACAAATTCAGCTTTTCTCCATTCTTAATCAGGGAATCGTAAAGAGTGGACAATTATATTTTTCCAGCCTGAGGAAATCTTGCTTGTTAAAACGATGATTTAAAAAATGTCTTGATGTGTAGCCGCCAAATGTTTGTATAAATATTTTTTTATTATTTTATATTATATATAGTAATCCATAGACAAAAGATTTCACTGCATCACGGCTCTTCAGTATGGCTATACTAGCACCCGCCCCAAGCCGCGATCGACCATACCACAATCTAGTTGATAGTCGGCAATTCTAATCACTTGACAATGGGATGGGTGCTGATTGCATGTGATATCTGAATTCAATGCTCGATTTATTCATTTACAAAGATCTTTGCATTGCGCTAATAGTATCAGCTGATATCACTTACCATAGTGCTCAAGTCGAGGAAGAGGAGTATTATATATATATATATATATATATATATATATATATATAACAGATCATTATAGATTTTGGAATACAGTTGCTGGGCTAATACATCCACTAACAAACCTAACGACTCTAATATGTAACGATATGTTTTAGATTGTACTTTAATGTCTAATGCTATTGTACTTATTAAAGGGTCTAAGGTTATGAAAGTATTATGGCTTAAGATTGATATTTTAACTGTATATATATATATATATATATATATATAGTGAGCTATGAAAATATATTTATGGCAATTAAGCTACACATAGGCTCCCGCGTTTCACCCCCGGGGGCAATCTTCAGGCTAAAATACATGGAGTTATTTTGCCGGGTGCTTTTATATACACGGCTAGCTAGTTAACTAATCAGATTCTTTGTTTCCTCTCAGCCTATCGTTGGGCTTCCCACGAAAAAAGGTGTGGTTAGTGTTACTTCCTATATCCTGTTCTATTGTTCTGTTTTCTATAGATTGGCCTATATCCTGTTTCCTTTGTTGTATTAATATAATGGGTGAATTTATTTTAACACGTGTTTCCTTGTATTTCTATTTTAGGTTTTAATTTTTAAATTGTTAGGTTTTTGATTAGTTTAGTTATTTTACTTATTTGTTTATTTATTTATTTATATATCGTTAGCCTAAGGTAAATTTATTTCTGTGTAGGCAGCTGTTTTCTAGCTCACTTCTACAGTTTAATAGATTTCGGGGGTCTTTAAAGTTTAGGATTTCAAATTTTTCATTCAGACATAATCTACACGGGTCGTCTAAATCTATACATGTACTGGCCTGTCGTATTATTTTCCATTGAATTATTGGTGAGCGTCCATTATCTTTGAGCTCTCAATAGTGGTTTACTAGTGCTGTTTTAATTCGACGTTCTCTTTTTTTAAATGTGCTTTTGTGGTCATAATATCTGGTTTTAAAATCTAGGGAGGTCATACCTACGTAGTACTTTTGTATTCGGTCTTTCCTTGGCAAATATTTAGCTTGGTATACAATAGCATATATATATATAGGTGTGTGAAAATATTTTTTTGCATATACTTTCTATTTTTATATATACCAACCGAGATTGGCATACAAATATCGGTTGTTCTTCTGTGAACGAAACAGATCCGTAATTGTATCGAAGTGTTTTGCTTTGAAAAAATTATTGGTAAGGTGAATTAAATCTTGGTCATTGGAATGTAGAAAATGTTGTTTATATATATATATATATATATATATATATATATATATATATATATATATATATTTCTAATTATTTGTTTAAAGAAACTCACGATTTTAAATGGATTCATTTCAGATTTATTATTGACCTTTCATTTCTTATAATAAAATAAATATAGACTGAAACATTTTATGAATTCATTGAATGATCATGCTCTTTTTATTCAAAAAAAAGTGTAACTATACCTTTAAATCCATTATTTCTTGAACAATAAAGTAACCCTACAATTTTGTCATTGGTGTATAGTTTATTTGGATTTATTTCTAAAATTACTTTAGCCATATTTCAAAATTCAAAAACATAACCGATTTTTAAACATGTTGTTTAATTAAGTTTAGTTTTCATCGCAGTTGCAATCGTTAAAATATTGAATTATTAATTATTTTTCACCTGAGTTGTGTAAAGTAAAATAATAATATAAAAGATATAATTAAAAATTAATAAAATATTTCTTATAGAAGTTATGTAAAAAAAACACATGAAAAATGTACATTCATTTTTGGTAGATTAAATAAAAGACATTAGATATTTTAAATTCTTAGAAATAAAAATTAGTTTCAAACTCGAAATCATTGTTTTATTGTGTATTTTAATAAATGTGCTGCTGTTATGGTTAAACGTTTCATTAAAACATGTTTTCATATTATCTTTTAGTTGTCATGGTTCTACTAAATTACTACATAAAAATTATAATAAATAAAACTTCTATCTTGCTTTCTATTGCTTGCTTCTATGATATATTTCATGAAGTCGTAGTAATTTAATGATTTCAAGCAATTAGTTTCAACCTAAAATTAGATTCAGAAATAACAGTCTTCTCGGATTCATCATAAATGTGTTCATGAACATGGAGTCAGCGGTGATTAACCAATGAGAATGTTTCATTTACTCTGAAATAATCAAAGTGAAATCAAGCAGATATTTCGAAAAATGACAATAATAATTTAATGACTTTTAATGTTTATATTATGTTTTTATATGTTATATACGCTCTTCGTGTTCTTTTAAATGTTAATCTGACAGAATCCATGTGAAAATAGCAGTCATTTTAGTTTAAACTGATTTAATAAGTAATTTTGTTTGTTTGTTTTTTTAAGTTAACCGACATCTTATTAAATTCTGATGCTGTGACGTAATATTTGTGGCTATGATTTCACATCCGTCCGAACGTCCGATGTTTTGATATCACTTTCGTCTGTACGTGAATTAAGACCGTTAATATCAGGACCGGCGGCACAGTTATAAAAGTGGGGGGGGGGCTCTCCTAAAAAGTGGGGGGCCCGGTTAAACACATGCATATATAACTTCATTATTGATGATCGTAAAGTGGGGGGGGTAAGTCAAAAAGTGGGGGGGCTTGGGCCCCCCTGCCCCCCGGTGCCGCCGTCCATGAATATATAAGTAAAAGATAAACAGACATTATTTGTGTTTAAAAGGACTTCCAATGATATAATGACTTTCGGTCTTCAAGATTGGACCAAGGTGTACTATTTGTTGTGTCCTCGGTCAGCGCATGAGAAATCATTCTAGACTGAGCCAATCTTTATTTTTGTTCTAGTTTAGAGTGTACCTTTTTGGGGTGCTGGATTTTCTCCACATTAAAAAAGGACATTGTGTCTAACTTTGCCTTCATGGGGAGGCAAGTAAATCGTGATTTCTAATGATTACACGATGTGTTATATGTAGACTACTCGTTGTGTTAAACATAAAGTGAGGCTTTTTGCTAATACGAAAATAACTATTAACTTTAACAACAAAAGAGTTCGGTAATAAAAATATCGGCTGAAATTAGATCAGCTGGCTGCGCCTATTGACCCGGCGAACTGTTTGATGTGTCTATCTTTGAAATATGAACACTTCACTAGCGGTTTAGGTTGTCTTTGGTCTTTTTAAAAATGTCTAATCGTTTGACAGATTGTCAAATCCTCTTCTCCCCCACATATCTCTCTCTTTCTCTCTTTCTCTCGTTAACTAACAAATTCCCATTCAACAAAAAATATCAGATGATTCTTCTCTATATATAACTACACTGAAGAGTCGTGATACAGTGAAACAACTGTCAGTGAATGACTACATTAGTTCTCAACTGATGGGTTGAGTTATGTAGTAAGAGAATAGATGGCTGATTAAGGCATAGCTCTTTGGGAAAGAAATTTGATAATGAAAATACATATACATATAAACAGTATAATCCTTTTTATTTATAAGTTATGAGTGTCAATATTGGTGTTTGTAGTATATCTAGTATTATTAGAGGTATTGATATGGATTTTATAATTATTATTATTACTTACAACATTGTATAAGTTAATACTATTACTATTGGCTGGGTTATTTAAACTATAGCTCTTTGGTCTGACGTCTAAACCATGTCTTTATGTATGCAGTTGTTACTCAAAGGACATTTACTTTTATCAATAGAGTTACAAAGGTTAGTTTGTTATGGTGGGCTATTATTATTATTTTGTTGCATTTTTTATTTTGTTACTGATAGATGTAATTATTAACAAAGCTGAAAATTCATAAATACACTGAGATAACAACACACAAAACTCCAAGATTCGCTTTTAAAGATCACAAACATAATTTCGACACTAACTCATCTGCCTCTCTAGTTCAGATGTAGAGAAGGTCAGTAAAATATCATGTATAGGATCATCCCTATAATTAAGCCGCACAGTAATAACCTATTCTGATATTACTCCATCAATTTCCAAATTGCAGGATAAGAAGAATCTTAAATCTAAAATTTTTGATATCGATTCATACCAATGAAACTTTACTAATAGCAAATAACTCACGGGAATCCATCTATACAGAAATTAATTTAATAAGTATTAGACCAGGTCGGATACGTCAGATAATTTTGACAACCGCGTAGTTAAGTTATTCCCATTGAAAGAGCAAACTTACTGTGTGGCTTATATAGAGACGATGCGCTTTTTGTCATCACTCTTATGATTTAATAATAAAGAAATTACATAATTCTTTTTAAGTAATATAACTGTAAATAGTAGTAAAAGTCTAATTTTAAATGCAACATTTGCCCTCGACAATAATACTTTTTCACCATATCACAAATCCAATTTATCATTATACAATATTCATAAAAGTTCCAACTACCCACGCTGTATGATCAAGTTTATTGTCCCTGCTGTATATGATAGGATCCCCAAACTTTCAGCAAACAGAAATATTTTCCAACAAAATGCTGAGTTTAATGACAACGCCCTTGCAAATTCGGGTTATACAGAAAAGTTAGTTTTATGAAAAAAGACTACCACATCACTAATTAAAAATCACTATAACCCATACAATGGCTATGAACAAAAATTAAATAGATAGTTTATTTAATAATTCAGGTTCTCAGTTTTTCACCCTAAACATTGTTCATCAGCCACTAATGGCAACTTAAACTATAGACACACTAAAAACTCAAATGTTGATAAAATAAATCTTACAAAAAATAGACGACGTAATATTACGTTTAATGCGAATATCGAAACCAACATCTCTATAGATTTTGTTTAATTATTAAAAATAATTTTAGAATCCAGCATAAATGCAATAAACTTGTTAACAAATACATTATTAGATTATCATATTCAACTGTACGTAATTTTCACTACAAAATCCGATGAAAAGAAACAAATAATAATGTTTAAAGCATCGTAAAAACTTTAACGTATAAAACCAAAGGATTTTACGAAGCTAAAAGTTTCGAAAATCAGATAAAACATTGAAATATCAGATTATAGCTTCCATTACGGTGAAAAGATCAAAGATTAAAGAATTCTATTCAAGGTCTATAATTCACTTTGACAAATAAAAAGTTATTATTTAAAAAATAACAACGCAAGGGAAATAAATTAATCTTAATATATTCTAACATTTACGTGGCTTATTTGTAAATTACATATTGTAAATTAATTAGATAGTAAAGATATTCAATTACACTAATACCTGTATTATTAAGCTGCTAAATAGAGGGTTTAATCGATGTATAAATGTTTAAAATTTCTACTTAATCATAAATAGAGAGTAAATAATTAAAAAGAATATATTGTGATGGAAAGGAAAGTATAGCATGTTTAATATAAATATGAGAAAACATTTTACTGTATAACTGGTTAATATTAAAAGTACATATATTGTAAGCTCATAAGATAGCTTAAAAGTTGTTTAGAAGTAATAATTTGATATGAAATTACTTAGTATGAACCAAATATGAAAATACATATATAGCAGAAGAGAATATTAGGTACAAGTAAGCTCTAGAGATGTTAAAGAGGATGTTCTAACAAATATATGGAGGACAAGTTGTATGTATAAAAACGCAAATCTAAATGAATAAACGCGAACTATTTTTTTATTTATTCCGATCATATTCATATAAAAACACGTTGAGCTTTTATATATAATTGAAAAAAATCATATATACCCAACAGAAAAATGCTAAAACACACTGACCAAAGCGTTTCATTTGAATAATAATTTTATAGACACTCTCAAATAAAATAATATTCTGCACAATTCATTTCTATTTTTGTACGAAACTTTCCTTACACAAATCTAATACTTTTCTTCATATTGGTATTAGTATTAGCAATATTAATTACAACTATTTAATAAACAACCTTTAACATTTAAAATTATTATTTTGAAATTCGAAATGTTACTTCCGGTTTTTTGTTTTTGTTGTTGACGACGACAACGATGCTGATCCTCCTCTCCCCCTCATTCCCTCTCCTTCTCTCCTATCTCTCGCCACGCCAAACTACGCCGAAGCCAAATTATCTTTTTAAAAGCCCAGCATCATCGCCCAAGCGAATTGAATTCTTTTTTTTTCTATCCATTTATTTCTTATTTAAAAAATAAATAAATTTGTATAAAAATCACCAAACTATTAATATTTATTTATATCATGAATAAAGGTGAAAGTTTTTGCCACGTGTTTACAAGACACTTATAAATTAAATTCATTAAACTTAGGCATGAAGCCCCAATCGTTTGGAGGGAGTAAGGGGCGATAGTCACACAATTTTGACAACAAATCTTTGTGTGTGGGGTCGATAGCCATACCTTTTGTCCCAAATAGCTTGGACTTACTCTTCGTTATACACTCTCACCAAAATATCACATTCACTCTATGACTTAATCCTTACCTACATTGCGTAGCGATAGCGAGCTGGGACCTGTTCTTTTACTATTGTTGAAGATAAATTCTGTGAGTTATTCTTTTCTTGGGACGGTCAATTTTTAGGCGATTACGTGTGGGTACGACCTTGACAGTCGAACTTAGGATTAGTGTTAAAAAATATATTAGTTAACTGCCCAAATAAGTTAGAATTACCCTAAAAAGTATAATCTCATTTTTAAATGGATAGATAATTTAGCTGAGGGTGTTAATCTACAAATTTACCAATGTTTGTACTTAATTTTTTAATTACAAAAAAATAGATTCACATTCTTTAAAAATCATCATTAAGTTATTTTTATTTTTCTGTCTTTAATAAGAAAAGCGAATAACACAAAGTAACTATTTTACTCAGGAATATATAATTCTTTTATTTTACCAATAGACGTCATGTTTTTGGCGATTGTCAAGAATAATTAACAGAAAGAAAAGGGGCGCAAAAAACAAATAGTCAACAAAAATGTTACCAAAAGCAATAAAACTTACTTTTCTTCCTGCCTGTTTCATTTCTTTGTGTTTTAAAGTATTCTAAATCGTTTTTTTATTTCAATTAAAAAGTTCGGTCGAATATATTACGGTGCACTTAAAAACAAAGATGGCTTACAGGCGATCGCAGACTGTATACGAAGTCTGATTATTTTCTTTTGTATTTTTTCCTTTCAATTAGATAGAAAGTAAATTTCAAAGCGTTTGAAACAGTTATTTGTTCACTATTTGTTTGTTTTTGTACCCCAAAAGACGAAAAACTCATTAAACAAACTTCGGGGATGTTCGCTCACACCATATTGAAAATGGACCAGATTTGGACGAATTATAAAAACACAATTAAAAAAAAGCTGTAAAATACTTTAAAATACACAAAATAACTAGGCAGGTAGTTAGAAAAGTAACTTTATTTCTTTTGGTAATATTTAGTTGTTGATTATTAGTTTTATTCGACCCATTTTTCTGTTGTTTATTCTTGACAATCGCCCCGATTTTTCGTTTATTCTTTTCATTATGGATAAATTCATTTTTATGCTTATACAAAATCAAAATCTCAACATTTAAGTATATCAAATAACACCATAACAGTCAGTGTAATTTTTCTTCAAATTACCAAAATCTGAAAAGAAAATTGTTTCTTTGCTTTTCTATAGAAAACGCTACAGTTAAATTAATAGCTGCCCGGAGAGCAGGTAGTTTTTACTAGTATTATTATATAGTGTAAAATTTAAAATCAAATGGAATGAAGAGATGCTATAAACTTGTAGGTTCTAAAATTGCTTTGCTGGGGATTCTGTTGGAAGTAAGATACAAAGGTGCACAACTGATATAGAGGGCTTATCTTATATGGGTCAAATTGATATATTCTTCTATGCGGACATTCTAAGAAAATTTCGGATAACCGATTTAAAAGATTGGAGTCGGATTGTAGAATGGTTAATGCTTCAGATTCACAGAAGATTTTGCACCAGTTTTATACGATGAGACTTTCTTAATAATTGGCCATTCGATTTGGTATGGTGTATTCTTCTTTTTCTGTTCAAAATATGTTTCGAAAGAGAAGTGATACCATTGTATCTTAGATTTATACAGGAACATTTATACCATGAGATGCGCTGCTTAATTAGCGTAAATATATTCTTATGGGAATTTGTATTATTATGTGTTTCAATATTGGTGTTAGGAGTATATTGAATGTTATTGGGGGTATTGATACAGTTATTAGTGTTATTAGAGCATCAAAAACGATAATAATAGCGCAATTTATGATTTTATATGACTATCAGTGCGAACACTTACAAAACATAGTTTTTATTATCATTTTTTGAATGGCGGTGTACACAGTACACACACACACACACACACATATATATATATATATCCTGGAATAGCGTGTATATGCCAATAACGAAATAAAAACAGCATCGCCATATAGACTTAAGAAGGAAAAAAACGATGGATGCCCACATCGAATAACATCTTTATCATATTACAAGTAAACGTCATCCTCTACTAATGTCGCTTCGGCAAATAGGATTTTATCGGTAAGATTGCATCATTAAATGGATCTACGTATCCCAAATCACATATTCGGGCACGTAGACATCACCGTGTGCTGATTGGACTTCATCACAAAAAGTCATGGTTGAAAGGGTCATAACGTGATTGGTAAAATGTGACAATAACACGTGCATGTGGTCGGACTAAAAATCGTCATGGCTAGCGTGATTGGACAAAGGTGCATTGAGATTTTCAGTTGTGGATCATGTAATCAGCTAAGTACGCGTTTCCATGCGATAGTGTGTTGTAAATGAGCAATATCGAACATTATCAATAAAAAAAAATGGAAACGTCTATAATCGACAAAAAATATAATCCACACAGTAAAATATTGAGGTGGATGTTTAGTTTGAGTGTATTTACTTCCAATGATTTGGAGCCGTGTCCTGTGATTGAAAGAACAATGGATAATGCAATGTATCAATATATTCCGGAAACTAATTTGTACTCTTTAGTTAAACACTTGGATCTTTCTACAAATGTACAGTATACAATACTAGGTATTTATGATGCAATATCAATAACTCCACCGGGAATGGTCTGCAGAATTAATAATTTAATATGGCCCGGGAGTAAACGTAACTTGTTTACAAAGAAACAGGAAATCGCATAATTGAATTAAATAGATTAATATTTATTTCTGATTAATCCAAGGGGAGAACTCAGCATAATTACACACGATGACTTCTCTTTAATCTGTTCCGGTGAGTAATGGAAAATGCCTCCACTCTTTTAGTTTTCTTAGTCGGAATAAGTATTTGCAGAAAAATCTAAAGCAAAATACAATATATTCGTGTCAACAACTTAATGAAAGGAAAAAAGCTAAAATAGGTGAGTCAAAATCCATTATCGATATGTCACACGGATTTCTATTTGAGTCTGTGGTGTTCTGGGTGACTCGGCACTAAATATAGTCCAATGCCATAAGGATCGCATGCATTCTGACTAGTAACTCTGTCAATACCTTCTATCTCTCTCTGTCTACCTCTCTCTCTCTCTCTCTCTCTCTCTCTCTCTCTCTCTCTCTCTCTCTGTCTATCTATCTATCTGTCTTTCTCTCTCTTTCTCTCTCTCTCTGTCTATCTATCTATCTGTCTTTCTCTCTCTATCTCTTGCTCTGTCTATCTCTCGCTCTCTGTCTATCTCGCTCTCTGTCTATCTCTATGTCTATCTCTCTCTATCTCTCTGTCTATCTCTCGCTCTCTGTCTATCTCGCTCTCTGTCTATCTCTCTCTCTCTCTATCTCTCTCTCTATGTATCTCTCTGTCTATCTCGCTCTCTGTCTATCTCACTCTGTCTAAATATCCGCAAAACTCTGATATTCGTGCCTAACCCTAAAACTTGGATAAGTGGTTGGTTGGCATTTCTTGTTTTTATCCAAGGACGGCACTTTCGTTGTGCTCTGTCTGTGAACTGAAGAAAATTAACAAAGACATCGCTGTCTTTAAAAAATATTTTACTTAACCGACACTGTGTTAACACGAAGTTACAAGATAATGTTGAGAGGCTCACGTCTAATCAATCTGTCCATGTTGATTTCCATGTGACATAAAATGAAAATTAACAAAGACAATCCTTGAAAATCCGATCAGACAACTTTATATGTTAGATATGCTACGTCGTTCCGTCAATTAAATCCAGACTCAGTTCAACAGATGGTCGTGGTAGGATAACAGATAATACAACTAAAACGATAAGGAATATCCAACATGTTTTTAAATTCTGGTTTAACCCCTTCTATGATTTTATGGACAAATGTTTTATTTAGTCAAAAATCCTTTTTTTTTTTCACAATCCAACCATATGTGGTACAAATAAATTCTAGTCTCTACCTGATTTTTCCATCAAATTTTAGTCATGGATGCCCAACAGTTTTTGTTTTATCATCTCTCTCTCTCTCTCTTTCTCTCTCTCTCTCTCTCTCTCTCTCTCTCTCTCTCTCTCTCCTATGGGGTCCACTTTGGTGATCCTCTCATCAGTAGGAGGTGTGATTCTGAATGGCCTTCACACTCATCGGACATTAGCGCTGATTTTTTTTATCTGTGGAGATATTTCAAAGATAATGTCTATCGAAACAATCCCTAGACTATTCCTAGAGGTTAAGAGCTAGAACAGCCGAATTCAGAAGTGTGTCAGATTTATTAACAATTTAGCACATCGTGTGCTATCATTGAACGGCGATTAAGCAAATATTGTTGGGCATTCATGACTGGCACTTGAAGTTTATTTGAACAAAATATGATTGGATTGCAGAAAGGATTATGAATTTTATTAACGATTCTATTTGTGAGTCATCCTATGCGTGAACGTGTAGAGTACAATTATTTGAACGATTAGAACAAAAGGAAATCTGATAATCGATGATAATATGGTTAAAAAAGGGTTTGTTTGATTTGTCTATTTTATTTCATAGCAGCTCATTAATTAATATTATCTAATGCTGAATCATAACACTTATTCTAAATGTGTAATTGTATAGAATTAATTGAATAAAAGTTGCTATTTTATTCATAGCTGGAAAGAAAGTGTTGGTTCATTATATTTCTAACGGAATTAGTTAATTATTGAAAACAATAAATCTGATAGCATTTAAACTAAGCACAGTTGATTACACAGTCCTCATTAGGCTATTCACATATAGTTAGATAAGATACTCCTGTATAGTGATTTGAAATGAAGTTCAGGCTGTTTACCTTTTCAGGTAAAGGATATAATCCGGTCCTCACTCCATAGACAAATACATTCACTAGTCATCCCTCTATTTCCTCCTTAGAAATAAAAGACGCAACTACTTGTTTTTATACGAATAGAGCGCATAATAATGACATACTTTTATATTTTTTACTTGGTTCTCATACTTGCACCAGTTCATTGTGTAACTCAAACGATATTTTGAGGTTAGCAGCTGATTCTCTGACGGTTTTCCTGTCTTGTTGCTGAGTTCTCGTTTTTTTTTTTAGTTATCGTTGCTGAGGCAAAAACACTGGAGGCGACTCTGTTACGATCCACACTTCCTGCTACACACATACCGCAAGCAGCAAAGCAGTGAGATAAAATAAAATGCGAGGTTTGTTAGATTCACATATCTAACTGGATTCGTGTGGAGACAAATTGCAACATATTTTTTCGTAGCGATGAAACAAAATAGTTTCGGTCCATACACTTTCAGACATCAATCTTTTCTTCTTCGTCGACTCACCCTTATACCAAATAACAAATACCTACTAATAACCACATCTGTTTTAAAAAATTAAATCAATAACAACTCACTACTAAAAACAGTGTTTAAAATAAAAATAAAGAATTATTACAAAATATTATTATATTAGTTAATCAAATTAAATCAAATAATATATTATTATTTGTTAGTAATATAAAAAAATGTATTTTTATACTATCATTGTACTGCAGGGTAAATGGTGCAAGGGAAATATGTATGTTGCTAAATATTAAAACACAGTGTGTTGAGTTGGACGACTAGTGCATGTAACTTAGGGGGAAAGTTCTCTTCCCACTTCATCTAAATCTGACTATAAAAATCAGATATTGATCAGAATAAAATATAAAATATCTAAAAATCAATCGAAAGTATTTTTGTTTAAAAAACACGGACCAATATATGCCCTATCCGTCTAAGAGAACAGTTTTTCATGAAACATTTGTTAAGAAAGCTATCGAACACAAATGTAGGAGACCATCGATTGACACTAACTACTAAACACTTTGTTTAAAATAAAATATATTTTCCGTACAAAATATGAATAGATAATGAAAATATAAATAGTAAAAGTTTTTCTAATCATTGTTCTATTTTTCAGCGTTCATTTTTTACGATCGTTATATTCTGTAAGTTTTAGTTAACCGTTTATAAAAATTACCGTTTTTTCCTATTCTGTACAGCTATCAACTTTATCATATGCGTATTACTTCTTCCTTTATTTGTCTTATCATCCCCAGGACGAAAATAACACCAGTCCGCGCACACCTTTCAAGTTCAAATGCAATGTGGATTTACGGTCGAAGAGCCAAGACCTTAGTTTCAATTTGCCACAGCAAGACTTGTGAAAAAGGGGCCAGTTTCCGTACGACTTGTGTTAAGACCAGCTGCTCCTGCTGCTAACTGCAACTGACGCTGCCAAGTCCGCTGTTCGCCATGAATGCAGCCCCATTGTAGGCAGTGCAACCCGCGGCGATACGAATTAAAGCCGTATTTTCCCCTTCGACGCGCACTTAGTCCTCAAATAGCATCTTTTCAAGCGCCAATTCTCTAACCGCACCTCTTGAAACGCATTTCCGTTTCCCTTATTACTCTCTTTCCTTATTTACTTTGCACCATCTAACTCGACCTCCTTCCTATCTTCTTACGTCTTTTCGTTCTTGTTTACACTTTGCGAAATTCCATCATTTTCTTCGATTTTTATTATTTACTTTTTAATTGGTTCTTTTATGTCCTTCTTTTTCCATTTATTTCGCTGCTTGTTCTTCGACTTTTACAAAATTTACTTTCTCTTGATTTTATTTTCACAACATTCAGATATTTATTTTCTGCGTTTTTGTGTGGTGTTCAACCTGTCCTCATACAGAGGCTGGACCTTGTGTCGCATCACGCCCTCGTGATGAGGCTGACGCATGATGTCAAGCAAGCAAAACAGGATACAGATCTTAACGTATTGTGAAATAAAACGGATACAATACGGCCTCCCAAGACAATTAGAAGCTTATCGCGACCACTGATACAGATCGTAATTAGTTATACAAGGAAGAGGATACGAGAAATGACTAACTATATTCCCCTCAGAATAGCGTCATATGAAGCGTATCCCGACCACAGGATACAGACCTTACCGTATGTCGTATCCGGACTCGTAGGAAGGCTGGTATATATGGATAGGTAAGCAAGACATGTTCAGAGTTTAACGTATTGTAACAAGAAAATGGCGCGATAACGTTCAAAGTTTAGAAACTTATCACGACCACAGGATACAGACCTCATCGTATTTTGAAATAAAAAGATTATAACAAATGACTAACTCTATTCCCATCGGAGAGACCAGCATTAGTAAGCATATTTCAACCACAGGATACAGACCTTATCGTATTTTAAAATAAAAAGATTATAACAAATGACTAACTATATTCCCATCAGAGAGGCCAGAATTAATAAGCATATTTCAACCACAGGATACAGACCTTATCGTATTTTAAAATAAAAAGATTATAACAAATGACTAACTCTATTCCCACCAGAGAGGCCAGCATTTGTAAGAATATTTCAACCACAGGATACAGACCTTATCGTATTTTGAAATAAAAGGATTATAACAAATGACTTACTATATTACCCTTAGAGAGGCCACCATTTGAAGCATATTCTGACCACTAACTCTATTCCCATCAGAGATGAGACTAGCCAAGTTGCTTAAGACAAGAAATGATTGAGTGAAAGACTAATAGACCCTCATGTCCTTCGATTGAATGACAAAATTAAGCTTACAAATCAAACTTTGATTCGAACTAAAAAAGTGTCATTTGTTATTTTTGTATTGGCAATAAACTAACATACTATGCTACAATTTATTTTTATAAAATATTTAATCTGCTTCAGCAGTGTTATAGACATTCTTATTTAAACACCTTAAAAGAGAAATCAGCTAAGACGAATAACTATTGGTAAGAGTTAACGTTCATTATTTTCTTTTTCGCTTTGATGCTGAATCTAACAAAAATGTGTGGCCATAAAACATAGAAATATTTACACAACAAATTTCAACGTAATTGAACCGGGCAATGTTTGGTCGGTACAGGTAAAAATCACTTTTAGAAGATTTTTACTATCTATTCATTATTTTTTTGTATATCTTTTTTACTTACAATTAACCATTATTTTTACAATTTTTGCGCTATATTCTTTCTTTAGTTTTTGCATATTTGTTTGTGTTTTTGCATGTTTTAAATTGCAACTTGTTCCTCAACTTCTGAACGTTTTTCTCTTTTTCATCATTTTTACACTTTTCTAAAATCCCACCAGATTCTTACGTAATATATTATCTACTTCACGTACCTCCTATTTTTTTCTCACTTTTTAACGCATTCTACCCGAACTCCTGGTGCATATCTTATTTTATTTTGTTTGAATACTTTTCAAAATTCAATCATTTTTCTTGTATTTCTTTTTACTGACGTTTTTATTTTTTTCTTTACTTTCTACGTTTTTTATTTAAATTTCACATCTTTTCGATATCTATCATTTTCTTCAGTTTTTTATCTACATCTTTCTTTCTATTTCAACTTATTTTCAACATATCCTTCGCCTTATTCCTCAAATTCTACATTATGTTCTTCTCGTTTTTCTCATTTTTACATGTTTAATAATTTCATCTATTCTCTTTCGTAATCTATTCGCATCTTTTGTGCAAGAAATTAACCATAAAGAAAAACAATATTCCGACACCCCTAAAAAAACAGACAAAATGCGAGTTGTAGTAGTAAATAACAACGTTTAATTACTTACTCAAAAATATTTAATCCATTCATGTTATTGAGCATTTGCATAAAAAGGTCGTTTCCATTATATTCCCGCCTCCCCATAAACTCACACAGATGGCTATCAACCATTCCGCGATGCATTCGACCATGGCGTTTATTTTGAATTGTGTACGGCAATAAATGGGAGTTTCATTGATCTCAATCCTAACTCTAATCTGACGCATGCCTAAATATGACTCATAAAATTAGGCCAAATGCGTGTGTGTGCACTGTGTGCTACTGTTTTACAAAAATAATTTTCTATTAGTGGCGAGGTCCTTCTACAAAACATCCATGTCTGTTATTCTATGTTTAATTTTCCGCTTATTTTATTCTATCTTCATCAATGTCTGCACACTAATTTCTACGTTTTTTTCTCTACAGCTGGTTGTGAACCACTTCATCATTTTTCCTTATTTATTCCTTTTTCGAATTATTATCGACTTTCTTCCTTGACTTCTGCATCATCTCCTTTCTTTTGTTTTATTTCGTTAATTTTACATCCTCCAAAATTCGACCATTCTTATCAGTTTCGTTTTGTCTATATTTCAGTTTCTCTTATGTCTTTTTCCTACTTATTTTAAAGATTCTTTCATTCATTCTATCATCCTTTTTGTAGACCTCTTAGAATCCCATCATTCAGTTCAAAGTTTTATCAACATTATTTTTTGTTCTTTTCTCTTTGCAATGTCGCTTTCTCCGATGCCTTCAGAGAGATAACCAATGTTTAACTGTACCAACCGAACTTGAGCGGATATCGCTGTCATTAAAGAAACAATGAACGCACTTGATTTAGGTAAAACATCTGAAGTTCGTCACAGATATAATACGTTTAGTCGAATGGGTGCGGACGCTCTTCACGTATGTTGTTTCTTTTCAATCTTAACCCATCTTTAATTCTCTATGGAAAACTCAATTTCACATACGAATATTATTATAGTGACAACGGAACCCCATACAAATTCCACAGCGCTTTCTACATAAATCTGTATAATTTACTATTAATAATAATATTTAAAATAAATAATAAATGGCTGTCATTTCAACTATTAAGAAATAATTAACTCTTACTTCTTCCGTAAAAATAATTGTCATTGTCAGCTAAATATTCTTTAAATAAATAAAACACGGATATCTCTTTTCTTTATTTATTTATTTATTTAAAATCATAGCAATTTAATTTGTTTTAAAACAATAAATAGTCTCTGTCTTTTTACCGTAAAAATAATTGTCAGCTAAATATTCTTCAAATCCTTACAAAAGAATGTTACTTTTTGAAAGGTATTTATTTAAAATTTTCATGTTTTAGTTGACGGGACATCATAATTTGATTTTCGATAAATTCATTTTGAAATGTGTAAAGTAGGACGTGTTTACCTTAGCGACATCACGGAATCACCAATCACTACATTTACTGATTGGAGGATCTTATCTTTTAATATGTGTGAAAGGTGATAATGTATGTACGAACACAAAATGCTTTAGCATATTATAATATTGATGGATATTTTTCCAATGGGAGTCTTATTTGCCTTTTATCGCTCGTTTTATGAAGATAATAAAACAATCGATGCAAGCATGTGTTTATGGAAATTAGAATGTTATAGTTACGGATGACCCAAATAATGTAGTATTTCAGTTTAGATAAGAAACTTCTTACAATGCAGATTCTGTGTCACAGATGATCCATGTGAATTTGTTTTTAAGCGACCTCAGTTGTCCTAATGACCTGTTGTAAAAAATAAATCACACCTAAAAAGAATAGTAATTACTGATTTATATCTCTACAGAGGAAAAGTGACTGAGACGAGTGGAGACTGGTGAAGGCTATAGGTTCGAATTTCTCTCTTGCTATATAGTTTCCTTGGACAGCTTCAGGAGAGGTTTTCTGAATTTCAAATAAAAGTCCCTATTTACTTGCTTCCCCCGATGGCAGAGTTATACACAAGGTCGGTGTTTAATGTGGGGAAAATCCGATTTAGTTTTGTTGTATTAGACTAGTGTTTAAAACTACTGGAAAAGCGTATAACGTTATTAGGGTCATCTTTAAATTTAAAAAAGAACGTATTTTCATAAATAAATGCTTATCGTGGATACTTTTCAATTATGAACACAGATTGGTATCGACTAATGCTTTACTTCGAGTAGTTACTCAAAAATAATATAAACTGTCTATTGGTAAACGAGTCTCTCTATTAAAAAGTTATGGTGTTTTGAACATTTGTCTCTTCGTACAAAAATAGATTGGTTGACAAAAAGGAATAGGCAGAATGCACATACGGTTTTTTACGATGTTAGTACCCGAGTTCGAATCTTACGTAAGTCTAAAAGATTTTTGAATTAGAGACGTGTTTCATAAATTTAAAGAAATAAACACAGCATAATAACATAAAAAACATTACACAAATATTTTTAACTCTTTGCCTTTTTATAATCCGCAAAAAAAAATCTAATGTTTTAGCCAATAAAAACAATACGTAAATAGAATCATCATAGTTACTTTGGCATAAAAGTTTACTTCACAAGCTTGCTAGCGATGGAATATCTGGAAATGTACTCTCAACCATCAAATCCTATCTCTGATAGATTCATAAAAGTAGTCGTCGATGGGCAGAAGTCTGAGGCACACAGTATCAACGCCGGCGTGATTCAGGGTTCCATTCTGGATCCAACCCTCTTTCTGATCTTCATAAATGATCTCCTAAACCACATTCTAAGATCATTCGTCGACATTTATGCTGATGATACAACCATCTATGGAAACACCTCGAAGAGCATTAATGATCAGGTTATCTCTCTCTTTCTCTCTCTCTCTCTCTCTCTTCTCTCTCTCTCTCTCTCTTTCCCGGCCTGGAGCAAGTGGTGCAATGAGGGGACAGAGATTTGATATCAATCTGTCTGGAGCCGAAACTATACTTCTATTAGTTGTACTATTGCACGATCTTTTAATTCTACATTCAGTTTACTCTGTTATTTCAGACTAATGTACTATCTTACAATGCTTAATTCAGAGTGGGGGAGTGGAGTATCTGTTTTGTTGTCATTATACCATCCTCCGAAGCATTACCTCTTCCTTTGGAAGGAATGTAGTATCTGTTCTGTTTTCATGATACCAAATTCCCAGGCATTATCTATTATTTTAGGGGCAGTCTAGTATATGTTCGTTTGTCACGATACTATCCTCCCAGTCATTACTTTTCCCCTTCGGAGGGGATAAGAGGTAGTATAGTATCTGTTCTGTGGCCATGATACCATTCCCCTAGTAAATCTTCTATATAAAGTGGACTCTTTTTCTCCCTGTACCTTTGACGAGAGTAAGAAAATAACCACATGCATCATAAGCTACTCAACCCAGCACTTTATTCACATTATTCACTCGTGCTTCAAGAAATGTATGACTATTTTCATCATCTAACAAAAATTCTACTTTTAGACCACCATCTCAGACTCTCACAAAAACATACTCCATACAGATGATAGCAAAACCTTTTCTCTCTAATATTTATCTACTCCTACTCTCCCACTTAACGCCGGTAAATAAATTACATCGTGTAATTTATAGAATCATCACCGTAAATATTTTATTTCATTCTTTCTAATAATTTACTACATAATATACAAGAATGCTAAATCAATTAATAACCGCCATCTGGTATTTCTTCATAATTACAGAATATAGGATTACATATACTTACTTATTGTCGTTACTTATAACTATTACACATACACTTAAACTTGCTCCAGTTTCCGGTTTACATTAACGAACAGTATAAATTCTTTCAAACATTGATTCAAAACGGCGTTACGTACTTATCAATCTCCTCGAGACAATTCATTTCAGTTGTGAATCTTCGATTGTTACACGTTATACTTAAACAATTCGGCAATTTCACTTATAACACTTTTATGGCTTATAACTGAATTTAAAACAACTCACGGCGTAAAACAAACAGCGACCCACGGTTAAAAAACATTCAATTGCTCATGGAAATCTTACGGACACTTTTAATAGCTTCATTCCACAAAACTTGCCAGTAATAAAAACACAGACAAAACAGGTAAATTGTTTCAATTTTGACTATCAGTATTTTCCGAACAACATTGCAACAATCATAACATTTTTTTATTTCATATGATTTTTTATTTTTTATAATTCTTATAAAATTCAATATTTTGTGTAATTTTTATTTAAATTAATTTCTAATAATTTCTTCTTTTTTCCCTTTTTAACTTTTACCTATTATAACAATCCGCTCTCTACGTTTCACTCTTTCGTTTTTATTTATTTACTTATTACAATAAAATTCAGAATCTTTTCTCATAGTGAAGAAGAACCCCTTCTAGACTGCGCCAATTTTTGCTTTTTTCTCCAGTAGATGGATTGGGGAGCCACATACACAAAAACTCTTCATTTCTTTATTTAATTACTAGAATACACAAAACGTTACTTTGATTCGGTTTATTTTTACTTATTCTTTTTTTAAGTTTCAAAACATAATTAACTTTACAGTGTAGTATCTGTTACTTAACCTCTCCTCTGCTCGGTCAGTGACGTACTAAACTTATTCTTTTATCTCCTCTCTCAGCGAAAAAGAAAACTTTTTAGACTGCGGCAATTTTCATTTGTTTCCCCAGGAGATGGATTTTCAACACATTCAAAACCAACATTCCTTTTTATGGTTGGTAAAATCATTCTACAACTGAACAGGGCGCTACGGATTGGGATAAAAATTGTATCAGTCTAGAAGAATCTTTCCTTCACTGAACTTGGAAACATTCACGCATATTTTTGGTTCACAATTACTCATTTTTTTAGGGGGAACAGGTTTTTATTTGTACATATAACCCGCCACTAAAAATCGTAGTGGACGGGCACACAAGACACAGAAATCTCTATTTTGTTTGATTCGAAACATTTATAAATCCTATTTTAATCCCCTAAATTACATACAGGGTTCTTTTCAACTTTTTTTTACGAATTAATACTATAATACTTGTATATCTCTCCTGCGCAAATCCGGGACACAGGTCCTGCTATATTATATAATACGTTATTTGCCTATTTATAGTACTCATGCAGTTTTCGGACCGGGATTACTTGCCTCCACACATGAGCACAGTTAGACAAAAGGTCGATTTTTAATGTAGGGAAAAATCCATCTTTATCAAATAAAAATTGTCGCGGTCTAGAAGAATTACCCTCAATGGCAAGATTGCAACAATTAAGCATGGCAAGAGAGTTTTGATTTACTCCTCTCCAGGAGTTAGGCACAAGGCCAGTTTTTATCTTACTCCCACAAGTAAGATGTGACCCAAGGTCGGGTCGGGAAAGTGGGGTTTAAAAATTGCCTGGGCAGCCCCGTCGGCATTCCCCGGTAGAGGCGCCTCAGGCAGTAAGCAATAAACTTACTCCTCCCCAAAGAGGGGAGGCAAAGCCCGGGAAAGTGGACCTCCCAGAACTGCACAGGACAGACCCATTGACCGGCGTAAATCAAGACCCGAAGGCCAAGACAACACCAGTATGGGGTGCAGTATCAATCGGAACAGATACTACACTTTGATCTTGACCAAAAGGCCGAGATATTACTTCACTTATTGCATTAATTGTTTCGGCTGCTGTTTTACATTAACATTGTGGGGTCTGCGTTCGCGCTTATCAGTCATAAGCACCAAATAATTCAAGAGTTACACATTTTGCAAGGAATTTCTAGAGTTATTCGACTTTCCCGGGAAGCGCCGGGCACGGGTCAGCTAGTTAATAAATACTTCATTTGTTCTTTTTATATCCTTTGCTCTATAAAAAAAAATTATGTTTATTTACTTGTATATAGATATAGATATATGTATCTATATATAAATAAATGTAGTTCCCTCCAGAGTAAAAAACGTGCCGAACGAAATCATTTCAAGTGTTTAGCGGAAGGGAGAAAGCAAATAACAATTCAAACAACCGCCTGAAATGAATTTGGAAAGAAATCCTCAACTTTTTTCATATAACACACAGGCAACGCTATATACCACGACTGGACTATACTAATATGTGACACAGGCGCGCAGCACACATAAACGTTTTGAACATGCAATAACAAAGGAGTTGCTTTAACGAATGCTACGACACCAATGAATAACATCAGGTTTTTGTTCGGAGTTTTCCTTCTCCTAGACTAGTTGCCCCATTCGATGGTGTATAATCTAGTCACCCCTACTGTCAATCCATAAATACGAGAAACTTAATGAATTTCTTTCTCAGAGGTATTAGTGAAATTGACATAACAGCTCCATCCGAATACGACGAGTCGTGTCCGTTATCCGCGATCTAATATATATATATATATATATATATATATATATATATATATATATATATATATATATATATATATATATATATACAAATTATTTATTTCAAACTATACGTTACATACATAAAGTATTAAGGTATAGTTTTAAATAAATAATTTGTATATTAGCTCTCACATTTTTGCGATCGAGCACTTTATTGATATCTTTTCAACATACACCGAAGCAATGTATATATATATATATATATATATATATATATATATATATATTCTTTATTGCTTGGTATCTAGCCGCCGTTCGCTATTTACATTTAAAATTCCTCTATATTTACTAACTAATTGACTATGGCCGATGGATAAGATCCTCGACTACGAATCAGTGGCGATTTGTGATCGGAGTTCGCGCCCACCGACCGTCGAGAATTAGTTCCTACACTGAAGATTGCGTTAGCATGAAACATCGATGTCTGTTGGTAATTAAAATAATTAATAAATATTTATTTATAAATATTATTGTATATATATATATATATATATATATATATATCTTCTTGTCTCTATATATAAAACTGAATGTAGTGTGTATGTGCGTGTGTGATATTTGTGTGTTCTCAGATTAGACAATCTGCATAAAATCTAAAAGTGTAGTTTCATGTAAAATTTTCTGTCGAAAAAATGGAAGTGATCCTGAATGTCTAAGTGCCTTCAAAACATAAGGGAGCTATGGAAATATAACCTCATTTAAAACCTCAAATATATCCTATTTTGATTGAAATTTATATCATATGTATAATATTTCCCGGAGAAGTCAGTGGAAGTAGTCTTGAATCTCTATGTGCCGGATATCAATGTGTACCCATTTCTAAGTGACTAATCGGGGCAGAACCCTTGAAAACTTCAAATACGTATATCCGATTTTAATGAAATTTAAACCATATGTATCAGAAACCAATTCAGAGAGTATTCCAACAGTTTAGCTTCTTCCGAGTATATTTGGGAGCGAAACGGGAGGAGGATGGCAGTAAAAACAAAGATCTTAATATGGTGTAATGAGCGTAGTGAAAAAGTACGTAGCAGTGATCCTCATTCAATCCGGAGGAACGTCGGATCTTCTGGATAGCATATATATTATATGTATACATATAGTAGTTTAAGATGTATCTATTGCAATACAGCTACACAAAAACGTTCATGTTTCATTGTCGCAGTAAATAATCAGGTTAAATGCGAGGATGTATTATTTGAGATTTGTTGGTATTTTACTCCCTCTCAAGCTATTAGCCAATGGTCAAACAAAGGCTTGACAGTCCTTTTTTACAGCTCTTTGTTTGAGAAGTATTCTGGCGCTCACTTCTTATAAGTGTATCAAATTAATAGATGACTTTACTCTAACATTTTGGGACTAAAATAATTTGTATGTTGTATTTATTTGTTAACCATCGCTATTTTAGATTTATTTATTTTAGTTTTTTATTTAGTTTAGTTAAACACAGATTTATTTAGCGGGGTATTTTTGTAATTGAATATGCTTTTGTGATTATTATACCTAGTTTTAAATTATAGGGCAGTTTCACCTATGTAGTATTTTTGTTTTTCATGTGTAAATATTCTGACTTGGTAAACGATGACTTTGGTTTAGCAGTAATTTTGTAATGCACAATGTGTACGAGTCTTATAGTTACAGTTGTTCTCTCAATTATTTACTATTACTATTTCTTGCGATTATATTATTGTTCTTATTGTTATTGTTGTTAAATTTGTTTCTACGCATTTTATTTGTATTTTTTATTAATTACTCTCATTTAGTATTTCATTATTGATTATAATTTAAGTTTTCACACCAACTGTAGGAGAGTTTTAAATTATTTTTTATTGAATATTGTATTTAATGAGGATTTAAATCTATGCCGTGCTCGATAACTTAACCGTGGTAGAGTCATTTCAAGAATTGCGTCGAATATGAAACCGAAGGTTATGACCAAATGAACCACATAATTAATTTAATTGCTATCTACTTGCAATATAAGGAGCACATTCTTTGTCACGATGTCAAGATTTCTGTCTGTCGTGGAGAGTTTTTGTGAACGTAAGAATTCCTAGCTACTTATTTTAGATTAAATAATAAATACACAATTAAAAAAATTGACGCCGAGACTGCGATTCGAACACCAACCTTAATGTCTTCAGTGTGTTCGTCAGGGTAATCTAACTGATATATTATTCTGTCAGGTCGTATACATAATGGCACAAACAATATGCGTTTTTTTTTTTCGAATTTACATAATTAATTTGTTTTACAGTTCTAATAAATTCATATTCAGAAATATACACTTATAAGTAATATTGTTAAATATCCATATGTGTTTATAATATTTTCCTCGATAGTAATATTAATAATTATTATTAATACAATAAATTAAAGACATTTTATTAAAAAACAATCGCGTTTTTAAAGCATATTTAGACTTTCTGTTTCAAGATAATTACATGGCGTCATTGTGAGAGGTAAGCAGAGGGCGGCATCGTCATTGTTCGTTTTGATTTCGGTTTACGCTTATTTAATTGTGTAGGTAAATTTTCGATTCTTTTGTACAACAGAGACGCATGCATAAACTTTTGTTGTCATGATATAATGCTCCCAGGCATTAACTCTTACTTTTTCATGAAAAAATAACTTGATTTAAGCCGGTCTATTAATTATGTGTAGTATATTTTCATTCTTGATGATACATTCCTCTCAGACATTAAATCCACTTTTCTAGGGATGGGGACATTATAATATTCGTTCGTTCCTCACGATACCATTCTCCCATGATCACATTCTCTTTATTTATAGAGGGGATGTTTACTAAATATTCTGTTGTCATGATTACATGCTCACAGGAATTAACTCCTACTTTTTAGGAAGAGGTGTTCGTTTGCTTATTCCGTTTGATTTTCGCACACATTTTGGATGAATTTAATTAATTAGTCTAAAATTGTATTTTTTTATCCTTATTTATTTTTTAAAGGCTTGAAATTAATTTGGAAATCTACAGACTCATTCTTCCGGAAATTACGTCATTGTGAGAGGGAAGCGGGGGGGGGCACTGTCATTGTTAATTTTATATCTGTTAATGCTTATTTAATTGTGTAGGTAAACTTTCGCTACTTTTGTACACCGGAGGCGCATTCGGAAACTTTCGATAAACTACGATTCTTTTGTACACCAGAGCCGCGTCCGTAACCTTTCGATTCTTTTTACACCAGAGGCGCGTCCGTAAACTCCGATTATTTTGTACACCAGAGGCGTGTACGTGGACTTTCGATTCTTTTCTACATCAGAGGCGCGTCCGTAAACTTTCGATTCTTTTTTACACCAGAGGCGCGTTTGTAAACTTTCCATTCTTTTGTACACCAGAGGTGTGTGCGTAAGATTTCGATTCTTTTGTAAAAGGTGGACACCAGGTGACGCGGTAGCCTAGCAAAAAATGCGACCGACAGGGGGCATTTATTTGCTAGTCTATTATATAAAGAGCAGTTTATAAAGGCTGTGTATGTGTTTGTCTCCAGCTAAAACTCATCGTTTTTCCATCGACATTTGGCGTGAAACTCGAACTAAAATATACTTTCTTGTCCATCGGGCTAGGATCAAAGTGGGGTATATGTTCTGTCCTCTGTCAGAGGAGAGGAAATTTTTCTTGACTTGGAAGGGGGAGAAAAGAGAAAAAAGTGGAAGGGGAGCGGGGAGAACAGAACGAGGGAAGGGAGAAAGAGTGCAGAATTCAACTTTGACTCACACCTTCGAGAAAAAGCAAAAATGACTGTCTAGAACTACCACGACTTCATCAGTTACGACATATGACACAGACTAGTATGTGTGGGGAGAAATTGAGAAAGAAATCAACCGTACCAAGGACGAGCTGATTGCTAGTATCAAACTGGTTCTCAGTTGTCTTTTGGAAGACATCGTGACGGCCGCGTGCTTCAGATTCAAGTCATCATGGAAGACATCGTGACGGCCGCGTGCTTCAGATTCAAGTCATACCAGGAGGCCGTGGTGAAGGCTCATTGCGGCTTATTCGAAAAAATATTCGGAAAAAATATTCAGCAACTTTGAAATGTGAGAATACATCAATTATTGGCCAAGCTATGATGTTATTTCTCTCCTTTTCAAAAAATGTACAAATTTCTTCTGAACAGCCTGATCCGTTTTGTCACAACTATTATCACTATTTTTTTCACTTTGATTTCATTCAGCATTCTGTTAAGAAATTCTTCTTGCATAACTGAAAAGCAATTAATATCTTTACTCCTATATTATCTTCATGGATAATATAGGAGTAAAGCGACCTATTTTATAATGATTTATTAATGTGTATTGTGTATACGTATAAACTATGTGTAAATTAGATTGAAGGAAGAGGTCACTCTTTCTCTAAATGCTCACAGAGACATTAAGAAATATTAGAGAATGATTCAATTCACATAGAATGTGTGGGGCTGAAGAAATATACAGATATATAAGAGAGAGATAAGTGACTTGTTCAGTTAATTATAAATTACGGTTAATTAGAAGATTTTTTTTAAAATTAACATCATACAATCCCAGAACTAATTTATATTTTTGCATGTATCTGCATTGTTAACGTATGTAGAAAAAAGCTGTAGAGAAACAACCGTTGATTAACTTATGTTTAGTATAACTAGCAAAAATATGCTCTGGGCAGTTGCATATTTTTTCTAGTAAATGTGGCTAATGAACATATACTACACTTCCCCACAAAAAAGGGGAAATATCTGTAAAGATTGGCTCATGACAACATGACAAATACTACACAATCTCCCAAAGGAGGGGTTAATGACTCAGAAGATGGTCTCCCAACAACAGGACAAATACTAAATTACTGCGTACAAAAAGAAGAAAGTAATGCTTGGGAGCATGGTATCATGACAACAGAATAAGTACGACATTACCTCCATCGAATTGGGAATTAAAAGATAGTACATTAGTCTAAAATAATAGAGTAAATTGAATTGACCATTAAAACAAAGTAATAATATAGTTTCGGCTTCATACAGACAGATACAAAATCTCCATCACATATACATCAAGTTAGGTATGTTTATATATTTATATGCATAGGATTCACTCCTAAACTAATTAAGCTAGCATTATGACGTTTAGAACACAGCTGATAATCATAAGGGATAATAGATGGACTATATTTAGTTAAATTTAGTTTCTTACAAAGGTGTTAAAAATGTCCTCTTTGCAAATTCAGATACGTGCGATTTTTGTGAAATTGGTACGATAAGAAGTAGATATTAATTAATACATATTCCCCAAAATCCAGTTTCCTTAAGGGATTTTAAAGGGTTATAAGGAGCACAACCTCCTATTTGAAAATTCAAGTATTACAGGTTTGCATAAATCTTGATCCATAGTCATTAGGCATTTTGTAGAAACAAAGTCATGTAATCGGTGTTGATCAAAATTGGAATAAAGATTCTAGACATAGATTTAGTATCATTAAATCGTGGTTTTAATATTCGTAAGAAGACATAAAAGTGGTGAAAGCGGTTCTGTTTGGAAAATTAATTTTATCCGTCCTGGAACGAGTTTTCTACTAGTATATATATATATATATATATATATATATATATATATATATATATATATATATATATATATAATGGTTTATATAATCGCTCAATAGTGTATAATACAACTAGAACTCTTAATTTTACATGATATAGGATTAAAGACGGCTTACTATGTTGTCCACTAGAAATGACATGAATAGGGTGCATTTCTTACTGTATAGCTGTTGAAGTTTGCCTTATTGGTTGGAGCGTTCGGATTTGAGTTAAATGGTGACTCGAACGATAAAACGTATACTATGTAGATATTAATTAAAAATATTTATTTATAAATAATTATATATATATAATTATTTAATAATATATATATATATATATATATATATATATATATATATATATATAAGGTTAATACAACAAAAGATATGAGGCAACTAATATCTTTAATTAGTAAACATCCGGGTTAAAATGAAGCTCAATATACTGGATAGAGCATTAATAGCAATAGATAAAGTGAAAGAATAAAATAAGGTGTGAATCAAATTTTATTACAGTTCAATGTTCTGGCAAAGTACTTTAAAGTCCTTAACTCTTGATTTTTCAAAGAAAATCTTCTCAAAGGACCATCACCGCAATGACATAACTGCAGGTAATAAAAATTAAACTTTGAAAATATATAAAAAATATATATAAAAATACATAAAGGTATATAAAACATCAAATATATCGGCCCAAAACATACTTTTTTGTAAACCTATACAGTTCATCCTAGTCAAAAGGTTTAAAATAGCTCCAGGAAATATTTCAAAGAGGTTGATTAAAAAATAATCCAACTGGTGAATGGTGGTCCAAAAACAAAAAAAGTTATCTAGGCGGGAAATTTGTCTGCTATCGATGCAGTAGATAACAGTGAAAAGTATATTCAAGGTGTATGCAAATTAATAAAACGATAGAAAAAACAATAGATGAAACAAATCATATGAAAAGTTCAGAAAACTCACTTGGTGTTGAATATTATGATGTCCAAATTCAGGGTTATTATGAACTGATAGGAGTAATGCAAACCATAACTTCCTGGTTATATGCAAGCTCCGTTAAATCCAATTCGAATAAAATTAAACTGACCTGATGTATTCGGCAATTTTTTCTTCCGGGTCGATAAAATTACTCCTAATAAAAACATTACATTCGAAAGTAATCAAGCTCAAGACAGCGTAAACGAATCCGAAAATGAACCCTTCCCTTTGATAAGACAACCGCACGAAAGTGATTGAATATATGCTGATTCAAATCGCGTGTACAAACGAATGTTACATGTCTGCGTTAACGAGGAGAACCCCCACACATAGTGGGAGATGTGTAAATTCAGTTATATGTATACCGGATGTTATGTGTCTGGGTCAAATCAGTTGTGTATATATTTGAATATTAAAAGTCTGAGTCACAGAGACGGATTTGTAAATTTAGGTCAGAGCCTCGATATACCCCCTCCCCCAGACTTACTATTTGATCGTCTGCTTTAAGTATATAAACAAAATTCACACATCTAGCACTATCATATAATTTAGAAGATTTATGAAATTAATAATTAAGAAGTTGTTAACACATTTAAAATTTAATAATTTAAAACTTTAAAAATTAAAAAATCTAGACCCCTGCAACTTAATAATTTATATATATATATATATATATATATATATATATATATATATATATACTTTTCAAAAATACAAAACTATAAATAAACAAACAAACAAATAAAAATAAAATAAAACACCTAATAAAATAAAATAAAACAATTAAAAAGATACAAAAGTATAAATAAATAAACAAATTAAAAATGAATAAAATAAAAAATCTTAATAAATCCCACTCAGAACCTAATCAATAAACTATGCCACACAGTTACCTTAAAAAAAACACTTTTGAAACGGTAAAACAGGCAACATGCATCATCAATAATGAAATTATTTTAAATAATACTTAATTACGATTTAGACCCATATATTAATATATAACTCAAAAGAGACGCGTTAGCAATGCACCGTTTAACGATGAATTCAAAGTTTTCGTTTCGAGACGCTTAATATTTATTATGAACTATAGACGAATTTTAAAATACGTACAACTGTTTTAAAATACAACTCTTTAAAAAAATACAATATTATAAATAAATAAACAAATAGTAAATACAATTTTTAAAAACCTTGTAAAATAAAATAAAACACCATTAAAAAAACAAAACGATAAATAAATAAATAACTTAATAAATCACACCAAGCAAATATATAACTCTTACCCCGGCACTTTCTTCAAAAGGGACGCTTCAACAATGCACCGTTAAACGGTGAATTCAAACGATATTTTCCACTGTTGTTTTCATTTCGAGAGGCTGATAATTCCTTATGGTGTATAGGCGATTTTTAAGAAAGTCAGTGCATCTGGATAAAACCGCGCTACGACTCTAAAATATGTTACATATAGTTTTTTAAATAAATTATATATATATAAAGAAATTTACAACATCTTTGAGGCACGCATGAAAATGTATTTAAGTGAAATATTTTTGTAAACCAAAGCAACGTGCAATTAAAATGAAAAAAATCATTTATTTAATTTTTTGCAAGCTTTCGTTGTAGAACAACTTTGTCAAGCGAAACTGTCTGATAGTTTTTTTTTCTTCTTCTTTCTCATTTTGATGGTATTACCCCCGATGGGTCGAATCACGGTAATGGCAGAAGAGCCCGTCAAGTTCTAGAAGACATTAGGATAAGTAGAGTCCGGTCGATGTTATGCGCAGATAGACGCTTTTTGAATAAGGACATTTACAACATATTCGAGGCACGCACGAAATATATATATATATATATATATATATATATATATATATATATATATATATTTGTGTGTATGTATGTGTGTGTATGTGTGTGTGTATATATACATATATATATATATATATATATATATATATATATATATATATATATATATATATATATATACGACAGGGGTAAAAATGAACCTACATATTGGTAGTGTGGCGTTGCTGTTGACAATACGTACATATTCTGAATAGCTGAATTAATAAGATTGTGTCTCCAGTCAATGTTGAGAATGAAAATTCTATATTTAATATATTATCTAAATTCGATCGACAACTACCTTTACTAGAAGCACACATGCAGTTTTCTCATCTACCGATCATACAAATATAAAGAACGACATTCAGACTATAATGATGCTCAGTGCATTGTTCTTCAGTGGTCTCCTTCTGGGCCATTGTACATTCAATATTAAAAAGAAATGGGAACTCGAGATGCTCCTCAAAATCGGCTCCTTCAAAATCAAGAAATTTAGGTCAAGTCTCATCGAGAAGGCAGAATACTAACTGGAATTTGTCAGAGATCAATATCTGTCTTTCTGAATCGACACTATATAGCACAGCTTGGTCCCCATTATATAGCACACAGCTAGATAGTTACAATATAACGTTTTTCAACACTATTGTTTACGCCAGCATAATACATTGTAATATACGGCTTGTTCACCACGATTAGCACATAATGTTATAAAGAACTTCAAATGTTTTACAATACATCACAATTAGTTCGGAAAAAATCTATTATTACACTTAATGTCAATTCATCAACGTTTGTTTCACTAAAGCTTTTCCTATATAGTTTAATAATACAAAATACATGATAAAATGTAATTTAGTTCTGAGATTGAGTTATGTTTGTAAATGTTCCCTTTTAATTGTTCTAATTAGCTGTAATTTATAATTAATTGCTATCTATGTATTTATATCCCCTCTTGGTCTATGTTGATTCAATCACTCCTTAATACTGTGAGAATTTAGAGAATGGCTAACTCTTTTCTCAGCCTTTCAATCACATTTGTATAGGCGTATCTGTACATACCACAACACGTGAATAAATTAGATGGTAAAATCATAATTCTATTTACTTCTATATAAGAATAATAAAGAATAGTAATACTTCTATATAATAATAATAATAATAGTAATAATAAAATAATAATGATAATAATAATAATCTATTACTAATGGTGATTGTATATGTCTGTTTGAAGCCGATACTATACTGTTACTATCTTTTAATGCTCAATTCAGTTTACTATATTATTTCAGACTCATGAACTATCTTTCAATGCTCAATTCAGGTGGGGTAGCGTAGTATCTGGTCTGATGTCATGATACCATACTCCCAGGCATACCTATTCCTTTTTAGGGGTAGTATTGTATTTGTTTAGATATGTGTAGTAGTAGTAGTACAACAACAACAACAACAATAACAAGAACAAGAACAATAACAATAACAATAACAATAATAATAATAATAATAATAATAATAATAATACACAGAACTAGCCAGAGAACTGAAAGGAATATGTGGCATGAAGAAAGTCAGTATAATACCAATAATCGTAAGAGCACAAGGAACAATCCCAAAAAACATGGAGAAAAGACTGGGAGAAATTGGGATCAAAGGGGCCATCAAAACCATACAAAGGACGGCAATGATCAAAACAGCTGCAATCTTAAGAAAAATCCTTGTATTCGGAAACCAACCCGCATAAGCTACAAAGGATAACCAGTCACATGGAATTTACAACAGGAAGAAAACAAAACCACACGAAGAAAACCACATCATAGATCAAGGAAGCAACACTGCATGAAACATCACTTCATAATTTCCCCCACCCCAACAAATTAAAGCTGACACCACACAAAAATGAACCAATGAACGGAAACTGCAAGAAACACCAGAAGCTCTTCCCTCCCCCCACCAAAAATAAACAAATGGTGCCGGCCTAGGCTGACACCAGACAAAATATCTGCAGAGGGTTGAGGAGGGTGAGAAAACCGAGGAGGGGCGACACAAACCGGACCTCCACTGGAAGAGTACGGAGAATGCTCGGACCTTGCTCGGACCTTGGGGAGGCTTATTGCCACCCAAATCCCAGTGAAGACCAATGGTCCTTACCAGCGAGAAATCAATGGTAAGCGGCTGTTGTGATACCGCAATGTTATTTGCAGTGGTTATCGAAAAGAGGTGAAGAATTCTGGAAATCTAGTGAGGCTTGTTGGTACTCAGACTTTAAGGAAAACCACCAGTTATTATCAGTGACCAATCACTGACGATGACTTGTGTGAGAACTTCTAGTGAGTGCAAATAATAATAATAATAATAATAATAATAATAATAATAATAATAATAATAATAATAATAATAATAATAATTTACTTTCTCTGAAACAGAGAAAGTAAACAGAGTACTCACGTACATCCCAACAGACACTATCACAGATCTAAACAACTTAATATATGCGGGGGCAAAATCAATAAGTATTAAACTAAAAAGGGAAAAGAAGACTGACCAAAAGAATGGACAGACGAAATCTGGATGGGAGATCAGACTGGAAACCCAGATCACCAAACTTCAAAAGGAAGCTAAAACCGTAAATAGGATGAAGGAGAACAGTAAACGATGGAAGAGTAGAAATCTGAATCGCAAGGAAAGACTAAATAAGAAACATGAAGAACTAAAACAAAAGATAGCAGCAAAAGAAGGAAGATTGAGATAATACAGATACAAATCGAAACAGTACAGACAGAACAGGACCTTTGAAAACAATGAAAGCCAGTTTTACAAAAATGTAAACGGAGAAAGAACAACAGAACAACCGGACCCGACACAAACAAAACATTTCTGGAGCAAGATATGGGGAAAAGGCTGAAGACAACAACAAAAATGCTGAATGGCTGAAAGACATGAAAGATAAATTACTACAAATTGAAGAAGGAACGGACACAGAAATTAATGAAGAAACTATTAAGACAACACTAAAGAAAATGGCAAACTGGAAAGCACCAGGTCACGATGGAATACATGCGTACTGGTTCAAAAAATTCACGACCCTACATGAAAAGCTAGCACATAAACTGAGAGGATGTATCCATAAAACAGACATACCAGTGTGGATGATCAAAGGAAGGACAACGCTCATACAAAAAGACGCCAAGAAGGTAACGACCCCAAGCAATTACAGACCAATAACCTGTTTACCGACAATGTGGAAAATCCTAACGGCACAACTGAGAGAGCAAATTTACCATTCTCTGAACAGTCATGGACTACTTCTCGAGGAACAAAAAGGATGCCAGAAAGGGAAAGGAGGGACGCATGATCTGTTATACATAGATCAAAAGATCCTGAAAGAAGTTAAAAGCAAGAAAAAGAGCATATCTATGGCATGGATTGACTACAAGAAAGCGTACGACAGAATCCCTCAAGCATGGATAATTGAATGCTTAAAAATGTAAAAGATACCCGACAGGATTATTAATCTCATCAAGAAAGCAATGGAAACATGGAGATTAGAACTGACAGCTGGAGGAGTATACTTGACGGAGATAAAAATACGGAGAGGCATTTTCCAAGGAGACTCCCTATCACCACTACTATTTATCATAGCCATGATGCCACTCAACTACATACTCAGGAAATGTGATGCTGGATACAAGTTCACGGGCAGAGAACAACGAATAAACCATCTCATGTACATGGACGACCTGAAGCTATTTGCAAAAAGCAAAAAGGAACTGGAAAAGCTGATAAATACGACCAGAATCTTCAGTCAGGACATTCAAATGGAATTCGGAATGGAAAAGTGTGCATTGCTAGAGATTAAAAAAAGTTGGAGACGACTGAGGGCATGGAACTACCCAACCAAGAGCAGATGATGGCGCTAGATGAACAAGAGAGCTATAAATATTTGGGAGTTTTGGAAGCAGACACAATCAAATCAACAGAAATGAAAGAGAAGATTGGAAAAGAATACCTGAGAAGAACAAGAAAGCTCTTAGAAACAAAACTATATAGCAGAAACCTAATCAAAGGAATAAATACCTGGGCAGTATCACTAATAAGATATTCTGGGCCATTCATAAACTGGACTAAAGAAGAACTCAGGCACCTTGATCAGAGGACTAGAAAATTAATGACTATGCACAATGCACTACATCCAAAAGACGATACAGACAGACTCTACGTGAAGAGAAACGAAGGGGGAAGAGGACTGGTAAGTATAGAAAACTGTGTGGACGACACTAAAAAAGAGCTGGAGAAATACATAAACCAGAACACAGAAAAGCTGATCAGCGCAGCAAGAGATACCGTCCCAACGAACAACGCAGGGAGCAGCGAAACTGGACACAAACAGACAAGAAAAGAAAATGGGAAGAGAAACAACTACATGGACGCTTCATAAGACTCACAAGAGAAGAAACCAACGCAAATAGCTGGACATGGCTAAGAAAAGGAAACTTGAACAGAGAAACGGAATCTTTACTGATGGCTGCACAGAACAATGCGATTAGGACAAACTACATTAAAGCTAAAATAGTTAAAACCCAGGAAAACAATAAATGCAGACTGTGTTGGCAAAGAGACGAAACAATAAATGATATAATAAGTGAATGTAGCAAACTTGCCCAAAAAGAATACAAAAACAGACATGACTGTGTTGGAAAAGTAATACACTGGGAACTCTGCAAACAATTGAATTTCGAATATGCGGACAAATGGTACAAACATAAACCAGAAACAGTACTGGAAAACGAAAAACACAAAATCCTCTGGGATATGGATATACAAACAGATAAACTCATACAAGCAAGGAGACCTGAAGTTATTATAATAGACAAAAAGGGAAAATCTTGTAAAATCGTAGACTTCGCCGTTCCAGCAGAACACAGAGTGAAGATCAAAGACACGGAAAAACGAAGTAAATGCACAGAACTAGCCAGAGAACTGAAAGAAATATGGAACATGAAGAAAGTTAGTATAATACCAATAATCGTAGGAGCACTAGGAACAATCCCCAAAAAACTGGAGAAAAGACTGGGAGAAATTGGAATCAAAGGGACCATCGAAACCATACAAAGGACGGCAATGATCAAAACAGCTGCAATCTTAAGGAAAATCATCGAATGCGTAAACCAACCCGCATAAGCTACAAAGGCTAACCAGTCACAAGGAATTTACAACAGGGAGAAAACAAAACCACTTCAGCACTTCATAATCTCCCCCACCCCCACCCCAATAAATTACACCGGCCTCAGCTATCACTACACAAAAATGAACCAAAGAAACAGATATTACAAGAAACACTATAAGCTCCTCCCTCTCTCCCCACCCACCCCCCACAAAAAAATTATGAAGAATTAAAAATTATTTTTTTAAGAATAAGGAAAGAGAAAAGGAAAAAATTAAGGAATTGAAAAGAAAAAAAGGAAAAAAATAAAAAATAAAAATATTATTTCATTTTTTTTTTTTCTATTTTTATTTATTTATTTTTTTTTTAATGGTGCCAACCTAGGCTGACACCAGACAAAATATTTGTAGAGGGTCGAGGAGGATGAGAAGACAGAGGAGGGACAGCACAAACCAAACCTCCACTGGAAAAGTGCAGAGAATGCTGGGACCTTGGGGAGGCTTATTGCCACCCAAATCCCAGAGAAGACCAATTGTCCTTACCAGCTAGAAATCAATGGCAAGAGGCTGTTGCGATACCGCATCGTTATCGAAAAGAGGTGAAAAATACTGAAAATCTGGGGAGGCTTGTTGTCACTCAGACTCCAAGAAATACCACTGGTTGTTGTCGGTGAGCAATCACTGACGATGATCTGTGTGAGAACTCCTAGTGAGTACAAATAATAATAATAATAATAATAATAATAATAATAATAATAATAATAATAATAATAATAATAATAATAATAATAATAATAATAATAATAATAATTTACTTTCTTTACTTCTATATCATTATCATTATCATTATTATTATCATAATATAGAAGTAAAGGGAAGTATATTTTTTAGCTATGCAAGAAGAACGTCTTAACAGATATGTCACAGTTTATTAAATTTCGAATGAAATCAAAATAAGAATAAATAGTGGTAGCTGCTGTGATCAACGGGTCACGGTTATAATATAACTAATTTCTCTTAGTTTAATATGTAGCTCATTTTCTGCAAGATATAGATAATTCATAGAATGGAATAGTCTTTGAAATGCGCAAAGTATCTGTTAGGGTGGGCATTCTAATCCTAACAGACATAGCGAATGTTATCATAAGAGAAGAGCGTGTGCCAGAGTGCTGGAGTGAGAGTTACATTGTCTGTATATACATGAACGCTAGTAGTAGAGTGTAGGTGGATGACATTTACAGTGATAGCTTCAATGTCAAGAGTCTGTCCTTAGCCTTTTACTTTTAATCATAAGCTTGGAGACACTGTGAAGAGAGTTTGGAATTACTCTATGCTGATGACTTGGTTATCATTGCCGAGTCCTTGGAACAGTTAAATGATGAATTGGAAATATAGAAAAACGGTCTGGATGTCAAGGGTTTGAGGGTGAACTTGCTTAAAATTTAAGTGATGGTGTGTGGCTCTTGTTCTGTGTGCCGGAAGGGTGTTAGAAGTAAAACGATGCAATGTAACCTGTGCCTATTATGGCGCCACAAATAAATGCAATGACATGAAGGGTCAATTAGCCCCGAACCTCAACTATACGTGTAGGAAATGCTTATTGACGGTCGTCCCCACAACAAGACGGTACGAGATGACAATACACTGGAGAAAGTGGACTCTTTCTACTCTTTGAGAGATATGCTGAGTGTAGATTGTGGATGTGAACTCGGTACAGCCGCATGGGGTTAAGACGGCTTGGGCGGAATATCGTGAGTAGCTGCCGCTGGTAACATCGCGTGCTGTCCCTGTTTACATCTGGGATAAGTTGTATAGCAGCTGTGCCATGAGCGTCATGATATATGGCAGTGAATGCTGGGTCTTTACCCAGTCTTCTCTCGCCCGTTTGCAGCGCAATGACAGATCCATGATTAGATGGATCTGCAAAGTGAAACCTGACAAAACCCAACACATTAAGTGAAAGGATTTGCTGAAAGCATTACACTTGCCCAGCATGGAGGTTATCGTAAGGATGAATCGATTACGCTGGTATGGTCATGTGGAACGTTCATCGTCCTGGATAAACCGTTGCAGAAGCATGGATGTCCTAAATCGCAGGAAGGTTGGCCGGTCAAGGAAAACCTGCAAGCGGGTGGTTATACATGACCTCACAGAGATAAATTTGGAGACAGCTGACTCGCTGGACCGTGAGAACTGGAGAGTGAGCTTGCGTAATATCAGAAAACGTCTGACCTCTAAACAAGGAAAAGGTGACGTTAAATAAAAAAGAAAGAAAGATACCAATATAAAACACAGCCACTTCTCCCAATATCATACAATGGTGATCTAGTACAATACAACATTAAGCTCGTTCATTAAAGTATATAGTGCGTGATTGGCCTAATGAGCACTTTTGAGGACAATGTAATCAGTTATACCGAATTCAAATCCATGCAATTCAATTATGGTCATTTATATACTAAGCAATTTCTCACTAACTATGGGTGAACTAGCATCTTGTGTTTGGTTAATCGTATACATTGAATTGATTACAATAGATATTGTGATGTGGCATTAACTTATCGATAAAAAGACTGAAATGCCGTAAAACAGATAAACCAAACTATGCCATACAATATAGTACAGCTTTTCGTCTGAATATAACATAGAGTGTGTTATAAATACTGCAATTGCTATAGCGTTAGATCCTGTTTTACAAACAACCTTGTTGTAGAGAAAGTACTGACACCCTATTCTTTATGCAATGGACTATTCCAAAGAGCATATTAACGACGACGATGCTTAACTCGAGAAGTACGACGGTAGTACAAGTACAGCCGGGCCGTTCCCCGTATACATTGCAAGCCAGTTACACAACTTGAAACTACTCTTTACATTGTTCAATTACAGTAAGGATTATTTGTATGTTGGCTGTTTAATTTATCATTAAATACCTTCTTATAAGATTACAAAGAAACTAATTGTTAAATATATAACTATCAGGCCGTTCGTATAATATTGGCCGATTATCTGACTCTTTTTTTGAGATAATTTTAGTTGTTAATTTTGCAGTGTTTTATACAAAATTTCACGAGCTATATTCTTATATATGTGCGCTCTTAAATAGATTTCCAGTAATTTAATTCAGAATACAATGTTGAAGCAATAAGCTCTTAATAACGAAAACGAAAAATGAGGAAAAGCGTATAATTTTCTTGTTAGAACCTGGTCATAACGCTTTTCAAATAGCCGCTAACATAAATAGAAAATGGGGACAAAGGTCGATGAGTAATTGAACAGTGATGGTTTTTAAAATGTCGGTAATGGTAATGAGAACCTAGAAGATAAAGAGGGTAAAAGACGGTCATGCACTCTTCACGGTTAACGTTTGAAAGCAACAACAACATTACGACTGTCTGAAGTGAATTGGATAGATGATAAAGCTCAATAAATGGGTACTACGTGAGATTGATCAAACTAAAGATGTATTTGATAACCAAGCTCTCTCTCTCTCTCTCTCTCTCTCTCTCTCTCTCTCTCTCTCTCTCTCTCTCTGAGAAAATCCAATAATCAATTAATATTTCAATAATCTTTTCCAGATGTTGATGTTTTAACAACGACCATATCTCGTCATCTTAAAAGCAATAGACAAAGTATACGAACTGGGTAAATGGATTCCACATGAACTTAATGAAGCCCTGACACCGTGGCATCTTGCATATTGTTCATCGGATTACTCTCAAGTTACTATGGCTAATATTCAGAAACTGAAATATAAAGTTTGACAGCCTTCCCCATATTCCCTCGATATTTCAAATAGTACAGATTATCACGTATTTAACATCTTCCTGTGATATCCTGAGTATTTTTTACAATCGTGAGTATTTGCGTTCTATCACTGAACCAAGACGCTTCGTTCGTCAATAATTTCCCGTTTCCTATGAGTCTCCAGTACTTTATTTTCTTTGCACAGTGTGATAAGTTTCGCTCTGTTTTTTCTTATTTTATTTCTAAATACAAGTCACTAATGTTTTTAGCAATTGTGGTGTGTTTTCGTCACTATTTTTAAAATATAAAATAGTACGTTTTCACTAGTTTATTTCTGTATTATGTCTAAAATTCCAAATTGAAATGGATACTGAGAAAAACATAAGCTTGTTTTCTAATAAATGTAATTGATTTTATGTGAAAATAAAATTTCCCTTAAAAGAAACTAATGCTGTGAGAAGTGTAAATGAAACAGTTTGGGGCATAATTAAAAATTAAACAAATAAACTCAATTTTTATTTTATTTTTCCTTCAATTAACTATACATGTGTGTATATTTGTGTGTGTAATGACTATACTGCGAATACTCGGGATAGATTTCAAACACATATAACTTATCAATATTCAAAAATGATGATAATTTTCATAATATTTTCAAATTCACTTAATCAAGCAAAGGGGATGCCTTGTTTCGGGCGTGTAAATAAAAAGTGAAAGAGGAGAAGTTAAGCATTAACAACAGGTTTAGCGATAGAGATGAGATCATCAGTTAATTTACTGAACCACTAATGATTTTTATGAAACTTTGTCATTTTTATCGGTGAAAAAATGCTACTGATTCAAGTGGATAATATTTTGATTAAATAATTGCTTGTTTATCCTTATAAAGATTTAATTTGGTTGCTAAAATTGAAATTTCACATCTAAAGGCATGTTTAAAGCAATCGTATATTTATTAAAAACAAAAATGTGAATGTTAAAAGGTTTCGGTCTGTTTAGCCTTAATTTTGAGACCGAATGTTTTGTACTCTAGAAGCGTCATCTAACAAAGAATCTTCAATCGTTTTCTTTATTTTTTAGTTCTTAATTTACACAGATTATTAAAGCCAAAATGTGATGACACACTAGCTGTACCTATCTGCAATTTGTTCGGGGGGGTGTAACTATGCTTTTTTAACAAAAAATTATTTCCTTCGAAAGGGAAGTAACTCTGTATTGACGAATATAGAATTACGTCGCTTTTTATGATGACGTCTGTATGAAAACAATTCCGACCCAGTGAAAATATTTTTGGAAGGAATTTAAATCGAATTACAATTTACTATTCTTTACAACGTGCTGCAACGATCAACAAAAAAGAACTGACGAACCAGAGTCAAATAGAAGAACGCCATTGATGAGAAAAATCGAGGAAGGGACTGACTTTTCTTTATATATGAGATATGCACTAACATTGCGACTGACTACCGGGGCTACTTATGTTCGACTAATAGCACAGAGAGTAGCAGGGGAAAGGTGACAACACTATTTGAGATAACTTCCCTTCACTATTATGTAGACTCGATTCTCATCAGTAAGCACAGACTTGGCTAATTGAAAAGCTGATTGGTTTGTAGCCTTACAATGAAATCATTTAAACCAAACCTCATGAATAGAATTGCAGAAGACAAATCATGGAAAAGGAATTAAAACTAAGATGAAAGAGACACTCGTAAAGCATCCGCCAGACTGTCACAAACATGGATGTTAGCTCTCAAAGGTACCTATCCTTATACAGGGTGTTTCAAAAGTCTTGGGAACATAACGATTTTTAATAATTCAAAAACTATTAGGAGTTGAAAAATGAAATTGGTACCGTTGGAAAGGTTAAAGTTTCAAGTGTTGTGGGGAATCTTCAAAGTTGCTCAATATGAGCACCATTCGTCACACGGCAGACATCTAGTCGATAGTCCATTTCCTGCCAAACGCGTTCCAGCATCTTGACGTCAATGGTTCCCACAACTGCCGTTACTCGAGCCTTTAGTTCGTCAATATCTCTTGGAAGTGGCGGCACATAGACTTGTTGCTTGACAAAGCCCCAAAGGAAAAAGTCACACGGGGTAAGATCTGGAGACCTAGGAGGCCAGGGCATGAGAACGTCATCACCTCGCCCAGATCTCCCAATCCATCTACCAGGCAGCCTTGTGTTAAGAAACTGCCTTACTCTAAGACTCCAGTGTGGTGGTGCACCATCTTGTTGAAAAATGAAGTCATCAGATTCTGCTTGTTCCAACTGAGCCATTAACCAGTCTTCCAGCATGTTGAGATAGGATTCACCAGTGATAGTTGCCTCTTCAAAGAAGAACGGTCCATAGACACCTTTCTTGGAAATTGCACAAAACACGTTCACTTTTGGTGAATCTCGCTCGTGCTCAAGAGGTTCATGAGGATTCTCAGTACTCCATATGCGAGTGTTATGCTTGTTAACTTTGCCATTCAGATGGAAGGTCGCCTCATCGCTAAAAACAAGCCGGTCATCAAAGCCGGTATCTTCCAACTTCTCTTGCATTGCAATGCAAAAGTCACGGCGAAGTGGCTTATCAGTGTCCTTCAACTTTTGGACCAACTTGAGCTTGTAAGGTACCATTTGCAGTCGTTTCCTTAAGACACGCCAGACAGTTGCTGGAGCAAGCTGAAGTTCCCTGCTGGCTCTTCTCACTGATTTACGGGGGCTCCGCTGAAAGGCTGTCCGAACTTGCTCAACTGCATCTTCTGAAGTTGAAGGGCGACCTGTTCGCTTACTTGGACACAAACACCCATCTTTCACAAATTTAGCATGCCATCTGACAATGGATTTCCTTTCAGGGGCTTCTTTTTTAAATTTCCTGCGAAATGCACGCTGAACACATGTCCACGATTCAGTCTTTGCAAATTGGAGGACGCAAAATGCCTTGTCTTGTTTAGACACCTGGAAAGATAACACGAAAATCATTAGTATGAACCAAAACTTGATTAAGCAAGCTTTAAAATGGCACCAGTTTCATTTTTCTACCTGGAATAGTTCATGAGATATACGCATTTGTAATGTTCCCAAGACTTTTGAAACACCCTGTATATGTATACATATATATATATATATATATATATATATATATATGTATATGTGTGTGTGTGTTTGCGTATTGTGTGAGACTAATATGTAAAGTGTAAAAATTGTGTTGTTTTATTTTGAAGTATGCCGATGTATCAAAAGCAATTGCAGATGTATTTCACTAGTCGAGAGAAGATCGCGAAAAAAATCAGAGTATATTTTCTATAGTTCTTCATATCTCTTGATTAGCCTTTCTTCTTTCGTGATTATCGAAGTGGGAAATTAAATGTAACTATAACGAAGGGCGTGCTAAGAAGATGTCAACTATCAACAAATTTAAAGCTATATCAAAAACGACATTTGTTGTTTTTTATTTCTTCCCTTTTGCTGCACCACCATTTTAATCTGAGGACCAGTAAAAGAAAGGGAGCAAGGCCACACACACATACACATACATATATATATATATATACATATATATATATATATATATAAAGACAAAACTCAAACCAAAATATTAAGCCATTTGTACTATAATTTATTTTGGTGGCTTGCTACTTGTTTACTCAAGAATGAGAATAATTTACACCGTTTTTGAAATCTCAGGAGATGAAGAGGGAGGATGTAATTGCATTAATTCTACGTATATGTACTGCTACAGTAAGTTATTCTAATGGTAGTTATTATATATATATATATATATATATATATTCTAGATTATAGTTGTAGTTAACTGTGATTGGTTATTTTAAATTTGTATGTGTGTCTACATCTAGAGATTTATTCATTTGGTAAGTATGTAATAATGCTCGTACTTAAGTATCCTACTTTTTATCTAAGCATGGATTACATCGCCGTTCAAAGTCTCTGAGATGTTGAATCTGTACAGAATAAACAATTAAACCACTGCTATAATATTCCTTTTTTCAGTGACCAACAAATGTTTTCACAATGTCGTTTTTTTGTACTGCATTAGATAAAGAATATTTATAATTGGAAAATCGTTGTTTCCAGTTTCCCACGGATATATCGATGTATACTTTTTTGGTGTTGGTGTCCTCTTTAGGAAAAATTATTGCTTTATATATAACGTTATTTATGTTGTAGTTTGCACTCATTTAAAAAAATCAGTTTAGAAGAACTCATTTTAGACTGATGCGATTTTGATTTTAATTTTTAAATTTACAAAATTTTCATTTTTATTAAGGAGGCGGGATTTTCAAAATGTGGCCTGAAATACTTAAATTAAATACAAATTATTTAATACTTAAGAAAATCTTTCTGTCATTTGATGCCCCCCACCGCCACCATATTTGGCTTAACTGTCTAATTGTCGTGTACTGTCTATTTACTTTTATTTTATATTTGCTTCTATTCTACTGTATGTCTTTATTTATATTTGTACTCTCCATTCCTTTGCGTGTGTGTGTCATAGTGCACTGTTTTTTTTCTCGAATTTAAGAGATAAACACTATCCTGTGACAGGATCACATGTAAATTAAACCAGGGGCTGATGTCGCCACATATACTAACCAAACGATGAAATATGACACCCAAAATAAATAAGTCATGGAGTTCAGAAGCAACATTTTAGCGTTATGGTATGCAGGTTTTGCCTTGACGGCTAAAACCAGCTACTGCGAATATTGGCTCTTCTTACTTCAAGTAGCAGAATATCACATACCTATTACAGGTAATTAAAAATGATCAAGACAAACTAAAGACACGCCAGAGGAAGAAATAGTCCACAAAAGAAAATAGACTTGTGGTGGCGAGCTATTACATAAGTAAACCCAAAGCTTCTATTTGAATTGCATGAAAAACATTTGGAACAGATCTGCTGATTTTCATGCAAGGAAACAGAAAATCGTGGAGCAAGCAAAAGAGGGTGGTTCACGAAACTAGAACTAGTGGAAATAAGCTTAAACATGAAATAACACTTAATGAAAATGAACAGGTAGAAACCGGACACAATATAAACACTGAAACTGTAGAAACCACAATATAAACAATAAAACTATAAAAACCACTGACAATGAGACCACAAAACTTACTGAGAAAATGCAGGAGAAGTTGAACGTATCAGAACCATTATGAAAGAGGACAAAACGAATCTACCATCCTTAAGGAACGAAGACTGTAAGAAAGTAAAATTAGAAATGGAATAAGTTAATTAACTCTTCTTGCACATCCCAACGAATAATATTACAGGTATAAATGACCGAATAACGAGATTAAACTAGAGATCCTACCAAAACATAAATATACTTGTTTTTCAACCATGATTAAGTTATTACTATTAACTAAAATATTTTTCCTACAATGGTTGATTATTTCCATTGTATATTGCTTAATAGGAAAGCATTTATCTGCTAACATAATAGCTTTTCTTAAGAGATATAGCGTTATACTAGAGTGCAATTCTCTGGCATCTAATTATACATATCTATTAAAGAATAATCTAATTAATGTTTGTACGTACATTATCACTTTCCACACATTTTCAAAAGATGAGTGAAAAGGAATATTTTTTATTTCATCCGATGTCGATGTTGTGTCGGACGTGAAACTTTGGCCACGAATGAAAATGTAGAATCTGTTCTGTCTAAATTGAATAGACATAAGTCACACACTTCTACAAGAGTTGTGAAAATAGACCCCATAACAGGATTTATTCTGAAACTTCAGAGTACTTAGATAAATATGTTTCAATTTGAAAAAAGGTAATACGATAATATCGTGGGGTGTACGTTCGCGCCGGATTTCCATGGAATGGAAATATTTCTAAGCACTACAATAGTTTACAACGGGTGACAGATACAACTGCGGAATTTCCACGGGTCCTGCTACTCCTTCCGATATTATTTTTACTATTATGTATTAATTTACATTGTTTTCATATGGTATCGTTTAGAAAACGGAACAGAAAGTGGTAAAAAAAAAGTTGCAAATGTAACATAGGAACCCCACACTCTTTCTGGTGACGGTACTAATATGTAACAGGTACGCCACTCTCTTCGACACCGTGGGTATCGTTGTCGGCCACTCACGCACAGGTGTTTGATCTCCTGGTCGCGGCGCCAGGTATAACAGATACTCCACTCTATTCCACGTCACGGAGCCTGTCATAAACATGTACCCCGCTCGTCGTCTGTCTATCTGTGTTCACGCGTCTTTTTGGTTCTCTACACAGAGACCTTTCCAGACCGTGAACAATCTTTTTGGCCGCTGATCGTCATAGTGGCAATAAAAAAGATATCGGTCAAATCTCCTCTAGGTCGGGATGAATGATGATAGCTTCGTTGGTCCTGTGAAGGCAAAGTTATTCAAGCAGAACAAATCAACGAGAATAAATTCAAACAACTCGGCGATTTCTTTTTGTATCAAATAATTATTAACAAATACAGGAAAGAATCATTTTAACCTTGAAGTAAAGTCTATTTTTGGTAATGTCTTTTTTTTACTAATCTATTTCGTCGTCTCTCTCCATCTGCGTGTGTGCGTATCCCTTTACAACGATTGCTAGGTCTTAATTAAGTCATTAACCTATGTTTAGAAAACGGTGGCCGAGTCTGAGCTCCGGCGAGCATCACGACCGTCCGGGCCGCGATCCCAGTTCCAACTAACTCTGTACTGTCTTCTCGTTCTAAACCCAAAGGTCCTTTCTCTTCCCAAAAAGGCATATTGTCACACCTTCTCCTTTTCCAACCCACTTCTCTAATCCTTCTTCCTCTCTTGGGAGTGGGTTGGGGTTGTGTGGTACGCGCGATGCTGACTTACTCTCTTTCTCTCCCGGAGCTGGGGTGGGGTGGGGCGCGCCTATACAAACAAATAAATGGGATTTCTCTCTCAGATTCTATTGCCATGATAAAAAAAACATTACTCGCTTTCTCTGTCTCTATCAAAAGGGGCTCGCGACCCCCCAAGAGCTGACCTGTTATCAGCTTATTGGTGATCAAGAGATCATGACCAAATTCCAAAAGCATCTGGTACGCGTGAGTCTTTATGTGGTGATAATTGCAAATGACAACTAACACGCTTTTTGCCAGACGACTGACGCCACTTCCTTTCCTTCGCCTGGGTGGTCGATTTGGGTTGAATATATACTAGTCTTAATTCTCTACCTCATTTCTACGTAGGGTCCTAATTATTCTGCCATACAAAAACTATTTGAAATTATTCCTTGTTATATAGACTCAAATATTATTATTCGGCAGCAGAATCTCCAAATTTAGAAATTGATCGACATCAATCCTTACAAGCAAATCATGTTAAAAGTAAATCTGAAATAAGATTGAAGAAGACAAATCATAAAAACATTATTCAGCTTTTGCTGTGTGAATATGAGAAAGATTTAACACCGATTTCGGAAGTAATTGTGTTTCCATCGGATCTTTTTTAAGTATTCACTATCACTCGTAGCCGAAACATGTATGGACTTATGCAGCCAAAATGTTTGTAGGAACAAAAATGTATACTTCCTAGCTAAAAAAGCCATAAACTAATAAGTTGAAGCCATTAATCCCATTCATCTCGAAGGACACAGGCCACTGCTGATAACGCTACTACCAAAATCATGTTTTTCATGCTCTGCTTGTTCACGTCAACAACCATGCCGAAGTCTGGACACTTTCTGGCAAATAAAAATTAATATTCTGTATGATTTTTCTACATTGCTTTCTTTATCCTGATAAAGTCTTTCAATAAAGACGAAACGTTGATGAATACATAAATCACATAGTTTTTGGCTTTCCTTTTTTCATTTTACATTACGTCGGATCATTTTATCCCTACTTTTCTTCATATATATATATATATATATATATATATTATAATTCGGTAGATTATAAAATTTATGGCGGAGTTAATTACAATTTTAAACATTATAATTAAGCTGCGAAAATAAACACTTATCAATGGTTATCCATATGTACGCGCGTTTCACAAAGCCATTTTATTATCACTATTACATCAGAATAAATATTGAAAACTTATAAAATGTTCTCATCATCATATAGACTTTATTAATTACAATTTAGATATATCTGCAACAAGTTCGAGAACAAAACAATGTAAAGATAGAAAGACCAAATAAAACATTTAATCAATATTAAGGATAGGCAAAACATAGGAAAATCGCTAACACATTCATGTGTGTGATCAAGTATGGAATAGAGTATCGATTATACTCAAGTCCAGTTTCTAATCGCTTTTTATCATAAACAAAACTTAATTTTAAAACTAATAATTTAAAAAAGACTAATTTCTTTAATGAAGGTTATTTTAAAAACTTTAACAAAATAACTCCAAATTCTAAATTCAATCATACTCGTTTACAACTTCAGAAAAAAAACACTTCCTCACCGTTGTAGGGGCTAGTATCAGAGCTATGTCGCCTGGAATTCCGGTTTCTGGCAAGGTCAACAATGACAGACAGGTATTAAGGCCGCAACCCGACGAATATGGCTTTTGTAAATACCTAAGAGAGGTCGTCTCTGGATTTGCGTTAGGCTACCAAAGGTGTGTCAGGTGCGGGGCCGCAAGTCAATCGAGTGAGAGTGACAACGTTGCTTCTACGTCATTTCTGTGTTCTGGACTAAACTTTCCCCGACTTTCAAACGCAATCGCTGAGCCTTTCTGCTCTCAATGACGGGTGTAAAATCGTGCAATCTTGCAGGTTTAACAAATAGCTGCGACCCACGAAAAGGACTTAATGAAGACCAGACAATCACCTAGGCACGATATTCGTAAGCTCTATTCAAAAGTCCAAGTCGACTAACAACAACAACAACAACAACAACTAAAACAGCAGCAGCAACAGCTTAAACGCTCTCTGCCACTTTTAACGTTGAGGTTAAAGTTAAAGTTAAAGACATAGTTACTTGTAGAGTATGTTCTTGGCCTTTTGGCTAAGATCAAAGTGTAGTATCTGTTCCGATGGATACTGCACCCCATAGACTGGTATTGTCTTGGCCTTCGGGGCTTGATTTACGCCGGTCTATGGGTTTGTCCTGTGCAGTTCTAGGAGGTCCACCCTCCCAGGCTTTTCCTCCCCTCTTTGGGGAGGAGTAAGTGTATTGCTTACTGCCTGAGGCGCTCCTACCGGGGAATGCCGACGGGGCTGCCCAGGCAATTTTTAAACAGTCAAAGTGCTCACCTTCTCGGGCGCTGGCTTATCAAATCCCACTTTCCCGACCTTGTGTCACATCTTACCACTGTAGGAGGTAGATAAATAATTATTGGCCTTTTGGCTAAGATCAAAGTGTAGTATCTGTTCCGATGGATACTGCACCCCATAGACTGGTATTGTCTTGGCCTTCGGGGCTTGATTTACGCCGGTCTATGGGTTTGTCCTGTGTCGTTCTAGGAGGTCCACCCTCCCAGGTTTTTCTTCCCCTCTTTGGGGAGGAGTAAGTTTATTGCTTACTGCCTGAGGCGCCCCTCCCGGGGAATGCCGACGGGGCTGCCCAAGCAATTTTTAATGGCCAGAGTGCTCACCTCTCGGGCGCTGACTTTTCAAACCCCACTTTCCCGACCCGACATTGGGTCACATCTTACTTGTGGGAGTAAGATAAAAACTGGCCTTGTGTCTAACTCCTGGAGAGGAGTAAATCAATACTTGTAGAGATGCGATGTCTATATGTAGAAATATAAAGTTTGTTCAAATATTTCGTGCTCTTTTCCTGTTATTTTGAAACCGAATCGTTTGTACTCTGACAATGTCATTTTCGCCTCTTCTCCCGTTGTATTTCTATAGTTCTTAACGCACGATGGTAAGTTCATAAGTCTCTCTCACAAAAGAGACGTTGCTAGTCTTTCTCTACTCTATCATTATTTTCATGGTAAATGCTCCACTGCCTCCTTTCATGTAAAAGCTTTATGACAATTAGCTGTCTAGGTGCCATCACTGCAAATAATTTTTCATTCCTTCCTATGTGTTCCTAAAACCAAGAACTCCCTATTCGTGGAACACAATACTACATGACTGCTTCTTACTGACTACAAAATGGCTGCCTTCAAGTCCAATGTCAACAAATACTTGTCGAGCCGTCCTCTAATCAAATCTCGCCCATCGTTTCCAATTATCCCATGATGGTGTTCTACATCCAATTTACAATTTACCAACAGGGTGCCTTTTGTCCTCGATAACTGGTGACTCATTAGTATAAAAGACCCCTGAAATATTCAAGACTAAAGCAATGCTGCAAAACCGCACTGAGTACGGATAATGTGTACGTGAGATACTTCTATCCAAGCAACAGAAGATGAAGACTTAATTATAAGTTGCCAATAGAGTTTGTTAATTGAGAAAATGATTGACTGGAATCCTTACAAACAAATCGTTTAAAGTAAAATTCAGAAATAGAATTGAAAAAGACAAATCAGAAAACGATATTCTTTGTCTGTGGGAAAGATTTATCACATGACTAGAGATAGGCTTGAAAACCATCAGTCAGACTGTCACAAACATGTATATTCGTTCTCAAAATGAATACTGTTATTGGCTGTCAGTTTTGTTCCCAACCACGCACACACACACACACATTGCTTATCTTTTCTATAATTTTCATTATTATTACTCTTATTAGAATTGTGATTATCATTATTAATAATATTACAATTACCATTTTACTATTATTATTATTATCATTTAAACTATCTTGAATGTTGGTAGAACGAATATAATTTTATGTACATGTATTTTTCGTCTTTCTCTGTAAAAATATGTTTGTGAAATAAGTGGAATATGTTGATGTTTTTGCTAAACCTCTATTTGTGACCGTTTTATAAGGCTCTAAAAGGATGACATTTTGAAATTCATGTAAAAATAAGTAAATAAAAACAATTCTTAAACATCTCGGAAACGATCGTACACTTAACAGTTGTTGATCTTGAATTCTTGTAATAAATAATGTTGCAAGTGTATTTATTTCTACTCATTTATATATATATATATATATATATATATATATAGAGAGAGAGAGAGAGAGAGAGAGAGAGAGAGAGAGAGAGAGAGAGAGAGAGGGGAGAGAGAGAGAGAGGGGGGGAGAGATTTTTCACTTATAAAATACATCATTTAGTGAAGACCGGGGTTGTTCCAATAAAAACAAGCTCGATGATACTCGATTACAGAGTACAAAGCATTTATATGTGATTTTATGAAGGCTTACCAAAGCATTCCTTTCAGGACACCAATGATCACCATTAAAAATATTTTTTCTTACAAATATTATTTATTCAAATTAAATGTTTTTTCCTACACGTGTTTCACTACCAAGCAGTTACTTGCTTGGCAGATCATCAGGGAAATTAAATGTCTGGAATACTGGTTTCAACTGCCGACAATACACAATGTGGCGTTGCAATAGTTGAGGTCACTTAAGAAGAGAAGAGGAAAAATAAAAAAAATAAAAGTTAAAATTAAAAAACAAGGAAGAACAACGATAAAAAAGAAAGTTCTAGAAAAAGTCTTAGAAAAGTAGCTCGTGTATTATTTCTTTCTACCAAGCCAACAAGCAAATAATCGGTCCCAAATACATTAAAAAAAAACCGGAACAATGTGCGATAATACACTTTCACGTCGGCCGGCACAATGATGAATAAATCCCTCCCCACACAAAAAAAAACAAAAGAACTAAATCATTCAAGATACCGCTCACAAGTTACCATTCCAATCCAATGATAGTATGGGAATTCTAAATCCAACTTCTCACAAAGAAAAGTCAACATAAATGTTCGTCCGGGTTCGAAGAGCCTTATTTCAATGGCTGATTTCTTACCCTTCGAAACAAACACCCTCTTAAGTGACCTCAACTATTGCAACGCCACATTGTGTATTGTCGGCAGTTGAAACCAGTATTCCAGACATTTAATTTCCCTGATGATCTGCCAAGCAAGTAACTGCTTGGTAGTGAAACACGTGTAGGAAAAAACATTTAATTTGAATAAATAATATTTGTAAGAAAAAATATCTTTAATGGTGATCATTGGTGTCCTGAAAGGAATGCTTTGGTAAGCCTTCATAAAATCACATATATATATATATATATATATATATATATATATATATATATATATATATATATATATATATATATATACAAAGTTAGGTGTGTCTATATATTTATATATTTTGCTCATATTTTTTATGTATAAGATTCCTTCTAATATAATTAACTGATCATTATGAATTTTGGAACACAGCTGCTATACGTTAGGGTATGTAATCTGGGCTATATTTAGTTTAATTTAGTTTTATGCAAAGGGGACAAAGATGACGTGGAAGCCCTTCGTGAACATTCAGATACTTCTGATTTTGACAATGGATATTATACATTAATTAATACATATTCCTCAAAGTTCAGTTACATTGGAGGGGTTTCAAATGGCTTTTAGATGGCATAATTTCAAATTTGCATCATATTTGATCCTTAGTAATTAGAACCCAATTAAGCAAGATTCCGTTAAATTTTAGACATTTTCTAGAAGCAAGATTATCTAATGGATTTTGATCAAAATTTGAATGAAAGGTCGACATCAGATTTATTAGCATTATATATTGATTTTAAGTTGTGTGTGAGGACATAAAAGTTTCAAGGAACTGTTCTGTTCGGGAAATTAATTATAACCGTACTTGCACGGGTATTCTTCTAATATTTAGATAATTTTAGGTATGTGTATATGTTTATGTATTTGTATGTACAGGATTTATACCTAAACTGATATTTATGAATTTTGAAAAACAGCCGCTAGTCATAAAGTGTTCATAATATGTGCTACATTTAGTTTAATTAAGTTTTATGCAAATGTGGTAGAAATGCAGTCGAAACCCTTTGTGAAAATGTAGATAACTCTATTTTTGTGAAATTTTAACAATAAATATGAGACATCAATTTTTAAATATTCCCTCAATGTCAGTTACTTTGGAGTATTTAAAAGGGATTTGTGGGGTATAATATGGGCACAACCGCCCATTTGAGAATGTAAATATTTCAGATTTGCATTAAATGTGATCCATAGACACTAGATACCAATTAATCAAGATTCTCTGAATTTTAATTTCTTCTTAAGACCACTTAATCATAATTTTAGATATTTTCTAGAATCAAAATTGGAATAAGAATTCTAAACATAAAGTTTAGTATCATTATATCTGGATTTTAATCTTCGTACGGTGACATAAACGTAGTGAAAAACTGTGCATGGTCGGTACCTTTCTAGTATATATATAAAGTTAGATAAGTGTATATGTTTATATATTTGTATGTAGAGGATTCACATGGGTCACCTTTATATATCAATAAATACTTGTTTATAAACCGTCATCATAAGTAAAATAATTGTGTTCATTCCTTTCATCATTTTCAATCATCGTATAATATTCTCCATTGTTCGAAGGACAATATATCTATGATTTAAATTAGGCAAAGATAAGCCACAGTCGTGAAACACTTCTTCTGAATGCATCTAATGTTAAGTCATTGTTTTACGTATTGGATCCAAAATTCCAAGCGTTACATTTCCCTATCACAATATCAACAAGACATGAAAACCTTGGGAATAAAACATTGTGCAGATATCTCTGTGACAAATAATGTTCAGGTGTAACTTAGTCTTGGGTGTTCTTCAATCCCCACAGTGTTTCCACTTCGTTGACAAAATTCGTTGATCGTATTTGTGTAGTCGCAGTGGTGATGTAGTTGCCAAAGTTTCCATCTTCCTTTTTCTCTCATTGTAGACGTCTTCTTCTTCAATGATGAACTCGGGAACAATGTGCCTGCCACCGGAACTTCGTTACGTGGTATACTTTTCTCCAACAACACCGTTTGCAATACCGATCCCTATCGCTTGATCAGCTTAGCCCTTCGAATGTTAAAACGCAACTGACAACTTCTATCATGCTCGTCTTTTATGGATGGAAAAGCACGCCGGTCACACGTGGTCGATACGCATAAATACTCGTGTTCCAGCGTGCACTTGTTCTTTCTCATATGCAGGTTCTACACGCCAAGCAGAGACGAGCCCTTTTATGTCGCCGATAAGGTAAGTCAAGACTATTTCCACCACTCGATTCAAGTTCGAGCTCATCACACCCGCATTAGCTATAGACACGGGCGATAACCTGGTCGAGTATAGTTTAGAATATTTCTGGAAATGTACTTCAAATCGGGTTTTAAATGGCGATGCGTAAGCCACAAACACACATTGTTTCAAAGACAGTAAATGTTTTTAGATCTTGTCGAGTCGAGAAACTTGATGAATTATCAATAGGATTCACCTTTTTTGTTTCATACCTACTTCGTGCTTGTTCTCCTCATTTAATTCTTGCTTTTGTTTTCTCTTCATATTTGCTCTCGATATTTAACATTTAATGAGTCGTGAAGTGCAGGACACATTAAGCAGAATAGATACGAGTTTGATCACTCAATTCTGAAAAAACACGAATGGTAAGAAAAAGAGAGCTAAAATAGAACAGTTAACATTGTTATTAAAGAAGTGAATTTAATTTTAACGCTATTTCTCAATTGAAAATAATCATTTCTTCGTATTTCCCCGCCTTCTAATCCTTCGCATGTGTAATACAATGGAAACCTCGTCTCAACGAGATTTCGTATTGAATCTTTTAAAAGGTAAAGAATCCACCGAGAGCGATGAACGCGACTATTCGTTCATATCTTTCATCCTTTCATTTTTGTGGCTTTCCTTTATTTTATTAACGCTCCTTTGTTCAATGCCATCGTTCTAACTGCAAAAGGCGCGCGCATATCTCTATTTATATAAAGTTAAGTATGTGTATATGTTTATATATTTCTATGTACCCCGTTCACTCTTAAAATAATAAACCGATCATTATGAACTTTGGAAAGTAGCTGATAAGCATAAGAGTGAGTAATATGGGTTATATTTAGTTTAATTTAGTTTTGTACAAAGAGGCCAAAGAAAAAATTCATATACCTACGATTTTTGTGAAATGTTAACAATAAGTATTAGACATCAAATAATAAATATTCCCTAAATTTGAGTGTCTTTGGGGTATTTTAACGGGTTTTTAGAGCATAATATTGTCACAACTTCCTGAATTTTTTCATTTATATGATTTGCATTGAATTTGATCCATAATAATTAGTCACCAATTAAGCAAAAGTCCTTGAATTTCAATTTCTACTTAAGACTCCATTAAGATTAATCCTAAAATTTGAGACATTATTTAGAATCAAAATCATGTAATGGATTTTGATCAAAATTAGAGTAATGATTTTAGACATAAGGTTTAGTATTATCATATCTTGACTTTAATCTTCGTAAAAGGACATAAAAATGGTGCAAAATTGTCTTGTCAGGTTTCGTCTTCATTAAGATTCATCAGTGTGGCTATATAAAGGTGACCTGCCTGTCGCGTGACTCAAACCTCGGACCTCAGTCACTACTGAAATATATCATGGTTATCGTACGATATACTAAGTTTCTTAAGAGATCAATTTCAAGGAAAAGAACTTTGCATTGTATCTTGACATAAATGTTATCTTTCCTATCAGAGTACTCGCCCCTTATGTGGGCTAATAATTATTATTTAATTATATATATATATATATATATATATATATACTAAAATATTTTGGAAAAAATCCTTAGGAAAACAAACGTTTAATTAACTCAGCTTTAGTATAATAATATATATATATATATATATATATATATATATAGAGAGAGAGAGAGAGAGAGAGAGAGAGAGAGAGAGAGAGAAAGAGATTCGCATGGATGTCAAATGCATCAACGAACAAATACATTCAGACAAATATATTAAAAAACAAAAAATAATTATATAATAAATAAAAATTAATAAACACGTCCCTGTATACATACACCTTGTTGTTATATGGTCAGCCAAATAATTCCTCGTGTTGTTTTTATTAACCTTCGAGTATTTTATTCGGGTTTATTTAAATGGTAATTTAACTTTCTATACCGATAGTTGCAAAATCATGTTGGCAGATGGCTCCTATACAGCACGACATAATGGAGTGTGCAGGTACCTCCACTGGACCATCTGTAAGAAACTGAATATCAGGTGTAGCAGCAGGCACTGGGAACATCTACCTGAGAGAACTGTGGGGAATGAGACATACACCATCCATTATGACCATGAAATCTCCACAGCTATCTATCTGGAAAACGCAGCTGTCAAACCTGACATTGTCATATGGAACAAGAGAGAGAGTGGCAACTTTGGTTGAGGTCAGTGTCCCTAATGATGGGGGCCTAAACAGAGAAAGAGAGAAAATAACAAAATATCAAGGTCTAATGTATGATATGGAAAGAAACTGGAACCTCAAAGAAATCTCCATCATTCCAGTTATCATAGGAGCCACTGGACTCATGAAAAAGAACTTGAAAAAGTATTTAGCAAGTATACCTGGTGAACCAAGTGCAAGAGAAATGCAAAAACTGCACTCAAGGGAACAGCCAGAATCCTGAAAAGAGCTCTCGGTTTGAGTCTGTACATAGCCGGTGATCGTATGACATTTGGAAGAATGTCCCGTCCCCAGCAAATGAATGAAAAGAAAAAGAAAAAAGAAAAAGAGAGAAATAGTTGTGACAATATATGGCTTAATATCCAACCTAATCTATACATACGTACCGATGTACAAATCGCAACATAAGATTGGGCGTTCTGATCTATTGTGTAGTAGTTCATGTTCATCGCTCGTTTTTCTTGAAGACATCGAAGACATGGATGATCCAGTCACATGCAAGCATTACTTTTTTCTCAGAATTTTCCGTTTTAAAACTGGTGTCTGTTTCTAACTTTTCACACAAAAAAAATTAAAAGTGCAGTTTTCATTAAATGTATTGTGAAGGAATGGAAGTTATTTGCTAGCCTGGTTTATAGGGTGTATGTGTGTGTGTACTACTTATGTATGTGTTTGCTATGAACGTTTTCTTGATGCAACTAATTTGCAACAAGGATTTGAGTGGAGTACTTTTTATTTAAAATGCAATTATCCAGATTTCGGCAATTGCATATTCTTTGTTGTTGTGCGATTGTGTTATTGTAATTACGCTTGTTTATTATTTTATTGTTGTGCTTTGTATTGTCTTTTTTTGTTTTTCGTATACATGAGTAACTACTTTTGAGAGTATTTCTATTGATTTCTTTTTGAGTTAGTTATTGGGCAGGAAATGTTTATCGAATAGTTCCTGGTAGATTCTACCGACTTTTTTTAACACTTATTGTTTTAAGGAGATGTGAACCAGATTACTTTGTTCTGCCTTTAGCTTTTCTGTTGTTAGTACCATTCGGTATATTGTTATAGATAAGTCTTTTGTTTAGTTAACCGCCGTCGTATAGTGCTTCATGATATACCTAACAGAATTTATTGGAGATCTGTTCATTGTAGGAGTTGTTAATAATTCAAAAATTTATAAAGTGGGGTATTTTCTTAATTATACAGTAGGGTGGCTACATTTCGGATGTATGTACAATGGGGTGGTCTGGTTTTATGTATGGTTTTTAAGATTCAGAGTAAGTTGAACCTTACCTCTCGGAAGTAAACACACTGTTGGAAGTGATCGTCTACCGACATAGGTACATACTATTACTCATGTACATATAGATAAGTAAGCAGTATATATTCATAACAATCGACAGTACCATGTCGACTACCATCTCAATATTATTGAGGCGTTAGTTATTAACAATTCTCGACCTAGCCTGTGTAGACAAAAGATTTTGAAGCATCAGTTGGAGATCTTTAATTATTCAAAGCCACCATAACGTTGAGAGATTTACCTTTTTTCCCCTCTCTCAATCGTTTCTTCCAACTGAAACAATTTTTTCCCCTCATATCTCATTCGACTTTTAGTTTTTAATTTACCATTCTGACGTTTCCTCTTAGAGGGTCAGACGATAAGGCCTTAAGGTAATTTCAACAATTTTTCTTTTTTTTCCATCCGTCTGTTTCATTGATTAAAGTAATGCTTTCTCTAAAATTCATCTTACGATTCTGTTGTACACGAAATTTACTTACATATATATATATATATATATATATATATATATATATATATATATATATCAATAAATTTAACTCTGAAAGAAATATCAATGATAAGTCATAAAAAGCACTTAACTTTAATACTTTATTGTAGTTTCACGGTTGTATCCGATCTGCAGAAGTGAAGTATGTGTGTTTTCGATAACAAAGTAAAACTCTCTCTCTCTCTCTCTCTCTCTCTCTCTCTAATATATATATACATATATATAGTATAAATTTTTGTTCATACAAGCATTTTGGCTACATATGTTCATACATGTTCTAGCTGCAACTTTATTTTATAAATAAAATCGTAGCTAAAATGTTTGTATAAATGAATTATAATACTAAAATACAGCTCAACTAGTTATTAAGCACTATTTTATAAACACCACAGTTTCATTGGATTAACATCTATGAACCAACAATCATATAAACACTATATATGTATACATTCGTATTGATGTCTACACAAATACATCAGCACAAACAAATATCCTATTATATATATATATATATATATATATATATATATATATATATATATATATATATCCCTTTCTCGGGTAGAGCTTATCGTAAGAAAATCGTCATTTGCCATTAGCTGAAAATTCGAGCTCCCGGCATTTGACAGTGTTTACATTGACATTCTACTTGCGCAGCTAATATTGCATGATAGCGTAGGGGTAGAGGCGTCGACAATCAGCTCGACGGTTGAGTTTCAATCCTGGCTTGAACACTAGCTGGTCTACCCGCACTGACGAGTTGTGATACAGCAAAACAGTCTGTATGTGGATGCCTATATATGAATGTATATATATTAATAATACCTTGTAATTTTCTTTTGTGTAAAAAGTTATTATTTCTTATTCACGCATAAAATCAGACCGGCTTGTTTACTATAGATGAGTCGTATATTTTAATAAAATGTATTTGTTTGTTTTTAAATTAAAAAAGACTTAATTATTTAAAACTATGTTTTCATAAGCACTGTTGTAATTTGTTTCAATTTTTAAAGTTACATTTATCATTCTTAAAATCCAAAGTGTATATCTGTTCTATCGTCGGTCAGGAACATATCCTGCTAGACTGGGGCCATTTTTATTTTTGTTCCAATCCAGAGTTTTCCTTTTGGGAGAGGTGTATTCTATCCACATTAAACACGACTTTGAGTATAACTCTAACCTTCGTGGTACAACATTTTAATTAAATCTATTTTTTTATTATTAAAATAGACTTAATTATTTTTTTAAAATGTTTTAATAAACACTGTTTTAATTGTTTGATATTTTCAAAGTTATTGTTTTTCATTCTGAAAATTCAAAGTTCTGTCCTCGGTTAGTGAAAACGAGATCCTACTAAACTAAAGAAATTTTAATTGTTTCCCACTCCAGTGTCCCTACTCCCCCTCCCCCCCCCACACACACACACGAAACCCCCAGCTTGTGTCTAAGTCTGACCTCGTGGGGTGGCAAGTAAATAGAGACTTAATTACTTAAAAAAAGGTTGGTGTAATTTTTAATTTAAAAAGTTATTGCTTTTCATTCACAAAACCTTCCACGTGGATTTATTCTGTATATTTTAATCAAATCTATTTTTTATTGAAATAGACTTAATTATTAAAATATAAATGAATCACTGATAATTTTTCATTTTTAAATTTCTTTCTATTTTGTTCTACTAATGTGTCACTACTTACCAAGGGCAAAAGACACTCCAGGATAAAGATGGATGGATTTTATGTTATTTTCTTTGCTTTCTTATTCTATTTTCAATTTTAATTTGGAAATATTTATTCAATTTGTTAAGTCTAGACATATATTTATAAGGAAATAGCTGTACTGAATAACTTGTAGGATATTATCAGAAATTATTTCTGATAATATCCTACAATATATTTTCTTTTAAAAATGGTTGGAAAAAGACACACCACGATTTCTACTCGCAGTAATGATGCCAGAAAATGTTCAGCTTCACCTGCCCCATTATATAAAACGGAAACCTCAATTTTTTGACAAGTTATTCAATACAGCCATTTCCTTATAAATCAAGGGAGGCGCGATAGCGCTCTATCCCTTAATAGACTTCAAAAACGACTTATGCTAGAAATCTCATTTCTTTGATCAGTCATAACTAAAAAACCAATAAACCAAATTATTTAAAACTTTGCACAAAATTTTCATTTGATAGGTTCTATAAGTGTGTAACATTTCAGCATCATTAGTCAAGGCAACCCAGAGATCCAGAAAGGTCAGGAGTGATTTTGTGTTATCCGTGTGTACGTACGTACGTGTGTGCCACCCTGTATCTCATCAACTATTTGATGGATTCAGCTGATTTTTGGCAGATATAGAGGTTCTAGGGTCTAGTTGATGGCATTTAAATTTCAGTTTACCATATATCCTAGTTTTCCAGAAAATTCCAAAAAACCTTATTATCTAACGTATTTATGTAGTAATCTGATAAAAATGCTGAGTCACTGAAAACGTCCCATAATCCCTTGCCGGATGTACCCGGTTTTGCCCTAAATTCTGTCCGGTTGCATCAGTCATACCATAACTTCAGTTCGGATGTATCAATAACATCATAGGAAGGCTACGATTTTAGTAGTGCTCTGGATTCCTCCTTGATTTTCTAAGTACTCGGCGTTGTCCAGGAGAAAAGTGCTCAATATCCTACATAGAGCTACTATAGTGATAAGTTTGTATAATATTTTAACACTATCTACGTTTCACTTCAGTGCACATGGAAATGAAGGGAAATAAGTTAGAGTGATTTTAGTAATGTTCTAGATGCCTCCTTGATTTTCTAAGTACTCGGCGTTGTCTGGGAGAAAAGTGCTCAATATCCTAGATAGAGCTACTGTAGTGATAAGTTTGTATAATATTTTAACGCCATCTACGTTTCTCTTCAGACTATTGTGCACATAGAAATGAAGAGAAATCATAAGAGTGAGTTTAGTAGTGCTCTGGATGCCTCCTTGATTTTCTAAGTACTCGGCGTTGTCCGGGAGAAAAGTGCTCAATATCCTAGATAGAGCTACTGTAGTGATAAGTGTGTATAATATTTTAACGCCATCTACGTTTCTCTTCAGACTATTGTGCACATGGAAATGAGGAGAAATCAGTAAGAGTGATTTTAGTAGTGCTCTGGATGCCTCCTTGATTTTCTAAGTACTCGGCGTTGTCCGGGAGAAAAGTGCTCAATATCCTAGATAAAGGTACTGTAGTGATATGTTTGGATAATATTTTAACCCAATCTACGTTTCTCTTCAGACTATTGTGTACATGGAAATGAGGGGAAAATAGTAAGAGTTATTTTAGTAGTGCTCTGGATGCGTCCTTTATTTTCTAAGTACTCGGCGTTGTCCAGGAGAAAAGTGCTCAATATCCTAGATAAAGCTACTGTAGTGATATGTTTGGATAATATTTTAACGCCATCTACGTTTCTCTTCAGACTATTGTGCACATGTAAATAAGGGGAAATCAGTAAGAGTGATTTTAGTAGTGCTCTGGATGCCTCCTTGATTTTTTAAGTACTCGGCGTTGTCCGGGAGAAAAGTGCTCAATATCCTAGATAGAGCTACTGTAGTGATAAGTTTGTATAATATTTTAACGCCATCTACGTTTCTCTTCAGACTATTGTACACATAGATATGAGGGGGAATTAGTAAGATTGATTTTGGTAGTGCTCTGGATGCTTCCTTGATTTTTTAAGTACTCGGCGTAGTCCGGGAGAAAAGTGCTCAATAACTCTAGATAGAGCTGCTGTAGTCATAGATTTGTATGATATTTTAACACGATTTACGCTTCTATTCGGAATATTTTGCAGATGAACAGAAGGGGAATCAGTAAGAGTGATTTTAGTAGTGCTCTGGATGCCTCCTTAATTTTTGAAGTACTTAGCGTTGTCAGGGAGAATAGTGCTCAATATCCTAGATAGAGCTACTGTAGTGATAAATTTGTATAATATTTTAACAGCATATACGCTTCTTTTCGGGCTATTGTGCAGATGAAAAGGAAGAGGATCAGTAAGAGTGATATTAATAGTGCTCTGGATGCCTCCTTGATTTTCGGAGTACTCGGCGTTGTCCGGGAGAAAAGTGATCAATGTCCTAGATAGAGCTACTGTGCAGATGAAAAGGAGATCAGTAAGGGGGTGCTTCTGGTGCTTCTACAATATAGACCCCGGAGGCTTGTGCAGAATAGGGACCATGGGTGTTTATGCAATATAGGGGTCAGGGGTGCTTCTACAGTATAGGACCCAGCACCAGGGGTGTTTCTACAATATAGGACCCGGAGGCTTCTGCAGAATAGGGACAATCGGTGCTTCTGCAGTATAGGGACCAGGGGTGGTTCTACAGTATAAGACCCAGAACCCCCCGCAATATAGTACACAGAGGCTTCTTCAGAATAGGGACCATGGGTGCTTTTGCAGTATAGGGACCAGGGATGCTTCTAATATTTATATGTATGGGGGAGGATGAAACAATTTTTTTTGGTGGGTGGGGGGTAAATTTTTTTTTTTTTTTAAATTAAAAATATTTCTATCTATGGGGGAGGTTAAATTTTTTTTGGGGGGGGGGGTCAAAAAAATTTTTTTTTATTTTGCATTAAAAATATTCCTATGTATAGGGGAGGATAAAAAAAAATTTGAGGGGGGGGGGTAATTTTTTTTTTTTAATTAAAAATATTTATATGTATGGGAGAGGATGAAAAAACAATTTGGGGTGGATGGGGGGTAAAAAAAATGTTTTCTTTTTTAAACTCAAAATATTTCTATGTATGAGGGGAAGGTAACAAATTTTTTTTGGGGGGGTCAACATTTTTGTTTTTCTTTTTAATTAAAAATATTTCTATGCATGTGGAGAGTAAAAAAAATTGGGGTTGTTGAAAAAAAAATTTTATTTAAATTTTTTTTTTTATTAAAAATATTTCTATGTATGGAGGAGGATACAAAAAACAAATTGGGGGGCCAAAAAATTTTTTTTTTTCTTTTTTTAACCTAAAAATATTTATATTTATGATAGTGACACGACATGAATGAACACTATTTTGTTTTTCTGACACGACAGGTGCACATTAATATGAGTTCTTATGGATGCGAACTGAGCTAGAGATAGGTACATATATAGTATGTGCACCCTTGCAGAGATAGGTAAGTATGTAGTATGCGCACCAGAGCCACGATAGGTATGAATATAATATGCGCACCGGGGCGGCGATAGGTATATATATAGTATGTGCAAGGGGGGTGGGAATAGGTACCTATATAGAAGTGCATAGGGATGACGATAGGTACATATATAGCATGTGCACAGGGGTGGCAATAAGTACGTATATAGCACGCGTTCTGGAGTTGCGATCGGTACATATATAGCCCGCGCATCGGGGAGGAGATAGGTACGTATTTAGCATTTGCACCGGGGCGGCAATAGGTACGTATTTAGCATTCGCACTGGAGCAGCAATATGTACATATTTAGTATTCGCACTGGGACAGCCATAGGTACTTATATAGTATGCACACCGGTGCAGCAATAGGTACGTATTTAGCATTCGCACCGGGGCGGCGATATGTACGTATTTAGCATTCAGGGGTGGTGATAGGTACGTATACAGCATGTACACACGGGCGGCAATAAGTACGCATATAGCATGCGCACCGGGGAAGTGATAGGTATGTATTTAGCATGCGTTCCGGGGCGGCGATCGGTACGTATATAGCATGCGCACCGGGGCGGCGATAGGTACGTATATAGCATGCACACCGGGGTGGCGAAAGGTACGTATTTAACATTCACACCGGAGCGGCGATAGGTACGTATTTAGCATTCTCACTGGGGCGGCGATATGTACATATTTAGTATTCGCACTGGGGCAGCAATTGGTACTTATGTAGTATGCACACCGGGGCGGCAATAGGTACGTATTTAGCATTCGCACCGGGGTGGCGATAGATACGTATATAGTATGAACACCGGGGCGGAGATAAGTACCTATATAGAAGTCGCAGACAGAGGTGGTACTTTTTATAGAAATAGATCATACTATTGCCCTAGGCAACGTAGGAGGAATGGTGGGGAAGAAACACCTTTTGCAAAAGGCAAAATGAGAAAGTAGCGGTGAAATGGGGCGACAAGGGAAGTAGAAAGATAAAGAGACGGCTATAGAGAGAGGGAGAGAAATATAAGTATGAATATAAAGATGTTACACACGCGATTTTTCTTCAATTATATGTTTTTATGACCCTGAGCAACGCTGGGTAGCCCCGCTAGTGATATAGTAGATGATATCATTTGGGTCATTAATATCTAACTGCAGTCCTATCCGACATGAAATAGTTGAAGAAGATTTTCTTTCAGTTCTGTGAAGAAAAGTATAAAAGTCGGCAGTTTAAAGACTTAAAAGCAAAGGTTTAATTTTGCTCTGTAACGAAACGCAACCAACCATGTGCGAAACGATTCCCCCGTCACTCTCTCTCCCTCTCTCTCACTATGTATCTCCCTATCTATTTTTTTTCTTTTTTGTTCAACTAATAGCGCACACACGCAAATCCAGGCACTTCCTATGTAAAGTGTCTATTAGATTATATTAATTGTACTATGTTATATGAAATATTAGTTGTAATAATTAACAGAAATGAAGTAGTAAATTAAGCATTATTATTATTTATAATGTAGGCCGAAGTATCATTTGAAATGAAGCGGAATATGCGAATTAAGGGAGGCACGAGAGCGCTCTATCCTTTAATAGACTTCAAAAATGGCCTATGCTGGAAATCTCATTTCTTTGATCAATCATAACTCAAAAACCAATAAACCAAATTAGTTAAAACTTTGCACAATTTTTTTCATAGGTTCTATAAGTGTGTAGAATGTCAGCATCATTAGTCAAGGCAACCCAGAGATCCAGAAAGGTCAGGCATGATTTTGTATTATCCGTGTGTTCGTACGTACGTATGTGCCACCCTGTATCTCATAAACTATTTGATAGATTCAGCTGATTTTTGGCAGATATAGAGGTTCTAGGGTCTAGTTGATGGCATTTAAATGTCAGTTTACCATATGCCTTAGTTTTCCAGAAAATTTCAAAAAACCTTAAAAATGACCATTATATTGAGCCAACGCACACACAGACACAATGCATACACTCTTTCACTGTCTTACGCATACTCCACTGAACCTAACCGTAACGACGGGGTTAAAGTTAGCGCGGGTCCCAATGTAACAAAGCACCCTCTATTTGTTAGTAAGTTACGCTTGCTTTATCATGAGCAACCTCCCGGATAAGAGTGAAATACTTTTTTAAAATAATAATTTGCATTCAAATCACGTGTGTACGATGGACACTCTACTAAAATGGGTTGATATACCGTAAAAACTGGCAGGCTTACCAAAAGAAAACGAAACTGTACTTGTTACTTTCGTCCCTTTCGTTTTTGTTACATATTTAAAAAAAAACTTTTTGCGATTTATTTATTTGTTTTTCTTGAATTTTCAGTTTTCAATTACGTTTAGTCTCTCTATATATTTTCTCTCTATCACTCTCTTACGAACATACACACTCTCTTTCTTTCGTACCGCTCTCTGTGTTTCACTGAAAAACAAAAAACAAACAGTGCTTAATGTGAGTTAAAAAAAACAAAAAAAAATAATAATGGCTGTCTCTCGAACCTCAAAGAAAAGAAATAAATGGTTTTAATGTTTAAAGTTATCGTCTGCCAGCGTTTGCGTTGGCACAGCTCGTAAGGAGTTTGATTAGTTTCATTAGTTTTATTCGTAAATATTCTAAATATATTTCAAAAACAGATATTGGATTTTTTTATATATGTAGAAGTATTTGAAGCACAGACATTTATAGAAGTTACCTTTATTTTTGATAATGTTGCATTATAAAATGAAAATAGTTCACATTTCTCTCTATATATATATCGTCATTCAAATGTTTAACCGAAGAAAAGGTGCATAAACGTCGTCTTCTCCTATTTCCACGCTGAAGCGACAGTAGTGAGCGGGGTCAGTTAATGGTTTAATTAAGTTAATTTCGATCTACTTAACGACTTCATTTAGTTATCTCAGTGGTAAAGTCACGACTTTTCAGCTAGATGTTACGGTTTCGATTCCAAATCTCTCCTTCCAACTTCTTTGTTGTTTATTTTGAATTTCTTTAGGAGCATGACACACGTACGTACACATTAACGTATTAATATATAGATATGGCGGTTTCCAGGGAGGGAGGGGGGAGGGATCCTATTTTGATTTACCATTTCTACAGGGCGCCACATAGAACAGTTTTATGCAGGTAATTCATCAACTTCTTGTCAATTTCTTTTTTTGTTTCTTGCTCAGAAAAGTACTGATTTTACAAGAATAAACCATAATTCTAAACGACACCTAACATTTTTTTAAACATAACTCAATCCCATAACTATGTTACATTTTAGCATAGGAATACGAAGGCATTAAAGAAAACAACGTTGATTAACTCACAGTTAATATAAGTATATATATTAACTGTGAAAAAATGTGTTCTAGTTTGAATTGTATCATGAATAAATATACACTCATCATAATTTTTTAAAATATTTACCTGTGAATATTGGAAGAAACACTGATTAGTCAAACTACCAACTATATCAGTTATGAGAAGGCATTGTATTGAGGCATAGCCTTTACAAAAGTAGTGACATTCCATGAAAATGCCAGTATACTGAAATCATATGCCCTTAATAGGGTTAAGATGAACATTCATATACACTAAACACTAAATTTACAAAAGCAAAGAAATTCCCAAATTTTTACACTTTTATTGTCATTAAGGGTATGCGAGCACAACAGGGCTATGTATTTTACTGGTAGGAATTTTTATTCAGCGCAAAACATCGAAACCAGAATTAATCGTTTATACAAAATCTCTTAGGCTTTTCCGAAGGGAATTCGGCTGGAACTCATCGTCTTCTGTTATTGACAAACGTTCTGATCGATCTGATGTTCTTAGGGAAGCTACCTAATATCGACTTGGCCTAGGTCGATCCAGTAAGAAGTTAGACTTTGGCTGTAGGCTACGTGTTGAACCGTTAGGGAAATTTACAAAGTAAGAACCGAAATAAAGTGCCATTCTGTTGCCTATATTTGTGATATTAGAGCCATAGAGTACTGTTTTTAGTTCAGAGAAAACGAACATTTCAGAGAAATGAAAAATACCAAGGTTTACAGTTCACATTTTTTAATTTATAAGATTTAAAATTCTTGTTTGAATTGTAAAAAAATGTATTGTATTGTTGAAGAAATACAGTAAAAATCGTTTATATATAAAAAAAAATAAATAGTGAAAGTTGTTAATTCTAATAAATTAAAGTGTGAAACTAAAAATTGACTTAAATACAACAAGAATACCTTCATTTTCCTTAATACATAACAATGCTGCTTTTGTCGTATGAATAATGGTTCCACTCGGGCGTGATTGATAAGGATACTATAAAGGTAAGTAAAATACCAGTTAAAATGTTTATTGGCAATGCAAAAATAGTAACAATGTTTATATTTTTTATAAGAAAAATTCCTACCAGTAAAATACATAGCCCTGTTGTGCTCGCATACCCTTAATGACAATAGAAGTGTAAAAGTTTGGGAATTTCTTTGCTTTTGTAAATTTAGTGTTTAGTGTATATGAATGTTCATCTTAACCCTATTAAGGGCATATGATTTCAGTATACTGGCATTTTCATGGAATATATGTTTAGACTAAACAAAGTTGGGTATTTCTACATTAATAGCAAAGGACATCATTGGCATTTGGAAGGCAGATAACACTCGTTTACTTCTATTAAGTGAAAAGTCTATTGTAGGTAAGGTGAACATCATATGCTCCCAGAAAGCAAAACAGATCAATAGAAAATCTCTCTCTGCATCACAAGAAAAACATTTACCGGAAAAACAAGATACACTGTTTGACATTGCTTTTTGTACGTGTAAACTGCCTATTTGAAGCTGTGATGACAAAAATGTGAAGTGCAACAATGAACAATTACCAGACTAAGAACATACTTTGTACTTGTCTTTTGGGAAAGAAGGTAAGATTATTTTTTGTTTTCATTTTTTAAATATGTTCGAATAACAAAGTCATTTACATCTTAAATTAAATGGATTTCCATTCTTGCATTTAATATTTAAACAAATGTAAAAACAAAAACTTTTTATTTTCTTTCAAAATATGTTTGTAAAAAAAAAATTTAATTTGATATTTCAGGTTCCAGTAAAAGACAGGGAATATTTTAAAGATCAAAGAGCCAAAAAGGGCACTTTCCAGCTAGATTCGAAAGACAAATCTGCCATAAAAATATGTAAAAGAAAACAGAAAGATTATAACGACAAAAGAAATTAGGTTCATCACCATCACCTAATGATGCATCAACATCTTATGACCAGGATGCTATTCTTTCCCACTCCAGTCCTAATAGTTATTTAACAGAAGTTGATTATTTTTGGCCTGAGAGACCTAATTCGGGACCTTACAGTCTGTTATTAAAATTCCACGATATGCTATGGAATTAATCAAGGGTTATGTTTCTTCCAACCTCCAAGCCAGCCTTGCTAACGCCTTGCTCTTAGACTTAGATGCCCTAGGCCTTCTCAAATCTAATGTTGATATAAAAGATATTATCATTGATAAATGTAAAATAGATAGAGCCGTAGCAAGAATGAAAGGAAATGCCCATCAAAGACATGATGAAACAGTTGAAACCCGTGATTGCACTGGGGTTGATGGAAGGAATGATAAAAACACACTTTTGTATAAAGAGATTTGGGTGACAAATGGAGATAAAGTATTTTTTTTAAAGCAAAGATACCGGAACAACAAAGTAAATATCTCACACATAAAGTTATTTCTAATACTGGTGCAACTGGTTATGTTTTTGCAGAGGAAGTTGCTAGTGTTTTGAAAGAATACAATAGTGTATCTACTATTCTAGTAGACAACAACAATACAAATACAGGTTGTGAGGCTGTACTTGTTACACTTTTTGAGAAATAAGTACAGATAAAATTACGCACCATTGGTTTCTCATTACATCAAAATGAACTTCGATTTAGAGCTCTTTTTAGATATATAGATGGAACCACAAGAAGTCCTACAACTTTCACTGGTAATCTAGGTAAATTATCTGGTAATGACTAACGATTTACCCCAAGTAGCATTGACACCAGTTGGTTGTCTTCTCTATTTTTGTTTTACTACTGAGGAAGTAAGCGAACTAACCTGTGACCTTATATTTCTATTAAAGTATACAGTAGGCATTTATAGAGGAAACGTTGACCGTGCCTGGAATATTTGGCTTATAAATCAGGCAATATTGTTAACTTTAACCATCAGACTAATGTACTTATGGACACGAAGTGCTTATCCACAAAAAATATCTGCCAAACTTCACAGACTCATTCAATTCATAATTGAAGTATATAGTTTTAAATAAAAAGGGATAATAAGTTCCATAATAAGCAATTGTATATTTTCCATATGATCAATAGGATCAAGATACAACCAGCTGAAATTCAACACATTACATTTTTTTAAATTACCGCATAATGCTTTCGCTTTACTGCCTGAAAATGTGTTGTATTCAATGGTAAAATCAAACGAACTGGCAGTGAGGGAAGAAGCAATAAAAAAAAATGTCCATTAGGTAAGTAAACATTTCTTTATATAAAATTGATTAAATTGGTGATGTCGATTTATCGAATTATTTTACATTTCTGTTTGAATTTCATCATATAAATTAAAGTAGGTAGGATTACATTTTTAAGTTAAGTCAATAAATTAACTTTTATATTCTTTCAGGAGTGGGGAGCCAGGCAAGAATTAAAAAATAAATAATAACACCAATCGACTTTCAAGCCAACCATTGGTATGAATTAATTAACCTTTTGCGAAGTAGAGTTTGCAAACCAGCATTTACAGAAGCATTTTCTGAAGATGAACTTTTGGACTCCGATTCTCAAAGTGTTGAAAGGGCAGTCAAATTAACAACAGAAGCTTCCCGATCAGTGTATCGGTTTGAAGCAAGACGCAAGCAATACTTGCAACGGTGTTGTGTCATGAAATGAGGCCTACAATTGCTTTTAAGAAATTTAATACAATATGTTAATTACACACAATTATTTTTATAATGTATTATTGTACATAATTTACCTTTTCAAGTCTGACACTTATTAAAGACATTTTTACTTAGTTTTCATTTTCAAATCTCCACCATGTTTTTTTTAGAAATGTCCAAATTAAAATTGTGTTTTCTAAATCAAATGATCGCCTACTTTGAGCTTTTTTTTGTCTCATTTATAATTTTTTTTAAATTACCTGTTCTTTAAATCTTTTAAAATGTTATTACTGTTCCAGCTTAATTAATAAGGTAAAAAGCAGAATGTCGGAGCTGTCTATAGGGTGGAGGGATGTAATTTTCAATTTTTCATTGCAGCTATCTTTCATTTGTTTTACTTTATTCATTTTATTTTAATGTAACAAAATGACAACCTTTTCTGGTTAAACATTGACATTGATAAATGTTCTAACCAATTTATTGACTAAATGTTTCAAAAACGAGGATTTTCAGTACATTTATGGAGACGATATTTGATGGCATTTCCTCAAATAACCGTGTAAGGAAGAGATCTAATTTTTGGTATGAGTATTTATTATACCAATACACAACATTCCCACTAAAAGTAAGTTGATTTTTTTTTCAAAAAGTGAAAAATCGACCTACCCTAATGGCTAACTCTATAAAGATAAGGATCGCAGAAAATGTTTATTCAGCATAATACATAAAGATATTTTAATTTCTTATAAATATTATTTATGCTATTTAAAATGTTACATATAAATCAATCAACCTTTAAATCAATATATTATTATTTGTGTTAAATGGGTATTAGTTTATTTGTTTATTTAAGTATCTATTATTAAGTTTTTTGTTATTTTTTTATTTGTTTTAATTAAAAACGAGTTGTATATATTTTATGTATTACTTTTAGTGTGATTAACTCAGTAAATAAAGATTGGGTATTATTCTAATAATGTATTTATTTGTATTCATCTTTTATTTTTTAAATATACTATTTGATAGTTATTCATTCAATATTCAAACATAAATACACTTATATATATGTGTATAGATATTTTAAATTTAAATTTCGTAACGACAAAAGAAATATCAAACAGTTTTAAAGGGAGATAACTAAAAACTTTTTTTAATTCATTTTAATCACTTATTGGAATAAAATCGGAAAGTGAAGTTTCTCAAAACGAGATAGTATTAGTTGAAGTTTCGTATTTATTAACCCATGTTTTATTTATTTGTTTACTTACTTTGATTTTTTATATATTTTATTTATTTTTAAAATAAATATTTTAATTGTGAAGATTAATGCCTCAAATATTGTTTTCGGTTGTTTGTTTTTGTTCATCCTCTCTGTCATCAATCCAGTGTTCTGCATTGCAATCAGCCTTCATATATTTATTTACCAGCAATGCGTATAGCAAACTACTATTCCCTTATCTATATCGATTGTCCATAAGTAACTATATCATTTTTTTATTTGTAACTTTTTTAAATAAAGCAGTTCCTCTATTGTTTGTGTCATCTGAAGGTGAAAATCCTACATTCTTATAGCATCGTTGAACTCAAGGAACATATCCGAGCTGCCATTACGCAAGTCCTATTGTAACTGTGCGTTAAAGAAAGATTAGCAAAGTGCATGGGGATCTTAATTTTAATAAACATCATGTTTTATGTTGCAAAAAAACTCAAGTTTTGTTAGTTTCTATATTGCAATTGTATACTTCTGCATTGTTACATTTATTATGTTGAAATAAAATTATATATATATATATATTAGTTGAATCAACAGCGCATGATGACTGGCAGTTCCTGCTTTACATTGATCAGAGCATGTCATTCTGTCTGCACTCTTCAAGCGGTAGACATGAAATTTCCACGGGTACTTTAACTCGGCATCAATCGTAAATCTTTATGAAACGAAGTCCACTTACTTAAAACTGGAGGTCAAAATACGGGGACTATATAATTTGAAATGATGGTTTATTGGTCTGGATTAGTGTGTGTTTGACGATGCGGAAGGATACATAAATCATTGGAATTACTGTTTCTTCCTTATGCGATTAGTATTAAAGGAGTATATGCCAAACTATCCAGTTCGGTTATCTTAATAGCTCTTTTGACTGTACAAGCTTATCAAAATAGCATTTACACTCACATTTGTTTGATATTTAAGTTAAATTTAACTGATCCAAAACCAAGTTTGTAAACAAAACTCTAGATATTGAGAAGGAAAAAGTGGAAAAAACTAATGGCGAAACATATTGAACTCGTACGGGTAAATAAATTAGGAATTGATTCCGGAAATAATAAATGAGATGCTTAGAAGCGAGCTGAAAATGTATATATGTATGGAAGCCTTGTGTGATAGGTAGAGAAAGAGGCATGAAGAGACTCAGATAGATATATAAATAGATTAAAAGGCACCTCCTCACATATTCACGAACACACACATATACATATATATATATATATTTATATATATATATATATATATATATATATATATATATATCAATATATATATATATATATATATATATATGTATTGATAGTTATAATACAACCTAATATCCCAATACAACCGCCACACCTTACCTTTGATAGCCTAAATTTCATATATTACATTTTTTCTACAAAATGTCCAAATAGTGGATGCGTAGACGAGACAAAATTACCTTTTAATTCAATAATAACAAATTACTACTAGACAAAATATACGGTGCTTTCAAATAGCCAAATATTTCAACCAAACAAATCATACAACCCATGACATAGAATGTATTTTCATAGGTATCCTATTTCCGTCCACATATGCACGCAAACAAAAAGAAACAAAATGGATATTAAAATTAAACACACACAAAACCAGTCTCTGCTTCAAAGCGGGAGTCTTTAATATGAATAACTAGCAGGGCTACCCAGCGTTGCCCGGGGCTCTTCCCCCTCCTCTCCCTCCTTTCTCCCCCCCCTCTCTGCAGCCTATCCCATTTAATGTATCTGGACATACACACAGACAACTCTCCTTAAGGAATAATTCGGCATTTTATTTCCAAATTAATACATAAGAACATTAAAATGGATACCCGTCGTTGCCCGGGGCCATAAAAATAGAAGAGGTTAAAAAGTGTGGGTAACATCTTTATATTAAAACTTCGCGTTACCCCTCTCAATCCGTTTCTCTATCCTTCTCTCTTCCCCGTTTTCCACGTCCCTGCCTCCACACCTCTTTCACCTCCATCCAGCCTATTTTCCCTATTGAAAAAATATATAAATAAAATAAAATTTTAAAATAAATAAATAATTAAAAAAATAAGAAGAAGAAGAAGTCACTCAACTATCCTTTATATAATAAATAACATTGGAAAATGCTGAAACGCCGACCCCCTTCGACCTCCATAGGAAACCTAGCCCAGTTGACCCCCAACGAAACAGGCCATTGTTACGTATTAGGAATCGATTGTTAACAATATTTTTTTTGCTATTGGAGATAAATTCTGTACATTTTAATTTTTAAAGCGATTTCGTGTAGTGTTACGATTTTGCCAGTTGGACTTAGGGTTAGAGATCTAAAAAAAATAGTGAACTGTCCTAAAATGTTAGAGTGGCCGTAAATGTTTTGATTTTTCGGGATATTGTCTTTTTTATCTAATTTTTTTTTCAAGTTTACATGCGTAATACTAAGTGGATTTAACTCTAAATGATGCTTCATTTAATATGATTAAACGAAAACAATCTTTATGCCTATACGTAATCTGCCAGAAGATAAACTGCATAAGTACCCTATTGTTATGAAAAATTAAAAGAAAACATCACAAGAAAAAGGCATGAGGTTAGGAATTGCTTGCAGTTTTGTTACAAATTACTACATAAAAGTAGAGTTAGATTTTCACACATTCTTAGTAAGATCGGCATTTGTTTTAATGTTTAAAGTCACTGACTACAGATCATTAGTTTTAGGTTTCGACCCCACTTCCCTTTTTTGTTTTTTGTTTTTTTTGTTTTTTTCAGTTTCGAAATTTTAACCAGTAACAAATTTCTTCGTTTTGAAAAGTTTAAAAATTTTTACTAGGAACAAACTTTTTACCAATAATCAAGAAAAATAAAACCACTTTGATCAAAGTTTTTTAATTGAATGATCACGATTTTTTTACGAAGGAGGCAAGTAATTTAAATGGTAAGTTACGAAGAGAAGAGATTAAATAAAACTAGTTTGATTAAAGTTCATATGTTTTATTAATAAAAATAAAATGATTAATTGTAACCAGTGATTTTTCTATAAATAAAACTACTTTAAAGTTTATATTTTTTATTAATTCAAACAAAATAATTACCTTTTATGAGTGATTTTTTACGAAGAATGAATGGAAGGAGGCAAGTAATAAAACTTTAAATCAGGCGAACAGTCTCACACAAATAAAGTTTAGCGGTTTTTTTCATGAAGTTATGTTTTTAAATGAATACGTTTAAATATCAATGTAAAAACGTTTTCTGAATAAAGAAAAGCAATATTTGTTGGAAAGATGATTTGTAGTATTCCGTCCTTTAAAAAAATTCCGTTGAGTTTGCCACGAAGAAAGTTGTAAACAATGGTTAATGTAAAAAAACGAAATTAACTAAAAAGAAGACGCAAAAGTGGCCTCTTTCTAGAAAGATTTCTCATTTACTGACCTTTATTCATCACGTAAAAATGCAGAAAATTATTTTTAATTGTAAGTTTTTGTTGGGCAAGTGAAATATGCAATGAATAAATGTCACTATGAATTGTGCTTGTTAACTTCCGGTGTGTCATGTCTACGCATGCGGTGTGTGCTAAAAACGAAAAATTCTTCACACACACATCCTCCATGACAAATTTTGTGTCAGTTCTACACCAAACAATTATTTTTTCCCATATTTCGATATTATACGTCAGTAAGATGACCGACTTAGAAAATATCAACGTTATGGGTATTTGTTGCGTATTTTTCAAAGTTTAGCTGGACATACATACATACACGGATGTTTTCCCTTCATATAATAAATTATTTTACAGAATTTTGATATTAGAATGAAACTTTGTTAGCGAAACTAATCATTTTCCCTTAATTTTAATTCACGACGATATCAACGCGCATACGTTCACTCTAGAAGATACAACGGTTTTCTTTGCACTTTGGTAGAGAGACTCCGTATGGACTGACTTGCATATTAAGATAGAGAATGGACTGACTTGCATATTAAGATAGAGAATGGACGCTGTACAAAGTTAAAAATACTCTTTTCGTAACAACTGGTTCATTTTTATCAAATAGTACATCTTTAGATAAAGAGTAGCGGACAGCTCAGGTTATTAAATTTTAAATTATAGTAACATCTATCATTTTACATGCTTTTATGTTGTCCTGTGGCTATTTTCTATTTGTAAAAATGTAAAGAAATTCATTAACCAAGAAACACACTTTTTATATATTGATAGATATAGCGATAGATAGGCAGGTATACAGTGTAAATACACATATAGATAGATAGATAGATAGATAGATGAGATGTATATATATTTTTTTTTAGAAAACCATAACAATGTATTTTTTCAATAAATAAAATGTATTAGACTCTAAGCTTTCGAAGATTATTTTTATTTTCAAAAGCTTAGATTAAAATAAATATTATTTATTTAAAAAAAAGACATTATGTTTTTAAATAAAATACTCTTACAAAATTTTTTTTTGAAAAATATGTCTGCACTTCTACTGATATATATATATATATATATATATATATATATATATATATATATATATATATATATATATATATATATATATATATACGTGTGTGCGTGTGGTGATGGGGGGTAGACAGACATCCAGTCCAGACGAACAAACATGTTATATGAACAAAAATAGATTGCAAGATAGAATTAAATATAATATTATATATATGAAAAGTCGTGGTCTGATAGATAGATAGATAGATAGATAGATAGATAGATAGATAGATAGATAGATAGATAGATAGACTAAAAGACATATGCGTCTGGATCGCGAATGTATTTGCTCGTATTTAATTTTTCTCAATGTTAAGAAACAATGTGAGAATATCAAAGACTATCTTAGAACTGAAACGTAGTTTGTGTTACAGACAAGCAGAAATAAAAGTCTGTGTTATATTTTCTTTAATCATTTTAACATGTTTTATTTTGTGCATATTATGTAGTTAGAGAATATTATTTTTAAATCTTCGGCAGCTCACTAAAAAGTGAAGCTAGGTAAAAACTAAAACTATACTACAAACCAACAAAGAGAAAGAATCAATAATTAATCAATCACTTTCACCTCTTTCCCCAACCAGAGCCGTAGCACTTAGGGTAGTTTCCCCCCCCCCCCATCTCTCTGTCCGTCTTTCTCTCCCCTATATATATATATATATATATATATATATATATATATATTTAAATATTTTCTTTGTCGTACAAAACTTTAAAATGTAAATATATATATATATATATATATATATATATATATATATATATATATATATATATATATATATATTAGTATTTCATGTATCCACATACAATTTTATAAGGAGATATAATTTTTTTATGTATCAATTTTCAGTATTAACTTCCACATTGCTCGATTCGTAAGTAGAGCTAGGTAGTAAGCTATGAATATATATATATATATATATATATATATCATTATATATATATATATATATATATATATCTTCGTCACTTAATCAACCCTGCACTTCCTTTTTACAAATATGGCTGGCTTTCAGCAATACGCTAACAGGCAATAAAAATTTTTTTTAATTAATTTCGTCTTTTTTATAATAAATCTGTTCTAGTTTACTACCCATGGGTTTATTTTACACAAGATAAATGAATTCTCGCTTGGAAATTTGGAATAGTTTAGAGAAACGAAGCTGTGACCTAAGTCTTCTTCAATTATCAAACGGCGAGCGATTTTCCTTCTTTGTTACCGTTCTTTCGCTTTATTTCTTTCTTCGTTTCCAGTCTATGATGAATGAACTCGCTGGTTATTTTGTTTTCAGTGAGTAGCTAATATCATTGACATATTTAATTTACTCTTTTAACTGGCAATAAATAATGAAACATATATTTTTATTAAAAAACATTGAAATGAAAAATTTAAGTTAATATTATTTGGGATTGTTCTTTATTTTCTATTTGAAATTCTCTTATTTTCACTATCCAGTCAGGACGAACTACTTTTTTCGTAGTGAAAATAAATATACAAAGAAAGACATGAGAAAGAAAAAGAAAGAAAGAAAGAGGGTAGATAATAACGTAGCAGAAATAAAGTACAAGAAAGAGAGAAAGAAATAAAGAGCGAAGAAAAGAAAGAAAAAGAAAGAAAGAAAATAGAAAGAAAGGAAGAAAAACGAAGTGATGCATATACAGACTAAAGTCGGATGATGTCACCTCATCTTTACGTAAATTAACAACAGCAAAAAAGAAAAAAGAAATAAGTGAGCACGCACAGGTGGAAGTCATATGACGTCACTTTTGTCTATAAGTGAATTTATAAAAAGAATACGTTTGATTCAGAAAAAATCTATCCTCTCAAAATGCATTGGTAATGTTTTTTATGGCGATTAATTCTACCAGAGACTAACAAATGAGGACGTATTATTTCATTTATTCCAAAATTATCAAAGTCAAACCAAGCAGACATTTTGAATATTTAATTGTTTTTATTTAACAATAAAATTGAAATAATATGTTTTAATAATATTTTTGTGTTAAATTATCATTTTTTGTGGTTTATACGTGCTATCCTCTTTTTATGTTAATCTGAAGGAATCAACGTAAAATAGAATTCATTTTAGCTTAAACTGATTTAATAAGTGATTTAACTTGCTTTGATTTTTGTATTTAAACTTTGGCGGTGTGACGTAACATCTGACGTCACGAGGTCACATCCGTCTGAACGTCCAATGCTTTGATTTCACTCTTGTCTATGCATGAAATAAGACCGTTAATATATTAGCGTGATAAATGATTGATACTAAATAGTATGCAGTGGGCGAGTGGGATATGCAACTGCGAATACAACTGGAAAGATTTATAGACAGAACAGTCCGAGTGAAAAACGAATGAATAAGATATGCGACACGTCGATTTATCAAACTGAACTCCAAAATCGCATTATCTAACGTTCTTCTGGTACCACTCACCCACCTATACGCCATACACACACACACATACACATATATATATATATATATATATATATATCCATTAGTTCTGAGTGGTTACTAATCCGTGCAGGTCAGTCGGTTGAATGATTGTTTGTCAATTTACGAAATGATACATATATATTTTTCCTTTCAAAATGCATGGTTTACCTCCCTTTGCTGAATCCAACCGTAGACACGCAAATGGACACATAATACTGTTTAGTTGGCGTACAAATGTGGTTTTCTTTGAGTAAAAGGAAAAAGGAAAAAATACTAAATAAAATGGTTCAGTGTTCCACCCCCTCTGATTTCAATATACCAAATTGATATTTTCGCTATTGAACGAGAGGGAATATAGCGGGGGGGGGGGGCGGGGGTCGACATAAGATATTTTGTCTTTTTTTATTAGGAAGAGTTGAGAGTGTAGAAAAGCCAGCTTTATATCTACTCGTTTGTTTATGTGCACTAGCGCATGCAAATCACTGGAAGTGCGGGAAGGTAAAAAAAAAGTTGTTCTCATAATTGTGTCGAAATGTGAACGCATATCTTATTGTTTATTTTCGTTATCTGGTGAAGGGTAGGAAAAGATGGCTGGTGTTCTTTAAGTCAATAAATAATCCCAGACTTTAGTTCAGCATCTTACACATGTCTATACATTTTTTGTCAGAAGTTGTATTGGAATGTATAAAGCTGCGTAGTTTGGTCAATATGGTTGTAGTCGCTTGTCATTTGAATTGGCCAAAATGTTCATATAGGGGTTCCTAGATGCCGGAAGATTTTATACTCTGGTGGCCTCTTTCCTCGGACTGCTTACCTTCGGAATACCTTTCCTTCTCCCTGCTTCCACGACAGTATCAACATGCAGAAATTTAAATATAATGTGAACAAATATTTAATTGTGTAACTCCCGACCCAGGTTGCCCCTATAAATCTGGCACTTACGACAGCTTATGCCTCAGTTGCAATAGGCCTAGTTTGAGGTGAATAAACGCTTATTTTTTTTATTAGAAAAGAAAATCCAATCACTACTCTCTTAGGAGTCACGTGAGCAATCTTATATAAACCACCGTTTTTTTACTAGTTCGTTTAACGGTTGACTACCTTAGGACACAAGCCCTAGACGACTGTCACAAAACCTTCCCCGTAGTTTACTGAAGCCCGAAGCGTGTATTTATATCATTCTTTATTACTTGCCTAAGTAAAATTGTTCAATTAATATACATGGTTGTTGTTGTTGTTGTTTGTTTTCTTCAAAAACTGTCACCTATATTCAACTGTCAATACTTATTTTCGAGTACGTATCCTTTTTTCTCTCGTGCAAGAACTTAACTTTCTTTCGGGGGCAAGCATTCCCAGTTGTTAGTTATTTTATACAAATTCATTGGTCATAGAAAATACGTTTTGTTTTTTTCAATGATAGCACATACATATTTACGTTCTAGTAAATAAATAGAAAATATATTTAAATTTGATGAGAATTTTGTCAATTAATATAATACAACAAGCCGCGCGTGCGTGGTCACCCTCTGTATGTGACTCGATGTGGCGAGTGTAAAATGCAATAAATTTGGGCAATTTGGGGCATTTTTGACCCCCCTTTGACCCCCTGGTGGCGCGAACCAGAATTTTTCTGAGGTCAAGGATGCTCATTTTATATCCAGAACAATTGCCTCTACATTTTGGCCAAGTTTCAAAAAATTTGAATGGATGGATCAAATGTTATGGGAGAAAAGGGTCATTTTTGCCATTTTGGGGGCTTTTGACCCCCCTGGGGGCGCGAACCAGATTTTTTCTAAGGTCAGCAATACTTATTCTCTATTAGGAACAATTGCCTCCACATTTAGGCCAAGTTTCAGAGAAATTGAATGGATGGATGAACAGTTATGGGGCAAAAAATGTCATTTTTTGCCATTTCGGGGCCTTTTGACCCCCATGGGGGGCTAACCAGATGTTTTTTTCAACAATCGGAGAATGTCACTTTCTAACCTGACCAAAGTTACAACTTCATGCAAAATTTCAGAGAAATTCAATGGATGGTTGCGGAGAAAAATCCGGACGGACGGACATGCCTCAAAACATAAGTCCCCCGATTTTATAAATCGGGAGACCAAAAATAAATAGATACTGAATCCTCCATTCTATAATAAAGCCAATGTGTGTTCATTTATATATAAATAAATGTATGTACTTCTATGTGTCTTTTTCTACCCTTAGGTCAGAAACAGATCAACTGGTGAGAGGGAGAAAGAACGAAAATAGCAAGTCCGACAGCCACCTCAGACTTACCCCGCCACCTGAAGTGAAGTCGGAAAGAAATCATCCACTCTATAATCAAAAGTCAACGGTTAGTGTTTATTTTTAGGTCATCAGAAATGATAATACTAATCTATATATGAAAATTAAATAACTTACTTAACATCGTTCTATGAATTTATATGAATATTTTAATAGCCTTTCTAGATAAATAGTGAATACGAATAATTGGCGAGGGTTTTTCTTACCGACATTTTTGATGGAGAGTGGCCACTAATATAAACTAATTAAATAATTAAAATCCAACAAATAACATAAATCGTAATTTTCCAAGAAGACTTGGGATTGAAAATAAATTCTAGTTAAGTTTGTAAAATTTAATCTTTTACAAGTATTGTTTCGTGTCGTATTATTTTTACTACTATAATAAATATATGACGTTACTGTGCGTATATATTAGCATTGCTATGCGCCTATGCAGGGCTGCGACAATAGATGAGTGTATATCTACGTCTTTGTAAATAGACGGTCATGACTAAAATCAACTTAGTAAAAATACACTTTATGCACATAGCATTCATATCATCGATATTAAATGATATTGCAGTATAAAATTGTAAGAAACAAATATCTATGTAAATCTCATGTAGCCGTAAAAGTTCATAATGACGGTCCAAACTTCAGAAGGAACTTCTGCTCATACAACACCGTAACAACGTAGACAAAATTACAAACACCAACGTTTTTCTCTGCAGTCAAAAATCACAATCGCCGTCTTCTTTTAATTTTTTAAAGTCAGTTGGCCTCTACACATGCAAATTAGTTGCTCACGCATGCAAAATAGTTCTAACACTAAAAATCTGCAAATATTAACACGAGTTCTTTTCTCCCTGGAAAACGGTGACCCAACACGCAAAACATCTGATAGGCTTTGAAACCGATAAGTTTTCGAGGTTTTTTTTTTAACAAATATGTTTATTTTCTAATGTAATCTATAAGTTCTGTATAATGTAATCTTCAAGTTTTTTTATAATGTAATTCATAAGTTCTCTGTTAGGTTTCTTTTAAGAATCAGCATAATTTTGTGTGATTTAATTACGGGTTAAAATACATTCAAATCAGAGGTAAACTATTCATGGGGTTCATTCTTACTCAGGTATAAGACGATAAATATGAAACACTGGTAAAATAAAAAGTATCCACTTCATCATAACCGCCGTATCTGAAATCAGAAATTGCGAACCGGTGTTAATAAAAAACAGTCACCCATTATATTTTAGGCCGGGTTTTCTTTTGGCAAATAATAATTTATTTTCAACAATGTGTTTAATTATTAACAAATAATCAAATCAATGTTTTTTTTTATAATAAGAATGTTTTTTTTATTTTGAAAATATTTTATAATAGTTTAATTATTAATAATTAACCAAATATAATTATATTTAAAAGTAAAAAACAATTAGTAACAAATAATCAAATCAAAAGTTTTTTTATAATTAGAATGTTTTTTATTTTGAAAATATTTTATAATAGTTTAATTATTAATAATTAACCATATATAATTATATTAAAAAGTAAAATACAATTATTAACAAATAATCAAATCAAAAGTTTTTTATAATTAGAATTTTTTTATTTTGAAAATGTTTTATAATAGTTTAATTATTAATAATTAATCATATATAATTATATTAAAAAGTAGAAAACAATTATTAACAAATAATCAAATCAAAAGTTTTTTTATAATTAGAATTGTTTTTATTTTGAAAATATTTTATAATAGTTTAATTATTAATAATTAACCAAATATAATTATATTAAAAAGTAAAAAAACAATTATTGACAAATAAGTAAAATCAAACGTTTTTTTATAATTAGAATTTTTTTTAATTTTGAAGATTTATAAAAAAAAAATCCGCCAAATGTTATGCGGCCTAAATAATTGGAGATTTTTATTAACACCGGTTCGCAATTTCCGATTTCAGATACGGCTACCATGATGAAGTGGATACTTATTATTTTACCAAATCCCTTTACCATCAGCTACAGGGGATGGCTATAAATTTAATACTGGCGCGGACTGACGACTCGGCGTGTCGTGTACGAATCTTGTCGGATCCATAGCACCACTTTTACTACGGATGTTGGTAACCTCCATATAGTCACTCAGGTGAGTACTTAATCTATTACATAAATGGCATAGTTGTGTGTGTATGTGTGTGTGTGTGTGTGGGTGGGTGTGTGTGTGTGTGTGTGTGTGTTAAGTTAAAAATCTAAAACTACAAAACAAAGACTCACAAAGTTGGTATATTCTTGATCAGCGTTGCCCTGAATAAATAATATCTAACATTTATAAAAAATATGAATTCTTTGACCCTAATGTGGTGCAGATTTCGACAGGGGTGTCGGTTTTCCAGCCACTAACTAAAGGGAAGTAACTCTGATTGTTTTTCAATGAGTTAATTCCCCTATGCCTCGATGAATATATATAAAGAAGTGTGTGGTGGGGGGTCAGAGAGAGGAATTGGCTGGGCAGAAGAGAAAGAGCGGTTAGGAGAGGGAGGGGTAAAGTGGGGGGAAGAGAGAGGGATATAAGTTTTAATAGAAATATATTACACACTTTTCCTGTATGTACTAAATAAAGAGAATCTGGGAAACTAATGCCAACAACAGAATCAAGCCGGTTTTAAAGAAAAACTTGAAAACTTGAAAACTTGAAAATGCTGGTTTATACGGAAAAAGTAACATCAACTGCAGAGAAATCCATAAAATATTTCAAGTGGTTGTGTCTTATCGGCTAAAGTAGTTGGTGAATACAAAGAAACAAAGATATTTCTCACAATGATATACTGGCTGGGATACCCACATCATGATGGGTTCATAAAAATAAGACACATTTGTAATCTGGTATAAGTTTAAAATGCAACACCTCAAAATAATTCAAAATAATCAAGAACATATACTGTTCTGTTAAACATTAGTATAGATCCCTTATCGTTTATTTACATTAAGTGGCCCTTATTTTTTAAATATCACACTCTCAGACTGGTCTCAGGTTAGACTACTTCCTGTTTCATCCCTCAACGAACACAAATAGTTTCAGTATGTTACTCAGCCACCGCCGGAAGCCATTTTCAATTCTTCTAAATATTCCAATATTTTGAGCATCCTCGATAAGAGATATCGCCTTTCTTCTCTCTACGCATCGAACTAAATCGTATTAATATTATTAGTAGTGTTGCCGTTTAGCGTACTTTGTTTACCTTTTACTCACGTGTTAGCCTTTATTTCTCCTCGTTCCTAACTTTTCTCCCACATAATATAATTTGTACATTTCACTTTGTAGCATTATTTTTACGCTTGCATATATTCTCTTTCTGTAATTTATTTAGCTCACGGCTCTATCTAGGAAATAGTAGACTCCTCGTCTCTGCTAATGTCTATTTATTGTATTTACGTGCTCGTGAAACTGTGTTTGGGTTTTGTTTTTCAGTTTTATGCTTTTTGATCATCAATAAACCTGTGTATAAAACCAACATGCCTCGGAGTCTTGATTGTTTATAGGCATACGTTTTCACGAAACGTATACGCACCCGGAGACAGTACATGCATGGTAAAAGGTATATGAATATATAGATTACACAGCTGGTATTTGGTATGGTTAAACATCTATTGTCCTTAATGAGCAACTTTGCTCACATTTTTTCGATATATATTTATATCTGTTATTGATACGGAAGTTTGTTTAAGTAATGAGTCAGCATTGATCAGGCTAAAAAAGACTCCAATATACGTGTTAATGAAATAGATAGATAGATAGATAGATAGATAGATAGATAGATAGATAGATAGATAGATAGATAGATAGATAGATAGATAGATAGATAGATAGATAGATAGATAAATAGATAGATAGATAGATAGATAGATAGATAGATGAATGATGAAGTATACTATGAGTGGATTCAAAATCTCCACCTATAAAAACACCAGCCGGTCAATAAAAAAGCAATTATTTCTCCTTTGTCAGAAATATCGCTCTCAAAATGTGAAGACTAAAACACAAAATACGAGAAACCACGAGGCTGCCGAAAGTAAAACCCAAGGTTCACTTTCTACTCTCCATGTGAAGATGTCTCAAAATACTTCCATGTATTACAATTGGAGCTAACACAACTAAACTAATGGGCTTAGAAAGGTTGTAATTCTATAGAGTTACGCCCGCATTATAGTGTTTTTAAATTAGTTACATTTTCTCAGATATTGAGAATCTACTTAATTTTTCGTCGTCAGAATATGTTGTAACTTTCATTAATATAACTAACAATTATTTATTTTTTATTTATTTTTATATTTTTTGTTTTTTGTTTTTTACGACAACATAATCGGCTGTTGCCATCTTGCTTGGCTCCGTATAAAAACCCGACAACACTAAGGGCGTATCATGGGTTGGGTTATTATAAAAAATAAGGTGTTTTGTCTATGACATTGTAGTTTTAAAAAAGTGTCGATATTTATAAAAGTACTAGACCTGCCAGTAACCCGTTGGGTCAAAACCACCACCACTATTTGTGCCACTTTGGTTTCATTCAAAAAATCATAATACTGTGATATTTCTATTAAAAAAATATTCTAGCATAACAAAAAATAGTAAGTATCTTTACTTATCGATACAGAAAATCAGTACAACATCAGAACAACATCAGTACCCTTGGTTTCAAGTTCAGAAGGTGTTAACCTCCCGGCTAGCTTCAGCTTATGTTGTCACTTGGCAGGGAAAATGGATGATCTCGTATAAGCCATGCTTGAATACGTAATTTTCTTTTAAGTGTTAAATTAGTATCGTCTAAATTTTGTGTTAGGGAAAGATATGTGGGATTAAAAAGATTAATAAAGTCCAGAAAAAAGGGGAATAAAATTTTAAAGTTAAGATTTAAAAATAATTAAAATATTTTTTTACGAATCCCGTGAGCCAGTATTTTCTAACTGCTGTGTTTATCTAGGCCGTTATTTGTTTTGAGGGGTTAAATTAGTTTTGTCTAAATTATGTGTTAAAGAAAGAACTGTGAGGTAAAGGATTAAATTTATAAAAATTAAAAATTCAGAAATTAATTTTTAAATTTAAATTCAACATTTAAATGTTTTTAATTCAAAAAAGTTTTATTATTTAGAAAATAATAATTTATAAAATAATAGTTAAAATCTCGTAAGTCAGTTAATGGTGAACCAGTCTAGACACCACACTGAACCTTGCAAACAACACACATAAACTTTTCCACAAACCCAATGAAATATTCCAATACATCACCAACGGATCCTGCCACTATTTGCCAAGGAAAGACCGAGTAACAAGAAGTACTACGTGGGTATGGCCTCCCTAGATTTTAAAACCAGATATTATGATCACAAAAGCACATTTAAAAACAGAGAACGTCGAATTAAGACATCACTAGCAAACCACTATTGGGAGTTCAAAAAAATGGACGCTCACCAATAATTGAATGGAAAATAATACAACAGGCCAGTACATGTAGAAATTTAGACGACCTACGTAGATTATGTCTGAATAAGAAATTTGAAATCCTAAACTTAAAAGACCCCCAAAATCTATTAAACTGTAGAAGTGAGATAGCAAACAGCTGCCTGCACATAATAAAAGTTACCTTAGGCTAACAATACATAAATAAATAAATAAACAAACAAATAAGTAAAAAAAAAACTAAACTTAACAACTTAAAAACTAAAACCTAAAATAGAAATACAAGGAACCACCTGTTAAAATAAGTCCACACATTATATTGACAAAACAAAGAAACAGGATATATGCCACTCTATAGAAAACAGAACAATAGAACATGATATAGGCTAAGAGAACAACAAAGATTCTGATTGGTTAACTAGCTAGCCGTGTATATAAAAACACTCGGCAAAACTAACTCCATGCATTTTAGCCTAAAGATTCCCCCGTGGATGAAACGCAGGAGTCTCTGTGTAGCTTAATTGCCATAAATGTATTTTCATAACTTACTATATATATATATATATATATATATATATATATATATTAGATATATATATATTAGATACATATATATATATCAGATATATGTATATATCAGATATATATATATATTATATATATTAGATATATATATATTATATATATATATATATATATATATCAGATATATATATATATAATAATATATATATATATATTAGATATATATATATATTAGATTGATATATATATATTAGATAGATATATATATATTAGAGATATATATATATTAGATATATATATATATATTAGATATATATATATATTAGATATATATATATATATTAGATATATATATATATATTAGATATATATATATATTAGATATATATATATTAGATATATATATTAGATATATATATATTAGATATATATATATTAGATATATATATATATATATATATATATTAGATATATATATATATTAGATATATATATATTAGATATATATATATATTAGATATATATAGATATATATATATATATTAGATATATATATTAGATATATATATAGATATATATTATATATATATTAGATATATATATAGAGAGAGATAGATATAGATATACATAGAGAGAGATAGATAGATAGATATATATAGAGAGAGATGGATAGATAGATATATATATATATATATATATATATATATATATATATATATATATATATATTAGATATATATTAGATATATATATATATATATATATATATTATATATATATAGATAGATAGATATAGATATACATAGAGAGAGATAGATAGATAGATATATATAGAGAGAGATAGATAGATAGGTAGATATATATATATATATATATATATATATATATATATGTGTGTGTTAGATAGCTAAAAGACAAATGGATTACTTGTTGAATTAGTTATAAATTACGGCTTATTAGAGCAATAAAAACAGATTTTTCTTTCAAACATAACTCAATCCCAGATCTACGGTATATTTTAACATGTATTTTGTGTTATTAACGTATGTCGGAAAAATATTTACGGAAAAAAAACGTTAATTAACCCACATCTATTACTTACGGAGATTTGGTAGCTGTTCGTCTGAGGTCGGACATGTACTATTTCTTCTATGAATACTAAATTCCGTTTACTATACTATTTTAGACTTATATACTATCTTTCAATGCATAATACTGGGGCTAGTTTAGTATCTGCGTGTTCGTCATTATACCATCTTTCCTGACATTATCTCCCTCTTTTTATGATAGTGTAGTATCTGTTATGTGGTCATTATACAAGTCTTCCAGGCTTTACTTCGCTCTTTTGTGTGATGGTGGTGGTAGTGGAGGTGTGGTAATGTAGTATCTGCTCCTTGCCATGTATTACCTTCTTTTTTTGTTGCCATTCGACACTCCTTTCGAGCATTACTTCCTCCTTGGGGTGGGGGAGGGGTATATGTTCATTTGTCAAATCTCCTAGCAACTATATGCTCCCTCTTGTCGCATATTTTTACTAGTTTAGTATAATGATAGATAATACGTTAAAAAACGCCTTCTTGTAAATGAAGACTGAAAACAAAAATTCTGAAAGAAATGTTTCAAATGACATTAAGAAGAGTAAGATTTTTTATCGGTTTATCTTCTGGAAAATGTCTTTCATGGGAGAAAAATTATCCAATTGTAAATTAAATCCAAAAAATAGACAAAACCACAAAACAACACTTCATTGTTATAACCGTGTTTTCTTGCTTTCTTATTTCGGATTATACTGATTTTTGTACGTATTCTCATCTCTGATGAGAATCCACGAAGGAAATTTCGCGGCAAATATTAAATATATAAAAAAAGTAGGAAAAACAACTGGATCAGCGAAATAGTTCTTGTCAACACTCAGGTCTCGAGTTGTGTTACTTGGGTTGCGTGACGAAAAAACCCAAACCATCTCGGAATTCAAGCTGCATCACACGATACTAAAACATTTTCTTTCTCTTTTTACAGAAAAGTAATCGAATACCGGTTGAATTCCATAAAAAGGTGGCATCGTTCTGGTGTGGGAATAAATGGTTTATTTTGAGTTTTTCCTGATGCAATATATTTTTGATATTTTGTTTTTCTATAATGATCCGTTAATCATGTCGGGTTTCCATATGTCTCCCTTTTTTGACTAAGCCGGGTCTATTTTGAGAAAAAATAAAACTAGCGCTTCCTTCCATACGTACCCATATATATGTGAAATACGAATATATATATATATACATATATATATGTGTGTGTGTGTGTGTGTGTGTGTGTGTGTGTGTGCGAGCGTGTGTATTTCGGCATGTGTTAGTAGGAGAAAAACGTATACAAGATAGGCAGATAAAAAGATAGAAACATATGTACACTGTGATATAACACTGCTTGCACATTTATATATATACTAGAGCAGTCGTGACCCGTTGAGTCAGTATTTGTTATATATATTATTAATATATAATTGCTTAACTTTGATATTTGTTGGTAATAATGTTTTTACAAGAAACTATTTACTTGAAAATGGATGACGTCATAAAATATAAATGGGAGATTTTAGAAACTTTTGGACAAAACCAGCTTATTTTGTTAAGTCTTCTATTTTCAATTAAATAAATATATATATATATATATATATATATATATATATATATTTATATATATATATGTATGTTTCGTATAACAATCCTTCGTGTTGTCCTCTCTCTCTCTCTCTCTCTCTCTCTCTCCTTCTTTCGCGAGCGCCGATGTTGCAATTGCTATATGTTATGGTGTATTTTGTATAGTGGGTATGACTCAAGTGTTTTATGTTTTTTGAAAGGATTCTTAATGGCGAGAGATATAAAATAGACAGTCTTAAAGTTAAGGCAGTATATATGTTGTCGTTGAGTGCGTTAGCGGTAAGGATGATAGGTGTGGGCGCAAGTAGAAATGGTTTTAGTTTTTCGCTGTTTTGTTTTGTGAATAATGCAGACGGCTTTTCTTCCGGCGTTAAGGATAATGTGTTGGGGATATTTAGGGTTTAAGTGAGGCGACATTTATGCTAAATTAATCCTGTAAATACTGGTAGCTTGAGATCTTGGAGGCATATAAGCCTGAATAAATTTATTCGGCGAAATATCAATCTCTCCACGCATGCCGTCGTGTTGATTATATTTTGTTTCATATAAATGTCTTCGTTTAATTATTTAGTTCCATTTCAAATTTGGTTATACAGGGTGGGCCAAAATAAGGGTCCTATCTTTAAATTTGAATAACTTGAATTTGAATAACTTCCACAAAATAAAAGTTAAACTCACCAAACTTTATGTGTGTGTAGACTGACCCTTCCGAGATTTTTTGAAATAAACAAAACAAATTTTAGCCGAATAACACTTCTTAAAACTTACAAAAACTAAAGTATTGTTTTTTACACTGTTTTGAGTTTTTTAAGCAAAAATAATGTTTTCTAAATGAGGGTACGTTCCTTAGGGCTAATACGGCTCATGCTTGCTTCGGAAGGGGTCCTTTACTTATTCTAAAAAAAAATTTTTTTTAAAACAATAAATAAAAAAGTTATGAATTTTAAAAAATAGGACCCTTATTTTTGCCCACCCTGTATATACACATATATAATATATCTTTTAAAAAAAGTCAGTAATATTCTCGAAGTTACGCTGCTATAGCGTTGCATCTGACAAATAGATATTGTTTACCTTTTTACCATGTTATTTACAGTAATATAATTTACTTCGCTTTAGTTTCTATCTCAAAATATGAATTCTTACTAGGAATACTGTTAAAGTTGATACATTTTTCATTTCTGACTTGAACATAATCCATAGCTTACACCTTTAATACAGTTTCGACATTGTTCTATCTATTTTGGTTATCAGATGAACAATTGCATGTGCTTGCAATAAACATTAAACTATTTATTTCTTTAAATCAGTTGTAAACTATATTATGGAGTAAAATATTTTCTTTCGGACATGGATGTTTCTATTACATGCTACATTATTGATGAAGAACGGAGCACTGTTGCTATCTTGAAGTTTTACTTAAAAGGGCTTGTAAGTACATAGATATTAATTGGGTTGTTTTCATATAACAAATATAAAACGATTTTACTAATTACACAACTAAACTTTCCTTTGTCAGGTTTAGAAACTTTCCTTCGGGTGTCAGAGTACTCGCCTCGCATGCAAGTGACTCGAGTGTCTAATTCCGAGTTTGGATGTGGCTTACTGATGAGTCCAAAAAAGGATGAAACTCGAGTCTAGGACTGTGGCTTTCATGGTTTGTGTGGGCTGCGGCGTTGTCTGTTTTTATTTTTATATTGTGAGAATTTCTCCTCAAATAGAAGATGGCTAAAAATCACGAGTCGTAACGCCAACAACCACACTTACCTTGATTCCGGGAGAACTTCAAAAGGGGAATGGCCTTTCTTGTGTTGCAGAAACGGTACGAACTGCGTAATCAGCCTTTTAGTTGATCATCAATTAGGGATAAATTATTGACACGAGGTTACTTTAATTGCTCGGTCGTTAAGTCCTTTTTCTGTTAGAGTTGGCGCGTGGTTAATTCCTCGCAAGCACAACACTAGAAACTTGTAAAAATACAAGGAGTCGGTACACGAGGTTCACTGTTGCCTCGGAAAATCTCAACTGCTATCAGATTCAAAAAAAGACCCCGCATGGGGAAAAAAGGCGCGCAACGGTTCTTTTCGAAGGTTCACTCCCGACGTAGAAGCGCCAATGTTTACGGTCAATGCCAAGGTCATTTTTCCTTCCTTTTGAAGGAGGGGTCAGCCAGTGCGATTTCTGGCACTGTGATTTCTAACAATATTTACACACATAAAATTGTGTTTTTTATTTCATTTTTATTATTTTATTTTAAAACTATGAAACGCGTACACGGATTACTTTTATGTGTGTCAAAATAAAAATAATAAAAATGTAAAACAGCCAAATAATAATATACTTCCCCCAAAAAAGGGGGCGACAGAATTCAGTAAATGCATTTAATTGGGAAAATATCCCTATCACCGCTAAGGTAGCGATATGTAATTGAATGAGTGTTCATTCGCACAACGGCGCTTAAGAAAAACAATAACAAAAAAACTTATTTTAAACGTAATATAATACGTAAATTGTTCGCGATTCGGAAGATATTTGTCGAAGTAGAATGAACGCTGAAAAATGAAGCTATTCTTCATTTGCCTTAAGTTAAGTAATTATTAAAAAAAACATTCATAACTCATATCTGTCGCCTCTCTTCGAAAACTTCCAATCTTTTAATACATTAAAGGTTTGCTAAGAATCTTAAAGTCAGAAGAAAGTAGTAGTAGTAGTAGTAGTAGTATCCGCAGCCGCAGCAGAAGTTGTTTGGTGTCGATATGAAGTAAAACAGGCAAATGTTTTCATTTTAGCTTAAGCAATCCTCGAACTGACATATTTCGATAGAATAAGAAAGAGGGGGAGAAATGTGGATGAAGAAACGAAGTTTATGGGGGAAAATAGATACATTGCAATAGTTATAAATTTATAGATTTCAAATACATAAATTACAAGTACTTAAATGAGTGGAATATTTTCTTTCGTTCTAGGTATTCCGTCTTTATTGGGGTTTTATGACGGATGGGAGGTTAGTAAAATTCTGTTAATCTTCTGTTTTATTGGAGAATACATTTGTATTAACGATTTTAGGAATTAAGAAGAACGGTGTATTTGTGTACGTGGGTTTTCTTCGACTGGTAATCGCGATTGGATCGCTGAAAACGTAGGCTGCACGTAGGCGTAACAATGGTAATCCGTTGATCGTAAGTAGTGTGTATTTTTGGCATGCATGTACTTGTTATGAAGCTAATTAATTTAAAGAGTTTAGACTATAAAATATTTATTTGCTTTAAGTTAAGTAATTATTGAAAGAAGTATTTGTAAACAAATGTAAAAGATTATTACGGAAATGTTGACCCGTATGATTTTCAACCAATGAATAGCGAAACAATAATAGTTATAGTTATGAAATTAATAAACGGTGATTTGGGTTGCACAATGCGGAATTTAAAGTGAGAAAAGCGTATCACTTCGAGTCTGTTATGACATTAAAAATCAAAAGAGAAAGCAGATTAATTATTAAAAATCAAAAATTAATAGAAAATTTAAAAAACTGTTTTTTATAACACGAACCAATATTTGTCTTATCTTATTAAATAAATAGACTTTTAAAAATCTAACTTCTGTATACAAACCTGTTCTGATACACAGTACATGGGAAAATCCTTTTCTTTCACCTCCTCTCTCTCTCTTTCTCTGTATATATATATATATATATATATATATATATATATAGTCTAAAGAAGCTTTGAGTCATTTTAAACAACAACAAAAAAGTAAAATGCAGTTTAAATTCCCAGAGAAACTTACTAAATCCAAGTTATTGCAGACTTAACATTCGTTGGAAAATTAATAAATAAAAAAATAAGTAAATAAAAAAAAATAAAAAGGGGGGGTTAAGTATCTAAGAGTGAAACAAAAATTGGAGACCTTAAGCGTCTAATATTAACACGGGGATCATCAGCTGTTTACTATGTAACTGTTTCGGAGATTTAAAAACAGGACAGTTATAATATTCATGGCTCTCCAATGGTACTGATTAAACTACCATTTCCCCAATAATCAAGAGTCGAAAAAATTCAGCTTAAAATTTCACTAATATATACATACATAAATAAATAAATAAATAAATAAATAATAATATTAATAATAATAATAATAATAATATATTACCCTTAAGACTACCGTATGATATGATAATTTGCATATAAAATAACATTAATTATAACAATAATAATAATAAAAAATAATAATAATAATAATAATAATAATAGTAGTAGTAATAGTAATAGTAGTAGCAATAATAATAATAATAATAATAATAATAATAATAATAATAATAATAATAATAATAATAAGAAGAAGAAGAAGAAGAAGAAGAAGAAGAAGAAGAAGAAGAAGAAGAAGAAGAAGAAGAATGAGGCGCAAGCATAGGCTGACGCCACAAAAATTATGGACAGAGGGTCGAGGAGGGAAAGCGCAAACCAGACCTCCACTGGAAGAGCGCGGACAGCTCTGGGACCTTGGGAAGGCTTGTTGCCACTCGGGCCCCAGAGGGGACCGATGGCCCTTATCAGCGGGAAATCGTTGGTAGGTGGCTGTTGCGATTACCGCAAGGTCATCAGCGGTGATGAACGAAAAGAGGTGGAGCATACTGGAGGCCTGAGGAGACTTGTTGTCACTCGGACTCCAGGGAATACCACAGGTTGTCGGCAGTGGGCGACCACTGACGATGACCAGTGTGATAACTCCTAGTGAGTAAATAATAATAATAATACTATCTAAACACTACACCCAAAAACCATTCTGCAATATGGTAGCTAGCAATAAAATTATATAGGAATTAAAGTTGCATTAAAAAATAAATGAATAAAAAATAAAGCTTAAGTACCTTAGGTACCAGAAATATATATATATATATATATATATATATATATATATATATATATATATATATAATTAAATATTATTTTTTATCTATAGAAACGCTTGTTTCGTCTTTTGAATACTCATCGGTATAGATTCAAACAACCGACCTACCTACCGACGGGTTCAAAATTACAAGCTTAGGTTTTGTAACACAACGTCGTAACCCCTCAGCTAGATAATCAGCTTCACAATTGAGGCGTGTAAATACGTTTTTATCACGGTGTTCAACTAACGGTTGAACTTCTGCCAGGGTGAATATAATTATTTTGTCACAATAGAGATGGCATCCCTTTATTAGGGAAGCTTACAATAATAATTAAATATACCCCTTTTTTATCTATAGACAAGCTTGTTTCTCCTTTTAAAGATTCATCAGTACATATACAAACAACCGGCATACCCACCGACGGGCTCGAACTTACAATGTGTATATATATATATATATATATATTTATATATATATATATATATATATATATATATATATATATATATATATATATATATAATTGAGACCTTCCGTATCTAAAAGAAAGTCTTTCCATAAGTAAATACTTGTTTGGATTGCACGTATACCTATGTGTATTTATGAACATTAAGGAAACAGAGCTTCGTTTTGTGAGTTGTTTAAATAAATTCGCTCGCATGTCGTATCGGCACGAAAGTATCTGCAAATCTGAGGAAAGATACTTGAGCACGATTTAGTGCGCTTTGCTTTTTATTCGCCACTGTCTTCTTACTTTATGTAGATGCGTGCGTTTGCATTGCCCTATTTGAACAGTGTGGTTTCGTTTACGCATGCGTGAGAGAGAACGTAACATGACATCTGTTATTGGCATTTGCTAACAAGATGGCGTAGAGGAACTTCGCATTGAACTTCACAACGATATATTAAACACTCGAAATCTTATTTCCTTCTCGCCATTTTTAAACACTTAAAAAAACTAACAGAAAAATGGGAAAAATATATTTGAATAAAGATTTTGATAAATAGATAAAAATATTTAGATAATTCTAAGCTCAGCAGATTTGCAGTAACCATGTATATATATATATATATATATATATATATATATATATATATATATATATATATATATATATATAAAGCTCCCTCCCTGGGTAGAGATTATTCGTAAGGATATCGCCAACTGCCATTAGCTTTAAGGCATAGCTCATTAGGTAAAATTCGAGCTTCCAGCACTTGCAATGTTTACATTGAGATATTTCTTACATTCAGTCAGTGTCGTATGATAGCGCCGACTGTCGAATCGACGGCTTGAGGCACTAGCAGCGAAACAGTCTGTATGCGGATGACTATATATATATATATATATATATATATATATATATATATATATATATATATATATATATATATATATATATATATATATATTGTAGTTTGCTTGAAGCATTGCTTGGAATTGTAATAAATGTATTAAGAAGGCTGGAGGCTATGCAGAGTGCCGGATTTATGAGAAGCTGGAAAGAATAAAAATAACAAATCGAAGGAGATGACTTACTATTTATTTTGTTTACATAATAGCAAGTGTGCTCTCAGCTGTGTGTGCTGTTCGGATGATGATTAAGAATCATTTGATATTTCGGGAAAATCTTCTCTTTGTCAAAAATGGACACAAAAGAAAAGTCCGTCTGTGTGAAATTCGCCAAAATAGATGCCAGACAGTAGAGCTGGAACAATCCAGCCCCGCAGAAAATACTAAATCAATAAATTAAAAATTTTCTTAAAATTATGTTTTCTATATAGATATGGAGTTCAAAAATAAGTGTGTAATATTAGATTAATTAATTGGGTATTATATGGTTAGTAATCAATAATATTACTTGGGGATTTTTTAAAATTATATTATCGAATTAATGAAATTTGTTACTAATATATATTTATATATTTAGGCTTCACTGAATCTCATTAATTTTTATTTTAACCGTAAGACAAATCCGGTGAAAGAGGGGTAATTGTGACTGATACTTAATTAGATTTTAAATGATAATTAATTCATAGATTCAATCGATAGAAGTCTGTGTATATTATTTATTTATTAGTGTATATATATATATATATATATATATATATATATATATATATATATATATATATATATATATATATATATATATTAGGGGAGGTCGATTTTGAAACTGTAAATAATCGCACTCGAAGAAAGTTGCCAAATAATGTCAAAAGTTACCACAAGAAATATTTTTCTTCAAAACTTTGTATTTATTTGAGCATTGCAACTTTAAGATCAAATAAATCGAGATTTTTTATCACTGCCTAGATTTCACCGGCAGATGTGTCGCCTTAAATTAAACCCGGGTTTTAACAAAAAAAAGTAATACATTACTTAATAATAAATATTTTAAAGTTTATTATTCTTTTCTTAAGAAATTAAATGTACATATTCAAATTAAAAAGGAATAAAACACTATAATATTTAATGTTATATATAAATAATTATTTGTTTACATAGGCGTTTTATTTATTGGATATTTTTTATGATATTCACCGGTTGAAAATTCAACGGGCGAATTTGAATTCCCGTGTTGATTCTGTGTTTTGTAAACATTGTTTACACATTTAATTATCACAAATATATATTGAATTGTCGAGCGCTGGCTTATCTAATCCCACTTTCCCGACCTTTTGTGACACCTTGCCTTGTGGGAGTTAGATAAATAAAAACTAGTTCAGCCAGGGGGTTTTACCCCACCAAATAAACCGGTATCGTCCGGGCCTTTGGGTCTGGATTCACGCCCGTCTATTGGGGCTTGTCCGTCCTGTGCAGTTCTAGGAGGTGCACCTCCCAGGTTTTGCCTTCCCCCCTTTGGGAGGAGTAAGTTTATTGCTTACTGTCTGAGGCGGCCCTACCGGGGAATGCCGACGGAGCTGCCCAGGCAATTTTTAAATGGCCAGAGTGCTCACCTCTCGAGCACTGGCTTTCTCATCCCACTTTCCTGACCTTGTGTCAATCTTACCTTGTTGGGGGTAGATAAATAAAATCTAGTTCAGCCAGGGGTTTTTACCCCACAAAATAAACCGGTATCGTCCGGGCCTTTGGGTCTGGATTTACGCCTGTCTATTGGGGCTTGTCCGTCCTGTGCAATTCTAGGATGTGCATCCTCCCAGGCTTTGCCTTCCCTCTTTGGGGAGGAGTAAGTTTATTGCTAACTGTCTGAGGCGCCCCTACAGGGGAATGCCGACGGGGCTACCCAGTCAATTTTTTAATGGCCAGAGTGCTCACCTCTATAGCGCAGGCTTATCTAATCCCACTTTCCTGACCTTGTGTCACATCTTACCTTGTTGAAGGTAGATAAATAAAACTATTTCAGCCAGGGGTGTTTACTCCACCTAAAATATATGTATTGGAGTTGATGGGAGAATGGATAAGGACACATTGATGTATAAGGAAATTGTGGATGAAAATAGACAGAGAATTATGAAAAAAACTAAGGGACCAGAACACCATTTAACTTTTACAAAAGAAACACCATGTGAAAGTAAATATCTGACACATAGAGTTCTTCCTAATAGTGGTGCAACAGGTGCTGTTCATGCAGATCAAGTGGTGGATGTTTTCCATGAATTCCACAGTGAGAACAGTATCAAGGCTATACTTGTTGACAACACTAATACCAACACAGGTTGCGAAGGTGGAATGGTTGCAATTTTTAAAAAAAAACTTTTTAAAAATCTTCACACAATTGGTTGCTCTTTGCATCATAATGAACTACCTTTCAGAGCCCTTTTTAAAAACATAGATGGTTGCGCAAAGGGCCCTACAACATTCAGTAGCCCTCTGGGGAAATTATGCTCAAATGATTGCCATGATTTACCACAAATATCATTTTCCACTATTAGCAATCCTCTAGAGTCAATTTTTAAAATTGATGAAATACATGATCTTAGTTCTGACCAAAGACTCCTTTATGAATACACAGTAGGTATTTCTAGAGGTAAGGTTGACTCTAGATATGCCTCCTGGAAAATTGGTCCTTTAAACCAAGCAAGATGGTTAACTTTGGCCATCAGGCTCATGTGTTTATGGACTCGTGGTGCATACCTACAAAGGCACACAACAAAACTACACTATGTAGTAAATTTTATTGTAAATGTGTATGCCACTTCTTGGTTTGAAATTAAAAGAAATAGTAAATTCCACAATCAGTAAGTGCACATTTTTAATATGATCCAGAGGATTAAGGAGCAGCCTCAGGAAATCCAAGATATCACATTTAGAAATATACAAGGTAATACATTTTGTTTACTGCCTGAAAACTTTCTATATTCCATGGTTAAATCTGAGGAGATTGAAGTAAGAGAAGAAGCTTTAAAAAGAATTTTGGCCATTAGGTAAGTAATATTTATTCATATATCTCTGACTCAATTATTTATTCCAATTTATAGAATGATTTTTAAAGATTTTATCTAATTTCACCATAATTATTAAAGCACTACAGATTGGAATTTTTTAATAATTCAATTAATTAATTTGTTCTTTCAGGAGTGAGGAGTCAACCAGAAAAAGATTAAAAAGAATACTACCTATTAATTTTAATGCCACACATTGGACACAATTAATAGATTTAAAATTATGCGGCATTTTTGAACCACCAATGACGGAAGATTTTACTGAATCTGAACTTCGAGAATCGTTGATGAATGGAACCAAGCTTGACTTGCCAGATTTGCCCTCACATTCTCAGGGTGTGGAACGGGCAGTTAAGTTAATAACAGAAGCTTCACAAACTGTATATGGTTTTGAAGCAAGGCATCAACACATTACAGCCAAAGTTTTGAGTCAGAAATTGAGACCAGCATTTTTGTCTAAGGGGTCTTATATGGAGCAATTTGACTCTCTATATTAAGCTCCATTAAAATAGTGTTAGGTTTTTCCTTATTTCTTTGCTTGTTATATTTTCACTTATAACAGAAAAAAATCATTTTTTTAGGTATTCAAATATTACTGTTTAATTCATAACGTTAAAAGGTAGTTTACAAAAGCAGATACTGAAAATGAGGGGGGGGGCAAATTTTCAATTTGAAGATTTCTTTAATTCATATCATTTTTATAAAATAAAAGGACATTCCCTGATTTTATATGCTAAAATTATTTGGTTTTCACACCAATATTCAAGCAAATCTTGCAAAAACGAGGAATTTTCAGTATATTCTTGTCTACGATCTTTGATACCAAACGCTCAAAAAACCGCTGAAGTTTTTGATCTAATTTTTTGCATGAGTATTTAATAGGTCTATATACAACTTTCAGTACGTGCCTTTTTTTAATATTTAAAAAAAAGTGTAAAATCGACCTACCCTAATATATATATATATATATATATATATATATATATATATATATGTGTGTGTGTGTGTGTGTGTGTGTGTGTGTACTATTATTATTTATTTATATTTTTATTATCATTTACTATTTTCTTTTTCTATATTTAATTGTATACATTTTATATTTATTTAAATGTGGGGTAATATTTTATATGTATTTATATGGGGGTAATTTGATTAATTAATTAATAATACCAGGGTATGAAGTGAATTATTTTGGTGGGATAGTAAGAGTAGATCAATTATGGTGTTTGGTTGTTAAGGGTTGTTATTCCTGCTGTGACCGATGGTGTGTTGAGATAAATGTTTATATGAAGGAGACCACTTGATTATTGTGTGTGTGGTTGTGGTAGTAGTGAATGACCCAATATAGAAGTTAAGCAGCGATGAATTGAAGGGGTGAGAGAAAGGTCAAATTGTAATACAAGGGAGTGTTAGATACGAGGGTTGGTCAGTTGGTGAGAGGGAAGATTTTAGAATTAACGGTGAGTAGAGCTTGTGACGTTGGTTGAGTGAGGGGTTTGATCTGGAGATAAGGATCGATTCCGTGATTCTTAGGTCCCCAATGTATCAGATAGAGGCAAGAATGGAGACGCGGATGTCGCGTTGAGTAGTGTTGCATAGGGTTGTGTGTTTGTGGAAAGAGGATATACGGGCGTTCATATGTTCTTTGATGCGTAAGTCTAACGGTGTTGTGATGCTTCCTATATAGAATTTATTGCATTTGGTACAATGTAAGTTGTATATATATTTGGCGCGGTGGCATAGATCAATGTTGAGAATACGCCAATTGGTCAGGGAGCAAGGTTCAGGTGTGTGGTTAGTATATCTTCTAGATATATGCTAGCGTAAGGTGCTGGTGTCGGTTAGTTGGATGTCAAGGTTTTCTTTGTGTATGGCCTTGCGAATTGCGGTAGTGATTTCATCACCAAGAAAATGGAGTTTTAATAAACATGTATTGGAGAGGGTGTGGGGACTGCGTGTTTTGGTCTTATTTAGGTGGGCTATAGTGGAAGTGGAGTAGCCATTAATTCGGAGGATTTGATGAAAGTTGTTAGTTTGTGTTATTTTGTCAGCAGTAGAAGAGCATTTGTTCTGTATGCGGGTGATCTCATTGTGGGCATAACCTATTTTAGCTTCCAGGGGCAGGGAAGACTTTAAATGTATAAAGAGGTTTTTGCAGGCGGATTTTCTATAGATGTTAGTATGTATGGAGCTATCTTCAGTGATGATGAAGTTGAAGTCAAGGAGAGAGAATGCGTCGGTATCGTTGGGGTGTTCTATGGTGAATTGTATGTGGGGGTCGGTGTTGTTAAAATTGCTAAATATTTGGGTGGCTTCATCACGAGAGGATGTGAGGATGAGTATGTCATCTATGTATCTGGAGAAGAATATATATACGTGGCAGGTGCTTAGTACTTGTTACTCTAACCGGTTCATGTAGGTGATGACTGGAAAGGCTAGAACCCATGGGGAAGCAGGTTATTTGTTTAAATGTGTGTTGCTGAAAAGTGAAGTATGTGTTGTCGATGATAATGCATAAGAGTTTGTGAGTGTCAGTGGGTGTTAGTCCGAAGAGTTTTATGTTGTCAGAGAAGGTTATGTGGTCAGTGATGAGATCTATAGCTGGGTGTGCGGGTATTAAAGTGTAGAGGGAGACGTCGTCGAGGCTGAATATGTAGTTGTTAAACTGTAGTTGCTGGGGTTGGAGTGAGTGTAGTCTGCTAATGACTTGGTCAGAGCTGTAAACATGTGAGGGGAAGGTTGGGGTGTAACGGTTTGAGTAGCTGAGAGTGTAGCCAGGAAATTGTGTGGAGTGGTCCTTCGATGTTGGAAACGACAGGCCTGATTTTTGTGTGTGTGCTGGTCTTTTGTATTTTAATGAGGTGGTCAAAAGTGGGGAGTTTGCTGTTTTTGGTGGTGAAGTTAATTTTGTATTTTTTGGGATCTGGTGATGTTAGGGGTGATATGGGGTTGTTCATGTCTGAGTATATCAAAGATGCTGTTTTAATCAATAATGTTTTTGGTCAAGTAGGTGGTTACTGGGTGCTGGATGTAGTGGGTGGTCAAGTTGGTAAACGGAAAAGGAATTGGTAGAGTTGGTTGTGGTATTAGGATTGTCTTGGTTCGGTTGATTAAATGTTGTGAGCCATTCGAGGTGGTAGGCTGTTTTACAGAATTGAGTCTCGATGTTAAGTTTCATGTGGTCGTTCATCTTTTGGGTGGTGATGAATTTGGGGCCAAGGCTGAGGAGGTCAGTCTCAACAGTAGTAAGAGAGACAGTGAGGTCATGACCAGGGGGTGGGTAGTGAAAAGGTTGTTGGAGTTGTGAGTTTGGGTGGTATCAATGCTTTTGGTGGTGTGAGGTTGAAAGTATTTCTGGAAAGGCCAAGTGCATTTCTGTTTAAGTTGAAACAGTGGTTGTAGGCATAGTTGACAGCTGTAGTTATATTGTGTGTCGACTGTTCTGTATATGTGGAGAGGGAAGAGTTAATCTCTGTGATGGTGTGGATAAGTTGATGAATTTTACAATGGAAATACTGAATAATTTGCTTGATGCAATAGGTATGTATGAATTTTCGGGCTGGGTAAAGTAATACCCAACACCATACGGAACACCCACCTACCGGCCTGTCTCCACCTAACCCTAACCCTATTTAGCTGACTTTTCTTGCCTTGAGGCGACCGAAGCTTCTAGGTGCGAAGGTTGCATAAAAGTGGAAGAAGTCTTGGAAGCCTTGGGTCAGGTCGGCCTGGATCGGTCTCCAGGGACTGATGGTTTGCCCTACGACGTGTATTTGAGGCTGTCGCATATTTTTGTACCCTGGCTGATAGTTTTATTTAACTCTTGGTTTAGGAACGAGTCTATTCCTCGGTACATAACCAGGGATATTGTGAAACTTGTACGCAATGGCAAAGATGGTGGGATGGAATATGTAATTTTCGGCCCTTAACAATGTTAAATACATAGTTAAGGATTTTGGCCAAGATTTTAGCCAATCGTCTGCAGGTTGTCTTGCCTGGTCTGATCAGCCCTGAACAGACTTGTGCTGTGAAGGGTAGGACTATTCAGGATAACTTGCACGCGTTACGCTTGATCATTGAGAAAGTCGACTCAGAAGCTGCACTGATAAATTTAGATCAGTCCAAAGCATTTGATAGGTGGACCATCGGTACTTGGAGGCTGTTTTGTCTTCGGACGGTTTTGACCCCTATTTCCGCTCTTGAATTCGCCTCTTGTATGCAAACCCCGTTGGTGGGGGTGAATGGTTTGTGATCTGAGCCCTTTAAATTATCCAGATCTATTCGTCAGGGTTGTATTCTTTCACCGATGTGCATGTGCTTGTGTTGGAACCTTTCCTTCATATGCTACGGGTGAACCCGGTCCTACGTGGTATTGCTTTGACGTTAAAGTACTTCGCCTATGCCTACGATGTAACAGTGTTTGTAACGAGCAGTGCTGAGATTAGTGTAGTCGACAGAGAAATCAGAATCTATGAAACGGTAACAGGGCCCAAAATTAACTGCGACAAGTCGGTGGGCTTGCGCATCGTTGCCTGGAAATGTGTATCCCTACAGGGACACTTTGGCTGGACTGACGGGCCTTGTAAGCTACTCGGCGTCTAGTTTGGTCCGGATTTTCAGCTGGAGAAAAATTGGTCGAAAGTACTGAAAGCCATTCGGGCCGGAGCTAGTCTGTGGACCCATAGAAATCTTTCGTTAAAAGGGAGAGCGGAAGTGTGTGTTTCTCACATCTATCCTCTCATTCTATATCGACTATCAGTGATTCCACTCCCGTCGGATACGCTGCTTAAATTGCAGCGGGCCCTCTTCAAGTTTTTATGGCTTGGCCGGGCCCCTAAGATTCGTTGCGAGATCTGTTATCTCCTTCTTTTTGAGGGCGGTCTGGGTATGCCTAGCATTGAGATTCGTCAACATGCATTACGGCTATATTACCTGGATGGAATGTGTACACAATGTGGGGGAAACAGTGGCTTCTGGAAGGAAGACACTAAGAAAGCCTTTCCGGCTTTAAAAAGTGTGAACTTGGATGAGGGGGGGGCACAGGTTGCCCCGATGTGAGTGCTCCTTTTATCGCGAGTGTCGACGTGCCTTGAAGTTCCTTTTACGGGTAAAAGAAGACTTCTCTGACACCCAGCTGTTGTCCCGAAAGGCATTATATCGGGTTATAGTGAGGGAATCTGTTCAAGATGATAGGATTGAAGGGCTCGGTTTGATGAGGGGGGGGCTACGCTCAATCTGGCCGTGAGCGCCTGTGTTAGGTGTTTCGATAACGACGATCCATCTCTGGTTTGGCTGATGATAAGAAATTCTCTCTGTGTCGGCCAGAAACTTCATGCAGCTGGCTTTACAAACTCGCCTACTTGCGTCCGATGCGATGATGAAGACGAGACTTTGAGTCACGCCTTCGTTTATTGCCGCATGGTTAAGTTTCTTGCAGGTCTCATGGTCCGCATTCTTTCGACCTAGAACCAATTAATGTTTGTAGCAATTGGGCTCCGACAACGGGTAGGAAAAGACGTTGTGTCATCTTAAGCTTACATGTTTGAAAGTGCTCTACGACGGGTACACCTTCACCTCTTTCAGCCTTATTCGAATTTACAAATATTGTCTGAAGATTCGCATTCGGGCTGAGAAGGTGAAACTCTCGCTGGCAGAATTTGGTGAAAGATGGGAGAGAGTAGCGCGTGTTTGTCGTGTGACTACAGCTGGCATTGAGTGGTATTTGGACGTGCCTTACGCAAAGAATTTTAGGTTACAGAAACGACCCTTGATAACGACCCGTTTAAGACTAGATTAGGTTACCTGGTATAGTTATGTAAGTTCATAACTTAGTGTATGAATGATTGTCATTAGGGCCCCGTTTTATTTTTGCCCTTGCCCCCCCCCTTTTCCCAATTTAGTTTTTATAATGCCCCACCCCTCCCCCAATTAGGTGACAGATAGCTTGATTTGTCAGAGATGCAGGTCACCCTTCGGCATTTTCAAAGGAGGTGTTGATTTAATAAAGCGTTGGGGCCTGCATCAACTTTCTTTTCGCTTACAACTGGTAAATCAGCATATCTGACACAGTTTAGAAATCGAGGGTCTTTTTACTAACACGGGTTTTTTCACTGCATATATATTTCATCCTCTTGTTTTTTGTACATAAAGTTTTATCGCCCAAACCTCGCCTAGCATATGATTTATATATGGGTTTTAATTAAGATAGTCATGGTATAAGTTCTTTTGGTGTATTGTGCATGAATGTAGTATGAATGTGGTATTTTGGTAAATGATGGTCATAAATGTAACTAGTTAGATAGGTTAGTAAAAGTTAGTAATTGACCGAATCTTTCCCATCCCACTTTTGGCCTTGTGCCGCATTTCATAAATGTTTTTTTTCTTTTATGAATAAATATCAATTGGATTGAACTCCAGTCTACCCTGGCAGTCAGGACTGATATACCACTTCTCTTGTTCTCTGTACATAACTTTTCTTTACTATATATTGTTCACCTTACCTCGTGTTATGTGTCTTCATTTCCGCCCCGGAAACATGTAAACCAAGTATTTTAACAAATCCAGGATTATGGCTTTAAAGTGAAAGAGGGAAAATGTGATTTTTTTTCTTGGGGAAATACCTGGATCATGTTATAGACAAGGACGGAAAAAGACCGGACCCAGAAAGGACTACTGCGATTAAGAACATGCCGACACCAGAAAATGTCACAACACTAGAGTTTTCTGGGACTAGCAAATTACTACTAAACTTTCATTCCAGAGATGCATAATTTGCGCGCTCCACTGAATGAACTATTATAAAAGGATAAGGTCTGGGAATGGACGCCCGAATGCCAGGGGGCATTCGATAAAACCATTGAAATGCTGACGTCAGATTTATTCCTTACGCATTACCACCCGGATTTAGACATCATCGTGGCTAGCGACGCTAATTCATATTCTGCATACTATACCGGATGGGACCCATAATCCTATCGCCCATGCATAAATGACCTTGCTTCCGGCGGTGAAGCAGTATTCCCAAATTGAGAAGGAGGCTCTAGGGATAATATTTGCACGGTAGATTGTTCACGTTACAGACTGACCATAACCGTTAATTACCATTTTCGGATCGAAAAAAGACCTACCTGTGTATACGGTAAATAGATTACAGAGATGGGGAACGATTTTACAGAACTATAATTTCAAAATGGAGTATTTACCTTAAAAAAAAGATCTATCACGCGGATAGATTGTCTAGACTGGTGCCACTAGGACAATTAGGAATGAATTTTTGATACTGTTCAACCTGTTTGTTATTCAATGTTTTCTTTCTCTATTAGAGTTCTCCAAATCGTATTCAACTCTATGCTTGGTTTGCTCAGTAGGTTGTCATGTCCGAGCTTGTGAGGTGTTTCCTTAAGTTTCCTCACTTTCCAGTGGGACTCACTGTTTATTATTTTTACTTCTTCCAAAAAGGGGGCGATGGTCACCATTCTCCCTCCATACATGGTGGGCTATTCCCGATTTTTCCGTCTCCCCTCTAGTTACTGCTTTTCGATATTCTTCCACCCTTACTTTGAGGGGGTCGGCATGTTTCACCCTTGTAAACCTTCCTACAACTACATGGGATTGAGTATATGCAGTTCTTGCAGTTCTTTTCCTCCATGCAGAAACCTTAATGAAACACCAAGTAATTCTTTGTTAGTGATGTCCTTAACCTCATCAGCTAAAACCGCATAATATCCGGCTTCCTGAACCTGGTCCCTGATTTCCTCTAACAGAACCTTCTGCGCTGAAAAGAGTAAATCATTTTGAATCTCTGGGCTTAACATTTGTGCATTTCTCGGAAGTTTCTCCAAGCGTTGTTGAATAGTTGGGTCATACTTAGATAAAAGTGAGAGTAACTCCAAAAAGTTTCCTCTGTTTAGTGATTCTCTGCTTTCGTCATCACCTCTCAGTACTATCTCATTCTCTGCACAGAATAATACTATGTCCAGTACTGTCAGGAGATGCTGTTTGTGCTCACCGATTAATTTCTTGTCTCGGTAGCATGGATCCAGGAGTTGATCCACTCTCCCTTCTTTCTGAACATTTTTAAGGTGATCCGAACCTTGTCCGCTTCTTTGTGGACATCAGTGTCATTATGTGCTTTCAATTTTTGTCCAATTTTCCTCCAGTTACGAAAGCCAAACTCTGTCCAGACTCTAGTTTCCCCCTGTCGTAAATGGCCAAAATTCCTGCATGTATGACAAAAGATACCATTCTTCTGGATGCTGTACTCGATCCATTCAAATTTGGCGTACCACTGACTTGAAAAACGACGTCCCTCACTGAGACTTCCACCAGTAGCCTGATTCTTTGGGAACTCGATTCTTTGTTCAAAGCCAGTTCGAATGACTTTCTATTCGATAGTTTAAATACTTCCAAAGTCCTTTCAAATTTCGAACAGAGATGATTTAATCGATATTTTTTTTAAATTATTAACAAAAAATTAAAATGGCTGACTTGTTTCCAAAGAAACCTAAATGCATTATGATGGATTTAATCTCATAGTTTAATTACGAACCGGGTTGAAATAATAACATTATTTAGAAAGCCATTCTTAACATAGGGGGAGGCGTGGGGGGGGGGCTTTGTAAACTATTCTGTACTTTTACCTAACAATGTAATAAACAAAAGATATCGTAAAAATTGAATTTAACTTGAAAATCTAATCTAAAAAATAGCCCGGTCCGTAAACTGCACAAGTACCAAAAATATAACACAATAAGTGTTCTTTATTAGTAGGGGTAGCCCCGTATTTACAACTATATCCCCCGCAATTACGGTTCTAAAATCTTTTTTCAATCGATATATCTTCCCTAATTAATTACCGACTTTTCCTACTTTGCCAAAATAGCCAAATTTTCCTTTGTCGAATTTTCCGTTGCCGAATTTTCATTTGCCGAATTTTCATTTGCCGAATATTCAGGGCACCCGTTTTTTCTTTCAATTTACAAAATATCTATTTCTTACATTGTTTTTAAATATTGGTGTAAAAATATAAGTCTCGATGCATTGCTTCTAAATAGGGGGTATTTAGAAGCAAGACATCGAGACTTATAGCAATTTCTCCTTTCTCAAATAATATTTATTTAAAAAGAATCTCACAAGAAAAGACACATTTCACAAGAAATTTTAATCCAGAACTCTATAATTAAGTTTATAATTAATAATTTACATTATGATTTGATTAACTTTATTGTTTTACGTTGTCTTTTGAACTAATTTTGAACATTTTGGGTTTTTTGTAAAGACGGGCTACTTTTCGTTAAGTTTTATTTTCTTTAAACAAAAAATGTTATAGTTGTGTTGTTATTTATTGTTTTGTTGCAAAAGTTACAGCAATAAATGCATAGAGTTCTTCAAGAAAAATTCCAAACAAATGAGACTAGTTTTTGCTTCTTTAAAAAGAAACTTAATGTAGATAAATCGATTTCATTTGCTTCAAAACAATAGCGTATTAATAAATACTTATTTAAAAAATATTTATTTACAAATATTGGAGGATGGCATAGCCTCTTTTATCTGAAGCCCACGATTTTCAGTTATTTAAACATATTGGAGGGGGGCATAACCACTAAGTGTCCAAAGATTAATAAATAAAAAAATGCTATTAGTATTTTTTTTCTTTCTAAAAACACATTTTTATTTTTTTTTAAATAGAGTTAACAAAAAAGAAAAGAAATATATGCACTTACATTTATGTTGGTAAAAATTTCCTCTAGTCTTTATAAGAGTAGTTGTCTCTAAGAAAATGAAAATGTCACCAAACTGTTTCAATAACCAAGAATCTTTTTTATCATTATACTTTTATTCTATCTCCCTATCAACTCTTTATTTATTTTAACATTGCTTTTCACTATTAGTTCACACAGACATGAAAAATCAAAATCAAAGAAATAACTGATGCCAAAGTCCTTCCACTTCTCACATATGTGTGAAAAAACATTGGATTCACTAATTCACTTAATCCCACCCTACATCACAAGCCTTTTTTTACTCGCCGTTGAAAACTTCATCTCTGGTGAAATCTGGGATTTTTTTCTATGTTAATTTCAAAAATTTTGAATGTAACATTCACAATTTTTAAAATTAATAGTTGCAACTGACAAGGAATAGAAAATTAAGTTTTAAACAAAATAAAATCCAAAAGACGAGTTTTTGAAATCGGAAATTATGTTAAAAATTGGTGGAAGGTCCCCGCTTCGTGGGTGACACAAGGCCCTAGCCCCTTGGCCCCTTAATCCGGCCCTGCTGTAAAATATATTACACAACAGTAAATACTAGTTCATAATGAAGAAGTATAGTTGTCTACGAAATATAAGAGTATTTATATTTATAATATTTTTTGGATCACAAATTTCAGGGGGTGCAAATGTAAGTGCAGGGGGGGGGCTTGCCCCCCCCCTGGCACCCCCTGGCTACGTGGGGGATACATATATATATATATATATATATATATATATATATATATATATATATATATATATATATATATATATATTATATACATATATATATATATATATATTATATATATGTATATATATTTTGTTACGGCCGCCCCCGAGTCGGGATCACAAGAGGGGATTGCGCAACAAATTATTAAAAAAAAGTAAAAAAAGTTTTGTCCAGGAACGGCTCGTTTTCCTCCCGGGGCAATGTTACAAGTGAACCGTGCGTGGGAAGGGGAAATTCTCCAATTTCAGACCAGATAGAGAGAGGGGCCGAAGCTCGGCAAGAGAACAACACAAACGCCCAGGTAAGGTATACAAACAATGTTTATTTACAGGATAACGAAAAGAGGATATAGGTATAAAACTAGATAACATAAAAACAAAATACTAGCAGTAAAAGGGGGGAGGGGTATTTAACGTATCTATTGACGAGCAAAGAAATGACATTCAATCATGAAATAACAACAGAGAGAGGTAAACAGTTTAACTTACACGACGTCGGTAATACAGAAAGATGACAGTCCACGAAACAACGAACAATGTTGGGTGAAAGGAAAGATGAGTTCAATTCAAGTCTGGCAGAAGGAGATGAGTGAGTTCTGTGAGAGTTTGGGTTAGCGCTATGCGGCGAATACGTCGTTTCCCAGCGTATCCTTGAATGCAGAGTTGGTCGAAGCAGGCGTTCGTTTATTCCTTTTCAGTCACGACTTCGTCGGGCTTGAATTCTGGTGGGTTTTCCTTAAACAGATAATCAATTGAGATGTGGGAGTTTCGGCATTTCTCCTCTCTGTATCTCATCGGCATTTCTTCTTTTCCTTCTTCTTTTTCGTTTTCATGGGCAGAGGCAATAAGACGACCCGGCAGCAGTTACGGTCGGCGGAAAAACTGCTTGTCTCAGCTTCCACTTCCAGTCCGAAGCTAATGGGTTCGGGTAGGGCGATCTCCCTTCTCCCCTGATGGGCTAAATTTAGCTTTTACGAAATCGCAAAGCGGGTGTGAGCCTCCCACCTCACCCACCTACCCGGCAGGCTGCCGGTCCCAAAACAAAAATGACGACATATGTCTCTTTCAGAACCGTCTCTCGAAAATAGGAATGATGAAATGTGTCTTTCTCTGCTCGTCCACTGGCAAATAAAATATAACTAATTTCTAGGACTAGTTCTGCCATATGCAACACCTCCTCACCAAAAAAAACGAAAAATGGATTGCTTTGAATTCCTTTTTCGGAATACAGGAAAAGACTCTAGTATGTCTTATCTAGGTTCTTACTACAATGGGTAACTTATTTGGGTGTATCAAACGCGTGATAGGGCGTCGGCACACACACTGTCAGTGCCTCGGATATGTTGGATGTCGAGATTATATTCTTGTAGGAAGAGACTCCAACTTAATAATCGCCTATTTTTACTCTTCATTCGGTGTAGAAAGGTAAGAGGGTTATGGTCTGTATAAACAATCGTGGGTTGGCTCGACGACGAAACATATACGTCGAAGTGTTGTAGACTGAGGACTAAGGCTAAGGTTTCCTTCTCTACAGTGGAGTAGTTCCTCTGACAGGCGTTGAATTTACGAGAGAAGTAACTGACAGGGTGCTCAATACCATTTGGGTCGGTTTGAAGTAGGACCGAGCCGATGCCATGGTCACTGGCGTCGACAGCTAACCGAAAGGGATGCTGAAAGTCCGGAGCTCTCAGCACAGGATCAGAGCACAGCAGCGATCTGATCTGTTCGAAGGAGTTTTGGCAAGAATGGGTCCAAATGAATTTGGACTTTTTAGACAACAGCCGGGTGAGGGGTGACGCAACATCAGAGAAGTTCCGGCAAAACTTTCGATAGTAGCCTGCCATGCCAAGGAATCGTCTCAGGCTTCTAACATTGGTCCGGGCAGGGACATCCAGGATGCTTTGGATCTTGGCGTTGATGGGGGATATCTTCCCATACCCAATAGTATGCCCCAGATACGTAACTTCGGCTTTCCCGAACTCACTTTTCGATAGGTGGACAGTGAGATTGGCCCGCAAGAGCCGGTCAAACACTTTCCTTAAGGACGCGATATGGTCGGGCCAATTGTCGTTGTACATGACAATGTCGTCAATGTAGATTTCAACGTTGGGTAAATCCCTCAGGCAATGGTTCATCATCCTTTGGAATGTGGCCTGGGAATTTTTCATACCGAACGGCATGACCCGGTATTGGTATAACCCTTGCGGGGTGACAAACGCCGAAATCTCCTTGGCACGCTCGGTGAGTGGGACACACCAGTATCCCTTTAATAAGTCCAACTTAGTGATGTAAGTTGCCCTACCCACTCTGTCGATGCAGTCATCCATCCTAGGAATGGGGTGGGAGTCTGTTCGGGTAACGGAATTCACCCTGCGGTAATCTGTACAAAACCGGATTGAGCCATCGGGTTTCTTGACCAAGACGCATGGCGAAGACCAGCTACTCTGACTGGGTTCGATGATTCCATGTTCAAGCATGTATTCTACCTCCTGGCGTATTATTTCCGCTTTCTGCGGGTTGACGCGATAGGGGTGTTGTTTGACGGGAGTGGCGTTCCCAACGTCCACGTCGTGTTGGGTGAGGACTGTCTGCTTGGGCGTATCCGGAAACAACTTGCGGGAATCCCAAATGAGGCTTGCCATCTCTTCTTTCTCGTTGTGGGTCAAATGAACGACCACAGACGTGAGATCAGCAAGGATTTCTGGTTCTGCAATCGTATAGGGTGGTCAGTTTTCCCTATAGATTCCTCAGGGATATCTGTCTGACGATGCACACGGTCAGATCTAGTGACAACTAGGACAGGATTCGACTGGTCCCTCTCGTGATAAGGTTTTATCATATTTATGTGGCACATCTGCGTGGCCCTGCGACGGTCTGGTGTGTTCACGACATAATTGAGGTCGCTGGCTTTCCGTGCGATTTCGTATGGGCCATGGAATCTAGCTTTTAGGGGTTGACCGGGCATAGGCAGTAGGACTAGGACCTTGTCCCCAACGTCAAATGTTCGAGGGACGGTGTTCCGATCATACCGTCTCTTCATCTTGCCTTGAGCTGATTTTAGATTCTGCTGAGCTATCTCACTCGTCTCCTGCAAACGTGTCCGGAATCATGACACGTAGTCAAGTAAAGATTTATTCTCTTGACTCTCCTGCAGCCACGTATCCTTAAGCAGAGATAGAGGACCGCGCACGGAATGACCGAAAACAAGTTCAAATGGGCTGAATCCCAGCGACTCCTGGGTAGCATCCCGCGCCGCGAACATTAAGAACGGGATGCCCTCATCCCAGTCGCTGTGATGGTCGAAGCAATATGTTCGCACCATGTTTTTCAGGGTGGAATGAAAGCGCTCCAGGGCTCCCTGGGATTGGGGGTGATATGCACTGGATTTCACCGTCGTGATGCCCAGGCTGCTCATGGCCTGCTGGAACAGCCTCGACATAAAATTTGATCCCTGGTCTGACTGCACCACCTTCGGCAGTCCGACCATGGAGAAGAAGGTGATCAAGGCTTTCGCGATCGTTCCAGCTGATACATTCCTGAGGGGTATCGCTTCGGGGAACCGGGTCGAAGCACACATAATTGTTAACAGGTGCTCGTTCCCACGTTTGGACCTTGGGAGTGGACCAACACAATCGATAAGGATTCGGCAGAAGGGCTCCTCAAATGCGGGTATCGGATAGAGGGGAGCATCGGGGATTCTCTGATTCGGCTTGCCCACCATCTGGCATATGTGGCAAGTTTTACAGTATTTCGCCACGTCTCTACGGATCCCCGGCCAATAGAAGTGTTTGGTAATCCGGTCGTGCGTCTTCCGGATACCCATATGGCCTCCCATTGGCATCTCATGGGCTGTCCTCAATACTTCATTCCTATACCCGTTTGGTAAGACTACCTGGTGTACTGTTGACCAGTCCTCGAGGGCGGGTGTATGTGGTGGTCTCCACTTTCTCATCAAGGTACCTTCTTTGATGAAGTACCCACACGGTTCTTCATCCATCTCTCCCTCGTCTACCGCTTCTCTGAAAAGCGGGGCGATATCTTGGTCTTTTCTTTGCTCATGGGCGATTGACGTCCATGAGGTCGGGGTTGCCTTAACTAAGTCTCCCTCACTGGGGGGGTCAGGTCTTGGGGTCTCTTCGAGCGTAGACATCGATTCTACCTCGTGACCGATACAGGTTTGGGAAAGGTCCACGACTTCACTTCCCATCTCTTCGCCGCTTTCTTCAGCGCGTACTTCTCTGGCCTTCTTTTGGGCCCTTGCCCGGGTCACCACACATGCTGGGTACACTCCGGTGTCACTATTCTCTGGCTTATCAGCGACCCCTGAGGAGTTTGGCTGTTTCGCTACTTTTAATGGTGGGGGTGCTACTTTCTCCCTGGCCAAATCGTTGCCGAGTAGCATCGCAATGCCTCTCATAGGCAAATCGTCGACCACTCCGATCTCTATAGTATCACATACTATATCGGACTCAAGTGTCACTCTATGAAGTGGAACGCTAACAAAGCCCTTTCCGACTCCCTCTATAATGACAACTTCGCCTGTTGCCGTGTTTGCTCCACGCGGCATGTGTCTTTTCAGTATCAGGGACTGGGTTGCTCCAGTATCCCTTAATATTTTAATATTTGACTTCCTCGTGGGATCATCCACAGGACATATCGAACCGTCTGAGATGAAAGGTATATACTCCTCCCTAATCTCATCCACGTTCGTATTTGCGACGCCTCTCCGTGATGCGATAAACCCTTGTGGTTTATTTGAGGGCGCACCTCTGTTTTCTGCGTCCCTCTTCCTCATCAAACAATTCGCTGCTATGTGTCCCACCCTGCTACAGTAGTGACACCGCATCGTTCTCCATCTCTCCGCCTGTGGACTAGTCAGGGAATTGTTTTTGTTCCGCGGACTGTCCAGTCGGTTGCTGTTGCCTGTTGGGCTTGCCCTCATGCTAGGACCAGCGCTAGCCACCATTCTGGGGTTAGTGCAGCTTCCGTCAGCAAACGGGTCGTTCGCCCTGCTCTTGCCCCGCTTATGCGTTAACACATACTCGTCTGCAAGTGTGGCCATGTCATACGCTATATCCACTTGTCTCTCGTTAAGATACACTTTGAGATCGTCATGGACACACCTCTTGAACTCTTCTGTGAGCACTAGCTGTCTCAGCCTATCATGGTCCGTCCCAACGCTTTTGGCTGCGCACCACCTGTCAAAGTAGGTCTCTTTCTGCCGAAAGAACTCTACATACGTTTGCCCGTCCTGCTTTTTGTGGTTTCTAAACCTCTGTCTATACGCTTCTGGCACCATCTCGTAGCTCCGTAGGATTGCGGACTTTACAATGTTATAGTCGGCGCAATCCGCCGCCGATAGGGAGGCGTATATCTCCTGGGCCTTACCCTTTAACACTGTTTGTAGAAGTAGGGTCCAGTTATCGAGCGGCCAGTTCAGGCTTGAGGCGATTTTCTCGAAGTGATGGAAATATTTGTCCACATCAGCTTCGTAGAATGCTGGCACGAGTCTAACCTGTTTAGCAAGGTCGAAGTCGTTTCGCCTCTCGTCGCGCAGTGTTCTTCCATCCTCCAATTCTCGGAGTCTGGTTTCCTGCTCCATCTTAGCGATCCTTTCGCGCGAGCTGGCTTCAATCTTAGCCTTTTCCAGCTCCATTTGGGCCATTGAGAGTCCGGGCGAGTCTGACACAAGGTCGTCCAGCACACCTTCGTCGAAGATCTAATTGTCGACCATGTGCTCCGCAACAACTCTCACTAATTGGAACTTCCTCATCGACCGTCTCGTATCTAACTCTAATGCTATCCCTACCTCAATTATATTGTCTTTTTTTAATCTCTTGAGGTCCTCGAACGTGGGAGAATTTAGAAAGGCCTCTACTATCGACATCTTGGATTTATGTGTCTCGTTGCCTCCCACCTGCTCCGTCTCTCCAAGGAGTCCTAATTGAACTTGGAGAAAATATAACCCCCAATCCCGGACGAGCCCCCAATTTTGTTACGGCCTCCCCCGAGTCGGGATCACAAGAGGGGATTGCGCAACAAATTATAAAAAAAAAGTAAAAAAAGTTTTGTCCAGGAACGGCTCGTTTTCCTCCCGGGGCAATGTTACAAGTGAACCGTGCGTGGGAAGGGGAAATTCTCCAATTTCAGACCAGATAGAGAGAGGGGCCGAAGCTCGGCAAGAGAACAACACAAACGCCCAGGTAAGGTATACAAACAATGTTTATTTACAGGATAACGAAAAGAGGATATAGGTATAAAACTAGATAACATAAAAACAAAATACTAGCAGTAAAAGGGGGGAGGGGTATTTAACGTATCTATTGACGAGCAAAGAAATGACATTCAATCATGAAATAACAACAGAGAGAGGTAAACAGTTTAACTTACACGACGTCGGTAATACAGAAAGATGACAGTCCACGAAACAACGAACAATGTTGGGTGAAAGGAAAGATGAGTTCAATTCAAGTCTGGCAGAAGGAGATGAGTGAGTTCTGTGAGAGTTTGGGTTAGCGCTATGCGGCGAATACGTCGTTTCCCAGCGTATCCTTGAATGCAGAGTTGGTCGAAGCAGGCGTTCGTTTATTCCTTTTCAGTCACGACTTCGTCGGGCTTGAATTCTGGTGGGTTTTCCTTAAACAGATAATCAATTGAGATGTGGGAGTTTCGGCATTTCTCCTCTCTGTATCTCATCGGCATTTCTTCTTTTCCTTCTTCTTTTTCGTTTTCATGGGCAGAGGCAATAAGACGACCCGGCAGCAGTTACGGTCGGCGGAAAAACTGCTTGTCTCAGCTTCCACTTCCAGTCCGAAGCTAATGGGTTCGGGTAGGGCGATCTCCCTTCTCCCCTGATGGGCTAAATTTAGCTTTTACGAAATCGCAAAGCGGGTGTGAGCCTCCCACCTCACCCACCTACCCGGCAGGCTGCCGGTCCCAAAACAAAAATGACGACATATGTCTCTTTCAGAACCGTCTCTCGAAAATAGGAATGATGAAATGTGTCTTTCTCTGCTCGTCCACTGGCAAATAAAATATAACTAATTTCTAGGACTAGTTCTGCCATATGCAACAATATATATATATTATATATATATTATATATATATATTATACATATATTATATATATATTATATATATATATTATATATATTATATATATATATTATATATATATATTATATATATACTCTTTATAATTTACGGAATATTTCTAATTGTAAGCTCAATTAAGTTATATTACATAATTCAGAGCACTTTATAGTTTCATTCCAATGACAATAGGAAAAATCAATCCAAAGCCATAATTTTCATATTCGTTTCAATTTCCTTTTTTTTCGTATCTCGGTTAATACATGTAATTATTCTTCTTCCGACAAACAAAATGTTTTTTTAATTATATATATATATATATATATATATATACATATATATATACATATATATATATATATATATATATATATATATATACATATATATATATATATATATATATATATATATACATATATATATATATATATACATACATATATATATATATATACATACATATATATATATATATACATACATATATATATATATATATATATATATATATATATATATATATATATATATATATATAGTCTCGGAAGTTTCTCAACCAAAATTTTTTTTTTTTAGTTTGAACTAAAAAAAAAAAAATTTTTAACCCTTAAGTCCCAAGTCGTTCAGTGGAAAATCACTCATGTAAGTCAATTTAGTTTTTACAGTTATTATATTAGTTTGCTTCTAACATTATTTAAGGGATCATCAGTTGTTTACCATGAAAAACTGTTTCGGGAATTTATATATTAAGTAAAAATTGTAAAAAATAACACAATTCTTCTGTTTTAATTACATTTTTTTTTCAATTTTTCTAATGATCTTTTTTGTGTTAAAAGCAAAAAAAAGGAATGTATGTGCCATATGTATCACGAACGTTTTAGATTCTTCGTCTAATCATCGCCAGGTGAAAAAAGCACATTAAGAGAAAAGCTGGAGAAACGAAAAGAATTTCAAAAGATAGCTGAGAAACGGGCACGTGAAGTCAGTTAGACGCCAAAGGAACTTTCTCACACTGTTCCGTTAACAATTTTAATTCAGCGACGCCGGAATTAGCGTCACAGGATAAAATTGTATTACGTTAAGCATTTTAAAATGTTTTTACTGGTTTCTATACGTAATGTTATTAATTGTATGTAGTTGGGGTTGAATGAAGCTAGCTTCGAGTAATTTTAAATTTTTGAAATTGGTTTCGGAATTTATTATTTTAGTGTGATTAACTCAAATTTGTCTTAAATCAGAAAGGGGGCAGTTATGTCTTTTTAGATATTGGTAAATTGAGCTAGAGTTTACAAGATGCATTTAAAAAAGCGGACAAAACAAACATGTTTGTAGTACTCAATAAATCCGACTATTTGACCAAAATTCAAATAATTCTTGATGACCACACAAAAATCAAAAGAATTAACTACAATCCTACTAAAGACTTCTCACTGCCAATAATGCACAAATCAATAATTACCAACTTGCCAAAAGTGCAAGTTCGTAAAATGGATATCCATTAGTCATATGAATAAAAGCCTGGTTTAAATGAAAATAGTTGCCGTCTCCTTATTCAATAATATACCCCAGAAACGGATCAAGAGAACATATGTCCTGAACCATGAAACATGAACAATATAACATATAGGACACCTTAAGTAATACATACATGGGGCAAAAAGATTTGCAAATGAAATAACTAAACAAAAAAATAAAATGGGGATTGAACTGAATAATGAAAGAATGACATGTTAAAGAAAGAAAGTACATGAAAAGATTTAGTATTTCTGCTGTGCTTAAAAGAATGATGACAAACACTGATGTATAACAAATATAATGATATATCTTTATTGCTTGCTTGCAACGAACGAGTGAGGTGAGAGAGAGAGAGAGAGAAAGAAAGAGGGAGAGGGAGAGGGTGAAGAAGCACGGGAATTGATGGAGGTTGATCTCTCAAATTCGCTAGCCATCAGGCTTTCGATCTTAATTTGACTTAGTTTATATAACATTTTGGGACACCAACGTTGTATCTCTGTGTGAAGTAGATTTTATTTATTTCTGTCAGAGTCTATTTCTGGAACACCAGACCCGATATTCAATAAAGGAAAAAAGGATAATAGAAGAAACTGTATCCTGTTTTGGTAAAAACGACACATGTGACACGATTGCGATAACTGTTAAAAGCATGCAATTTTACTTGGGAGATAATAAGTTCTATATTTTCAGTGGGACCATTGGATATTGCGATAATGGCCATGACATACTCGTCTTTTTGGTTCTTTACAAGAATGAATAATTAACTACTCCCCAAGGTTGTCCCTCATAACAATGTTAAATTCTTTACGAAATTTCAAAAAGAATAGCTAAATTCTAACGCACGTAAAACTCGTTACGGCGATTCTTCTTTCATCTGTTCGCTTCCGTCGTTTCGCTTGTCACGAGGGAAAAGAGACTGCAATTGTAATGCATCTATTATTAGTCCGTTGCTGAAGCGTTTTAATCATTCTTTGTGAGCTTGTTAGACCTGCCATAGATTCGTCAGTGCACTTATTAGTAGAGTGTTCAAACCTCAAACAACACTGTTCCATAGTAATTTCACTGTCGCGGGAGGAAAAGGGTGGTAACCTTAAAGTCCCGTTGATTAGTCTGCTTCTTGTTCGTTTCTGGTGCATTTTACATCATTGTGTGCTAGCGAGCTTCGCATAATACCGCTTCACTAGAATTCTATTAGTTTTAAGACTGATTTTGTACTGTGAAAAGTTAGGGTATAAAACATTCTTTTCCATATATATAATAAAAATCAATTTCTCAACTTTAGAACAAAAACAGGCGACATCGCACACACAAATGTCTTCATATCCATTATGCTGTTCCTTTATAACAATAATAAATAATAAATGTATTATCTTATTACTTTTAAAACTTTACTGCAGTTTCGCGTGATATTCGATAGTCAGTGGTTTATTAATAATATCCTTGACATATTTATACATTTGACAACAAATTCAAACTCTGTACTATAATACTGAATTTGTATTCAAATTTATAAAACTGTTTAAGATGTGATCAATAAACTTGAGACGATCGGATATCAGATAAAATTTCAGTACAGTGTTAAGATAAGTCACATTTATTCAATACTAGCAGGAAGACCCGACGTTACTCGGGATGGAATAAGGATCACTTCTATGTACTTTTTCACTATGCTCATAACGCTATATAACTTTCTTTGTTTTTACTGCCTCAATCCTCCCTTTTCAGCCCCTAATATAGTCGGAAGAAGCTGAAATGCTGGAAAATTCTCTCAATCAGTGTATTATATATATATATATAGTTAATTTCATTAAAATTGGATATACGTATTTGAAATTTTAAGGGGGTTGTGTCCCCATTAGTCACTTAGAGGTGGGGATACATAGATAGAAATTCGAGACCACTTCCATTGTCTTCCCTGAAAAATTTTATACATATAATAAAACTTTCATCAAAATATGATGTATTTAAATACATCATATTTTGATGAAAGTTTTATTATATGTATAAAATTTTAGTTTTAAAGGAGATTCGACCCCCATAGCTCTCTTAAGTTAGGCAGGCACTTAGAGATCCAAGATCACTTCCATTATCTTCCCCATAAAATGTTATACATATAATTTAAATTTCATAAAAATCGGAAGTTTTAAGTAAGTTATGGTCTCGTATCCCCCTTAGGAGCGCACTTTGATATTCGGAAATACTTCCATTATCTTCCCCGGTAAATTTTACATAAGAATACATTTTTAGATTTTATGTGATGTCTGTATGTACCCTAGTAAAAGCAAGAGTAAAGACCTTTCTTTTACTAGGGTACACACAAACATCACACACATACACATACATACTTACATACATGCATACATACGTTGAGTTTTATTTATAGAGAAGATTATATATATTCATAGCTGATGTATTTTAAGCTGTTTAGGGAAGTAAACAATTCTATTCATATATTATTCTATATCTTTCATTATTTTAAATTCAGTTCTGCTATCTTTTCAATACTTAATTATATCAATAAATCGTAATATGTAGTTACCATCAAATAATTCCTATTTAAAAAAGAACATGCCGGAGGAACCTGAAAATGAAACGAAAATACAAATTGCAGAAGAATAAACAAAACAATTCCGGATAAAACCAATCAGTCTCATCTGAATTTTCTTTTAATATCTAACACTTCAATTACAGTTTTATAGACTGTTGAAAAAAGGTAACTCTGTATGGTTGCGAACAGATGTTCACTAATAATTATACGAATAACTCATTGATATATTGTTTTACAATGTTCATGCATTTATTTATGTTTATGTTTTAACATTTATTTGAAATAGTGTTATACTTAAAATTAGCGGGACCCGTGCACATCCGTTGCTCCTGAAAATTAAAGAACCCAAGAAACTTATGCTCTAACCTCTGAACCCCATATAAATATTTTACTCGCTTTAATAAGTGTGAAACCTTGTTCAAGCAGTAGCAGCAACAAACGAATATTTTTTGTCAAAATATCAACTTTTGATTGGATAAGAGTTTTAATGCAGAAATCTTATTCCAGCCAATCGAAAGCGCAGAAGATATATATATATATATTCATACATTTAAAAAAATAATAATATACGTCGCGTCATGCACTGGGTCCCACTTGATTAATACTTTAGCTAAAACCCAAGTAACATTCCATACAGTCTACTCGACATCTTCCACTATACTTTCGCCTCACCGTTGACAACAGACTCAGACTGTCCAGTTTATTGCTAATTTTGCGTCTGTTGTGATGGGAGACCGGACTCCCCTCAGTCACTAAAGAAGTGAACCAGTCTGTAGAATATATATATATATAACTACGAACAGTAGTATGTGTATTCGACGGTATTCGACTGTATTAGGTTAATCCTATTGGATTACTGGTAGTGCTATTGTTTTGTACAAGATATAGGTTGTAATAAACGATCCTCTTTTAAAGACCTTACACTCTGGTTATTTTTGTTATTATTACTTCTAACGAAGTTATATCAGCCTCTCTACCTAATGAGCGGCTACAGGTACCAATACACCTCTTCTTTTCAGGGTCAGCACAAAAAATTTTCTCCAAATGCGTTGGATGTCGTCAATAAAATTTTATTTTGTATGAATAGACATTGTCATTCTTTGTTATATTGCCTTTTTCTATGAAAATTAATTATATATATATATATATATATATATATATATATATATATATATTTATATATGAACGTTCGTATCATTTCATAACTACAAAAGAGCATCCTCGCTGCAACCTACTTTACTAGACGCGACGAATTTCTTTTTTGAGGAGATATTTTAAATTATAATGTCTATATAACCTGCTCTTAGATAAAATCTAAAATAATTTAAACTAAAATAGAAATTAAATAGGAATTAAATGTAAAATAAAGGAATAAGCACGAGAAGGAAGGTAATATTTTATACGATTAAATGTATTTTATAAAGAATGTCATTTGTCTTAGAAGTATTCATAAGAACGAAAGCGTTTAAGTGTAAGACACTAGCGTTCGTGTTTCCATAGTAATTGACCTACTTTCTCGCGCCACACAACGCTGACTGTTGAAAACTAAATTTTCGCTACAGCAATAAATATGCAGCATTCCTCTTTCATTAAATAAACCAACATCTAAGCACACCGCCGTTACAAAAAAGTGCAAAATAGTGCGTAAGTTTGAGTCTAAAATAAACAAGTGTAGAGGACGTTTCTCATGTAAAAGAAGAAAACAAATTAGTCTACAAACCAACCGTATACAAAATAGATGTAGTTTTGACATAAAATCACCCAACTACAGTTGAAATGCCGTCAAACAACATTAACCAATGTACTATTAAACCTATTTAACCGGGAGAAACAAGAGCATCGACATAAAGAGAGTAGAAAGTGGACTTTGGGTTTACTTTCGGCAGCCTCGTAACTCTCACTTCCCTTATTTTGTCCTTTAGTCCTCACATTTCATGAGCGGTGTTTCTGACCAACTAAGAAGAATTGCTGATTTATGGATCAGAATCTATCCATATAACGCTTATCGTTAGCGGGTTTTGACCTTGAAGTGGTATTTTTAGCTCCTTACATCGTGGGGTTATGCCTTGTCTGGAGCGATTTCCATGAAAAATTGAACTCTTCTCTGCCTTTGAGCTAGAATCAAAGTGTAGTATCTATGTTGTTCTAAGTCAGTGAATGAGAAATCCTTTTAGACTGGGGCTATTTTTATTTTTGCCCCAATCCAGTGCCCCTTTTTGAAGGCTTGATTTTCCTTAAATTAAAAACCGACATTGTGTCTAATATTGCCCTTGTGGGGAAGCAAACAAATAGGGACTTAAACTTAAAGTTATCCAAGCCATTGCCCAGCCAATTAACCATTTGGCTACTTTAGACGTCAACCACGATATAGTAAATAAAAACTTTTCTATCAAACGAGAACAAAAGGAACTTTTTTCTTGCAAACGAGCAAGTAAATTACTGTGAAATCTCTATCAACTCTCATCTCAAGCACGAACCATTTGATGACGCAATTACGCGCGTCTCGCAGAACGTCATAAAGACGAGACCGGGCGTGACGAACTTCCGGTGCGAACGGCGAAAGCTTTTTATAGGCTCTGCTTCCCCTCCCCTTTTCTCTTTGTCATACGATTTAGTTGCCATAAATAAAATAGTAATTTAGCGTAGCGTATGCACAATGGCGCAGGCGGAATGCGGTCACATTCTAGTGTAGCCTACAAATGCTCAAGAGGAAGGGTGAATGGCTTCGCGCGAGAAGTTGACTGCGACCGATTGACTTCAAAGCGAGCAATAATTGATTGATAAGTTCGACATGGCGTCGTACCTTCGAGCAAATTTTGTCGGAGAACAGATTGATGTTAATATTCATTCGGTACGCCCCATTTACAATACGAGAAAGAAAAGAAATAAAGACATAAAGAAAGAAACGGAAGATAGAAAGGAAAAAGAAATACGAAATGCGGGGGGGGGGTAATAAAGAACACATAACGAACGTTAGAATAAAGAGTGAAAGCCAAATAAGTTCGAAAGAAAGTCTGGATAATGTATATATATTTTAAACGAAAGAAAAAACAGAAGATATCTTCCACTCTATAATAAAGACCAATATGTATTTATTAGCACACACACACACACACACACACACACACACATATGTGTGTGTGTGTGTGTGTGTGTGTGTGTGTGTGTGTGTGTGTGTGTGTGTGAAAAGACAAACGGAAAACAGTTTAAATGCAGCAGAAAAACAAAAACAAGAGATTTGACCGGTTTCGTTCGTATTAACGAACGTCTTCAGAAAAAGCGAAGATTTGGAAACAATTTTATTTTGAAGGCACACACATGGGAGAAGGAAAAGATGATCCGATTGGACCATATGAGATAACTTTTAGCGACATTGAAATATGATTTGACTTATCGTGCACCTTACCCCATATACCACGATTCCGTGACGCAAAAGTTAATAAATTTAAAACAAACGTGCCTTTTTCGAGCCAGACGAAACCAATTTCAAGTTATGCGAGGAAGCAAGAAAGCACGTAGCAAGTCAGTCTTATTCCGAAAGAAATGAATTCTGAAAGAAATCCTTTATTCTATAATAAAAAGTCAACGATTGGTGTTTTTTTTTCGTTATGTCATCAGAAATTATAATAATAATTTTTATATGAGAAATATAATTACTGACTCAAATCTATGATTTTATATGAATATTTTAGTAATACATGTAGTTATATAGCGAGTGCAAACACTGGCGAAGCATAATTTTTTTCGTCATTATTACGGGGGTGTACACTAGTAAATAAAGAAAGAACGAAATAAAATGTGCGGTTCTGTCTGCATTCACCCGACTTTCCCTATGGTGACTGGTGATTAAAAAAATCCTTCCTCCTGGGAGAGGAGATAATGCCTGGGAGTATTACCTCTTCGGACCAAATAGAACCATAATCTACTCCAATCAAAGTGCCAACAGGTAAGTATAATGTGTATATTGCAAAAGAAAAAGAAAGAAGCATAAAAAGAAAAGGTAAGACAATAGCGAATCTAAAGAGCATGTGGAATACATGCTCAACAACAATAACAGCAGCAGAGAAACGATCTCTGTAAATTAGTCGATGTTTATTGGTTGAAATACTTAATACTGATTGATCAATTCTATCAAAATACTCAATCTTGATTGGTTGATGATTGCCAACTTCAACAAATTGGAAAGAGTCGTCTATGCGAGTCGAGCACCTGCCGATGTTGGCTACGTAAGTGATGGCCCAAGCACAACCGCCAGTGAGAAACTCAACTCGCCACAGGAAGCTATATAAGTCACAACCGTTATTATTAATTCGTACACAGACTTACTGCATGCGAACTAAATCCAGCTGTGACCGCATGGGTTACTCGCAAACAACACATCACGGTCATGGACAACTAATATATAGCGATAGCTTATACACAGTCTCAAAAACTCACATGAAAGTCTGAGCAAATACGAACAAAACTACACTTTTTTGTCTAGACCTTCCTAACTTTTTTCTTAACTCTAGTTTTGGTTGTTCCATAGAGACGTAAATTACCTTGATATATTCATGTATGGATAGACGTTTCATTACTTTGGATATTGTCCGTATCCTTTGCAAGTAAATGAGTGTAAGACAGAAAGAAATAAGGAAAGAAAGAACGAAAGAAGTGCGAAGAAAGAATGAAAAGTGAAAGCTGAAATGATGAGCGATTTACAGTGCGAAAGACAAAAAAAGAAAGCGTTGATGATGTGTATATTATAAAAGAAAGAAGGAAATAAAAAAGAAAGGGCAATAACAGCACAGAAAAAGAAAACAAGAAAGCACATGTCATTTATTTGCTGCAAAGAATTTACAAGAGAATAAGAAATAAAGAAATACAAAGTAATATACAAGATCTCGGATCGCTGTTTTACCGCAGTCGGAATGAACGGATGCCTCCTTGAAAAGCTCCTTGTTTTGATAAGCTGTAAAGACTGACTTTCACTCCAGATCTAAATCGGAAAGCGTATATCCAGTGCGTTGTTAAGGTCGCTGAAAAAATGGTCAAGTCCTTCCACCACTCCAGGAATTACCTGCCTTCAAATTCAAACATCTAACTATATAATAGTCAGATAAGTTCAAAGATGGATGCTGCCACATCTAGGAAGGTGTCGCACAGTACAAAATCGACTTCGCAACCTAGTGAGGGTGATTTGTTCTCTTCCCTACTATCCATTTTTCACAGAAGAGACGTTGCTAGTCTCTCTTCACACTATTGTTATTTCCATGGAAGATGCTCGACTAAGTTCTAATCTTTGATTCATCCTTGTAAGACATTTACAGCAAGAACTTGTCTCTTTATCACAATTAAAAAGGGCTTTTCTCTCTCCATGTTCCTAGCGTCATGCGGGATTTCTCTTGGACAGACTTTCTTTGCAAGGGCTTCTCATTTATGGGAAATATTATCGCGGAACTGCTTCCCTGCTTTTACAACTTGCTCATCTTCAAATGCAATGTCAACAAATCCTTGTCATAAATAGCCCATAAATAATCAAACTTAGTTCATACCATTGATTAATGTAAGTACTCACATAGTGTTCCTCATCTTTCGGTTGGCAATCATTTCCGTCTCAAGGGGCCTTGGCCTTGATAGGTTATAACTCTAAAAAAGGACAGATAAAAAAGCAAGCGAATATAAAAAGATCATTTGTGAATGAAACAAAGACAGAAATATAATGTCTGGTAGAAAATAACGAATTTAAAAATGGTAAGAAAGAAAAGCGAAGTAATGTTTGAAATAAATAGAGAGTTATTGAATTATATATAGATTGGTCAGTGTGGTTGTGTTCCCTTTACCTTTGAAGTGTTGCGTGGATTGGCTAAAATGTATACCCAATCACTGCTCATTAAGGAGGTCACGTGAGCCAGCCTATATAAACTCAAACACCTAGGTCCCCCGGTTTCTTTTTTTATTATTTTCACTACGATATATGACATCAGTTAACGGTTGACTGCATTACGACACTATCGCAATTTTAACCACGTACAGGCCAAAATCGATACACGTAAGGACCTCGGGCAATAACTAGACAATTAAATAAACAGTAAGAGAAAAAAACAAGCTATTTTAAACAACAAATAATTTATTGAAGAAAGAAAAAAAAGGTAAAATGAGTTCGGCAGAAAGTCATTGTTCAAAGTTCACTTCATAGACTGAATTTAAGTTCCGATGGACACACGGAAAGGCTGCATAAATAAAGTCCTAATTATGCTGCCCGAAGGCTTATTAACTTTGCTAGGAAAGACATGTCAGAAAAAAGAGAAAACTTACTTGAAAGAATTTTGTTAGTAAAATAAAAAATACCAGAAGAATATAGAAAAGTCCTTTTTGTTCGCGCTGATTTGTTTCCTTTGATTGTTCATTTTTTTTTATTGACATCGCATCGTTTCTTCGATCGACTCCTTTTGAGAATAGTGGCACTCTTCCACGTCAACTCTTCATTTGGAGACATCTTTCGGAACACACTTCGTTTTGTCTTTTCCAAAGGCACATTTGCCTTTCAAATGAATATCTTCCTTGTTTCTGTTTTTAGACTTCAGTGGACTTCTCCGTCCAACGTAAATATTCAACCTCGAACACTAGTTGAAACTCCAACTTCTTTGAAGATTTTTACAGGCATGCTCTCTACATATTCCTGTTTTAACATTCTTGTTTTTAGGACTTCTTCATGTCCGAGTTGAGTCGACCGACCTCTCCACCTCGAGATCGTTTCAGCAACTAACTTGAATTTCGCGGTTATTTCAACGGCTTCCGGCGTCAAACGCCCACGCTTCAGACACCGACACGTGCCATCAGCAGCAGTCATTCATTACAAGTTCTTAAAAAAGGGGGTTTTAGAAGAAGAAGAAAAGAAAAGAAGAAGAAGAAGAAGAAGAAGAAGAAGAAGAAGAAAATAAATTTCTGACACTCTCCCGAACAAAAAAAGAAAAAGAAAAAGATCGCTCACTTACAGTCTAATAGTAAACATAGTCAGGATTCTTATCCTTAACACATTTCCAAATCTCCTCTGAATCCATCAGAGAGAAGAACTTCTTTCACTAAGTCGCACCCAGCAACAAAGGATAAAGCATTGTCTGAGTATATGTGTGATGGCACACCATATACATTGATGAACCTCAAAAAGGCTAACACTACCGATTGAGTACTCATTTCTTCAACCAACTCCATATGTATAGAACGCACACTAAGACAAGTGAATAGCAATATGTACATCTTTTTTACTTTACTACCGTCCTCTACCCACAGGTGACCCGTGAAGTCTATCCCCGTATGGTAGAAAGGTCTGATAAGATTAACTCGATGCTTGGGTAGGTTTGTCATCTTAGGATAACGAAAAGACAAGGAGTTAAACTTCTTGCATATCATACAACTAGCAAGAACAATTTTGACGGCCTGCCTGGCCTTGGGTAACCAAAACCCAGAATTGCGCACCTTATCAAGCGTAGCAGCAATCCCCAAATGCTTGCATTTTATGTGACACTCCATCACCAACAAACTGGTTAGGTGACACATTTTAGGCAGCAGAACATGACTTTTCACTTCTTCGGAAAAATATTCAGAGTTTTCTATACGTCCCCGACAACGTAACAAATTGTTGTCATCCAAAATTAGGTTCAACTTATTCACCAACAAAGGAATATTACTTTCAACTTTACTTTTCAGAAAACTTATTTCTTCAGCGAAAAACTCACTCTGAGTAACTTTAATCAAATAGGACTTTGCCTCAGATGTAAAATTGACATCACGCTTATCGCCCTTTAATTTGGCAATAAATTTAAACACAATCTCTAAGGTACTCATCAACCTTTTGAGAGAAGAGAATCTTTCCAACTCAACCACACATGAGTTAGAATCCCCATTTAAGCCAGTATAAGCAGTTACCAAGGTCTTGCATTTGTCACTAATGCAATCCAACTTATAGTCAGGCCACTTCAACTTTTCTGTCTGTAACCATACTGGACCTCTAATCCAAAAGTTTTGATCCTTTTTAAACTTACTAAAGGAAACGCCTCTAGTTAACAAATCTGCAGGGTTTTCACTAGTACTTACATACTTGAACTTTAAGGTATAACCCTTACAACTTATCTCATTCATAATGAATTTTATATCCTTCAAACGATTTTTAGTGAACTGGCACTTAGTGTGTACAGATTCAGACAACAACCAAGATAGCACTACCTGTGCATCTACAGCAATGATAATTTCCTCAAACAGCTTGGGAAACATTTCAATCAAAATAAGGAGATGCTTAATTCCCAGATATACAGCTAGTAATTCCAACGTAGGAAGAGTTCTTTTAACAGAAGGAGCCACTTTGGCTTTCGCATAAAATAGCCTGGCCTCTCCTCCCTGATACATATATTCGACTATGCCATAAGCAAGATTCGAAGCATCACAAAACACGATCAAGGTAACAGGCGAATTGGTTTGTACTGAACATCTTTCAAAACCAATTTTTTGAACATCTCGGAGATTTGCCTGAAAACTATTCCAAACAGACAACAAGCTATCAGGAACTACCTGATCCCATGCCACTCCTGATTTCCAAACTTGACTTAATATAATTTTTCCTTTTATAGTTATAGGCAATACTAAACCTAACGGATCGAATACAGACGAACTAACGGATAGCATATCTCTTTTTGTGGAGACTGACTTTTTAACTTCACCTTTGGAGATACCAATTTCGTCTGACTCAGGGTCATACCAATACCCCAGTACTTTCTCACAGGGCACTCCATGAGAAGAGTAATTGTTATCTGCTCGAATGCGAGCAGACACCAATTTACTGTTACTACAGCACGTTTTCAATAAGAAGCTTCCCTTTTCCATGACATTCACAGCCTCGGTATAGAGTTTCAACAATTCATCAGGAGACCCATGTGTTTTCACTAGATTATCTACGTAAAAGTTTTTTAACAACATGTCTCTACAAGGTCCCGATGAGTGCTTCTCAACGTGGTGCTTCACTACGTAACTTAAGATGAAGGGACTAGACACAAACCCGAATATCAGAGTTTTGTATTGAAAACACACTAATTCATCTTTTATTTTTAAAAAGAAACAGAATCTATTTTTGTCAAAGTTATTCTTTAGTCTAATCATCAGAAACGCCTTTCTGATGTCAGCCAATAATACATAATTATCTGTTCTAAATTTGAACAGAAGTTCCAACATGTCAGTATACAGATTTATGCCACTATAAGCACAATCGTTGAGAGAAGGTTTATTATTTACCCTCAACGAGCAATTGAAAACAGGCCTAATCTTAGTCGTGCACTGCACATCATTTTTAAAGACTGGCCGGTGCGGTATCCACGTATACTTGTAGAACTCCGAAGGAGTCGGATGGATTCTTTCAATCACACCCTCACATTCCTGGTCTAGGAAGACTTTGCAATACTCAGAATATAAGTTCTGAGAGGATAATCTGTCCACTACTTTATCTAGGACAGCTAACGATACTCTATGGTTAGAGGGTACTTTCTTTAATTTATCTAAGTCCCACGACAAACCTATGTAGTAATTATTATCTCTGTATTCAATAGAGGAGCTGAATTCTTCTATTTTCTTTCTGTCGTAATCACTACTAACTTCATTAACTATCCCTAATGATTCCAATTTGAACATTTGTTCAATACCTCTGTCCACGGAAGCTCCATCAAGACCATTCCAAGGATCCAGATGGTTGGACTTAGGTTCTAGAGCAAAGTAAACATGGGTCACATCACAAGAAGCATGTTCACCGATGACTTGATTATAATTTAAACCAATCTCCATATGTGGTTCAAAATCAGAGGGGTCGCCAAATAATATCATACCTAGCGAGGACTCAAAAGCAGAACCATTTTTAATCTTTGTTAATCTTAAGGGTCCCAGAAATCTAATCACATCAATCCCTATCAGACCGTATATTTCAAGAACATCACTTCTCAATTCGGAGAAATCAGCAGCAAGTTTAACGTCGCTTTTCTTCAAATTACTGATCACCTCCTCCAACCCTTTCATTTTGAAGGACAAATCCAACTGTTCATCCATCAGAAAATTGATACTTCTCGCAACATCGGGAAAGGACACCTTCAATGTTACTTCATTCAAGTCTTTCTCTTGGCTACCAATAAAGGTCTTTATTACGTATTTTCGACGATGCAAGGAAGACAACTCTTCTTTCATAAATCTATCAGAAAATCTTTTACCCATATAAGACCGTTCACTACCAGTGTCTAGCAGACAATTTACGGTGTGAAATTCGCCACCTACTTCAACTGTGATACCTATCACAGGCAACAATGAAGAACTACTCTTCAACCTGCAAATATTTGACTTCACCACAGGTTTGAGAAAACTCGGACACAAGGCGGACAAGTGTCCCGACTGTTCGCACGACCAACACGTAATCTTATCGTTTTTTTCATAAGGACACAAATTCTTCAGATGATAAGAGCTAGTACACCTAGCACATAACTTTAATTCGCTACATCTTTTAAGTCTTTCTTCGTAAGAGGGAAACTTATTACAGTCACGAGACAGATGATAATCGTTTCTACAAAAACAACACTTAAACTTAACCCTATATGTTTTAACATGAAAATTTTTCAACGTGGAAGGTTTCTTTTCAGGTTCGAAAGGCCTGAATTTACTCTTTTCCTTAAAGGAATCAACTTTACGATATCTCGAATCGTGTTCACAAAATTCCAGTGTTTTAAATATCTCAACACTATTCTCCAGAATTTGGTTCAAAGAAGGATAATTTCCGTTCACCTTATGTATTAATTCTGACTTAAAGGAAGTTGTCAGTTTATTGAATACAATGTGCCTTAACAAACGATTTCCCGGAGAATTACTCTCAAAGAAATCCAAACCGAACGAGTTCTTTAACTCGTACAATTGGGTTTTCATCTTAGTCAGGAATTTCTTTACGACATTATTATTATACATGCGATTTTCATTCAACATGGACGAAAATATAGAGTCGACGATACACTTTTCGTCTAAGAACTCTTTCGATAGCAAGTCCAAAGCTACTCGATAATTTTCATCTGATACAGACAGATGTTTTATCACATGAAAGGCATAACCAGAAAGATGGTTTTTCAATATCACCAATCTTAATGCGTCACTATCAAGATTAGCTACACAATTCAAAAATTCTCTATGGAAGTTTAGATAAGCTAACTTATCCGTTTCCAGATCCCTATCGCTAAACTTGGGACAAACTATTTTAGGGGTTAAATCGATGCCTTTTATCCCCTTACTAATTCTGGAATTCTCGTCATCGTCTTTTTTACAAGGCTTAAACGTAGTTAATTTTTCTATCACTTGTATTTTAAATAAGGCAGCTCCCTTATTAAAACTTTCCACTAACTCATCGTCTACACCATCAGAGAGATAAGCATCTATAACTTGTTCCTCCAACCGAACTACGTCTTTCAGATATTCATCAATCTGTTCTTTACACAAAATATATTTAGATTCTTCTATCTCACTAGAAGATTTTAACACTTCAAATACGACTAATATTTTATCTTTAGCGTATTTTATTTTTTTCAACAAGACATCTGCTGTTAAACTCGCCATTTTTCAAATCCCTCCCCACCGACTCCTTTCTACATGTACTAAGAGAGAGGGGGGGTTACTACAGACAGTGACACCTACACTTGGCGCCAAATTTTCCCGCCAACTTAAACTGAACAAGACAAGATGGCTGACTCACCACGTGGAGACAATAAAATGGCGACACGCACGCGCACAAGATAAATTACACAATGAACTCAAAGCAGCGACGAAGATAAAACAGAAAATCATTAATTGACTATAAAGCAGCTTCTTCAGTCCAGTGAACCTTGATAAGTCTATATACAGTTTGCGCACAAACGACTACCCTTACAGTACAATAAAATAGTGTTTATAGAACCACTCCCAAACGATAGACAGATAGAAATGGTCTCGCTCACTATTCTTAGTAAGACAGAGCGTAGAAACCATTAGGCCGAACGCCTCTGTGTTTAAACATAGATACAGAATAGAACACAGAGACCTAGAGTTTATTTATGCAGAATATCGCAATTTTAACCACGTACAGGCCAAAATCGATACACGTAAGGACCTCGGGCAATAACTAGACAATTAAATAAACAGTAAGAGAAAAAAACAAGCTATTTTAAACAACAAATAATTTATTGAAGAAAGAAAAAAAAGGTAAAATGAGTTCGGCAGAAAGTCATTGTTCAAAGTTCACTTCATAGACTGAATTTAAGTTCCGATGGACACACGGAAAGGCTGCATAAATAAAGTCCTAATTATGCTGCCCGAAGGCTTATTAACTTTGCTAGGAAAGACATGTCAGAAAAAAGAGAAAACTTACTTGAAAGAATTTTGTTAGTAAAATAAAAAATACCAGAAGAATATAGAAAAGTCCTTTTTGTTCGCGCTGATTTGTTTCCTTTGATTGTTCATTTTTTTTTATTGACATCGCATCGTTTCTTCGATCGACTCCTTTTGAGAATAGTGGCACTCTTCCACGTCAACTCTTCATTTGGAGACATCTTTCGGAACACACTTCGTTTTGTCTTTTCCAAAGGCACATTTGCCTTTCAAATGAATATCTTCCTTGTTTCTGTTTTTAGACTTCAGTGGACTTCTCCGTCCAACGTAAATATTCAACCTCGAACACTAGTTGAAACTCCAACTTCTTTGAAGATTTTTACAGGCATGCTCTCTACATATTCCTGTTTTAACATTCTTGTTTTTAGGACTTCTTCATGTCCGAGTTGAGTCGACCGACCTCTCCACCTCGAGATCGTTTCAGCAACTAACTTGAATTTCGCGGTTATTTCAACGGCTTCCGGCGTCAAACGCCCACGCTTCAGACACCGACACGTGCCATCAGCAGCAGTCATTCATTACAAGTTCTTAAAAAAGGGGGTTTTAGAAGAAGAAGAAAAGAAAAGAAGAAGAAGAAGAAGAAGAAAATAAATTTCTGACAACACAAGCTCGAGAAGAATGTTGCAAGCGAAGTCAATCTTCCTACAACCAGCTAGCGGCCATAGTGTTGTTATTTTTGATACGAGCGGTTCGACTCTGTTGCTTGATCTAATTCTTTTTATTCTGCTGTTCATGCATCTCATATTTGTATACCGGTTAAAGTTCAATCTTGATTGTTTTATTTTTAGTTTGCATCTGCGCCAGTTTTGATCAGAGCTCTTTCCTCGGTGCATGCATTATATAAGATACACTTTTTAATGGTTTTCTAAGCCACGTAAACAAATGGCTACAAGCATCGTCCCCAATATGTGACACCTGATGTTGATTGAGCATCGAATTGCCTGTGTCTCATTGATTTGTGTTGACTATAGCAGCAGCGGAAATAGTTGCGTCTTGTCTCACTCGTCATCGTTTCACCGCGTTATTACGTAAGCACATGAAAATCGATAACTAAAAAATAAAATAGAAACTTAAATAAATACGTTAATCTACCCGGCGTGACTCGATTTGCAAACTATATTCTTTGAAAAATATCAATGGAAATTAAATAAGAAGAAATGAAGAGTTAAAAATATGAATAATGTAAATGAATGTTAACGAACGGTTGTCGTATTGACTCCGAAAACCGCTTTGTGTTCTTTAATGCGAATTCGTTATTCGTTTATTCCGTATTTAGTATATACAATCAAAACTTCCCTTCCCCCCAAAAAAAAGAAGAAAGTATAGTTCAATGGGGGGGTGCGTATTTAGGTTGAAAATGTATAGTAGCAAACAGCCAATAGCAAGAACGAAAAAATGAAATAATGACGGTACTAGGAATAAATAGTTGCTTTATAAAAAAGACTTCCCGGTGAACGTGGGTTGAAGTGGTAGGTAGTAGATCGGAGCGTGAGACATAAAATTTATCCGACTTCCTGTCTGGTTGACTATGTGGGAGAAGCTGTCGGACCAGATAAAATATAGAAATTATTGAAAGCGAGCGAAAAAAAACGCATAGTTTCCGAAAACACGCATCAATAATTGGCCTAAATTGCTACCGAAGCATATTTGTAGACGCAGGTGTTGGTTTAAAACGTATATTAGTCAATGAAAATCACTTTATTTTATTATAAAGATAGTCATCACATGCTAATGTTGTAAATAAATATTATTTCATGGTGCGTGTAAATAATAAGAGTATAATTGATGTTAAAATAATAATATAAATTATTAATTAAATAATAATTATCAATGCTGAGATAGGAATATTTGTGTATATAAAATTATTAATTTGTTTGAATTATTGCAAACTTTCAATTTGAAGTTTATATACGCGGGCTAAATTGGATTGTGGTATAAATTGTAGTTATAAAACGAATAGCAGCATGATTAAAATTACGTGTTTACTTATGTGCCTGTTTCGGGTTGTTTGGGGGGTAGAACTAGTTACATTTCGGTATTTTTTATAAGGATTGATAATTTGTATTACTTGAATGATTCGGACTACTGTCTTCATCTTTGATGGACCCGTAACGCAACTAAGAATAAAATGAAAAATTAATTTAAACTTCTATCCGGTCATGGCTGACAGAACGAGAATAATCTACCCTGGTGGATTATATAAAGGGTTCTGTTAGAAATCCCGTATAGATTTCCGAGTTCGACATAAATATTCCTAAGTTTGACAGAAGCTCAGGGGTTACATCGGCCGAAACTTTTTGAGAACCACATCCAAGATGAGAACAGTAGTCCGAATAATCTAAATAATACAAATTAATACTTAAGTTAACATGAAATCATTACAATTTGTGATTACTTTATGTTATAGCAGTCAGAAAATTATTGCTGAAAGTTTTAAAAAGACTTTTATGTTTTCTGTTATAACATACTTGATTATTCATGGTTCTGTGCACTGGTTTAGATTTTTTCTTTGGCGAGAATCATTGCAATTGTATTGAATTGAATTGTATTGATTGTAATTATTATGACGGTTCATTCGCTCAACTTCAAACATAATATTGTTTTGTTTAATGAGGAAGAAAATAGCTATTAGCTTTTGGAGGCAAGGATATATTGAATACATAAGAATGAACGAAGTACACAAAGATATATTATCAATCGATCTGGAAGTTATTGTCAAGGCAGATTTTTTAAAAATAGATCACTTATTATTACTAATAGAGTAATGTATTTTTAAAACGGATCAAATTGCGTAGAACATTTTCAGGTGGAACTAGATTGATTCCGAAATAATGGTAAAAGGGGAGTTAAGAGGGCATTTTTGAAACTTTAGAATGAAATATTCAACAGAATAACAAATAATGATAATGATAAAGTGACAAGTCCACATAGAAATAAGCTAATCTCATAAAATAGTTAACAGAATAAACAATATAACACCAATAACTGTTGGAAAAAAGATTCGGAGAAGTTGGAATCAAAGAGAAGATAGAGATCATACAACGGTCGGCAATGATGAAAACATGCGAAATCTTTAGGAAAATCCTTGAATGCGGAAACCAACCGGCATAAACTACGAACGCTAACCAGCCACACTTAAGAAATAAAAACGTAGAAAGAACATTATATGACCCCAAGGGAACTAAAACTGTCAGAAATCTCAAAAACTGATCCTTCCCCCTCTCTCCGAATAAAAATCGCACACACATGTATGCGATGACACTAGCTTCGACTGGTAACACACTGTCGTGACATTTCGAGTGGAATGAAAAGACCGAGGAGGGAGAGCACCAACATGACCTCCACTGGAAGGATATGAAGAGTACTGAAAACTTTAGGAGGAGGATTGCTATTCAAATTCCAGAGAAGACCAACCATCGTTGCTAACGAGAAATCAATGGTAACCGTCTGTTGCGATAACGGAAAATGATTTGCAACGGTTATCGAAAGAAGTTGAGAGTACTGAAAATAGTATGACATTTCTTGTCACTCAAACTCTGCAGAATACCACTTGTTATTACCAGTGAACAATCCATGATAATTATTTGTGTGAAAACTCCTAGTGAGTAACTAATACTAATTATTATTATTATTATTATTATTATTATTATTATTATGATGATGATGATGATGATGATGATCGTGGTGGTGGTGGTGACGACGACGACGACGATGATGATGATTATGATGATGATCATCATCATCATCATTCAAAATTCCGTATGACAAAAGACTCGTAAATGTTTAACAATACATATGGTGTAATACCTTGGCGATATTTCATATTGTTACCTCCGTTAAGGCAGAGGTTACATTTTATGTAGAGTTCATTTGTTTGTCTGTTCGTTTGTGTATAGATTAGCGTCAATATCGCTTGACCAATGTTCACCACACTTGAGCAAAATATCAGTCATAGTCTAACTTTGACCTGATTTACTTTTGGGATACCTATGTCAAAAGTCAAGATCAAGATCACAGAAAAGGTGAAAGTCACATTTTGGTGATAACTCTGGTTCTTTTCATCGTAGAGGCTCGATTTTTCTAAATTTGATGCATGGATCTTATGCTCTTTGATAACAGTAACCACCATGCAAAATTTTAGTTTGACCAGATAAATTGTTTTTTTGAATTATAAACATTTCCATGGCTAAACTTCGGGAATACTTCATACAATATGGAGAAGTGAGACCCGGATACGACTTTGGGCCATCCTTACGTTGTCAGGCGGAGGTATACAGTCTCACGACTTCCTTATCTTCTTGTTTTGGTTACAGACCGTTACAGACTTTCCATTAAAGTAAGAGAAAGAGATCGATGCGCATGCGTATATAAGTGGAATTGGAAATTCCTGACATATTTTTCTAATGGAGTCAAAAAATGAAAAAAAAACATTTTTAACAATAGAAGAAAGGAACAGATTAAAGATTTTCTTCGATCCTAGGATAAATAGAAAATCTTTAAAAACGAAAGGAAAGAAAAGGAAAACGATGCTAGAAGAAAAAAAGGAAAGAGATGGGAAGTAGATTTACATATAAGTTACTTATATCGGTATAGAAGTGGATCTCATTAGTCTTTGACTGTCTCGTGTCCCCGGCGTCTGTCAGTCGCGATTTGGCACACTTAGAGCTCGATTTGCTGTAAGTGATCTGTAGGTAGACGACTTAACTGTGTGTAGATTTTCGGTTTAATAAATCATTTAATTTCTTTAAGAAGTAAACGTGGTTTAAAAGACCTCGGTATACGTCACAATTAAAAGATTAGCACTCAGGGTAGTGTAACTTGGTTTCTATAATCTATTATATAAAGTGTAGTTGTCTGTGTGTGTATCCACCTAAAAGTCAGAACTACACAAGACACACTCACAAAACTGATATATTCTTTTTCAGCATTGCCTCGGGCAGAATATGGGCTAAATTTTTGTAATTTTCATTAATTTGTGGGTCAACTGATACAAAATTAGTCAATGGGGTCGACATTAGAGCGATTTTTCCATCGACCTTTTGTGTTAAATTCGAACTAAAATACACATTATTGGCCTTAATATTTGTAATATCTGTTCTGTCTTCGGTTGGAGGGGAGGAAATCTTTCTTGATTAGGGCAATTTTTTTTTTTTTCCTATTTAGTGTGCCTTTTTGGGGGGGTTGATATTTCCCACATAAAAAACGACCTTGTGTCTAACCTTTTCCCCCGTGGCGAAGCAAACAAATATAGACCTTTGGTGTGAAATAGTATTTGTGATAGAGAGAGAGGTATGATAAAAGGAGAGGAAGGGAAGGGGAAAGAGAGGGGGTAATGGAAGGGAGAGAGAGGAAGATAGATAGAAAGGTGTAGAGAAAGGTAGAGAGAGAGAAAAAACGCTAAAACGATTTTGTACTGTTGCCCATGCTCCTGTGCAACGCCAGATAACCATGCTAATCACTACTAATGCATGTTGTGTATACCTGCATGCATGATGCAGCGTCTATTTTCTTATATAGGAGTGTCAGTGGTGTAGCAGTTGCGGTGTAGACTCTAGAGTTACCATGTCATGTTCAAGTTTCATCTACGCCTGCAAAGTCACTTTCGCTAAGGTGAAATAAGAGCTAGTCTTGGATGTATTCCTGCCATTTAAGTGTGCTTGTGTAACCCTTGCTTCATTGCGCTAGCAGAACACAATTTCAGAGAGTGACCATTCTGTTTCGAAACAAAAGGTGATCGATGTATATCTTTATATACTAGTGTACACCCTCCGCCGAAAATGACGGCAAAAAATATGCTCCATCAGTGTTCGCACTCGCTGTTTTTCTAGATGTATTACTAAAATAGTCATATAAAATCATATAATTACACAAGTTATTAAATTTTTCATACATAAATTATTGTTATCATTTCCGATGACCTAAAGAATAAAACACTCACTTTTGACTTTTTTCACTGTAGAGCGGATGATTTCTTTTCGAATTCATATCAGGCGGCGGGGTAAATCTGAGGTGGTTGTTTGGTTTACTATTTTCTTTCTCGCTTCTCCTTATCACTTGGAATGATTCTGTCCGGGGACTAGAAAAGAGGCCGCGTTTTACTCGCTGACTTTTTGCGTGACGAAATGGAAGTACATATAGTTACTTATATACAAATAAATACAGATTGGTATTTCTTATAGAGTAGAGATTTAATATTGTCACACGCTTTGAAGTGGCGCAGACACCACAATTTAAAATGTAAATATTTTGTCCAACGTTGTATTGAATGTTCTGTCTTTTTTTGATGAAAATAAAAGAAGCAAAAAAGAAAAATGAATTAATCGCTAAATTTTAAAATACGAAAGGTTTACTGCTAAAGATAGAAACACTTTATCATGTCTTATCTGTTTAAAAACTTTAAATTTGTTTCCATTGTAAACATCGTTACTAAATTCGCGATTTCATTTTTTATATTTTTTCTTAATTTATTCTTTATTACAAAATTAAATTTGGTACTTTTACAGAATTTGAACAAAACAAAACTGACTTTTGCCGAAGCAGAGTTCCGGAACTAGTTGGAAACCAACGAAGCGTTTTATTAAATAGGAAACTGCGAAAAAGATTACTGGCAGACGACAAATAAAGACAACGTCAAACGTAAAATGATCAAACTGAAAATGAATTTAAGCTCGTTCGACTGGTTGACTAATATTTTTAACCTTAACCCTAATATTTTTAACCTTAACCCTAATATTTTTAACCTTAACCCTAATATTTTTAATCTAAACCCTAATATTTTTAACCATAACCCTAATATTTTAAAAATAATTAATAAAAAATAGAAAAGTTGTTTCATTGGTTTACCTTCGTTCGAAATATAACCTTCTTCATAAAGAAAAATAAATCCTGGTCAGCGTTTTTTTTGTTGTTTTTTATTTATTTTGACGATGGCTCGGTTTAACTCGCCATTTTCCGATTGTTTACGTAAATCTCATTCGGTTAAAGTCGGTTCTGTTTGGTTCAAATTATGTAGAAGCCCCTCAAATTTTATATGTGTTAGTTCTCATAGACACTTCTATATAAAAAAAATAAGTGTTGAGTCCTCGATGTATATCAGAATAGAATTATGTTTTTTCATTGTCCGTAATTCCGTAATTCCATTATTCCGTAATTCCGTTAGTCTTCTGATTTTCTGAAAAATTGTTCATTAGTTTTTCACGAAATTTTTGCATGCAATATATTATAAACTCCGTGGCCATCGGACTAGGGCCAAAGTCTAGTATCTGTTCTGTCCTCAGTCAGATGAGGAAAATCCTACTTGACTGGGTCAATTTTGATTTTTGTTCCATCCAGAGTGCCCCTTTTGGGGGAACTGGAAATTCCCCACATAAAAACGACCATGTGCCTAAGTTTGCCCTTGTACGAGGCAACTAAATAGGGAATTGTTTGGCTCCTGAATAGGCTGCATGAATTTGCTTCTCTCCGCGGCAGCTAGTCTTTTTTTATCGTATGTTTTTCTGAATTATTTTAACAATCTCTTTGTCAGTTAATTTTTCTAGATCTATTTGGTATGCCATTGTTGATATCATCTGTACAGCTCCACAGCTTGTATCAGTGAGAAATAGATATGTGATCTCGTTCTCTCCTCAAGTGGTTCTCTTGGCTCTGCAAACTCTTTGTCAACGCTGAATAGAAGTTGATTGGCTAACAGCGTTACTGAGTGTCGGTTGGTATTGATTTCAAGGATAAGAGTTCATGAGATGAGATGATTGTCAGACAACGAGTTCTTGCTGTGAATGTCTTACAAGAAGGAATCAAATATTGGAGCTCAGTCGAGCACCTTCCATGAAAGAGTAGAGAGAAGTACTAGCCACGTCTCTTCTGTGATTAAGAGAAGAGATCAGCACCACCCCACTAGATTTCGAAGTTGATTTTGTATTCTGTCGAGCCATGAAAGAGTTCGGTGAGCGGCATCTCCCTAGAGGTTGCAGCAATACTCTTAAGACTCTTTTTTATGTACTAACGAGTAATCACTTATCAATGCCCAAAAGTCACTTAAAGATGAAGGTTAATGAGTTTGTCAGAGGGACAGTGAGACCCCACCATGATAATTGGTAAGAATTTGATTATTTAAGAGGACGGCTAAACAAGAATTGAACTTGAAAACGACCATGTTCAAGTCAGCTGAGAAGTATCCCCATGATATTGTGTTCCACATACGGGTAGTTCTTGGAAAGAAACTTTGCTCATGGAGGTTCCGTTTAGTTTTAGATACCAAGAGGAAGAAAAGAAATGTATTTATTGTGGTTATAGGTAGACGAGCTCTTGTGAATGTTTTACAGGGGACGCTATAGATCGGAGAACAGTCGAAAATCCACCATGAAAATCAGTAGAGTAGAGGAATCTAGCAACCTCTCTTCTGTGAAGAATATGCTGTAGGGAAGAGAAGAGAACATCCCCCACTAGATTTCGAAGTCGGTTTTATACTCTTTCAATGCAGGAAATATGCTCTGAGCGGCACTTCCCTAGATGTGACAACAGTACTCCGTCTTAGAACGTATTTGACTATTATACAGGTAGAGGATTGCGTCAGAAGTGAGATACTTTCTGGAGCGGTAGAATATATAAACCCTTTTTCCAACGACCTTAGCAACAGATTTGATGTAAGTCTTCCATTTCAGGTCTGAAATGTAGGTCAGTCCTAGAAGGAGAAAGCGAGTATTGGTGATGAAATGAGAGAAGCTTAGTTCTAGACGTATTAAAAGTAACCAGACACGTTTCCCCCATTGCACGACGTGCTCCAGGTCGGAAGAGCGAGAATCAAAAAGATCTTGATCATTAGTTACCATATCTTGATCATTAGTTACCATATCTTGATCATTAGTGTTGTCATGGGTGGTATTGTCATCTGTATCTCTTAACCACCACTTCACTATCTCATAATTGCAAGAGATGTAGTTTTCTTCGATATTTCTTTTTGTTATAACTTCTCATCCTATGTAGAGGGTTACTTCAGCTAGTAGAGTATAATATTTACACAACGGAAAGGAAGAGAAGAATATAAGAACTAAACGATGTGGACGAAAGAAATCCTCCGCTTCTGTAATAAAAAAAAACATATATATATATATATATATATATATATATATATATATATCCGTCCCGAGTAAAAAAAATACCGGGCGAACCCATTTCAAGTATTTAGAGGAACTGAGAAAGCAAGTCAGATAACCCCACCTCTAATCTATTTCCATGATGAGAAGTTTTCATTCTTTTTTTCTTTCTGCTTCCTATACCGATTTATACGTTTTTTCTCTATATTTTGTTTTAAACTTTTCAGTTGAGACGTTTTTTTTTCTTTCTTATTTCTTTTTTTACTCAATCTATTCAGACGTTATTTTATATGTATATAAATATTAGTGCGAACACTGGCGAAGGATATTTTTCCCCGTTATTTTTTTACGGGAGTGTACACTCGTTAAAGAAATGACAAAGGCCAATATGATAGAATGCCATAAAAAGAGAGAGGGGGGATGGGTAGGAATGAAGAATCAGCAATTCTCAATAGAGAGTGGAAGGATTCACCGTGTTCTGCTTGTGATGTGCTTCAGTGCAAAGATATCTCGTCTGGTACAAAATTACAGCAGTAGAAGTTGAATTAATTAAAGGGGAAGAACATATAAAAGCACAGAATAGATTAAAAGGCCGACAGTATAGACGGATGGAATTAGAGGAAATGTTGAGTGTTGGAAGACTTGACCTGTAGGCATGAAAATGAATCGGAAGATAAAACGAATCACGCGGAATAGAAAGGTTACGAAAACAGGAAGAAAGCGCGCAAAAAGAATTGAGATATGACATAAACGGCCCTAAGTACAAATCCGTAAAGACGATCTTTAAAAAAAATGAGGAAGATAAATAATCAGAGATACTTTCTACTTTCACCTTCGTTTTTAATTTAAGGACCAAATGATAAGTATTAATGATTATAAAGTAGTCAGAAAAGAGGGTTTGAATGCGATTGTTCTGTCTTTATCTCGAAGAAACTTGTGACTGCTTCCAACCACTTTTTATCCGCTAGATTGGTACGTTTTTATTTTCTCGTCTGTATTTACCCGATTTTCTTGCGGGTCTCTTTACGTACAAAGTACACAACTTCGGTCTTAAATTTCACGAACTCAAAGTAATGTTTCCGGGCGTAACCTTTCAGATAAAAGAAGTATGGTTTTATTAGATTAGTCGCTGAATGGTTTTGTCTGGGGGTTACGTGTCGGTAATTACGATTTAATTCGTTCATTTTTACATCTTTTCTGTTTTTGGTGGTGCCCAAAGTCCAGATTAGGTTACTTGAGTGGAATAAAAAGAGCAAAGAAATTAAATTAAAATAAAGAACGAACGAGATTTAGTCTCTTTTCGTCTGTTTTCCAGCATGCTAAAACTTTTTTTTTAAAGAAAGAAAAAAGAAGGAAAGAAATATATAAAAATAGAGAAAAGTGAGAAAAGAAAAGAATAGAATGAAAGAAGGAAAGTAATAGGAAAAGAAAGAAAGAAAGAAAGAAAGAAACGTAGTCTGTGTTTTTTTATTTGTTTTGCATCACGTTCAACCCTTTAAAAAGGCGAAAGAAGAAAAGGAAAAAATAAACGGAATAAATAAAAGAGAAATATAAAGAAAGTCAGCTATAATCATATTTCTGCTTTACAGAAAAATACAAAGAAAAAAATCATTAAAAGAATAAAAACTAAAAATGGATGGAGAACAGGAGGAAGACAGAAGATATTTAATCTTTTTGTCTGTTTTGTCAAATATTAAACCTTTGAAAAAATGGAATAACGAAAGAAGGAAACCAAAAGACGATAGAAAGAAAAAAGAAAGGAGGAAACGAAAACAAAGACGACAAACAAGAAAAAGAAAGAAGAAAACAGAAAAAGAAAAGAAAAAGGTAAAAAGAAATAAAACAGAAAAAAGACGATAACAAAGAAAGAAGAGGGACACTGAAAAAAATGACAAAAAATAACAGGGGGGAAAGAAATGGAAACGAAAATGAAGACGAAAAAGAATACACAGAAAAAGACAACAAAAAAGAAAAAGAAAAAAGAAAACAATAAAAGAAGATAAAAAGAAACAGAAAAAGATGATAAAAAAGAAAAAGGAAAGAAGGAAAGACATAAAAAGACGATAAAAGAAAAGAAAGAAAGGAAAATTAAATGATAAATTGAAAACAAAGTAGAAATCAAAATAAATTAAGGAATTAGAATGAAAGAAAAATGAATATATCAATGAGCGACTATATAAAAATAAATACGTATCATCATAAGAAAATGAATCCTAAAGATTTGCTCTCCTCTATTTAGATAAATGATTGGAAGATGGAATAAAGTAGGGGAAATAAATAAGTAATTGTATTTTAGGAGAAAAGAGAAAAGAAAGAGTGAAATAAAGAAAGAAATGGATGATAGACAAAAGGAAAGTATGAACGAATAATAGTTTTTTAAAAACAAAGACAAATTAATAAATGAACGGAAAAACAAAGAAACAAAGATAATGATAGAAAATAATTAATGAATTAAAGAAGGGGTCAAAAGGTATTTAAAAATATATAAACGAATTAAAAGTGAATCTAAGAATATAAGTATGTTGATAATGTCCGCTCGACTGGAAAATAAATTGATGAAAGAATAAACAAAGAAAGAGTTTTTCCAATGGAATATATGGACCAAAGTAAAAAAAAGAAAGAAAGAAAGAAAGAAAAGAGTAAGGAAGAGAAGAAAAAAAGACAGAACTGATATGATTTTGTTTGTTTTACGGCCTATCAACCCTTTTGCGTTATTTAATACCGAAACAGTATACGCATTGTAAAAGATTCGTTTATATGATTAATAAAAAGTGGTTATTTTACTCATAGTTAGGATGAAGTGAGAAGAAAGAAAAAGAAAGAAAGAAAATCGAACGAAAAGAAAAGAAAGAAGTAAAGAAATAAGAAAAATTTAAATGAAAGATATAAAAACAACAAAAAGAAAAAGAAATGGGAATAATTAAAAGAAAGAAAATAAGAAAATTGTGAAGAAAAAAAAGAATTCAAAAGGACAATACATTGCTTGATCTTTATACTGTTTTACTGGCAAAATACGGAAATGAACGAATTAACAAATGAAATCAAATAAAATGAAAAAAGTATGACATAAAGAATGATAAACATATGAAAATGATCGCGTATAAGCGTAAGGATATAAATTCTAAAGATTATCTTTAATCCACTGATGGATCAATTTGAAAGTAGAATGACTGTCAGGCGTAGGAATTAAGTAATGAATGACGTCAATGGGGAAGGAAGAAAGAAAGAAATGCGGATAAAAATAGACATCTATAATACTAAGAATATAAATGTTATCGATTCTGTCCGATCTCGTGCCAGACTGATATTGCAAGCATACAAGGTCTTCCTTTCCTCTGATCTAAAGATTATGTATTGGGGGATATTGAAGCTTTAGCAATAATACAAATATAATTTATATGTATACACACACGCGCGCACACACACACACACACACACACACACACACACACACACATATATATATATATATATATATATATATGGCTGTACATAAAGCAACCTGGTCAACCCGGCGAAGACACTTGACTTCAAATATCACATTTGCGATGTAAATAAGCAGCTGGCTTGAAGAGTCACCTACACAGTCATTGGATAAGAATCGTGGAAGCTGAGAGCAGAGGTGTTGATAGATAGAACGGCACATTAAATGCACATTGGTCTTTATTATAGATTGGAGTATATATATATATATATATATATATATATATATATATATATATATATATATATATATATATATATATATATATATATATATATAAAAGGATTCAATGAATTAGAACATTTCAATTGTCCCAAGAATTAGAACATCAAGTTTAGTATGGCGTACGATCGTTTCCAAAACATTTTGGAAATACTTTATTTTATTTTATTTTATAAATTAACAAAGCTACTCCAAAGCGGCACTTCATCAGCGCCTTTAGCACCACGTCTTACAGAAAATCAAAGAAAAAATAACAAGCTCGTCGTAGAGGAACATCTATTGGCAGAAAGAGTCGCAGAGACAAATATTAGAAAAAAGTTATAAATATAAAATTTTAAAAATAGAAAGATTAAATGATAATGATAATAATAAAACATTAAAAAAAAATTTTTTTAAATATAAAAAAATATAAAAAATATAAAAAAATATAAAAAGTATAAAAAATATAAAAACATAAAATATTAAAAAATAAAAAAATGAAAAATATAAAGATTAAAAATAATATTAAAATAAAAATATTAAAAAATAAAGAATAAAAGAGTAAAACAGAATAAAAAATAAAAAATAAAAATAAAAATAAGAAAATGATAATAAAAATTGAAAATACAAAATAATAATATAAGATAAATATAAAAGAAATAATTGAAATTGAAATAAAATAAAAATGAATAAAAATAAATGTAGGAATTAAAAACAACATAAAAAATATAAATTAAATAGAAACAAAAATAAGTTTAGAAAACAAAGGTATAATATTATCAAGGCTCCTTTTATAAAGGTTTTTTTATTAAAATATCTTGCAAGAGGATGTGCACGGCGAGAGGGGAGGAGGAAGAGCACAGGGGAAGATATGGACAAAGATCATTTTTAGGGGGAGAAAAACACCTTATAAAAAATTATTATAGGGAAAGGGGCAGGAGTGACCAGGAAATAGGGGAAGTAATAAAATAGGAGTTTAGTTGGGACTATAGCAACAGCACTGCACACATAAGTGCATGAATACATATGACATATGAGGGAGGAGAAAAAATTTCTTATTAATTTCACTGGTGCGTAAGGAGGAGAGAACCAGCTTTACAGGAAATAAATATTATCTATTTCCCATTGTGCTCTTATACCAATTCCGCATTCAACCCAAAAACACAAACTGGAATGACATTAGATGTGGGAGGGTGGAGTATTCCAGGAAATATTGTAAATAGAGTCCGGCCGTTAAGGACGTGTTTGGAGAAAATCGAAGCAAACAGAATCTGTGTTTTGATGATCGAAGATATTTCCTGGATGAATTGGAGGAGATTTGTTACGGTTCGAGGAGATAAAAATATTGTTTTTAACCTACATTTCATTGGGAAAATATGTAGTCATACCTCCGAGGCTTGTGTCCTTTCAACCTTTTAATTCCTTTTACATATGTCTTTTGTATGTAATTCAGTAGGTTAGGAGAGTCTGAACGGCCATAAGTAGTTATTCTTCCACAGTAGAGTTTCTCATGGAAATCAACAGAATGCGATTGTTTAAGAGATAAAAGGAGCGTGGCTCACGTTTGTGGCCGTGGCAACTATTTCGGGTTGATGGTTGAGTTAGGAGGGCTAGGTTAGGGGTGGGAATTAAATATGGGTAGTTGGAGATTAAATCTTAGGGTGTGGGAGTAATTAAGTTTAATCCAACAGGTCTGCAGACATACTGAAAAGAGACGTGTTGAATTAGGGCATTGGATGAGAAATTCTAGCATTTATGGCATTGGGTTAGGATGACTCATATTTGTAAAAGTGTTTATTTAAAGATTAGAGTTATTGGGTACTACCTTTCGATGTTGAATAGGGGAACTGATTTTGGCTAGATTAGCTCCTTACAGTTAGACACACACACACACACAAATATAGATTTACACCCACAGACCTACCTCTTATCTACGTACATTCCTAGCGTATTGGTAAATTATTTTAAGAAATTGGCAATAGGCAAAGGGCACATTTGGGGTTATTATGAAGTGTAACGATACACGTTACATGTCTACAGCACCAGATCAACATATGTGACATAGCCGCATCTACATCTTTACGGCACATCCACTTTTTTAACGATACGTTCTTTACGACTTTACATGAACCTTAAACCTTTTATACAGGGTGGGCAAAAATAAGGGTCCTATTTTTAAAAATTCATAACTTTTTTATTTATTGATTTTTTTTTAATTTTCTTTTTAGAATAAGTAAAGGACCCCTTCCGAAGCAAGCATGAGCCGTATTAGCCCTAAGGAACGTACCCTCATTTAGAAAACATTATTTTTGCTTAAAAAACTCAAAACAGTGTAAAAAACAATACTTTAGTTTTTGTAAGTTTTAAGAAGTGTTTTTCGGCTAAAATTTGTTTTGTTTATTTCAAAAAATCTCGGAAGGGTCAGTCTACACACACATAAAGTTTGGTGAGTTTAACTTTTATTTTGTGGAAGTTATTCAAATTCAAGTTATTCAAATTTAAAGATAGGACCCTTATTTTGGCCCACCCTGTATAAACCTTAAACCTTCGTAGCGATAGGCCTTTTACATTACAATACGTATCTTCACGTATCATTTTAATCTATACGTTTCGTAACCACAGTCTTAAATCTTCACGTATCAATTTACGGCCTTTCAGGCCTTTTTAAAATCACGAATCTGTTCACGGCATCTCAAGCCTTTTTCAATTACGGTCTTTGTTCATTTATACGTACGATAAACGTTTACAGATCTTATTTTTCAAATAACGAATGTTCCATTGCGACACGTCTCTTAAGGCTCTCGGCATCAAATAACATAATGTTCACATATAACTTTTATAAATCTTATTCCACATATAAAAACGTACTGTTCACAGTCTCGAAAGAGTTATTTTACCATTTATAAACGCTTCAGTTCAACTTATATCAAATCACGGAAGGTTCATTATACATTTCTTAAAGTTCCTAAAAAGTTCTTCTCAAATGAATCTCAAAGTTTACCTTATCTTCTGTTCTCTTCTTTGGCCTGTGATTCGTCTAGTCTTCGCTGGCTGTGTCGTCTTGATCGAAGGAAGAGGTCTGTCTCAGACAGAATGAACGCACGAGACACGAATTTTTTGAAGGGAAATTTCACACAAGTTTCTTTATTCTCACACAAGTTTCTTATTTCTTAGTTCGTTTGCTGTCAGGGGGATTCCGGTTTCGGCTCTCTCATACTTCGGCTATTTTCTGGTTCCTTTTGGGATATCTTCTGCTCTCCCAAAACGGGGCCTTACCAGTTTGCCGGCTACATGCTCGCACCCGGTCTGAGCGGTATCGCCTCTAAGCTCAGACTAATTCTAAAAAGCTAAGTTCTTGTTCTCCGTGGTGACGCAATCATCATTCCCACGCACGAGATGGGGACAAAAACGACTCACTCTGATCTCTGACTCAAGGGTCACGTCAGGTGTCTAAATTTATTATGACTATTCTTGGATCAAACTCTTCTCTGAACTCACTTCTGAGTCCAGAAACAAAACCTATTTTTCAATAACAAAATTAGCTATTTGATACTAGTTAACATACAGGAGAATGGACCGAACTATGATCCCAGCGCAGCTCCTAGGATCAGTGGTAGCATATCATTTAATTTGTTCCCTCTAGGATAGGAGAAATTTTGAGTTGGTTAAAGTGCAAGGACTATATCTTATTTATGCTGGAATAATAATAATAATAATAATAATAATAATAATAATAATAATAATAATAATAATAATAATGATGATGATGATGATGATGATGATCAGCATCATCATCATCATCATCATCATCATCATCAACAACAACAACAACAACAACAACAACAACAACAATAATAATAATAATAATAATAATAATAATAATAATAATAATAATAATAATAATAATAATAATAATAATAATAATAAAAAAAATAAAAATCTGCCAAAAAAAAAAAAATCATTGTTATTTATATATTTTATGGAATTTAAAATGATTCTAAGATATGATAAAAAGACTAGAATATTCGTATTTACACGTGTTGAATACCCCCACCCCCCCACCCCACCCCCATCGTCCGGGTTCCTGAAGCTCGCATTAGAAGGAAGAAATATGAGATGGTCCCTACCGTTTTTTTTTCTTTTTCTCTTGTTTAAACCCAAGGAAAGGAAAAAAAAAAAAAAGTAAGAGATAACTTTTTTGCTTTTAATATTTAAAACCGGTCAGATATTGTTTTATATGCCCAAAAAATCTGCCAAAAAAAAAAATCATTGTTATTTATATATTTATGGAACTTTTAAAAAAGTGTCAGAGTATAATTCAAAATATAAAGGCTTATATGTTTAATAATCTGGTGTAAATTTATCCGATAAAAACGGGAGGGGAATCTATTGTCTATCCCCTGGCTGTCAAAGATTAGCCTATAAAACTTATACTATGTAGTTAAGTAACATATACATATATATATGCACGTGTATAATTTTTTTTTTTTTTTTTTTTTTTTTTTTGTGTGGTAGTGCACAATATCACTCATTAAAATGAATGTGACAATCACTATCCCTGTGACAGGACCACAGGCAAAATAAGCCTGGGCCTGGTGTGGCCACACACACCAAAAATATGAATAATGCACAATAATATAAATACAAGCCGTGGGACTCAGGAGAAAGACCTGAGTGTCATGATGGGCAGGTGCTCCCTCGTTAGCCAACATGGGGGACCCGGTCCGCATCCTGCGAATGTTGGCCCTTTTCATTTCAGAAACAAGACAACGGACAAGAACCAGGTAAGTAACCTCTCTGATTCCAGGTACGACAAGGACACAGACCAAAGACAGGAAAACCAGAGCGAAAACAACAAACTGAAAGGATATAGAAAGAAATGGACCACGAAGGAAAACAGACTGGTGATGGAGTGCTATTATAAAAGCCGCTACCCTACAGAAAGAGGCTACCGAAAACGAATGAAACATCTCTGGGACATTGCTAGTGACTACCATACAACGGAACAAAGGATAGCAGATCAAGCAAGACAGATCCTCAAGCGAGGATGGTTCTCGGAGATGGAATTGACGGAAATCAGACAGAAGGCTAATGGCGAAACAGAGCAGGAAACACCACCAAAGGAGAGACCACAGAAAGAGGACGAGCAAAACATACACACTGAAACTGAAGAGATTGAAGACTACGGAAACACAGAACCAGGGGAGATAGAAGACTGCAGAACCACAGAACCTGCTGAGATAGAACTCAACGAAAAAGAAGCAAGCGAAGTGGAGAACATTAGACGATACATGTTAGAAAACAAAACAAAACTCCCACCTCTCAGGAATGAAGTAGCGAAGAAGTTACAAGCAGAAACAGAAAGAGTAAACAAACTCCTCACACACATCCCAACAGAAACTATTACAGACCTAAACAACCTGATATATGCTGGGGCTAAATCGGTAAGTATGAAACTAAGAAACGAAGAGAATGGACAAAAGAGAGGACCGACAAAACCTGGATGGGAAATCAGACTAGAAACCCAGATCACCAAACTTCGGAAAGAAGCTAAAACCGTGAACAGAAGGAAGGAGGACATGAAACGATTAAGAAGCAAAAATCAGAAACGCAAGGAAAAACTAAATGAGAAACATGAAGAAATAAAACAAAGGATAGCAGCAATAGAAGGAAGACTGAGACGATACAGGTACAAATCAGAACAGAGCAAACAGAACAGGACCTTTGAAAACAATGAAAGCCAGTTCTACAAAAACGTAAATGGAGAAAAAACAACAACAGAGTTACCGAACCCAACAGAAACAAAACAATTCTGGAGAAAGATATGGGAAGCACCAAAAAAGCACAACAAGAATGCCCAATGGTTGAAAAACATGAAAGATGAACTGCAGGAAATCGAAGAAGGAACCGAAACAGAAATCAACAAAGAAACGACTAAGAAAACCCTAAAAAAAATGGCAAACTGGAGAGCACCAGGCCACGATGGAATACATGCATACTGGTTTAAAAAATTCACGACCCTGCATGAAAGAATAGCGCAGAAACTGAACGGATGTATCCGCAAAACAGACGTACCAGAATGGATGACGGAAGGAAGAACAACACTAATACAAAAAGACCCGAAAAAGGGAACGACCCCCAGCAACTACAGACCGATAACATGTCTACCAATAATGTGGAAAATTCTCACAGCACAACTGAGAGAACAAATCTACCAATCTCTGGACAATCGTGGACTGCTCCCCGAGGAACAAAAAGGATGCCGGAAAGGACAAAGAGGGGCACATGATCTACTATACATTGATCAAAAGACCCTGAAGGAGGTGAAGAGCAGACAAAAGAACATAACCATGGCATGGATTGACTACAAGAAAGCCTACGACAGAATCCCCCAAACATGGATAATTGAATGCTTAAAGATATACAAGATACCAGACAGGATTATTAATCTCATCCAGAAAGCGATGGAAACATGGAGACTAAAACTGACAGCCGGAGGACAATACCTGTCTGAGATAAAAATACAGAGAGGCATCTTTCAAGGAGACTCTCTATCACCACTATTGTTTATAATAGCCATGATGCCACTCAACTACATACTCAGAAAGTGTGATGCCGGATACAGGTTTACGGATACAGAACAAAGAATAAACCACCTGATGTACATGGATGACCTTAAACTGTTTGCAAAAAACAAAAAAGAACTGGAAAAGCTGATAAACACAACCAGGATATTCAGTCAGGATATCCAAATGGAGTTTGGAATAGAAAAATGTGCACTGCTAGAGATCAAAAGAGGAAAACTGGAGACGACAGAAGGTATAGAACTCCCCAACCAAGAGGAGATGAGGGCGCTAGGAGAACAAGACAGCTACAAATACCTGGGAGTTCTGGAAGCAGACACAATCAAATATACAGAAATGAAAGAGAAGATCGGAAAAGAATATCTACGAAGAACAAGGAAACTCTTAGAAACTAAACTATATAGCAGAAACCTAGTAAAAGGGATAAACACATGGGCTGTATCACTAATAAGATACTCTGGACCATTCATAGGCTGGACCAAAGAAGAACTCAGGCACCTTGACCAAAGAACTAGAAAACTAATGACTATGCACAATGCATTGCACCCAAAAGACGACACGGACAGACTCTACGTGAAAAGAAATGAAGGAGGTAGAGGACTGGTAAGTATAGAAGACTGTGTGGAAGACACCAAAAAAGAGATGGAGAAATATGTAACCCAGAACACGGAAAGACTGATCACCACAGCAAGAGACACCAGCCCAACAAACAACCCCGGAAGTACTGAACCCAGAAACAAAAAGACAAGAAAGGAAAAGTGGGAAGAAAAACAACTACATGGACGCTTTATAAGACTCACAAGTGATGAAGCCAATGAAAACAGCTGGGCATGGCTAAGAAAAGGACACCTGAACAGAGAAACGGAATCTCTGCTGACGGCCGCACAGAACAATGCGATGAGGACGAACTTTATTAAAGCAAAGATAGATAAAACCCAGGAAAACAGCAAATGCCGACTGTGTGGACAAAGAGACGAAACGATAAATCATATAATAAGTGAATGCAGCAAGCTAGCACAAAGGGAATACAAGAACAGACATGACAGCATGGGGAAAGAAGTACACCGGGAAATGTGCAAACAACTGAATTTCGAATATGCAAAAAAACGGTACAAACACAAACCAGAAACTGTACTAGAAAACAAAATCATATGGGATATGAATGTACAAACAGACAAACCCATAACAGCAAGGAGACCGGATATGATAATAATCAACAAGAAAGAAAAATCCTGCAAAATCGTGGACTTTGCCGTTCCAGCAGACCACAGAGTGAAGATCAAAGAGACGGAAAAGAGAAGCAAATATACTGAACTTGCCAGAGAATTGAAAGGAATATGGAACATGAAGAAAGTCAGTATAACACCAATAATCATAGGAGCACTAGGAACAGTCCCCAAAAACATGGAGAAAAGACTAGGAGAAATCGGAATCAAAGGGATAACTGAGACCATACAAAGGACAGTAATGATCAAAACAGCTACAATCCTGAGAAATGTCCTCGAATGCGGAAACCAACCCACATAAGCAACGAATGGAGAACAAACACATGGAAGCACAAAACAACAGAACCGGGGAAAATACAACCGCACGAGAGAGGCGCAAGCATAGGCTGACGCCACAAAAATTATGGACAGAGGGTCGAGGAGGGAAAGCACAAACCAGACCTCCACTGGAAGAGCGCGGACAGCTCTGGGACCTTGGGAAGGCTTGTTGCCACTCGGGCCCCAGAGGGGGCCGATGGCCCTTATCAGCGGGAAATCGTTGGTAGGTGGCTGTTGCGATTACTGCAAGGTCATCAGCGGTGATGAACGAAAAGAGGTGGAGCATACTGGAGGCCTGAGGAGACTTGTTGTCACTCAGACTCCAGGGAATACCACAGGTTGTCGGCAGTGGGCGACCACTGACGATGACCAGTGTGATAACTCCTAGTGAGTAAATAATAATAATAATAATAATAATAATAATAATAATTGGTGGGTTTTAATTTATAAGAAAAAGTTTATTCTAATACTATGTTACTTTTTTCTCCATGATAGGAGGAACTTTCATAGGTTTTTTAGAGTTATACTAATGCTTAAACATATCAGACAATTTGGGAAAGTAGAGAGAAGATATCCGACGTCTGCTTAGGAGTTACGGTGGGGTTTTGGGGGTCAGGCAATATGAAAGCTATAGATTCAAGGCTTATGGGGGGGGGGGGGTTCGCGTATAGGGAGCTATGTATTAACTATAGGGAGTAAGGCTATTGGAGGGTGTGTATCAAGGGAGAAGGAATCATTCAAAGTGGAAATTGATCAAATTTGCGAGATGGTATTAATGGAGGAGAGGCGGTGTTAGTAATGCGGATTTATAGTATATATTTATACATGAATGCTGCTTGACATGGACAGTCTTGAGGTACCTTTAGGTAACTTAGCCAATTCTTACTTCGAGTTATAAGTAGTCAGTTATTAGCTGATATTATTGCTCGGAGTTGTCAGTGGCCTTACTTTTGAATTGGGATGCCTTTGGATCTATATTAGGATTAGGACTATTTCTCAATTTAGTGTATGTAGGGGTAGACAGAGGGACGGGGAAGGTAGAAGGGAGTATGAGTGAAGATTTAAGGGACCTTAAAGTTGTCGTATTTGTACCAGGTTTTGTGTAGACAACTCGATATTACCTCATCTTTTTATTTAGAAGAGCTCCTTTATATTTGATGATGGCTAGGGCTTCTTGCCTACATAATGAACAGTCCACTTGAGTTTAAAATTAATGTTTCTATCTTTTAGATACCAGAACTCTACGTAGCCAGGTGCCTATTATTGAACGTATAGATGTGCCTGGAAATTCTATTCGTAATTTTATCCGCAGTGGAGCCTATGTATACCACCTCTCCAGGTAGAGATATAACGTTTGTATGGTTAACATTATCAGTATTAACGAGGTTATCGGGAATAGAGTGGTTAGCTATTGTATTTTCGCCCGCTGTGGTAGAGCCAGGAACACAGTTGGTGCTTTGGCTGGTGTAGGGTATTACAGTGCATTTATAGACTACACTTTCGTGTTTGCAAGAGCCATCCAGGGGGCAAAAATCCCTGTCATTATATACTCTACGTGAAGAGAAACGAAAGGGGAAGAGGACTGGTAAGTATAGAAGACTGTGGAAGAAACTAAAAAAGAGCTGGAGAAATACATAAACCAGAACACAGAAAGGCTTATCATTGCAGCAAGAGACACCGTCCGAACGAACAACTCAGAAAGAACCGAAACCAGAAACAAACAGACAAGAAAAGAAAAGTGGGAAGAAAAACAACTACATCGGCGTTTCATAAGAATGACAAGAGAAGAGACGCGCTAAAATAGTTTGGCATAGCTGAGAAAAGGTCACCTGAACAAAGAAACGGAATTCCTACTGACAGCTGCACAAAACAATGCAATTAAGATCAACTACAACTACTTTAAAGCTAAAATAGATAAATCCCAGGAACAAAGTAAATACAGATTGTGCGGACAAAGAGACGAAACAGTAAATCACATAAGTGAATACCCAAAACTGGTCCTAAAAGAATACAAAAATACTGCTTTCCCCACGCAGTCGCGTGACTGCGTGGGGAAAGCAGTACACTGGGAGCTATGAAAACAAATGTATTTCGAACACTCGGACAAACGGTACAAACATAAACCAGAAACAGTACTCATAAACGAAAAACACAAAATCCTCTGGGATATGGAGATACAAACAGATAAACTCATACAAGCAAGGGGACCGGATGTCATAATAGTCGACAAGAAAGAACACCACTTGTTATTATCAGTGAGAAATAACTGACAATGACTTGTGCGAGAACTCTCAGTAAGTACAAAAAAAAATAATAATAAAAGGAAGAGGAGGAGGAGGAGGAGGAGGACGACGACGACGACGACGACGACGACGAATTATTATTATTATTATTATTATTATTATTATTATTATTATTATTATTATTATTATTATTGATGATGATGATGATGATGATGATGATGATGATGATGATGATGATGATGATGATGATGATGATGATGATGATGATGATGATGATGATGATGATGATGATGATGATGATGATGATGATGATGATGATGATGATGATGATGATGATGATGATGATGATGATGATGATGATGATGATGATGATGATGATGATGATGATGATGATGATGATGATGATGATGATGATGATGATGATGATGATGATGATGATGATGATGATGATGATGATGATGATGATGATGATGATGATGATGATGATGATGATGATGATAATAATAATAATAATAATAATAATAATAATAATAATAATAATAATAATAATAATAATATTAATAATAATAATAATAATAATAATAATAATAATAATAATAATAATAATAATAATAATAATAATAATAATAATAATAATAATAATAATAATAATAATAATAATAATAATAATAATAATAATAATAATAATAATAATAATAATAATAATAATAATAATAATAATAATAATAATACAAGAACAGACATGACTGTGTAGTGAAAGCAGTACACTGGGAACTATGCAAATTACTCCATTTCGAACACGAAGACAAATGGTACAAATATAAACCAGAACCAGTACTGGAAAACGAAAAACAAAAAACTTTTGAATATGGAGGCGCTAGCAGATAAACGCATACAAGCAAGGAGACTGGATGTCATAAAAGTCAGCAAGAAAAAAAAATAAATAACATTGGAGGGAGTAATTCCACAACCGAATCTGATTAGTTAGTTAGCCAGAGTAAACACTAGTTAGATATAAAAGCAAACGCAAACAATACATCCACGCAATCAACCTGATGATTTATATATGAACATTTTAGTTACTGTGAAACATATTTTTCCGTCATTTTGACGGAGGATATACACTAGTTTCGATATACATAACATGTTTCTTATCTAAATGTGATTTTCCCTGTACCTTTGTCAAGAATAGAAAAATGACCACATGCATCACATGCTACTAAACTCACGACTATATACTATTATTCACTCGAGCATGTTTTAGTAAATTTGTGATTATTTTCTCCAGCTAACACTAAATATTTATTTTGGCCAACCATCTTAGACTCTCCCCAAAACATATAGGTTATAGCATGGGCTTTACGCGCTCCACTACTTTTGGAGCTGCTCCCGCTCCTGTCCCAACGCCCAAAATTGGAGCTGGCTCCTCTCACGCTCGCCATTTTCAAAAAGAAACCGCTCCAGCTCAAACTCCTATAAAAAGGAACGGCTCTTTTTAAGCGCTCCATAATGAAAATGGACCTTCTTTCATAAAAGTTCTATTCTGCCAATGAATGGTCGAAGTTAAAGGATCTCGTCAATATGGGTGGGATGTCACGTTAAGTGTAAGACAGTAAGATAATATTTGACAAAATCTCGCTAATATTTTGAGATGTGCTAAGGGTTATAGGAGAACATGTTGGACGAAGCATACGTAAATTTTCGTTTCCTGAGGTATAAAATAGAAATAGAAAAATTCCTGAAGTATTTAAAAACAATTTTAATTTTCATTACATTAAAAACCTATTTTTCCAGGTGAGGAAAATTTGATCAGATATTTTTTCTATTTATTTTGGAAGTGAATTTAGATTTGTAAATACAGAATTTAGATTTAGTAAATAAAGTTTTACTTTTAAACAACATTATTAGTGATTATTTTCTTTTTAAACAAAACATTTCCCTGTGAGAGGAGAGGCAGCCAGGGCAACATTAATCGTCGTATGGTTGTGTAATATTTGCTTGTTTTAAGAACGTAACTATATTGTATAATGTATATTATTATTTATCACAGAGAAACGCGCAAGTACTTTCTAACAAATCGATGTATCCAGTTTTTTTTTCAATAGTACAATTTGAGACGGAAAAAAACAATGAGGTTTATTTTTTTAAATTGAATAAAAAATATATTTCATAAGTTGGCCAAAAAAATATCGATAAACAATTCAGAGATCCATTTAATGGCTTAAAATTTCATACAAAATATCTGATCTAGACATTTGGGAGTTGAAAAATATCGGGTCAAATTTTCCTCCCCCGAAAAATTAACTGGAGCAAGATTTTCTTGGTCGGGCAAAAACATTTATTAAAATTAAAAATTAAAATAAAAAGGTGAAAACGTCTATATTTTAAATCTATAATAAAAACAAACTTTTTACAATTTTAATATTCGATAATAGATTTTTTAAAGTAAAGAAATCTATCTAATCTACTTTCGGTTCTAAAAACAACCAATTAGTCAGAAAGTCTAATTAAAATTTAAGACATTTTCTTTAATTTAATTAAGTTTAAACATCGGTTTAATTGTAGAATAGGGACCGCTGGGTTTTTTTCGCTCATTTCGCTTGGTATTCGCCCTAATTTGAGATATAACTGATTGTTGGTCTTAATTGTATTTTTGGTCCTGAAATAAAATCTTCATTTACTTTTTAAAATGTTGAGAATCTAACTTTAATTCCAGGTTTTAATCGCTGGCGGCCATGGTAATTTTTATTGTTTTCATTTTCCTTGGACTAAAGACATTTTGTGTTTGGACTAAAGATATTTTTTCTTTGGACTAAAGATATTTTTACTGCTTTAACATTTTATTACACACAAAAAACAAGCTTTGAACATTCTATTTACAAAAGCAAGTTTTAACAGAATTAAACGAATTTAGAAGCAAACATGAAAATGTTAAAACATACTAGTTGTGAATTTAAGAATAACAAAATGTCGCCAAAAAGACAACGGTAAAAATGTGGCATAAAATTTCAATTAAAATGAAAAGAACAATTGGCTTATTTATTCAATCAGCAATAAATATCCTTGTCATAAATACAAAAAAGTTCAAATCTTTAAGGAAATAACTTCAAAGACATCTATAGACTCACTGGTGCATTTAAAGGCATTTATTGCCAAATTGTCTCCTGTCTTAAGAAAACTGTCCTATCAAAAATGTAACATGTAGATGTGAAAAAAACCTTAGACTGTTCAATGTTCTGTTTCTATGTGTAACTATCTCGTTCTTTCTCCCTCTCTCTCCCTTCCGCGCTCTCTCTCTCTCATATACATTTACCAGATATATAATTTAAAATATAACTCAAAGAGTTTAGCTGAGACTTTTTCTTTTCCTTTTTATTGCTGAATAAAAAAACTAATGTTTAAAAAAAATCAAATAATTTTGGAGCGAGGAGCGCGGAGCGATAAAACCACCGCTCTTTAGTCCCAAATGGAATTGATCCCACTCGACTCCCGTTGAATATAAAATTAGCCCTTTTCTCAGCAAAAAGGAGCGTGCTCATCGAGCGCGCTCCTTTTTGGAGGGCTCCGTAAAACCCTCGTTATAGCAAAACTTTTCCACCAACCACTTTTGTACTAACACTCTCCCCATGGACACCGGATACTAATAAATAACGTCTACTTTTCAAAAACGTGTATGTTAATATTTGTCTGTTATTAATTTACTGCATAATACAATACATTGCGCACATATTTAATATACGGTCCCTCTAATTCCGCTGATTTTCGAAAATATCGGATTACGTTATTTCTACCTATTACTATACAATCATACTTATTCCGGTTTTTAGAGAATGCCATTAACGAACATAGTTCCTTACAGTTTTTCATTATTCAACATGGCGTCTACAATTTTTTCAGCGACTCGACTTCCGAATTAAATCAATATACGCCAAAATAATCGACGGACTACATAAAGTTTACATTTTCTAAATCCTACACCTTTGACACGCATAATATCTAAAAATTTGAAAACAAAACATCGATTTCATCGTATATAAATGACCCAAAACGTGTGACGGATGGGCCCTAAATTTGGACGCTTTCTGGCCGATCGTAAACTAAAACGCATGCCAGCTAAAGGCTTCGTTTAAATGACCTATTTCCACTCGCTTTCGTTGCCAAGAAGTTATCGACATAGATACAAGACCGCGAGATTTAGCGTTCGGTCCCAGTCGACTCACACATTTTTTTTTATATTGTTACACTTTTGCTACGAGGGAGGGGAACGGAGGACTATGGGCCGGATTTTTTAAAATCAACGTTATTATGTAGTAATTTGAAAAGAAATCAATGTAATATGTAGTACTTTAACTATTTTGAATATCATCATTTCTATTTGAACACACATGGTTTATTAGTGCTCTGCAGAACCCCTTAATAATATTTGTCTGTTTCAGTATTGCTCAAGAGGCATACTCATTTTTCTTTTTTCTTCCCTCGCAAAAAGGGGATTCCTATACAAAGATAACGAGGGAATTGGTTTTAATAGGGCTCTGTAGGTCTCTTAAATTACAAAATTGCCTATTATCATAGATTGGGCTGATGTTTAATCAAAAAGAAAATTTCTGGAGAAATACCGGTACCATGGGATGGGCATGAAAACTCTTACAACCGCGTCTTCTTCCTTCCTTCATTAATTTCCTTATCCTTTAACCCTTCAACAATTCCAAACAGACAATTATTCTAAACATTAAAAATATCCGGTGTTACCTATTTGCGTACTGTCGGATGTTGACAAATTTTTATTTATTCTTTTATATTTCTCCCAGGCAACGCTGGGGGATGGCCTTGCTGGTTTTAAATATTTTACACGTAACATAATTTAAATAACAAAACTTAATATTATAAATTATACTCACTTTTTTAAATAATAAAAAAGTACTTTTAGCTTTATTGATTTAAACAACCCATGTAAATGCTATAGTCTCATTAGGATTATCTATCAATGATTAACATCAAAATGTTGGGTTTAGATTGGCATTAAAAAAAGCAAATGCAAATACAGAAACAAATGCAACATAAGGCTAATGACCAATGTGTTGCCGGCACTAAACAAGCCGCATAGACTAACTCCTTACCCATCACTGGTTTCGTAGAGCACGATTACAATCTCAAACTGAGGGTGTTATTTTTGTAGCATAGGACCAATGTTTGATCATTTCTAATTATCAAACAAACGTTCTAAATCGTATTGACCCCAAATGCAGATTATGTGATGTATATGTAGAAACAATTTACTATCTAAATTGTTTCTATCTGAATTAATTAAGTCCGAAAAAAAGAAATATATAGATAGCGAACAGAGATAAATGACTTTATATAGGTGACTATCACCCGTCTATCTTGTATTAGATTTCCCGATTTTAGTATTTAGATTTTAGTATAAGATTATTCATGATATGGTGGTTTAATAGATGTATTGAACATCTGTAAGTTTATAGGCGAGAAACAGTATACAATTGGTATGAATATCACCCAGACGCGTGTATAGATATAAGAGCTGTTATTATTTTATTATTTTATTATATTTCACTATACACATAGATAGAACAATTAAAGCTAATAGTGTTACCCCATGTGACGTCATATCCGTTGGATCACATGTTATCATACTGAGCAACATTCCTGTCACATTTCCTGTTATTCTCGACGAAATTGCTACGCCAGCCTCAGCCAAAATATACATTACATGATCTACTTGTGCAATATACAACAATAGGGAAGTCATAGTAATTAAAGACCATATAAACAAAATGGTATTTCTTATTAACATGGCAGTTCTTGCAGACTGTGTTATAGCTTTAAAAATAAAACGTATATGAGGGAGTTTAATACACAAAATTAAGTTTCAGACAAGATAAAATGTTTAATATATGTGTTGGATAAAGGCCATATGGGAATGGACGTATCTGTTGGAAATCGTTGGTTTGACTTGCGCGAATTAACGCGGGGTGGACCGGCAGTCGAGTGCAGAATGGGGCCTGTTCTCACAGTCAGAGATCACAGACGTGACAGGGTCGCCGTGTGACGAGACCCCGGATTAAGGGTCGGTGTGCACCTGCGAGAGGCTCTGTGACGACACAGGCCTTGCGTGGGAAACAGAGGGATCCGTGACATCACTCGTTCTTCGTGAGAAAGCGACTTTCGTCAGTCTGGGTTTTGGAAGCAAACCGATGAGACGTGACTGTTATAATGTAATTCACGACAGATAAGGGAAATATTTCCCTAAGAAAATACAAGCGAGAGATCTCTTCCCCCCTCCACGAGTGATTAGAAAATAATTGTTAAATAACTACGATAAAGTAGTGATTGCTCTCTTTCCCTCTCTCTCGACGTAGTGAATATCTCCCATTTGATTTGATAACAAACGCTTAAAATAAAAACTGAAGTTGAAAGTTAAAGGGATTGTTTGTCTTCGGAGTCCGACCCGATCATGGAATTTGTTGCAGCGGCGAGGGACCACGTCAGTGCGGAAGACAAGAAAGAATTCAACCACTAGACGACACGACCCTCTACACGGCGAGGGAGAAATCTAAAGGTATGCAAACAAGTATAAACTATGTGATTTATGATGTTTTAAAAATGACGGGTGTTGGATTGTACTGCTACGGCCCTTTCAGGGACGAGTATATCAAACGAGTAAAGTCACGGCACGTAGTGGGACCAGTGTACGAAACGCGTAAAGCCACGGCCCGTAGCGGGTGCGAGTGTACAAAACGCGTACTGCCGCGGTTCATGCAGGAGTGGTCCATGCAACACATGGAATAGTGAATAAGCATAAAAACATACTAGTAATAAATAATAGCAAGTCAACCAATGTTTCGGGGGTGTAAACTATCTTGATCTTTAATGTAGAAGGGCTTATTGAAAATAAACGAATACCTTTATACAGCAAACAGAAGGGAGGGAGGCTGTATGAATGAATGTGCCAGTTGTGAACGAGGGTAGTTTTAGTTGGTCGAGTACGAAAAAAGAGGAGGCGTAATGAGAGGGGTGGAGGAAATAATAAAAATATATTCAGAAAAATTTAAGCACGTAGGAGAAAATTAAATTCTTCCGTTGTCGAATTTAGTAATGTTCAAGCCTTGAATAAAATCATTTGAATTAACCGAAATATCGGTTGGCTTTAGAGATGTGGATGTGCTATTATTTTTACCAGTCTGTTTCATGACTACCCACTGTTTCATATATTAAACATATCAATATATAAAAATATTGAAATAGAAATGCAAAGAATATGGTACATCAAAACATTAATAATTCCATTGTCCCTTGGCTGTTAGAAACGCTGAGTATAGATGGGAATTGTTCAAATAGACTAGTTTAAAGTATTCCTGAAATACCACACCTAAAGAAAAAAAATTTTAAGTTTACACTGAACGATAGTCTTTATCTGTGTAAAATGTGTATACGCTTGTGGGGGTGTGGGGGCAGAAATATAATGACGACATTTCTGACAATAAGTCTCTCACTAGAAACCCGAGCGGAAATAACAATAATAATAATATGAAAGTTGCTCGACTTACTTCAATCTCTGGTAATGCACTCACAGCAAGAACTCCCTTGCTACCAACACGAAAAAACTGTCCTTCCTTCATCCGTGTGCTTAGCGTCGAGCGTAATTTCAATGGACAAAGCTTCTTCGCAAGGGCTCCCCATCTATGGAACACATCGATGTGGGACTGATTCCGTGCAGATTACAACATGTTTATCTTCAAATCCAATGTCAAGGCATTCCTGCCATCAACCGTCCTCACAAATAATCAAACTTAGTTCATTCTATTAATGATCTTCAATCCTCTCATGGGGTTCTTCATCTTCTAACTAGCAATCATTCACTCTCATTAATCCTTATCCTCGTGTAGCCTTTGGCCTTGATAAATGGTGACCCATTAATACAAAAATCGATTTAATAAATTGATATAAAGAAAGTGTATGTGGTGTAATTTTTAAGAGGTTCGTTATTATCGCTCACTGGTTGCATACATATGGTTAGATTAGAATATATAGCTATGATATAGATATAGATGTGATAGAGTGCCAGCTTAGAATTTGTGATGTCGTCGCCTTAATTAACTCTTTCCTTTTTTCAAATGAGAAGCACTACCTTGGGAAATACCGTTATTGTTTTATAAAAGACAAGGATAGGAAAGTCTATTTAAGTAAAGTTATTCTCTAATCCTGAATACTCATCGGGCCAGGGTTATCGCCGGTTATATCGTGTTAAGGGGAAACAAATGGCTAAAGAAACATGTGACAGGACACTAGTTTGTCGCCACATATACTCCCAGCAAGTATCATGCAATGTTATTAGGTATGGCGCAAGTTTTGAACTCGGTTCGTCTGCAGACGGATTTTAGGTCAAAATAAAAAACATTAAAAAATTAGTTTGGAAAGAACTGATCAAGTGGAAATATTCCTTGTCCATGGCGTCAGCAGGTCAAAAGAACGATCAATAAAATAATGGTATTTTTCGAGAAAACTGTGGCCAGGAAATGGGTCAAAGGCATTTGCAAAAGAGCTTACGCTAAATGATGTAAACAAAGGTTATTTAAAAGAGTGCCTTTTTGGGTTCCCGGGAGAGAAAAGGGCCCAACAGTCTCGTGGAGAAGAAGCAAGAGTCGTTGTGACAAAACCGGCACAGTTCGGAGATCAGTTTGTTCATTTCTAAGTGAATTTAAATAAGAAATAAAATACTTCTTTTATAAAAAAAACTATTGTTCTTTATACGAAGGAGGGCACCTCTTGCTCAGACGAGCAATAAGAAAATGAATTGGATTATTTCCCTTGCACCCGACACTTGGGACTAACCAAGCAAGCAATAAAGTTTGTGTTTTATCGTATTACACAATTTAAATTCCTGGGTGATGTGTTTGCTTACATCATTTAGTATTCCCAAATGATCACTCATCTTAGTACTAGCCAGTATAAACGTCGATGTAAACGATGATATAACGGGAACAGGCGGCTTGTCTAAGATGAGATTAATTTTTCTATACGATCGTTAAAACCTTTGTGTGTAGATAAACTTTCTTATAGCCAAAGGTTTTGTAAGTATTCAACTTAATTATTACCTGTCTTGACAGAGTACAAAATCGACTCCGAAATCTAGTGGGGTGATCTATACTCTTCCATACAACCCCTTTCTCAAAGAAGAGACCTTGCTAGTCTCTCTACTCAATCGTTATTTCAATGAAAAGTGCTCGACTGAGCTCCAATGTTTGGTACTTTCATGTAAGACATTCACAGGAAGAACTCGTATTCCTGCTACAAAAGAAAAAATACTTTTTTTTCATCTTCATATGGTTAGTCTCAAGCGAAATTTACATGAACAAAGGTTCTTTGCAAAGGATTCCCGTCTGTGGAACACTTTACTGCGGTACTGAGTCCCTGCTGATTACAACTTCGTCGTCTTCAAATACAATGTTAACAAATTCTTATCATGGACTGCCCCATAAGTATTCAAACGCAGACCATACAATTGATAAATGTTAGTACTCCCATTGCGTTACTTATTTTTCAGCTGACAATCATTGCCGTCTTAGTTGCCCTTATCCTCGAGTGGCTCTTGGTCTTGCTAAGTTGTAACTCTCAATAGTAAAACAATTCAGGACTGGTTTACAACTCGAAGTAATAAAAGCTGTTTCATTGATTTTTAAAGGATTTGCATATGGTCTTTCGTTACAGGCTTTCTCTGAAACCATTTTAATGATGGCCACCGCATGATATTCTCTGCGTGTGACTCTCATTAGCCGAGAGCATTTCAAGCAATCTTGGACTAATGACACTCTCAGGTTGATTCATCAAATCACGTGGAGTCACTGTGAGTGAAATGATTAACTGGCTATTAATTAACTCTTCAGTTGATTTCTTCATAACGAATGAAAGTGAATTATTGCAAGGGGGTGGGAAAGAGGGGATGCCAGTAGGGATTTTAGGATAGAAATGTTTTATCCATTCTGAGATTGCGTATCGTCTTTTTTGTAACCAACCAAAATTACGGAGGTGCGAGTGACAAAATATTTGGTAGCTATTTCGAATGAAACTATGATGCTGACATGGTTTCTTTAAAAATATCAGAATAAAAATAAATTCTATAAGTTATATCAACAGTAAAAAAAATGAGAGAATCTTTTAAATTTAAATTATTATACATATAATATTATTCAAATACGCCCATTCATTCCTTAATGTTTATAATTGGTGTGTTAGCTTGAATATGGTGACTATATTCAGTTACTATCTACTGTTGTCAAACGTTGAGTGGAGAGGCCGACTGCGGGAAAAAGACGCACAGGACTCAGCTCCATGTCATACATCCGGAAAACCCCAAAAGTTGCCATCTGAGAATTTCCACGGCTTGACCAGTTCCAACATCTGATCTCCTGATTCTCATGATTGTAACCCCATGGACCCAACGTGTGATCCGTCAACGCCAAGGACGCGCTGATTGCCAGGATCTAACTGGTGTCCAGGCGTCTCTCGAATGACACCGTAAAGGCTACATGCTCCATGTTTAAGTTTGTCCAAGATACCTTGGCGGAGGCCCATAGCGGCTTCTTAGGGTTAGCTTTTAATTTTGAGAATGCATCAATTATTAGCCAAGATATGACGTTTTTTTCTTTCCTTTCCAAAAAGTGTCAAATTTGTCTCAAGCACTTTGTGTATGTATATATATATATATATATATATATATATATATATATATATATATATATATATATATATATATATATAGTTCATAAGGAATAAACACAGGGGGGTCAAGCTACCTTTATAAGAGGATAATGTATTTATTATGGCTATTACTATACAATGATAATGTGATCCGTCTGCTGACTGAGGATAAGACTAGTGAATGTCCTGTTTGCAATCCAGTGGAAGATGAATAAAAACAAACAAGTTGAGAGATACAACAAAAGTGATATTCTTTTTCAATAAAAGTTATTTATTTATTTTTGCATTTCCATATATGTTTAACTTACTGTTGTATAAAGTCCGAAAAGATGGAAAATATATATGTTTATATTTCGGGAGTCACACTGTCCTTTTCAAAACAAAGCTGTATTCCTTTTGCTGCTGAGAAACATTTAAGCGCTGTTGTTACATTTGAATTTTTTTTTTATTATTCTTAACGGTCCCAACCACGTGACTTTCCAAATTTAAATTTTAACTTTCTTTTCTTTTTTCTCCATGTCATTCTTTCCAAATATGATCTAAGGTTAAGATCGGATTCTAACTCTTCCTGATGAGATCTCAGTTTATAATAGCTGTTGATCGATAACATCGACATGCCAGTGTCGCAGTTTTTGTACATGTCTGTGTAAATAAAAATAATCATATATAAAAGCTCTATTTGATATTAAGCACTTTTTATAAACCCGGTTGAAATTCTTTGGATTACTACCCTGTGGATGTTTTACCTGGATTATTATTATATATATATATATATATATATATATATATATATATATATATATATATATATATATATATGTGTGTGTGTGTGTGTGTGTGTGTGTGTGTGTGCGTGTGTGTGTGTGTCGCTCTGTATACCCGTACCCCCTCCTCTTCTTGACAGTCCGTATATTTCTCTCAGTCCATCTCTATTGTTCTATGTTTCGTTTCATTGCTACTGTCTTTTCTTTTTCGAAGTCTTGCCAAGTGAGAAAACACCCACATTTCGATATTGAAAATGTGTTTACAGACCTGTCTTGCCTACCAATCATATGTGAGTGTTCGTGAACGTAGGAAGTTGAGTGGAAATAGATTATAAACAGTATAAATCGAAAATATCGGCGGTGATGAAGAGCAATTATCTTGTGCAACGAGAACTGCCGATGTGCGACGACGCGGCCGCCCTGGTGGCAACGTGAGGTGATGATTTCTCGCAATCACGTAAAAGGTCAACCTTTTTTTTTATTTATCTTGTCGAACACAGACTTACTTGAAATTGCTTTAAAGAGAAATACTACATCGTTCATTTCAGATTTTCTAATCAAATTAAGTGAGGACAGGTCCGCGGTTTAATCAAGTGCGAGGCGTTCGTAATCGCGTCAAAACAAAGGACATCTTCACTTTTAAAACCAGAAAAAGACAACAAAAGAAATATTTCAAGTAGAGAGTGATACCAATCATTTTTGACGATTAATGTGATGAGCTGCGTATAAACATAAAAAATAGGTATCATTTTACTTGTTTTATTTAACTTTTTTATTATTGCCAACTAAAGCTATGTGGTTTAGTGTTCAACAGAGAACACGATTGGAAACGATGAGTAGTGCAACAGTAGTAAAACGAAACTGTCAAACACCTCAGCAAAATCAGTCTACTTAGCGCTAAGCAATATGGATTTCGTCCTGCAAGATCAACAGCTGATGTACTAACTATGATCAGTTAATCTCATGACGGAGGTTTTGTTTTCTAGGGTGATACCCCTTGACATACCAAATGTCTTCGATAGAGAACTACACAAAGGGTTGCTTCACAAACTTGCTAGCTATGAAATATTTGGCAATATCTTCGACACTATCGAACCTTTCCTCTCTGATATGTTTATAAAAGTAGTTGTTGATGGGAAGAGGTGACTCAAAGATATATTCTGGGTCCAACCTTCATATCTTTATTAATGATCTGCTGAATCATAGATCATCATAGATCATTTATTAACATATACGCGGTCGACACAACTGTCTATGAGAGCATTTCGAAGATCATTGGTGATCAAGATCTAGCTGATTCTCTGTCTCCTGATCATGACCATGTGGTTCAATGGGGGGGGGGAGTAACTAGTTACGTTTAACACCTATAAATCCAAGCTTCTCTACTTTCACAATTAACGCTCGAATTCTTTCTTTGTCCTAGTTTAGACTAATGGTGGTCTTTGTTTTCATAATCTATTAGGACTGACTTTCACTCCAGATCTCAAATAGAAGACGTATATCAAGTATATCGCTGGAAAAATGGTTGCATAATGCTATCGATCCAGAAAGTACCTGACCTCAAATGCAGTCCTTTACCTATATAAAAGTCAGATACGTCCTAAATGGGGTACTGCTGTCACATCTGGAGAATTGCTGCTCAGAACACCCTTTTCTGTCTTGACAGAATACAAAAATCGATTTTGAAATCTTGTGACGGATGATCCCTTCTCTTCCCTACAACAACTTTATCGCATAATGGGCGTTGCTAGTCTCTGTCTACTCTATCGATATTTCCATGGGAGGTTATCAACTGAGCTCCAATGTATGGTTCTTCTTTCTAAGACATTAACGGTAAGAACTCGTCTCTTTACCAGAACGGAAAAAAACTTTCCTTTCCTCCTCCGTGTGCCTAGTGTCAGGCGAAATTTCCATAGACAAAGCTTCTTTGCAAGGGCTTCCGGTCCGTGAAACACATTACCGCGGGACTGCTTCCTTGCAAATGACAACATAGTCGTCTTCAAATCCAATGTCAACAAATACTTGCCATGAACCGTTTCATAGGTAATCAAAACAGAGTTCATTCTATTGATCAATTTTAGTATTACAATAGTGTTTTTTATTTATCAGCTAACAATCTTTCCATCTCATTAACCTTTATCCTCGAGTGGCTCTTGGCTTGGATAAGTGGTGACCTAATAGTAAAACATGTAAATCTGTATATTATAAGGAAAATGTATGCGGCTGATGACAAGAGCACAACGAACTAATCGAAACTGGATGATCAGTGTTCTGATGTTGCCGTAAAAAATTAATGGCGCAAATAAACTCCTGCTCCCATTCGTGAACACTATATTGCGCTATATTCTCGTTAAAGTAAAACCGGGGCGGAGTGACGGAGTGACAGGTTGTGAAAACAGAGACGCCGGTGATAACGCTGCGCCTACGCTAGATACACAGTGAGTGTTTACGTAACGCCTTTCTTAGTGTATAAAAAGGTAATGAAGAAAAAGAAAATATCCTCGAACAGAATGAAAGCCTCGTGTTTCCCATTTTTCTTTCACTTTCTTTAGATTTGTTCTATTTCCCTATTTGTCTTTTCATGTTTCCTATTTTTTAATTCTTTTTTACCTTCCCCCTTCTCCTAATATTTTGTTATACATGAAAATATAGAATGCAGGATGCCTTTAAATATACTTTCTATTGTTTTTAGAATAGTTTTTAACCCCCCACTCTTTAATAAAGAGCATTATGTATTTATTAGTATATATGTATCAGTCACACAAACGTTAGTGAATAAAAAGACTGCCGGACGAATCCATTTCAAAGATTTAAAAGGAATTGAGAAAAAAATAGCAAGTCAAATACCCTCCCGCCTTCAATCTATTTCCATAATGAGACGTTTTATTTCTTTTTTTTCCCTTTCTGCTTTCTATACCGATTTATACGTTTTTTTCTCTTTTGTAAGTTCTAGTTTGAGACTTTTTTTTCTTATTATTTCTTTTTCTTACCTCACGAGTTCAGACGCTATTTTATATGAATATTAGAGCGAACACTGACGAAGATTAATTATTATTTCCGTCATTTTTACGGAAGCTTCACACTCGTTTTATATCATCTTTTAGAGTGTTGAAATTCTTACGTCAAAAATAAGTTCAACTTTTTTTTAATTTTTATAATGCTGTAAAACATTCCTGATACTTTTTTAATACTTGTAATATTGTCCTTTTTATTCGTCTTATCTTTTTTGTTGATTTCAACTGACCAGACAAAACTAGATCTCCCAACCTCCACTCATAACGTGTCAAAGTTAAAAATACACCCCTACTATCTCTACAACATGACATCATACAAACAACTAATATCTGCCCTATTTTAGAAATTGAAAAATCTCAAATTAAAATGCCGTTTGCATGTGCAATGATCATAATTTTAATCCAGTCATGTGACTCTTACGCATTGAAGCGCTACCTCATTCTTATAGATGAAGCTGTAAAAAGCAGACATTCATGTTTCGGCCTGATGATATCGGGTTTACAAAAACTTCGGTTGAAAAGTGTCATGATATGTAGCCAAATGTTTGTAGATATGAAATTATTATGTGTGTGTGTGTGTGTGTGTGTGTGTGTGTTTAGGCAACAAATCGTTATCGATACATGTCTGATCATGGGTTGCAGAATTTTTTCTTTTGGTTATTTTCTTAATCGGTGTCTCGACTCGGTGAGCTAGTTTCCGTGTTTCCGATGTTAATTCATAGATTTTGAATCCGAGAGTTCTTTTTTCGGGCACATCAAGTGCTTTCTATATTTGCGATCGTCTTCAGTATTTTATTATTTTGCTCTGTGGTGAAAGCAAAAAATGAGGTGTAATTGAATCTGTTATTTATGTATTTGTATATTTATTTATTTATTTTTATTAATTTTGTGTTTTACATCAAACAAACGTACTCTATATATGTTCACTTGTACATTAAAGGAATGTTTTCCTAGTACCCAACCCGAAAAATATAGTACCTACATTGACCACAAAAATTACATACCATCTATCAGATACTAACGCAATTCAACGCCACATCACAACACACAAAACACTAGTTAGCCGCGATCAGGAAAATACTAACCTCCAACACAAAACCATACCCCAAAATAACTGTACACGACGTTTACATACCCTGGAATCACTATACATTATGAAGAAACAACCTAACATCAATAAAATAACTTTAAATATCGACAATATAATTTTTTAATAAATAAATAGACAAGCACATAAAACAAAGATTAAATTAAACTTTATATCTATCATAATTAAGAAAGGTATTAAAAAATAATATAAAAATCTTAATAACAACACCAATATAGCAAAAGAACAACTCCTGAAGACGATCACGAAGATCGAAAGCGATTAAGATGGCCGAAAAAAGAACTCTGGAATCCATACTCCATAAATTAAGACTGGAGACACGAAGACTAGCTCGCCGGGTCGAGACAACGATTAAGAAAATAAAAAAAAGAAAATTTCGTCGCCTTTAATCAGACATTATATATATATATATATACATATATATATATATATATATATATATATATATATATATATGTGTGTGTGTGTGTATGTGTGTGTGGGGGTGTGTGTGTGTGTGTGTGTGAAAAGATGACAGACGGAAAACAAGTCAAAGTGCAGGAGAAAAGCAAAAACAAAAGATTTTTCTCATGCACTTTGACTTGTTTTCCGTCTGTCATCTTTTCACATATTTTGTCCATCACGACACTTCATTTTCATGAATTATCGTGTACCTTACCCCATATATATATATATATATATATATATATATATATATATATATATATATATATATATATATATATATAAATATATATATATATAGAGAGAGAGAGAGAGAGAGAGAGAGAGAGAGGGGGGAAGGAGAGAGAGACACACATGCATATGCATGTACTTTGACGATTTAAATCATGTTTCAAATCAAGTACCAAATAAAGAGCATACACAAAGGTATTATATTTGTTTATAGCTGTTCCAGGGCAGTGTTTATTTTAAATCATACAATGAACCATAATATTTTTTTAAATACTAGACTATCATCAGAACAATATACATATATATATATACATATATATATATATATATATATATATAGAGAGAGAGAGAGAGAGAGAGAGAGAGAGATGTATATATATATATATATATTAACGATTATTAACGATGCAAGGAATTTCGTCTCAAAACTCTATTTCAAATACATTCTTGTTGTTAACCTGACCTTTAATGACGATTGCTTCACCAAATCTGAGTGAAGAAAAAATAAATAAATCCAAAGTGGATCATTTACCACTATCAACGAAACCAACCATTAACCTGATTTGAAAAAAAAACGAGAAAACGAATAGAAATAAAGAAAGTTAAGTGAGTTTCGAATGTCGAATGTCGTAAAACATGACGTAAAACAACGGGGAAAACAAATGAGAAAAGAATATTTCAGTAATGCCCGATGTTTCCTTGATGAATGCACTCAGTAAAATTGAAGTCGAATATTAGATAAAAACTTAGAATTAGTTATTTTCTCTTTTATCGCTTTGTTTTTCTGCCCGCCACAGGATTGTGATCACGCGCCTTTTTGCGATCTTATTTATTTTCAGAAGACGTTTTCTCTGTGTGTTGCTTTTTCTCTGTGTGTTGCTTTGAAACAATTCACGCAAATCGTACAGGAAAGTCTCGTTCGACATTATGCATAAAGAAAAATGTAGAAGAAGAAAATATTATTGTTGACTCGCGGTGGTGTTCGAAAATTATCAATTTATTTTGTAGCAAATAAAACTGGGGTTACCTGCTTGTACCGCAAACGATTTCACCCAGGTTTGCGCACAATCATTTTTGGTTTCCATACCTGTAACAGTCATAAACATTAACATTTGTGTCATCTGGCGGAGGGCGGCGCTGCGAGGTGATTTGGTCACACGATGCCAATCAGTTCCAGGGCGTATTAATTTCAACCCGAACTTTGAAGGACTACTTCCAGACCATTTGGGAATTGCAGACAGTCGTCAGAGAGTTTCCCGACACTAAACGAAGAATAACGTTCTCTCTTCTACCGCCATCACCGACTCCTAGCAAAGCTATCTTCACTTGAAGATATGTTACTGCAAGAAGACTTTCAGTAGTCAACTTTCGGCTACCTACACCCCAGGGTGTAGGTCATTCAAATAAATATATCGTTGTTGTATATAGTAGGGATTCGCTTTCCTTTTGTTTACCGACCCTTTTATTACACAAAAATATCATAGGAGTTGATCTTACCGTCCATGCTAAGACAGACTCCTATAATATTTTATTTTTCGTTCATCGTAAACGTGATCGCGTACGTATTTTTTCTATTTCTTTCCTTCAAATCGTGTTTTTTTTGTTGTTCCTAGTGAACTGTAATAATGCACAGCGCAACAACTGTAAAGGTTCAAAATTGCACTTTCACTTCAAATGGACCGCAAACAGAACCCACAGAAATTAAGAGCGCCTAAAACTTGAAATAAAGTTCTTTTAAAGTTTCGTCGGAATATTGAGAGGAGAAATCTCGACTTAATGAAAAGCAACGTCTCCCAATTGTCGGAAGACACAAATAGCAGAAACAACGTTTTATACAGAACTTAAACACACGTACATCGTAAAATCATTTTCTCTCTTATCGGGGCCAACCCCCATTAAAAGATATGGTTTAATGAGATAAATGGATTGCCAGTTAAATGATGAAGAATATTATGAGACGATTGCAAATGATGAATGGAATGAACAAAATTTTATTTCTTATAAGCATGGTTTATTACAAGTATTTCTTGACATTGGATGTTGTAGTCTGACGGGAAGCATTCCCGTGATAATGCGTTCCACAAACAGGAAATTGTTGGAAAGAAGCCCTGTTGATGGAAATTCGGTTTGATGCCAGATACACGGAGGGGGGGGGTTAACGATTTCGTAATTGGATGATTTCAGTTTAGTCAAGGACCGGATAAACTGAATTTGCGTTCTTGCTTTTTGCGTTATGGCGTTGTTAGGCTTGTTTGTCTTGATTTTTTATTTTTATCAACCAAACACATGACGATCACTTAGGTTTATTATGCTTTCTTTTGGTATCATTATTCATTCTAAAATTGGTTTAGGATATTGTCTCGTGACATATTACTCATACTTAGTAACAGCTGTTCGTTTCTCAATTAGGTTTACTTCTAAAACACCTGACATTTAAATCAGTCTAGTCTGGCATAAGGCCATTTAATATTATACACATTCAGATTTCTTTATTGTGATCTGTCTGTATGTTTTTGCCCATCATTCTCTTCGCCAAGGAGGTTATATTTTCGGTCAAGTTTGTTTGTTGGATTGTCACTAGTTGTTTTTGTTTAATTGTGTACAACCTAGCGTTCATATCACTTGACCAATCGTCACCAAACTTGCCAAAATATCAGTCATGGTCTAAAGTGGAACTGATTTAATTTTGGGATATCTAGGCCAAATATCAATGTCAGACAAAGGTGAAAGTAACAATTTTGGTGATAACTTCGGTTCTCTTCATAGTGTAGCCAATAAAGTACCACATCTTTGATGGAATTTTAAGTTCCAATTTTTCAAAAAATTGATATATGGATCCGATGCTCTTTGATAACAGTAATCAGCATGCAAAATCTCAGCGTGATCAAATAAATAGTTTTTGAATTATCAAGTTTTCATCACACAACTTCGGAAATACTTTATACAATATGGAGAAGTAAGGCTCAAATAAGACTTTGAGTCATCCTTACGGTGTCAGGCTGACTTATGGTTTTGTTTTATTTATGTGATAGCATCACGTTATGTGTCGGGATTAACGGAAATAATTTGTTTTTCTTAATCTTAATAGAATTATGCGTGTTTGGAAAAAGACTTGCTAAAACAGTAAGAAATGTCAGAATTCCTAAACGAGACAATGACATCTTAACAAATAAGTTCATAGCAATAGAAATGTTGAATGATGAATGTTCGGCCTGTATAAAACGGCGCTATAACAGCTTGTGAAATAAAATGGTTTTGATTTTATTCTCAGATTCCTGTCGATATCATAATGTTTACGCTGATACCTACAGGGTGTTCGAGATGAATTTGATATTTTTATTCTTTCATTTCAGTACCATTTGAAGTGCGTAATAGCGGTAAAGTGAAATTGATAGCTGTTTCTGTGTACTATTGATGGGTTTAAGACCTCGAAACCATAGAGGCCTGGAAGCCATGGATGACTAGTTATTTGGTTGGCACCCACCCTTTCTTCTCTTCACCGTCTCTCTCACAGATGTAATATTGCTTGTCTTTTCTCTATAAAAACTATTATAGCATGTGTTTTTCAGAATTGTCTGATCTATTCCTAGCTTCCTTTATTCCAGCTCGTTTGACTCGTTGGTCTTGTGGTCTTCACCAATTCGCTGTTTTTATACCTCGTAATAATACAACTTCCTATTTCAGTAGCTTCTTTCCAAGGCGTGTAGATATCTCTTCCTACTGACTATTTTCCGCCTAAATTTCAGTCTTGGTCTTTTCAAGACTAAAGTCAATAGGCATCTCCTGTCTTTGCGATAATCAGCTTTCGTTCTATTTAGCTCCTTACATGCAAGTGGCTTCATGCCTTGTCCGGGGCTATTTCTATAAAAGAAAAGTACCGGAATATTGAAAGAGAGTTACCTGCATATGAACATTTGCACCGAATTAAAAACATTGTAAAACTCAGTGCTCTTTAAACACCTTTATGGTCGGTAGATGTGAGATGGATAATTGCGACAAAGATGTGGAACCAGTGGCTAGCAGGTCGGATCATAGCAGGTGTTTTGACTGTGTCTACACAATGTAATTCGTCGAGAAACTACAAAAAAGGTGTCAAGATCCAGGCAAGACGAAGTGGATCTTAGCGAGATATACGGGCATCTGAGTGGTGACGATAAAGAAAGCGCTAAACGAGGATCATCCCTACTCTTCATACAAGAGTCGTAAAGGGCCAAGAGAAGTGCCTTACGAAAGCCAATAATCTCTTCAACAAGGTCAAATATCCAGTTGAGCCAGAGATGTCTTGGGTTTTTCAAGTCCAGTTACAGAACGTGCACAATATCAGGTGGATTGCCGATAGTTCGCGCGAAGTGCCGCGCGTCATGAAGGCCAAGTGCCTTCAAACTTTCGATTTGTTTCCAGCGAAGACTACGTTATGTCACCCCACATCTCCGAAAAGAAATTCAGACTCAATTCAGATGGCTATATTGAGTTGATGTTCACTACCATACATGTGGCAGCAGGACTAAACTTATTGTAGCACCTCCGGAAAACTCAGAAGTGGCAGTCTGGAACTTCCACGACTTTAATAGTCCCAACATCTGGCCCTCTAACTCGCCTGATTGAATCCACGTCGACTGTTATGTGTGTGACACAGTTTAGAAAGACACCAACCATACCGCCTGCAACATCAAAGACGAGCTGATTGCTATTATCAAACTGGTGTTCAGGCGTTTCTCAAAGGACACCCTGGAGGCTGCGGGCTCCAGGTCTCATCTGGATGATGTGGTGGACATCTTCGGGTTAGCTGTATTTGAAAAAGATCCTCTAAGCGATGCATTTTGAATTTTGAGAATACGTGAATAATTAGCCAAGATTTGCCGCCTTTTATTTCCTTTCAAAAAAGTGTCAAATTTGTCTCGAACACTCTGTACGTAAGCGCGAGAAAACGACATTTTAACTCATAACTTAAACAATTTCAAACCTGGCATGGGCATGACGCCACTAATAAACATCCATATGATTTTTATAAAGTACTAACCTTCAGATGGCCCGTATCAACATTTTAGTCCAATCGGATTATTAGTTTACAAATTACAGTTATTTAAATGAAACTACAATTTTTTAAAATAATAGAAAAATCTTAATTTTGTGTGTTGATAAAACATTGCTTTCTGATAGGAAAACTACTTTTCAAGCAAATCAATGGATTGATAAATGATCTGTCAGAAAAACGGTTAAGACTTGGTATGTTGAATTTAAACGCGGTCGTACAGACATAAATGATTATGAACGCTCAGACCGCTTAAATTCGGCAGCTGTCCAAAAAAACATCTTTAAAAAGTCCACAAACTCGTTTTGGCCGATCGTAAGTTGAAGTTGCGTTAGATAGTAGACGAGGCGAATATATCAGCAGGCAGTGTATTCACTATTATGCATGAACATTTTCTAATGACAAGGGGTGCCGCGTTGGCTTACAGTCGGTCAAAAACAACGAATCGATGAATAAGAGCGTTGTTTACAACTGTTTCAACAAAAATGAACTTTTGCGCCAATATGTGACAATGTATAAAACATGAATGTACCAGTTAACTCTGGAGTAAAACCGGCAGTCAGTTGAGTAGACAACAGCAGGTGAACGCCGTTCAAGGCGACCAAAGACAAAAACATCAGCAGGCAAGGTTTTCGCCTCCGTGTTTTGGGATGCACAAGTATTTTGTTCATCGATTACCTTGTGAAAGGACAAAACATCAATAGCAAATATTATATAGCATTATCGGTGCGTTTGAAAGAGGAAATAGTCACAAATGGCCACAAATGTGCCACACATGGCCACAAATGAAGAATAAAAATTATCTTTCACCAAGAAAATGCAACGTATCACAAGTCGATCCCAACGATGGCAAAACTACATGAATTGCAATTCGAATTGTTTCCGTATCCACCTTATACTCTAGATCTGAGCCCCAGCGACGATTACTGACTGTTTGCATACCTCAAAAGAATGGTCAAATGAAAGAGCTTTGAATACAATGAAGAAATAATATCAGCAACTGAGAAGTATTTTCACGTTAACGACAAATCGTTATGTAATAAAGGACTCGGATTGTTCGAGAAGTGTTCATGTCAGTGCATCACCCTAGAAGGAGACTATGTTGGTGAATAAAGTCAGATTTTGCCTAAAAGTTTTTGTCTTATTAGTTAGGCTCGGGACATACAGAGTGATGCATTAGTTTTCTTGGGCCGGATCATACCTACTACTAGTATGCTACAAGATCTCCGGGTTGAAGCACTGTTCTCCGCATATCTCCATTTATCTAAAGTTAAGTATGTGTATATGTTTATACATTTGTATGGGCAGGATTCACTCCTAAACTAATTAACTGATCATTATGAATTTTGGAACATAGCTGCTAGGCGTAAGGGTGGGTAGTGTGTGCTATATTTTTAAGGAAGATCATATGGCAACAACCTCCCATTTCAAATTCAAATATTTCAGATTTGCATCAAATTTGATCCAATTAAGCAGGATTCCTGAATTTCATTTTCGTTTTAAGACTCCTTAAGCTTAACCCTTAAATTTTAGACATTTTCTAGAATCAAAATCATGTAATGTATTTTGATTCAAATTGGGATAAGGATTAGAAGCATTATATATTTATATTTATTATGAATCTTCGTAAATGGAAATAAAAGTGGTGCAAATACTGTTTTGATCAGGAAATTGATTTCACTCGTCCTGTCATGGGTATTCTTCTAGTTTCCTATCAAACAGAAATAATTACACGTGATATATTTCCTAAACATTGCTAATTTGTACCGAAAGATTTTTAAAAAAATACTCCGAAAAAGCTGATATACAACCGTTTTGATTTTTATCCTTACTTATTTTAATCTATATTTAATATTCTGCGTCAATAACACAATTGTCACTGCTGGTGTATTATTATTAGACTGAGCTATTAATTAAGAGAGATGCAGGCAAATTATAGCTTATTAACTTTAATTATAAACTTTGACTTTCATAAAAAAATTATTGTAAGGTTAGTTTCAAGAGACACTGTTAAATGGGCGTCTATTACGATAAAAAAGTCTTAAATGGTATTTTTTTATTATATTATATACAATATGTAACTCTCATTAAGAACGTATGTTTTACTGCTTTTGATATGATGTTCAATGTGCGTGGATCGCTTAACAGACACACTGATGTCGTGTCGGATTATTGTATAACGTCCGGTTATGCTGTATTGGCCAAGCCAACCACAGACAGGTGTTACGTCTTTTCAAGGCTCATCAGTGTGGCTAAAGACAGCGAAGGCATCAAACTAGAGGTTCGAACGCTGGACCTTCGTCACTACTGACCGTAATAGACCAACAGCGTTATCTCTCGGCCAACTTGTCTTCTGCTGAGATGGAAGAAATATATACTATTTTAAACGATTTTTTGTATCTATTTTATTTATATTTTGCAATATCGATAACCTTACAGCATTTAATTCTTTTTGCGGAAGGTGACGAAGAGGGGGGTTATATAAAAATGTATGCATGTGTGTCTGGGGGGGTGTATGTGGGTGTGGGTGTCAGAATGAACAATAAAGCGATGGATATCCAATTATATTTTAAATTAGTGCAACGACTTTTTCGAACTAATTTCTAATTTCAGTGCATGTCAATAGTGAGTGGTCACTTGCGGAAGAAATCAACGCTACAAATATTGGACTTTAATTGGAGTTGAAGGTCGGCCCGTCTTGTTAGAGGAAAGTCTGTTGCTCGTCCATACAGAGGGGGTGGAGGAGAACAGAACAGGAACAAGAACAAGAAAAGAGAACAACAAAAGCATTAGAAGAACGATGAAGAATATGAATACGACTAACAAGAATACGGACAACAACAAAAACAAAAAAAATATAATGAAGAAGAATAAGAAGAAAACTGAAAGCGTAAATAATAGCAGAAGAACAACAACGCGAAATAATAAGAAGAAGACAAGCAACAACAACGCGTCAGAAGGACAAGAAGTCGAAGCAGAACAATGAAACAGAAGAAACCCAAAGAGGAAATAAATCAAAGAAAAAGAAAAAGGAAATGAAAGAAGAAAAAAAACAAAGAAGAAAAAGAAGAAGAAGAAGAAGAAGAAGAAGAAGAAGAAGAAGAAGAAGAAGAAGAAGAAGAAGAAGAAGAAGAAGAACACGATAAAAGAAAACAAAAGTAGAAAAATAAGAAAACAGAAGAAAAACAAATAAGAACAAAATCAAAGAAGAAAAAGACAATAGAAGAAAACCAAAAAAGAAGATAAAGAAGTAGACAAAAGAAGAAGAAGAAGAAGAAATCGTTTTCGGTTGTTTTGTTGTGTTCTATTTTAATGTATTGCTGTTTTTATATTTCCACTGGGGTGTGACAGTTGTATTATTGAAACTAATCATAGAAAATGTTTATGTCTCCGCCTCGCGTGATCTGGGTGTTCGTGGTCGCATTTAAAAGAACTTGCTGCAAAGAATTCTTCCGCTGTCGACAAATAGTCCCCGAACGCTGACTGGCCCTGTTTATTCCCTCATGTACCCCATTCTAAAAATACAATTACCGGATGTATTTACAAGATGGGTGCCGGCGTTTTCTTCTCGGATAGAACCCAAAACACGAAAAGAAAAGAAAAAATGTTTTTGTTTTTTTAAAAGAAAATTGGGTTTCGGATCGATCGACAGGTCTGAGCGAATAAAAATACTTTTTTCCTTGCGCCGTCATTGATATTGATTTATACGAAGACATAGATCGATTGGACAGAACGGTGAATTACGACGACATTTCGTGTTTCGAGTGGCACCACAAAAAAATGTGACAGGACGCACGTAGCGCAGAAACATGGTACACAACGCTTCGCTACATTCTTGGATGTTTTATTGTTCATTTACAGTTTTAAAATAAACTAACTGAACTCATAGAGATTCCACGTAGTTAAATTTACCAAAATAGGTAACGTAGCTAGATAGTGACGTAAATGCATAGTTGTAATTATAATGGAGACATAGTGTGTGTTTCTATGTTAACAAAACTCGGTATATTATTTTTAAAAGGGCACGGTGTTTACTTTGTTATGATTCCTTGGGTAGACTTCCCTTTTTAACCATCTGCTTTCTTGAACCCTTAAAGGTGTGGAAAACCAACGAAAAGTATAGCAAATATTAAGTTCCGTGGGTATACGTCAGTGTAATTAACCAAAACCCAGCGTGGGCGCTTGGGTTGTGAAAGATTAGAACACATTCTGCATAGTTATGTGAGGAAAAGGCGAGTGATTTTGACCCAGAAAAAAGCATAACCAGTACCAAATCTACCCAATGTCACCGGATTGATAAAAAGCCTGGAAGGTAATGAGAATCTAACAATGTAAACTCTATAAAAGGAAGAAGAAAAAACGAAAAATATAACCCCCGATACCATAGGTCTCGGAATGGTGTTTAGAAGAGGTTCAAAACAAAATTCCCATACATATGGGTATGGGTAGTTTAGAGTGGAAAATAAAAGACGCTGAAAGATGCAAACCCCTTAATCATGGTGTGTAATGTAGAGAGTAGGAGAAGACCGATTGAGGTACTTATAGATTCTGAATCAGAAGTTTCGCTTCCAAAGACAACATTTTGGGAGAAATTAAAAACTATCACTGAAGAGCTTAAAGATTTAGATATGATAATTATCTAACGAATGGAAAATGGTTTTCAGAATCATGGTCCATTTAGCCAATAGATATGATAATGATCTAACGGACAGAAAATGGGTTTGAGAAGCATGGGCCACTTAGCCATTAGATATGATCATTATCTAACGGACACAAAACGGGTTTGAGGCATGGTTTACTTATCCATTAAGGTGGGGAAAATTAAAACTCCGGGGAGACTATATATGGTCGGAGACTTGGATCGGGCGAGTATATAGGGTGTAGGTTGGTTGAAAAAGCACCGAGCCCAACTAAATATTTACCCCAACCAATTTAATATAAAAGGGGCTTAAAATACAACTTGGTAGTAACTACCAAGTTGTATTTTAAGCCCCTTTGTAAGTTGTCAGTTGTAAGCTCGATGTTTACTCTATAAACATTGTTAAGTTACCTTCATGCACTGCTAGATCAGCATCTACCAAACCACAGAATGAAAAGCATTCCCCTATAAAATGGAAATATTACCAAACCCTAGTCCACAAAAGAAATATGATGGTAGATATTGCAGCACATGTGGTTGGAAAATGAGTAGATAAGAACTAAATAGGTCGTGATAAAAAATCGCAGTTAGTGCAAAGAGGTTTCTCCCTCCCATAATGGTGAAGCGCTGTCAGATACGAGTTACTCTGAAAATGTACAGATGTAATCAAAGCATCCCTGCCTTGACCATTACATATTACTAAAGGATGTATGGTCCACTGGGACGCTATTACCCTTCAACCAGCTTTCCAGTCAGAAGATAAACTCATAACTAGCAACTCTTCTTTGCCTCTAAGAAGACAATAGACGAAAAACAAAAAGAAGAAACACCCCAAAAAAGAAAAGTGAGTAGAAAAAGAAGAGAAACAAAAAAGAAGAAAACAACAAAAAAAACAAGAGAAAGAAGAAGAAATTTTAATTTTTGTGTTGAGAAGAAGAAGAAGAAGAAGAAGAAGAAGAAGAAGAAGAAGAAGAAGAAGAAGAAGAAATTCCAGTTAAGGTAAGACTTACATAAAGTCGCTTGAATAATGGGTGGATCATTCTACTGCTCCAGAAAGTACCTCACTCCTGATGTAATCTTCTACCTGTATAAGAGTCAGATTCGACTCAAAGTGGACACACCTTGGGAGGTGCTGCTTATAGCCATTTTTTTTTTGCATTGACAGAGTACAAAATCGACTTCATAATCAAGTGGGAGACGATCTCTCATCATCTTGCAGCCCCTTTCTCACAGAAGAAGCATCGCTAGTCTTTCTCTATTTCCATGGTAGGTGCTCGAGTGAGCTTCAAGCTCTGGTGTCCCCCCTCTCCCTGTAAAACTTTCGTCTCTCTACCAACACAATAAAGAACTCTCATTTCTTCTTCTGTTTATCTAAACTAAACAGAACTTCCATGAACATAACTTCTTTCTAAGAAATTCACACATGTGGAACACGTAACCGCGGGAATGTTTCCCTACTGTCGACAAAATTGTCGTTTTCAAATCCAATGTTAACAAATATGTGTCGAGTTGCTCTGTGAATTAATCATAGTTCGCAATCCTTCGTGGTACTATTTCATCATTCAACTGAAAATCTTACAAACACTCACCTCGAGTGGCTTTTTGGCCTTGTAAGTGGTGAGTAAAGAGTATCTATGGAAACATTCGGTTTCAAATTTTATCCCCCAAAAATATAAATTTAAAATTATAATTCTTCATTTTTTAGCCTTATACTAATGGTCAACGTAGTTCTTGGCAAATTCTACAGACGCGACCGTCGTCAATATCCTAGCCAAGCCAGGGACCACGCTACAGACTTTAGAAATGCTGCTGTTAAGTAAGTAAGTAAATGTTTGATATGAGATACAAATGTCGACAATCATACTCTACAGAAGAGATAGAGAAATATTTTTTTTAATAGAGGTTTTTGCATCTCCGTAATAAACTCGTTGCAAACATAATGGAATATGCGTATATAAATAACATAAGTCACACAACCCGAGCGAAATACTAAAACGATTAAACGCCAGTGACATTGCGATAAAAAGAAATTATTTCCCTCGGGTTAGATACGAATAAATTTGGAACCAGGTTTCTTCCAATGAACATCAAAAGGAATTTCGCTAATGGACCAGAATCTATTGGCTGTGATAAGAAAACCTAATTCAATATCCACTCAACGGAACACGTTCGGAAATAGCTTAGCATTAATTCATTTATAATAAAACTTAAAATAACTACATAAATTGAATCATTTCTTCAGACATATACATATCAAGTAGCATTGCGTAGATAATAAAAACATTAAATGACAAGAGCTCTCAGAGAGCGCAAACAACCTCCATGCCCAACAAAACAGCAATTTGGCAAGTTGGTGAAAATTAATTAGGATTTGGTACAGTTATCAGTTCACAGTATTCCGAAAAATTTAATAATATTTTAATTTTCAGTAATAAAATAGAGGCTTTTCTCTACCTTTTTATTACAGAGTTTCTTAGGTAAATTATTACTAAACTTTTTATTTGGCAGAATGGTAAGAGTGTGTGCTAATGGGCCGGGAGACCGGTCGAGTCATATAAAGGTTTTTAAAAAAGATACTTGATGTCCCCTTGCTAAACATTCAGTATTATAGGGTAAGGATCAAGGGTAAGTGGAGTGATCATGGAAAAGGAATGGTACCCTACTCTATACCTTGTGCCGCTCTTGACTATGGTTGACCACTTTTATTAGTTCATGCCAATGACACGCATTACGTCATTTTTATTGCTTAAATATTTTTCTGCTGATTTTTGTTTTAATTTATATTTTTTATCATATAGCGATTTAATATTTTAAGGTAAGCATTTAAATAAGTCAAGAATGTAAAACTTTAGTCTTTAATTTTAAATAATATCAATTTAAAATTGAATTACGGCGTTATATCATGACGAAGCAATGGTGCTTCTACAAGAGAAGACTCTTATCGATCCGAATGTTTTCGATTGCGATTTACGGAACAAACTGGAAATTACCGAAGCAGTTTACGATGCAAAAGTTAGACGACAGAAAAGCATACGAATATAAAACTATATACGGTTAAGATTAGGGTTATGTTAGGGTTAGGCTATGTTAAAAAAATATCCCCTCCAAAAAATAAAGTTCAAAAAACTTCCTCAAAAAAAGAAAAGAAATAAATTTGATTCACTTACTGATTTGAAGAAAACTATTTAAACCATTTTTAACACGGGGGTGAATGACCTTAACATTACGTCAGATAAAAATGAAAAACTTGTTTCATTTAATATCGATAGTAATTGACTGTTCGAAGATGGCTCGGGAATCTCCGGTCTGTTCCGTAAATCGTAACCGGTCTTTGTATATAGAAGTACTGAAGTAATATTCGTGGGTATTCGTTTATTGTTCATAATTTAGATCCTAACTTCAGTTTGTCCCCATAATTAATACTCTTAAAAGAATTTGTATCCATAAAAATTATCAAAGAAACTAAAAAACTGTAACTGGTTACTACTAATTCATAACAAGAAGAAAGTGAAGGGAATTGCAACAAATAAGAAAAAAGTAATTCACTGTTTGTTGTTTACTTTCTTTCATAGTTTCTTTTTTTTTTGCTCGTCTGCTATTTGTTGTCGTTGCTTCCGGCACTTTCCGTAAGCGTTTACTAAGTGGAGCCTTATTATTACATATTTCTTGCACTCACGATATCTTGTCGGGTAAAATTTTGTATTAATTTATTTTTTTAATTTTATTTAAAACGAAAAATAACATTTCCATTATATAACTGGTATTGCTAAAAACACACAAGGAAAAAGTTAGTCATTTCTTTTTAGTAGTTTATTTACTGAAAATATTTTTTGTTCTTATATGTGAATATTTTTATTGGTATCTTAATATCTTTGAAAGCACCATGGCCCATATGATGATTAGTGCCTCAATCTATTTAAACTCATAGTCATAACCCATATGATGGTAGATACCTTGATTTTTTTCGACTCGTCATATACCATATAATGATTGACGTCTTCACCTATTTGAACACGTCATAGCCCATATGCCGATCGGTGTCTGGATCTCTTTGAACTCATCAGCCCTTGTGATGATCGGTGGTTTGATGTTTGTATATTTCTATAATAGCTTATAGTATAATCGTTTTTTTTAATCTCTTTAATCTCGTTATAGACAATATGATGATCAGTATCTTGATCATTTTGAACGCGTTATAACCCATATAATGATCAATGTTTTCGTCTCCTTGAACTCTTTTAACTCGTCATAGGGCACGTTATGATTAATGTCTATAATCTTTTCAACTCGTGATAACCCATATTATGATTGCTGTCTGGATCTCTTTAAACTCGAAATAGCATATATAATGATCTGTCTTCATTTCATTGTATTCGTCGTAGTCTAAAATAATGATAACTATCTCGATCTCTTTGAACGTGTGATAACCCATATGATGAGTGGTAGTGTTTTGATCTCTTCAACTCGCCATAATCCATATGGTCGTCGCTGTGTGGATTTCTTTGAGATAGCCTATATAATGATCGTTTTTCATCTCATTGTACTCGTTGTAGCCCACATGATGATCAATATCTTAATTTCTTTGAAGTCGTCATAATCCCATATGATGATCGGTGTATTGATCTTTGAATGCTTTTTTCTATCCATATACTATATTATGATCAGTGTTTTGATTTCTTCAACTCGCCAGAGCCCATATAATTATCGCTGTCTGGATCTCTATCATCTCGAGATGACTCGCCCATAATGATGATAAATTTTTTGATCTCTTCGAATGTGTCATAACTTATAGGATGATCAGTGTTTTGATCTTTTTGAACTCGTAATAACTCATATGATGATCGGTATCTTCATCTCTTACACGTTGGTCATTCAGCTAGTTTGTATATATGTTCCCCTTTACAAAGTTTAGGCAATACCTAGCCAACATACGTCAGTAGATCTCACTTCCATTTTCTCAAATCGTAAGTGATTTAATACCTGCCTGTGTGACAGAACTTTTGTGGACAGAAACAGTCCGAAGTTCCAATCGGTTCATAAATCATATTTAACCGGACTTTGTGGTACCTTTTCACTGATACAATCTTCGAAAAGTAGGTTTCTGTTCCTCTCCTCTTTTCGACGAGCTCCGTCAGAGACACGGACGGAAACTTAATAATCTATGTTCTTCGTCCAGTATATCATAATAATAATATCTTTGATGTCAAGGAAAAACTGATATTGGGAAAATCGTAAATTACACCACAAGACACGAATTGCGAGACAATATGAAGAAGATATAGTTATTACTTGCTGTTTAGATGAGGATTTGTTATTAGAGAGAGAAAGATAGGAGGTTACTGATTGGCCAATAGATAGATAGATAGATAGATAGATAGATAGATAGATAGATAGATAGATAGATAGATATTTTTATTTGCTTCTGTTGTTTTAGAATAAATTTCAAATTTTATAAATTTAGCAATATGTGACTGGTTAACTAGTTGATGCTGTTTGTGAAACTGACATCCGATAAATTGATACAGTTATGAAAAAAGTCACAAAAACGGAGAATAGACTGGCTCTACTGTATATATTAGATATAAACTATTGTTGATAGCAATTGACAATTTATGTCATTTGCGTTTTTTATTCAATTTTCTACGGATCAAGTTATTTTTTTATTTTATTATAAGGAAAAACTGATTTATTAAAGAAGTGGAAAGTAATTTATGGTCGTTTGAGAAAAAGATATGTTTATCTACATTTTATCTACATTATCCGTTGAAATCTGTGATTTATTCGATATTCTTTCCTAACTCAGAACTGTTCTTTATCACTATAATTTTAATAGTGTGTGAAAATTGATGAATCGTGTAATATACTGATGAATAAAATCATTTGCACTATATGTCATGACGTAAATATAATTTTACTAATAAAAATGTTTTAGAAACGTGCGTATATGACAAATGGCATGATTGAGTATTTATTCCCGGAGCATGTTTCAGTTAACATTTTAAATATACAAATGGATATATATATATATATGGATATATATATATATATATATATATATATATATATATATATATATATATATATATATATATATATATATATATATATATATATATATATATATATATATATATCTGTTTAGTGTCTGAGGATGATTGGTGGTGTTGACGCATAAAACAATGTTGGTTTTGTAATTTTGTATTTAATATTTTAATTTTTTGCCTTTATTCGACGGAAATCGGTTAAGAAGAAAGAAACAAAAAAGGAAGAAAAGAGAAAACCGGAAATAAGATCATCCTACAGTGGGGCATGAGTGTGCTTGAAAAAAGACGGTCATTTTGGGGGAGGGAGCGGGTAGAAACTTAGGTGGGGGTGATGTCATTATTATTTACTTTTATTTTTATGAAATGTTGTGCATTAATGTAGTATGATTTAAAAATCATACTACATTATAGAATCGGTGATAGATAATTCTATAACACACAGTAAATAATAAACCTTCTATACAGTGACTATATCTATTTTGTGTATATTTATCTTATTGTACCTCAGTTCTTTTTATTTATTTATTTATTTATATATTATTTTGTTATATGATTTTGTTCTATATGTCATCTTTATTTTTATTATTACTATTATTATAATTATTATTTTTATTACTTATCGATAATAATTAACTATTTATTATTAAATACTTTTATATATATATACATTTTCTTTTCCTCCTCTTCCCCAGCCTCTCAAAATCCATGCCACACCCCACCACGACAAAAATATCAGCTACTCTTTCATCTGTCCCACCCTAAGGCAAGTTCAATTATACTTTCACCCCTTCCTATTTCACTGCTGCCTTAATGGCACCCACTCAAAGCTTTCCATATTCATTTCATTCTTCGCCACCATTGACTTCTCACAGCTTGGACTCTCCCCAGCGCTCACAGTAGCCACGGCTACTACTTTTCTTTTATCTCTCCATCATGTCTATCCAAAATTTCGATGTACTTGCATGACATTTTTCCTTCAAATTATCATCTTTTCCCATACATATATATATACATATATATATATATATATATATATATATATATATATATATATATAAATATATATATTCTATTTCATGTGCTTAGCTTTTCCCCATAGTATATACCTATATTGTGTCTTGTTCTGCCCTCGTGGGAAGACAGGTATCTAAAGGCAGTAAGCATCACACAACCATATGTAAATTGTACAAGATAAACTAACTAAATAAATTCGTTTCATATAACAACTACAGCTTTGCATTACTATTTAACTGCACCTAGCCGGATAACATCCGTAATTGACCACTTGTTGATAATTATACTTACATTATTACACAACAACATTTTATAAGATGAAATAATAATGATAGCACTTTTTTCTCCTCCATCCCCCCTTTAAAAAAAGAAAGAAAACATTTGACCGTTTATTTTCTAGCACAGTCATGCCCCACACGGGGGGGGGGTCAGGTTTCTTTCTCCCTTCCTTTTTTTCTTTATTACTTCTTTCTTTCTTCTCTGACTATTCCCGCCGAAAAAGGCAGGTGCGTTTCATATATGAAAAACAAAAGAAATTACAAGAGACAGAGTTACAGAGGGTACAGTTCTGGGTCGATGGAGAACCGTATAAGAAATATAGGTAACTAACACTGTGCTGCAGGGTAAAATTAAAGCACATGTAGGCTTGGTCATCTGATTCTAGCTTATGTTCTCTAGTCAAAAGAAGGGTGTTCCGAACATAAACTTCCAGCCCGTTCATATGTTTGTCGAAGTCTTTACGAGAGGAAATCAGTCACGTCAAAGTGGTGAGAGGAGATTGAGGATTGAAGGTTTGTTTCACTTAGTGCTAGGATATCCGGGGAGTTGGTCAAGAGAAAAGTTTCTACGTCGTTGATGTTGGTTCTAAGTCCCCGGATATTTGTAGAATGCTAGCCTCAAGAGCAGAGGCGAGGTTTTTTTGTGGGTGTCTGGTTTAGGTTTGATTTTTTTACTTTGTAATGTCATGTTTGTTTTGAGATAGAGTGGAGAGGGCAAAGTGGGTGCTTGTTTGGTGCCAATAGGCTCACTCAACCAGTCCATTAGTTGTGACTTGGTCCCATGGGGGATTGGGACTCGGGAAAACTCACCTGGGATAACTGTAGGGTCCCTTTCCATGTGCGAGATGGCACGTACAGTTACCCACGATATTATACAACTGTTGATAGAGCAACCGTTCTTAGCGCTACTTAAGAGTTAGGGCTCCTGTACTGACAGTCAGAAACAGCAGCCAGACAAGCTGTCGAACCTGTACCGTCAACCTATCGGAACAAGAGCGACCCAGACTAGTCATGTGAAACTTCGTGACGAAATAACTTTCCCCGGGTTGCCCAGATAGAGAGAAAGAAGGAGACACAGCGTTCGTTGTCTTAGCCAGGACACAAGGTCAAGAATTGAGTGTCTTTTAGGCGTCCCAGCGCTAGTACCTCTGCGCCTGGCTAATAGACAAAGAAAGAGTGCAAATGCCGAGCAATGGGCAGAGCCCATGTACTCTTTAAGCAATTTTTAATTTTAAATTGCGTCACCGCATCAGTAATATATTGTGCTAAAATCTACACTGCTAAAAATCCTGACGATAATAAGTTCTATATAGGAAGCCCGTCAAGGAGTTTTAAGGATAGATATGACATGCATAAATTATCTTTTAGAAATAAAAAATACAGTAACACTTCGTTGTCTCGATACTTCTGGAAATTGATAGATCAGAAAAAACAATAATTAGATGAAGCATAATAAGAAAAGCTAAAACATGTAGATCACTCACCTCACCCTGTTTTATGCCTAAGTGAGAAACTTGAAATTGTAAAATTTAAAGATAGGGAAAAATTACTCAACGTCAGACACGAAACTAGTGTAAACTGCAAACATTTCAAGGCACACACACTAAGCAGACTTTAGATTACGAATAACTACTATCAATTTATTGACTTTTACTTCATTGTTAGTATAAGACATACTCATTTTTTTTCTGTTTTTCTTTTTTCTTTTTTTGATTTTTGATTTTATATTTTATTTTATTTTATTTTTCATGGTTTTATTTTTTACTTTTATTATTATTTTTTAATTTAAAATTCTGATTCTTTATATTTTTTGAACTTAAGTAATCTATATCATCAAAAATCACTACACCGCACCCTATAATGATATGATTTTGGCACTTCTTCATAGTTACTACTTGTTTATATATAGAATTAACTATTGTAATTACATACGCTATATTTAATTAGTTTGCTTCCTTTTATAGTACTTATCTTGTACGTCCCTTGTATTAATACTAGAGAAGGTAGAAATATAAGCAAATTGAACTGGGATAGACAGAAGGAATAATGAACGATATAAGCACTTTAGTTTTAATTAAAGAAATATCGATGTTTGTGTATATATGTATGTGTTTGTGTGCATGCATACAAATGTCTGTATACACAGGTGTATGTGTGTGTATGTTTTCTGCGTGCATATATAATGATTTTATGTATATTTATGTTATATGTGTATGTATATGTACATGTATCTGTAATGATGTATATGTATATACATGTACGTATGGGTTATGTATGGTATATATGTATATATAACGGTATATATATATGTATGCATATGTAGTGGTGTATATGTATGTATATGTGTGTATGTGCTCATGTATTGGTATGTGTGTGTTTATAGGTATGTGTATATATGTGTGTGTATATAGGTATGTATATATATGTGTGTGTGCGTATATATGCGTATGTGTATATTTGTATACATGCGTGAATGTGTATAATTGGATCCAGATATATGCGTACGTATGTATATGGATACTTGAACTAATATCTTATATGTATGAATATGTTTATACATGTGTAAAAATTGTATTTTTTTTTTTATTTTTTTTTTATTTTTTTTTTTATATATTTATTTCATGTGTACGTAGATTAATGGACATATTCATATGCTTATCTGTCTATTTATATATGTACTGTACGAAAATGTCCATGTATATGTGTGGGTCGGTATTTTATATAAACATATGTATATGGTATATATGTGTATATATGTGTATATCCGTGTATAGATATATGCGTATATATATTTATATATATATGTATGTTTGTATATTTTATATGTGTACTTGTGTATCTATTAATTTGTGTACACGTGTGTATTTTATATTAAGACCAGATATTTTTGCTTGAAAATGTATATATGTCTATATATGTGTATATCCGTATATGGATATATGCGTCTATATATATATATGTGTGTTTGTTATATTAATATATATATATATATATATATATATATATATATATATGTATGTTTATGTATGTACATGTGTATCTATTAAATCGTGCGCACGTGTGTATGTTATATATTGACCAGATATTTATGCTTGAAAATGAATATATGTGTATATATGTGTATATCCGTGTATGGATATTTGCGTATATATTTGTGTTTGTAATTTTTTTATATGTATATATATATGTTTGTTTATATATGTACTTATGTATCTATTAATTTGTGCACACGTGTGTATTTTCTATAAAGATCATATATTTATGCTTGAAAATTTTTGTAAATAGATTAAAACTTTGAAGTGTTAAATAGAGAAGAAAGGAATCCAGGCTAAGTGGGTAATAAAGAAACAAAGGAAAGAATTAGAAGGCCGGTAATAAAAATGATAAAAAAGAATAGAAACTAATTTAAAGAGTTGACAAGTAAAGAATGTAACCCGATACTAAATTATAAAAATTATCTGATCCTCAAAAAAAGATTTATTTAAAGGGAAAGTTTCCTAAATTCATCTCACTTCTCTGTCTTCTTTGGTCTGAAGAGGTTGACTCTCTGTGAAGAGTACAACCGAAACATGTATGCACATATGTAACAATAGTGTTTGTATAAATAACAATTTATACTAAATATATATATATATATATATATATATGTGTGGGGGGTGGGGGGGATCAGACAAGGAGAAATTAACATACTGGGACACATAGTAAGATACACATATACGGCTGAAAACATCGCTGTTTTTTTTAATATACATATAAATAAATCAAAAGTATTTTGAAATCAATAAATAAAAAAGCTGAATCGACCTCACATGACAACTTCTGTCGTGACAGTTTTTAAATATTCCAAAGATTTCCTGTCATCAAACGAACGCAGCCAAACAGATTTTTCTTTTCTTTTTTAACAATTTTCTTGTCAAATTGTATCTTTGCTCCTCAGCCAAAGTGTCAAACCACCTGTCAATTTATATTTTGCTCTCTTTCTCGATATGATAATTAGTTTCATCAGTGACAATTATACGCGACAAATGAATATCCTAAAGAGAATGTGTTTATATAAAGCACAGTATATGAATGACCTATAAACGAGGTATATGCAGAAATCATAGATACTGAATGTTTATTTATAACTAGTTTATGTATAACTAGTTTATTTATAACTAGTTTAAACCATTCGTCAAAATTGTGGGGAGGGGATATGCTTCACTAGTTTTTCGCACTAATCTAAATGAATAAAAGCGAACGGTGGGCCCATTTCTCGCACTAACGGTAAAATCAAATATCTTTATTTCAAGTTAATTCAACCTTACATGATAGCAGCAGCCTATCTTTTTTATATACTGCTTATGGATATGCGATCTAAGTCATAAGCTTGAATAATTTGCATACTGCGTTTAAAAAGGGCACTTTATTAATAAACTTTTTTTGTCATTATTTTTTAATTGTTTTGATTTTAATGTAACAAATTGTTATGTTCAGGAATATTGTTTTATTTCGTGGGAAAATATTTAGCAATTGTGTTCAAATGTCTGTTTCTGGCCTTTTCTGAAATTTAATTTTTAACAAGTAAGATTCTATTTCAAAACTGTAAGTAAACCCATCACCACATACATGGACATCGGCATCGCGGAGGGGGGGGGGTAACGTTATAGCTTACGCCCCCCCACTTTTACATTCATTAATAATTATTTGATATGCATCATTAACGAGTATTGTATTGTTTTGTAACCGCGTTTTTTTTATTAATTAATAGGTAACACCCAGTCAATCATACTCGGTCTTAAAAGACGTTTTTCTTGCCATATCAAATAGCAAGACAAAATTATTCACTATATTGGCGTAAATAGGGTAAAGTGGGCGAATACCGTCCGTAGGGGAATGCCGTCCATTTTAATTTTACGCATAGTTTTAGTACGTGAGTCGACGCAAGTATTGATAGACTGCATATGTTTAATTTTATCTAATTAGCTTATCTATTAATTGAGTGTTGGTCTTATATTGTAATGATTACAATCTAAGACCAACAATCAATTTTATCTAAAATTTGGACGAAAACCAAGCGAAACGGGTAAGTTTTTGTCAACGGTCCATATTTTATAGGTATATCGAGGACTTTTATTTTCTTCTCCGAAAAATCGACACCCCGAAGCAAGACACGTGAAACTTGAATTAAACTGATGTGCATTCATAAGGAAAGAGATTAGAAATTTTTTTAAATCAGACATAAAAGTTATCTCCCGAGATTAATATTTACAAAAAATACATAATTTTAAGAAGTTGTTTACAATTAGGTGATCTACTTTCGTAACGTGTCGCGTAGCGTTTAACATTAAAATCCCAAACAGCAAGCAATATCGAATTTGGTGAATTTTAAAAAAATATACCAAAAATCAACTATTTACTAAATTCTGATAAAATTTTCAGTACTTATGTAAAATATACCAAATTTTCGTTTAAACAATATTCCGACTCCTATAATATATTTTAACCCCCCATTTGTTTAATTAAATACAATTAGCAATAATAAAAGTACTTTCAATCTGCATGGTTTAAGAGGTATTTTTGGCTTCACTATCGCGTCGCCGATAACTAAGTTTTCTGCCACATATGTATGTTAGCTAATTATCAAGACCAGAATAATGCAGCACGGAATAAAGAGAATGGATTAATCAAAACAGGTCTTCGAAATTGGAAGAAAGCAACTGAAACCATTTTCAACCATGAAAATTCAGAGTGCCACAGATTATCTACTTTGAATCTAATCATTCTTCAAAAAAATAGAGAGAAATAGGCAGAGCAACTCCGTTCTAAAACAATGGTTATTGCCTCAGGCAATAACGAAAAGTGGCAAGAAAAACGAGAAGTCTCGCTTTTCCACCAAAAACACAAAAACAAGATATCTTACTTGAAATGGCTGAAAAGAAGAATAAAACAAATACAATGAAAAAAATGTGTTTAGGAGGAATTCAAATGTTTGTAATCTCCGTCTTCGGCTGGAACGACCATTTAAAAATTGTCGTTCCAGACCAAATTTCTTTTAACCCACAAAGGGTCAAAGTCTTTGGGTTTCCCGCCCAAAATTCAGTAAATAAAATATCCTTTTCAACGGATAATTGTCGCTTTTCAAACGACAGGTCCGACAATAGACTTTCTTCTGAGAGCTGTGCGTCTGGAATTCTTTCAAAACTTCTCTGGAAAGGGAATTCCTTTGTTTTATAAGGACACTTTGTCCTTGTACATAAAAACCTCTGGCTTCTTCAAATAATTCTTTAAAAGAACGCTCTGTCCTTATACAAAAAACTTTTCTTCTTAAGGAAGCTCTATCCTTGTACATGAAGAAGTGTTAACGTCGTTAATAGCTTATGACGGAGCTCCGGCAAACATATCCTTTCTTCAGGCTGGTCAGGCCGGAGCTGCCGAGAAAAACGCAATAAAGGTGCGCCAAAATTTCAAAAAGGGAAATAAATTACTATCAGCCAATCAAATGTCAGTTCCTTTCTCCTCTTGCTTGTCGGGGGACTGCTAAGCCACCGTCGTTGAAAACAGGATAAGTGAATAATTAGCATAGAAGGGAATGTTGACCTCTCCCCTCAACTCACACTGCCATAATGGCGAAGAAATTAAATTTCTCAAATTCTCCGGACAAGAAAAAAGGAAATAGCTTCTGCGAACACGAAAAATTTCTCGGGACAAAAAGATTCAATTGGATCAAATTTCAACAAGAAATGGGGGATATTTATTTTAAAATATACCTGTCGTTCTACGACACGTAACTCCATATAATAAACCTACCTACGGGTTCTAAAATAAGGGACCAAGCTGGAATATCAGAACAATCTCTCGAATCTACAAAAGACTGGTAAGATCCCCACCGACGTTAGGGGAGGGACGAATACAAATATCCTAGGAAAGCTACCAGAGGCTGAGAATCCAACGAAAACTGAGAAGCATTTCCCGCACAAAGCGAGCGAGTAAATCCCAGTTTCAAAGACTTGTCGACCTCGACACATCAAGCTAGACAAACAAAGCATGGAAATGGTTACAATATAACCCAGGCATCTGACACTCAAAGAACCAGCGAAAATCTCTATCAAGGAGAGATCCGAGTCTCAGGGCTCCAGCGTCCGGAACCTCATCTCTGACAAAATACATCATTCAAAGATAGAAATTTAGCTTCAAGGGGAAAATTCCAAAGCAAAATAATTCGGGCTACAATAGCTTTGGCAACATATAACTAAGCTATCTCGAAACATGCCTTCAAAAAATCAAGACAATCCAGGGACCAAATAGCTACAGTCGACTCCCGTGCAGATAAGCTCCCACAGAAAGAAGCAGCTTCAGCCTCATATCAGATCAGTTCAGCAGATAACTTCTGCACAAAACTTCTGCAGACCATAATCTGTGCTCTCGCAAACTTGCTGAGGCGATGAACTACACATCATGTAGTCAGCAAATACCCCAGACACTAACAACAGGCGATACTCTGAAGCTCTTCAAAATACTAGTCCAAATCTAAGCAAATTGAGAAAACAACTAAAATAATGGCGATTAAAAGTCACACAGAATGATGTTTGCCAAAATTATCATCAAAGGGAGTTATAAAAAAATCCCTTTATCACTAACTAAAACAAGTACGCATTAAACTGATGTTTGCGTTTGAAACTTAAATTAGACAAATAAAAATTAAACGTCCCTACTTACTTGCATCCCCACGAAGGCAGAGCTAGGCACAAGGTCGGTTTGATGTGGGGAAATCCAGCTGGAATCGGACAAACTAAATTACCTCAGAAAGATTTTTCCTCCAAAGACTGACGACAAAAACAAATTCTCCTGCAATGACCGAGGACAGAACCAGGGTCAAAGAAAACTAAAACTTAACTTAAATACTATAGCTGAGTAGAGGGAGATCCCACGTGGTCAGCTCCAAAATAATTTAAATACTCAACTGCAAATTAGCTGGTTGGGAAAAAATGGGGAAATATTTTTTAACCCTCTTTTCTTAAAACTTAGCCCCACTATAAATGTGAAAAAAATATAGTAACAATTGAGAAATAAATTTCTCATTAATTTCATAGCATGGAAATTACAGTGAAGAAAATATTTCCCAGGAAACTTGCTGTTTAAAGCTAACAGCAGTACTAAAACGAACTTTTACAATTCTCGCGTAACTAACGAGGTAAAAAGGTATTTTAAATCTTTCTATATACACACGGATTTCCACCGATCACAGATGAATCATAGAGAAAAATAAAATGTTAGGTAACGTCTAAACGAACGCAACAAGTGCTGAATTTACAGCTAATAAAATTATTCTTTCTATAAAATATGCAAATTATTTAATATCAAATTTATTTGCAACGTAATGCAAATATTGAGGGAAAATTCACACGCAAAAAAATGTTGAATTTTATGCGTATCTCCAAAAATTCAAAATGGCGTCTTAGAATTGTAGGAAACCATGACACATCAAAAAAGGACAGGAAAATATGGAATGGCAGTGCACGGTAAAAAGAAATGGAGGAAGTCAACATACAAAAAAATTTCACATACATAAAAGAATCAATGAAATATTTTATACTATATATAAATATAATACTTTGTTACCCCTATGTGAAAGTACATATTTGTATAATACACAATGTATGGACATTTAGTTTGTAGCATTTATACTTAAATAAATTAAATTACATATGTAGGTAAAAAACGTATCATATGTTAATCATATAGGCCGCTCCCCCCACTTTCTAGGAGAACACCCCCACTTTTATAATTGTCCCGCCGGCCCTGACATAAACACGCGCATACACAAGCGTACTATTGATTTCTTCTTTCTTTTCATACCTTTACGATCATATTGTAAAGATAAATAAATTTGCATCAAAATTACTAAAATGTTAATGTTTATCTATCTATATGAACAAATGCGAAATGTTTGTTTCGTGTTTACAAAAAAATTATGAATGAAATGTGTATTATTTATTATTTTTGTTTTAACTATTCTGTGGCAAAAGTTGCGAAGCCGTAGCGAACTTTGCAAAACGGTAACGAACTTTGCGAAGCGGTAGCGAACTTTGCGAAGCGGTAGCAAGCCGGCGAAGGCAGCTAGTATTCATAAAAAATCCGTCACCGTTGACTTTTAATTTAGTGAAGGAATTCTTTCCAGATTAAATCAGATGGTGGAAGTTGTCTGACTTACTATTTGCTTTCTCGCTTTCCATCACTCCTTGGAATAGTTTCGTCTATGAGATAAAAAAGGATGTTTTTAACTCGGTAACTTTCGTGCGACGGGACGGATTTATATTGATTTATATACAAATCAATATACATTTGTCTTTATTATAGAGTGGGGGATTGTAGAAATCCTTATTCTCCAGAAAATGCTAGATGTATACTACGAGTTGTCACCTTGAGCGTTAGGCGGAATGAATGATGACCCCTCTGTACTATTGCTCCCAACCCTGAACTCTATATTACCCTTTCTATCTCTGTCAACCAACTATACATAGTGTAGCGTAAGTTGTGGTATGAATAAGATAGACGAGGGTATTTTGTCATTGTATACCATGACTCACGCTATCAAGTAAAATAAAACATGAAATGTGTGAAAAGACAACCAGAATTAACATATTTATATATTTCTAAAGATCAAAATATGAAAGATTTTATGTGTAAATTGTTAATTTGGATGCGTAAGTCCAGACAGTTCAATTGTTCTTCTCTGTTTCTAAAGTAGGGAAAAGGATGTAATTACTGTAATGGGTGTATATATATATTTGTCTTATTTTGTCACGTATGTATGGCATCTATGGACTGGAGTTGATAAGAGTGTCGTTTTTCCAGCTAGTACCTGGGCGAGACTTCGATCGAAAGCTTGTTGCGTCCTCTTTTTTTACCAGCTTCTGTTTTCCTGTTGCCTATGTCGAATCCTTTCATAGAAAATACGGAGATCCTGAAGCATGTTTGTTTCAGGTCGGGAAGAGAACTTTTAAATCTGCGGACGTAGTTGTAGACTATCACGTGACTTGTTATTTTATAATTTCGTCTTAATTGAAATGGAGACTCTTTTTGTATAAAATATATGATAGCTTTTTAGTTGTAATTTTGATGTGTCTTATTTGGTTGAACTAACGCTATTGGTTCATAAATTTTGAGGCGTGCCTTATTTGTTTGTGTTCACGCTATTGGTTCATAAATTTTGAGGCGTGCCTTATTTGTTTGTGTTCACGCTATTGGTTCATAAATTTTGAGGCGTGCCTTATTTGTTTGTGTTCACGCTATTGGTTCATAAATTTTGAGGCGTGCCTTATTTGTTTGTGTTCACGCCATTAGTTCATAAGTGTTGAGGCGTGTCTTATTTGTTTGTGTTTGCCCTATTGGCTAATGAATTTTAATCTATTGACGGGCTTCGCTTCCATAGCAATATCTCTTGACATAAAAAGCCTTTGATAGGGTTTGGCATAAAAGGTCTACTTCACAAGTTTTCTAGTTATGGAATATCTGGAAATGTCCTCTCAACCATCAAATCCTTTCTCTCTGATAGGTTCATAAAAGTAGTCGTTGATGGGCAGAAGTCTGAAGCACATAGTATAAACGCCAGCGTGCCTCTAGGATCCATTCTGGGCCCAACGTTCTTCCTGATCTTCATCCATGATCTACCAAACCACATCATAAGATCATTTGTCGACATTTATGCAAATGACACAACCATCTATGGCAACACTTCGAATAGCATTAATGATAAAGATATTTCTGTTCTCTCTCTCTCTTCAAACTTGGATCATGCATTGCAATGGAAAAAGTGGCTGGTTACTTTTAATACGTATAAAACCAAGCTTCTTTCCTTTGATCACCAACGCTCGGATCCTCATTTTGCCCCAATTGAAATGAATGGGTATCTCCTCGATGAAGCCTCCTGCTTTGATAAGCTTCTAGGACTGACCTTCACTTCAGATTAGAAATGAAACACTTACATCAAATACGTTACTAGGGTTGCTGGAAAAATAGTTAGATCATTCTACCGCTCCAAAAGGTATCTTACGCCTTACGCAATCCTTTCCCTGTATGAGAATCAAATACGTCTTAAGATGGAGAAATGTTGCCACATTTGGAGAAGGTCCTGCTCAGAGCATCCTTTCCTGCCTTGACAGAGTACAAAACCAACTTCGAAATCTAGTGAGGAATTCCATCTTCTTTTCCCTGCAGCTACTTTCTCACAGAAGAAAGATTGCTAGTCTTTCTCTGCTCTATCGTTATTTTCATGGTAGCTGCTCGACTGAGCTCCAATCTATGGTTCCTCCCTGTAAAACATTCACAACATAAACTCGTCTAGCTACAACAACTGTAAAAAAGATTCCTTTCTCCATCTGTGTAAAACTAAACGAATCTTTCATGAGCAAAGAACTCATACCGCGGGGCTGCTTCCCAGCTAACTACAACATGGTCGTAAACAATTTTTTGTTGAGCCGTCCTCTTAAATAAAATTCTGCTCAGTTTTAGTCATCGTTACCAATAATCACAGTGTTGAATCACCGTCCCCCTGACAATCTTATTAAATCTTATCCTCAAGTGGCTTCTGGGCCTTGATAAGAGATGGCTCAGCAGTAAAAACAAGCGTGTCTTATTTGTTCGTGTTCACGATCTTGCTTTATAAATATAAGATATGTTAATCCTATAATAGAATTAATATTTCATAAAAGCTTTCCTTGCTGGCCCGTTTGAGTTGATGTGTGCAGCCGAGTTGGTGGTTGTTGTTTACATAGTTGTCATTGTCGACCTCATAGTTCCAATCAAAGTCATATTCACTGTCGTCAGAATATTTAAAGAAATTAGATTTTATTTAAATAGTTATACATTTTATACGTGTCTTTTCGTTCTGATATATTTCTATTATTTTATAAACCCCAAATGTAATCGACGGAAAATTTAAATGGTGTATTTAGCTTCTTTTAAAAAATGCAACCCTTATTATAACTTATTTGTATGTTCTAACTGTTAACATATCGAGATCTCTAACGCACAGCTAAAAAAAATATTGACTATATATATATATATATATATATATATATATATATATATATATATATATTCTTAAAAATAGAATTATATTTTCGAGTTATATCTTTACTTCTCAGTATATATTCCTATATACTCTATTATAGACTTTTTATCTACTAATTATTTTAATTTTTCATTAATTTAAACTGTACTCTATCTTGTTTTCTATTTAAAATAAAATAAATTCCTTTTTTATTATTTATTTATTTATTTATTTTATTCTTATTTATCATTTCTAATTTAATTTCTCAATTTTACTTTCTTATTTACCTTATTGAATTTTATTTTATTTTATTTTATTCTAACATAATTATCATTATCAGTATTTTCTTCTTATTATTATTAATATTGTTTAATGTAACTATTGTTTATATTTTTATTTTTATTTATTTATTTATGTATTTTTTCTCTTATGTTATTTCTTCTTCCCAATTCAACCTATATGGTGGATGCTTTGAATGTTTTAAATGTTTGAATTTTTATTCGATTTGGTGTCTTTTTTGCTATTTCTGAAGTCCTTTAACTGGTGTCGTCTTTTAGTACTAAAATCTGATGGTTTTTTCTCAAGAGACTTCTGTATATGATGTTATAAAAGGACCTGACAGAGGGACGTTTTGGAATCATAAAAATTAATGAAAAATAAAATATTTTCAAAACAGTCTTGGAAACGATAGTACGCCTAATAATAGCTGGGTTTAAAATTCTAGGAACAATGTTCAAATTTTATTGATCTCAACTAACTTGACACACGAAATCACGACCACGATCGTGGCCACCGAGAGTTACTACAGGCCAAGCAACTAACTTCCTGCCCCCCTCTGACGTCACTGACTTCCGTGTCAAAACAAGGACCGTAGTAATAACAATAAGAAGGCATTTCGACATCTCCATTCATAAAATAATCCATCAAAATTCAGGAAATCAACCAATTTTAATGAAATTTTCAGGATTTATTAATTAATGATCACGGAATATAATAAATCCATTACTTTATTATAAAGCTTGGTGCAAATGTATTATTTCTTGTAAACAAAAAACACCTTTACTAAAGTTATTCAAAATATCAAAACATGTTGACCATACGATATTGTAAATATTTAAAACAAAGCATTAGACAACTTTAAAAATTGCATGTAAAAAAGAAAAGAAAAGAAAAGAACACGATTCGATTCATCTTGAAACTGATCTTTATTCAATATAAATTTAAAGAAAATAATAATTCACGATCAAATACTGCAAAAAACTGAATTATGAATTACCATTATTTAAACTTCTAACCCAATCAACCGTAAGTAATTCAGACTTTGAAATTTGTTTAAAAATTATACAAAAAAAAATTTCAATGTTAACTGTTTGTTTAATAATGGAATCAAAATTCAGGAAATCAACCAATTTTAAAATAATTTCGCGCTTTTTAAAATTTCATTTCATAATTCACAAAGTTAAAATGCCTACTGCATATGTTTGGATTTCCAAAAGAGAAATAATTACTGCAAATATGGATACACGTAATAATGTTTACACCGACTAAATATAGTGTAGTAAGTTTGAATTTTGTTTTAATTATATAAAAAATCAAGTCTGAATTACTTATTCATTATTTGATAAAAAAGTAGTGTTCCATTTTTTTTTATTACTTTTTTTCGATGTCTTAAGTGTAGCATAGTTTATCTTTTCTCTACTTTTGTAGATTAAATAAATGAAATAATAACATCATATTTAATCAAAATTTTCACAAAAAATATTAATTAAACAATGCTTTATTCAATGATAATATCGTTAATTCTTCGAGAGGGGCATTTTCCGTAATATATACGAAATAGTTTAAAAAAAAAAATATTTTAAACATATACAGATCTTATTTTCATTTTTAAAAAATCATGGATTTTTTTATATATATAAAAATATACGTTTAGTAAAGGTGTATTTTATTTTTAAAAAAATAATACATTTTCACTAAGATTTTTAAAAAATGTTTCACTATATCTACTGTGCTTGTTTATTAATAAATATTGAAAATTTCATTAAAATTGGTTGATTTCCTGAATTTTGGTGAATTTTTAAGTGAAGGGAGGGTCAAAATGTTTTTACATTTTGGGGATCGGCCTTTGATTTTGCACGTACCTATCTCTTAATAGCAAGATAGGAGTTGGTGATTTCATTATTAAAAAAACAGTTAACATTGAACTTTTTTTTTGTATAATTTTTAAACAAATTTCAAAGTCTGAATTACTTACGGTTGATTGGGTTAGAAGTTTAAATAATGGTAATTCATAATTCAGTTTTTTGAAGTATTTGATCGTGAATTATTATTTTCTTTAAATTTATATTGGATAAAGATCAGTTTCAAGATGAATCGAATCGTGTTCTTTTCTTTTCTTTTCTTTTTTTACATGCAATTTTTAAAGTTGTCTAATGCTTTGTTTTAAATATTTACAATATCGTATGGTCAACATGTTTTGATATTTTGAATAACTTTAGTAAAGGTGTTTTTTGTTTACAAGAAATAATACATTTGCACCAAGCTTTATAATAAAGTAATGGATTTATTATATTCCGTGATCATTAATTAATAAATCCTGAAAATTTCATTAAAATTGGTTGATTTCCTGAATTTTGATGGATTATTTAGTGAATGGAGAAGTCGAAATGCCTTCTTATTGTTATTACTACGGTCCTTGTTTTGACACGGAAGTCAGTGACGTCATTTTCTAGCCAACCGGCCTGTAGTAACTCTCGGTGGCCACGCCACGATGCCCGTTGCCCAACAATTTACTTCTTTACTTTTATGTGTGTATAAATACAAATAAAATATAATAAAAAATAAAGAAACCCAAATAATAATATACGTCCCAAAAAATGGGGCAACAGAATGCAGTAAAAAAATTCATTTAAATATGAAACTATGCCTATCACAGCTAAGGTAGCGATATGTAATTGAATAAGCGTTCCTTCGCTCAATAGCGCTTTAAAAAAAATCGATAACAAAAAAACTTAAATTTAAGGCGCTAAAAATCACACATAAAATTTGACAGGGCCCCTTGGACCAGAGTTAAATTGCTAGGCCACGTGGTTTCGAGCACCTGTCAAAGTCGAGCCGTGCTGACGATTAGTAAAACTATGAAACGCGTACACGGATTGCTTTTATGTGTGTATAAATAAAATAAATAAAAAATAATATATACATATATATATATGTGTGTGGGGGGGGGTCTGTGTGTGTATGTGTGTATGTATATTGATGTAATTTGCTTAAAGCATTTAATGTAATATTTTATAGAGTGGCCACAGGAAAACAATATCACCAGCGCTTAAGACTACATGAGTTTCCGAAGATTTCAGACACTTAAATTTGATAAAAAGGTCATACCTCGAAATATATTATGGAATACGATTGTATACATTAGATCACTATGTAGAAGTTGGGACTGAATCAAGTAAGATTGACTAAAAAAATCACTTAGTTTCTGTCTTCCTTTTAAACACCGACATATTTCACTTTTTGCATTGTGGTGACTCCTCTCCCTCTCCCTCTCTCTCTCTCTCTCTCTCTCTCTCTCTCTATATATATATATATATATATATATATATATATATATATATATATATATATATATATGTGGTACACAAATATAATTCACAGTCGTTTGAGCGGCTAAAGTAAATGGGAAACGTCAATGCGAGTGACATGTCCAAAATACTTAAAATTTCTAGACTCAGAAACAATCAGTGGTCATGAATAAATAATTCTCCTCCGAATACGGTCTTTTGTCTTTGTACATATAAAGTGGAGGAATAAGTGTTCATCTATACGTTCTTTTCTGGTCATATGTTTCAACTTGTCCTTTGAGTCTTGGATCCAATTATAACTATATTAGTCTGATCAAATAACCAGTCTCCGATTAGATCAAACGTTCCGTTTTCTTTGTTCTGAATCTCAGTTTCACTAAGAAAAACTCAACCGCCGCAAACGTTATTACTGTTGACTCTACTAGATGATCTTGTGCCAGATTAGGGCAGTCCGAATATCGGATGTTTTCGGATAAGTAAAAAAAATGTGCATCATGTAAGATGGGGGATCTCAGTTGATTTTTTATGACTACTGACAAAGAGAAATCACACGATACATCCCAATCATGTTAAAACGCATGTGCCCTGTCCATAAATATTGAACGGGTAGAGAGAGGGGGAATAAAGAGAAAACAGATATAAGAAATCTACCTACCAGCATGCTATGCTAAAAGTACAAGCTCCACACTAAAAGCCGACTTTATGATTGTAAATTCAGGCGCGCATATATATGGTTTATTTCTCATCTCGTCTGTATTGATAAGCGCGCTTGGAGTTGGAGTTGAATGTGGCTCTGGTTCCGAGGTTCGAATCGTGCGACTGACATGAATGGTTATTTCTACACTGATGATTCCGCATGGATGAAATGTATATATATGTAGTTAATATAAAAATATTTATTATTAAAATAATTAATTTGAGTCCCTTGGCAGACGGGCCCTTTAATGGGGTAATAAAAGAAGCCGTCAATAGTTATAATGCATGTTCCGTTCTGTTGAACACTGTTATGATGCCCGACTATAGCTGTTCGCCTCTTAGACACATATATAGGGTTTATTTCTCATCTTGTCTGTAGCAATGTACGGTAGCCTCATTGATTAGCTAGTTCGAGTTTGGAATTAAATGTGACTCTTGTTCCGAGGTTCGAATCGTGCGACTGGCATGAATGGTTATCTCTATACTGATGATTCCGCAACGATTAAATGTATACGTATATAGATAATATTTCAATATTTATTATCAAAATAATTATATATATATATATATATATATATATATATATATATATATATATATATATATATATATAAGGTAAGTTGAGATCAACAAAATTTGAACATTGTACCAAGAACAAATAATTATATGGCGTACGATCGTTTCCAAGACAATTTGGAAATATCTTATTCAGTCTTATTGTTCTAAAGACTCTAAATCGTTACTTCTTCAGCGCCCTTTATAAAATCACACACATAAGATCCCTAATAAAACATCAGGTTCCAGTACTATCTGAAAAAAAAACATTTATTCAGACAATACTGGAGAGAAAACCTCATATGTAACCACATATTTTTCCATCAGGCAGCCTAAAAACTTATGGCTATGAAACCTTAGAAACAGCAAATTAACAGCAAAACAAAGAACAAATAAAATCTTTAAAATATTCACAACACAGGAAGAATTAGGAAAACAAATAGATAAATATAAAATAACTAAATTAAAATAAGGAAAATTAAGAAAGATTAAGTAAAAAAATTAGTAAAAAATAATTAGAAAAATATACAATACTAATTTTAAAGAAAACAAGATAGGGTATAGTTTAAATTAATGAAAAGTTAAAATAATTAGAAAATAAAAAATCTATAATATAGTGTATAGAAAAATACCTAGAAACAAAGATATAACTTGAAAATATAATACTAATTATAAGACAGAAAAGTATCATAATTCGAAAACAAATAAGTAAAATAAAATGATGAAGAGTAGAGGAATAAAACGTATATATAAGAAAATACCAGAGATGAACAAAAAAACGCTAAATTAAAATCCAAGGCCTGGATTAAAGGACATTAAATCAATCCAAAAGGAAATTAAATAAAGATTGGACCCGGGTCCGATCCTGGCAGCTTGTCAATCGGTCTAAGGGCAGTAACTCTGCAGGGTTCTTGAATGATTTTGTATTCGAAATTTAACATTATTAACTAAGGTATAGTGAAGGCTTATGGGAGTAATAATATTGGTATACTGATTAATTCTGGTTTAAAGATAAGAGCAAGGATTAGGTCGGAAAGATTGAATCTGTTTAGGAGATATACGGGATTAACATTTTAACTAAGATATAGTGGAGACTTATGGGAGTAATAATAATATGAAATGAGGGTGTTACCCTCTTAATAACTGGAAAGATTAATATTAGAAAAGTTATTATTTCATATGTACGTGGTGTAAATTATTGGTCTTAAGTAGTTGTGTGGATATGGACCGATTAAGATATGTATTCCTATTTTTATTTTATATTCATGAGGGTGATAGTTGGGAGGATTTTCCGGAGTAGAAGTCGGTATTTAGTGGGGTAGTTATGGGGTTATATATTGGGCAGATGGGGGTTGTTGCTAGGCCTTTATGTGTATCGGCAAGTCCAATTTATAAGTAAAGCTTGTCTCCTGTGGATGCATCCTTTAAAGATGTTATCTATAATATTAAAACAGATTGTATTTGGGTCAATAACGGCCCTTAATGTATGGTATTTTTCTGCATCACACAGAGGACATCTATTTATGGCTGGAGAAAAGGATGGTCTTCTCTCTATTACTTTCCATTTTCATCTTTAAGTTGCCATATCCGGGTCGCAAGTGACGTATGTGCCATGTTTTTGTATTTGAAGGTGTTTCTGTGTGCGTACAATCTTTGCTTGAAGCTTCCCCGTGTGTCATGCCTATATATTTTTCTGCTCTGCCGCTAGTTTGGTTTGTGACGGTGGCTTCATATATGAAGGAATCGATTTTGCAATTCCCCTCTATGGGCAATTGTTTTTGTCCTGGCATGGGCAGCCTGCGTTTACTATTGCTTTGGGCTCCGCAGAGATGATTTTTCTTATGGATGGGGTAGTGGAGTAGCTAACCTTAATAGAATTTCTGTTAAAAAATGTTTGCAAGTTTTTGCAGATCACCAACCTCTTTCTATTGCGGCTCTCCCGTGATTGGTCTCGGTGGGGATTATGATATCTCCTCTCTGAACCCGCTGTCGCGGTGCGCTTTCTTGTAATAGGGTGTTACCTGGTTGACAATTTCGGGACTGGATGAGAGGTTTGAGAGTCTTTGGCTAATATTAGTGACTAAATGTTTAAAGACAGTGGGGTGGCAGGATCACTTGTATATGTATTGGAGTGTCTAATTGGGTTTGTGGAAACGTGTATGGGTGTTGCTTGTAAGGTTCAGTGTGGTGTCTAGAAAATCTACTTGGTCTAAAGGTATATATATATATATATATATATATATATATATATATATATATATATATATATATATATATATATATATATATATTATTCGGTACAGAAAATCAGTACAGCGTCAGTACTATTGGTTTCAAGCTCAGAAAGCGTTAACCTCCCGGTTATCTTGAGCTTTGTTGTCACTTGGTAGGGAAAAGTGGGTGTCTTGCACAAATCACGATCAGATACGTTATTTACTTTGAAGAGTTAAACAAGTATCGTCTAAATTATGTGTTATGGGAAATTTGTGACATTAAAAAGTTTAATAAAGTCCATAAAAGATGGATAACATTTTTAAAAATAAGATTTTTAATTTAAAAATGTTTTTAAACATATTTTTTTTATCCCGTGAGCTCTGGTTTTTGCTAACGGTTATTTCTATCTTAGGCGTTATTTGCTTTGAATTGTTAAATTAGTTTCGCCTGAATTATGTGTTAAACAAAGATATGTGGGGTTAAAAAGTCTAATAAACCTAAAGGTAATAAAAAATGTTAAAAACATTTTTTTTTTAACTTTATTGAAAAATATAATTTATTATTTAAAATATAATTATTTTAAATACAGTAAGTCACCGCTAACGACTATATTTATTTGGTTCTTGGTAAAAATGGTCTAAGGGAGCAACTCTGTACAAATCGTTATTTAATTTTATTTTAAAGGTATAGTATGAAAGTTAAAAATATAAATTTATAATGGAGTATCAATTTATTATGAAATTAATTAGTGTCTGGGGGGTTCTCTAATGTTTAAATGTTAAAAGCGGATTCAAATGGGTACGTTATTCTTGTCACTATTTTGTATATATTTTTTGTGGAGTTGGTGAAAAAATCTAATGTTTAATAGGTATGATGTAAGCCTAATTTGAAGCTATTCTGTAAAAAGTTAATTTTGGTTAAGGTAATTATAGTTTATAATTATAGTTTTATAACCAATGAATATAATCTAAAGTCTAATTAAATTATCATGTAATAATTAAATTTAAATTTAAAAAAATAACATTATATATTTTTTTGCTTGAAAAGCCTGACTCTAAATTAGGGTTATAACGATAGTTTCTATTCTATTATCCGGTAACAGAGATTATAATGTAAGTTCTTAATATTGGGGCAAACACTTTTGATACCACTTTATTTTTAGGGGGTCGAAAAATGGGAAAAACAAGGGTCGGTGATTACGTCTGTTTTAAAAAGTAAGATTTAGGAAGTAAAATTAAGTCTGTTTAAGAATTAATCAGTTTTTAAGCTTACTATTTTACTGGTGATAGTGTGGTAGGCCGTTTTGATCTGATGGAATGAAAACTATAGTAGGCGAATTTAATGGTGATAATTAGGAAGAGTATTCAAAGGTGTATGAAAAAGAGGGAGAAAGAAAAAACAGAAAGGGGGCTGTCGAAGGTCCATTATAAAACAATGATATCTAATTTAAAATTATGCTGTGGTCATATATACTAGAAGAATGCCCGTCCCAGGACGGGTAAGATTTCTCGAGTAAAACAGTTTTGCACTACATGTATGTCTATTTACGAAGATTAAAAGCAAAACATAATAATACCTTTTGTCTAGAATCCTTATTCTAATTTTGATCGAAACCCATTACATGATTTTGATTCTAGAAATCATGTAAAATTTAACGGTTAACGGGTTAACGGGTTTCAAGAAATTGAAATGAAGAGAATCTTGCTTGATTTGTGTCTAGTGACTTTATATCAAATTTAATGCAAATCTGAAATATTTGAATGTTCAAACGGGAGGTTAAGCCCATATTATGCCACCTAAAACCCTCCAAAATACTCCAAAGAAATTAACACTTGAGGAATATTTAATTGATGTATAATACATATTGCTAAAAAATTCAGTAAAATCTGGGGTATCTGAATCCCTCCCTTATTTTTACACTATTTGCAAAAAAAATTAATTAAACTAAATATAGCCTAGATTACACCTCCTTACGCTTAGCAACTGTGTTCCAAAAGCCAGAATGATCAGTTAGTTTGTTTAGGAGTGAATTCTATATATAGAAGTATATAAACATATAGACATACCTAGCTTTGTATATATATATATATATATATATATATATATATATATATATATATATATATATATATATATATATATATATATGGGGGTGTCAGGCTGTTTTAGTTATGGAAATGTTATTAAATCACACGGAGTTTTTTAATGTTATTAAATAACACGGAGTTTTTCTTTTCTTCTTTTTATCAGGCTTTTTTACAATTTTCCCGAATAGTTCGTTTTGTATGTCGGTTAAATATGGGAAATGAATCCCACGAAACGTATATACACCCACTAAAAATAATAAGTCACTTTACTTCTATATTATTCCTTTGGATAATATATAGAAGTGAAGAAACTTATTATTTTGCCATTTAATTTACAAAAGTGTTTATGGTGCGCACAGACATTATGTAAATTAGATGTCAACGCTGAAAGAAAGGTCACTCTTAGTCTAAATGCTGACAGAGATATTAAGAGATATTAGAAAGTGATGCAATAAACCTAGAGTGAGAGTGAAGATAAATAAATACATAAGTTTCTAAGTGAGAGATCGATATTTGTTCAATTAATTATAAATTAAGACTAAATACAACAATTCAAACAATTTTTAGACGTAACTCAATCCCAGAACTAAAGTATATTTTAGCATGTATTTTGTGTGATTAAAGTATATAGCTTTGTTATATATAGAAAGATCATAACAACATTCACTAAAAACCGGATACATTTGCTATCCTTAGTCTTGCAGGCTGAGTTTCCAGTATTTTTGTGAAACCGAAGGAATCGACGAACGATCAAACTAATATATAGTGTCAACTGAGATTTTCTGAATAAAGTTATGCTGTTACACACGTAATTTAGCACTGGCCATTTCTCCTATACTAAAAACATAACATACTTGCATACAAAAATCGATACATACATATGTATAGGAATTGGGAGATGGATGAACACATATATACATGCCTACACAAGATGGGAAAATACGTGTACGTGTGTGTGGGGGGGGTGAAAAATTTCGAGTCGTGTGAAAATAACGAAATGTATTCCACGACAACTATGGCCACTGTACGACAAGTGTCACGGAATATCCAGTCTCGTGAATTTCCATAACCCGACCCCACCCCTCCACCACATCGAACTCCTGTCATTCTGCGCACACATACACACGCACGCACACACACACACACACACCGCCACCCATTCTTTCACTAATGTCAGTTTTCTTCTGAAAGCCCTTCATATAGGAAAAAACTCATTTTTCTATCGCATGTCAGTCTCGGGCTGTCACAGCCCCGAGAGTTTGCGAGATCCCGTTCTTAGTTAATGTTTGCACAGTCTTCGAATGCGCATCTCGTTTTAGCCGCTGGTAAAACACGCTGTCTCACACACCAGTGCGCGAGGTAAGTTTGTGCGCATGGACAAATTTATGTAATTGCACTGGTATGACGCCCCTACTTACCACCATCTCCCAGGAAAAAGAAATTTAAGAATGTACCCATTTGTCTTCTGTGGTCGGTGACCGCATTTACTCAGAATGCCAGAAACTATTTTATCAAAATAGATGCATTTCCTTATGATGAGAATTAGATTTGTGTGCACACAAAATAAATTAATGATAGATAGATAGATAGATAGATAGATAGATAGATAGATAGATAGATAGATAGATAGATAGATAGATAGATGCAAATTCGTGTTCGAGGATTACCAGTGTTTGTTAATAACAGTCTTCAAGCAGTGTTTTTAAGTGAGGGAAGGCTTTGCACAGAACCAATTCTATTTTCTAAACAACTGCAGCCTTCAACCCAAAAGAAAAACAAGTCTACATCATTTGAAACAACAGTCGCCGTAAGTGTTATATCAGTTTTTCTTCTCCAGGGTTCCTGCTCTTGTGAAGACTAAAGTAGATATCTCTCCTATTGGTTTACCACGCTCTCAGACGCAAACCAGATCATATCTATGTTCCAGCATATATATATATATATATATATATATATATATATATATATATATATATATATATATATATATATATATATATATATATTCCATGAAAAATTGCCAGTATACTGAAATCATATACCCTTAATAGGGTTAAGATGAAAATTCATATACACTAAATGTACAAAAGCAAGGAAATTCCCAAATTTTTACACTTTTATTGTCATTAAGGGTATGCGAGCACAACAAGGCTATGTATTTTACTGGTAGGAATTTTTCTTCAGCACACCTCACACACTTCATCCACTCATGCATAGAGATTTATACTGTAGTGATGTGATAATGAAATAGTTTGGTTGATATGTAGTAATACCCTTATGACAATGAAAGTGTAAAAATTTGGGAATTTCCTTGCTTTTGTACATTTAGTGTATATGAATTTTCATCTTAACCCTATTAAGAGCATATGATTTCAGTATACTGGCAAGTTTTCATGGAATCTCACTACTTTTGTAAAGGCTATGCCTCAATACAATGCCTTCTCATAACTGATATAGTTGGTAGTTTGACTAATCAAGGTATATGGTAAACTGAAATTAGAATGCCATCAACTAGACACTAGAACCTCTATCTTTGCCAAAAATCAGCTGAATCCATCAAATGGTCGATAAGATATACAATAAGGTGTATGAATACTGGTCATTTTAAAGGTTTTTTGGAATTTTCTGGAAAACTAAGGTATATGGTAAACTGAAATTAAAATGCCATCAACTAGACCCTAGAACCTCTATCTCTGCCAAAAATCAACTGAATCCATCAAATAGTTGATGAGATACAGGGTGGCACATACGTACGTACGTACGTACGTACACACGGATAACATGATGTAATGATTGAACTCTCTGGATCTCTGGGTTGCGTTGACTAATGATGCTGAAATTCTACACACTTATAGAACCTATCAAAGAAAAATTTTGTGCAAAGTTTTAACTAATTTGGTTTATTGGTTTTTGAGTTATGATTGATCAAAGAAATGAGATTTCCAGCATAGGCCATTCGTAAAGTTTATTAATGGATAGAGCGCTCTCGCGCCTCCCTTGATATGTATAATAAATGAAGCGAAAAGCCTATAAAGGCATGTTTAGATGCAATATTTATTAATAATTTTTTTATCAGAACAGATTTTTCTTTTCTTTTTCATCTTTTATTTTGATCTTTTGGATAATAATTTCACAAGAGATAGCACTGGAAAATGAAAACACAAAATCCCCTGGAATATGGATGTACAAACAGATAACCACGTACAAGGAAGGAGACCAAATGTTATAATAATCTACAGGAAGGAAAAATCCTGCCAAATCGTAGACTTCGCCATTCCAGCAGACCACACAGTGAAAATCAAAGAGACGTAAAAGCGAAACAAATACACGGAACTTGCCAGCAAAACTGAAAGGGATATGGAGTATGAAGAAAGTAAATATAATATTTATAATCGTAGTAACACCAGGAACAGTCCCCAAAAAATTGGAGAAAAAACTGCGAGAAATTGGAATCAAAAGAATCGCTGAGACCATACAAAGGACGGCAATTATCAAAAAAGTTGCAATCTTAAGGAAAATCCTCGAATGTGGAAACCAACCTGCATAAGCTACGAATGGTAACCAGTCACATGGAAGTAAGAACAGGAATTAAAAAAACACACATACAGGAAGAAAACCACGTTACGAACAGAAACTGCAAGAAACATCATAAGCCCCCCCCCCCCAACAAAAAAATGGCAACGGCCTCGGCTGACACCACACAAAAAAGTTGTAGAGGGTCAAGAAGGAAAATGAAGGAAGGACAGACCTCCACTGGCAGAGTGCGGAGAGTTATGAGGCATTGTGGACGCTTATTGCCACCCAAATCCCAGTGGATATCAATGGTAGTTGCCAGCGAGAAATCATTGGTCGGTGCGTGTTGTGATACCGCAAGGTCATTTGCGGTGGTGATCGAAAAGAGGTGGAGAGAACTGGAACTCTGGGGAGGCTTGTTGTCACTTAGACTTCAAGGAACATCACTGGTTGTTGTCGGTGAGCAATCACTGACGATAACTTGCTTAGTGAGTACAAATAATAATAATAATAATAATAATAATAATAATAATAATAATAATAATAATAATAATAATAATAATAATAGTCGTGAAAAACTTTTAAAAACACGAAGAAAAAATGTAATCAAAGGGGAGATTGAGACGATACAACGCACGTCACTGATGCAAACAGCTGAAATTTTGAGGAAGATCCTCAAATGCGGAAACCAACCCATTTAATCAACGAGCGTTAACCAGCCACATTTAAGATGAAATATAAAAGAATAAAAACATTAAAATGATAAATCACACGATCACAAGAGAACTGAAACTGCTAGAAATCCCCTAAACTGACGCCCAACCACTCTAAAATATGTAGTGGCACGAACCTCGTCTGGTACCACACAAACTAGTCATGAAGGGTCAAGAAGGGTGCAAATACCGAAGAGAAAGATCCCCAATCAGATCTCCACTTGAAAGTTGTGGAAATATTGCAGCCTTTGGGAGGAGGGCTTATTGTCAACGGTCGGTGTCAGCTAGAAACTAATGGCAAACAGCTGTTGCGATAACGCAAAATGACTTCAAACGGTTCTGAAAAGAGGCGGAGAGTGCTGGAAATTTGTGGAGACTTGTTGTAACTCAGACTCCAGGGTACTTTACTGATTATTGTCGGTGAGCAATCACTGATAATGGATTGTGTGAAAACTCAGTGTGTAAAAGAAAGTAATCGTACTAAGTATAGAGTTGTTTTTTATTTGTTCAGAGAGCTCAATTACCGAAGCAAGAGTCGAATTAATTTAATTTTGACTCAAAAAAAAATTATTTGTGTACTCTGGGTTTCATGAGAAATTTGGCTCAGTCTTAATAAACTCGAATCTATCTCTTCAAGATCCTGATTAACTAAATAATAAATTTGATTAAATAAATATATATTTGTTGCGTTAGAAAAGAAAACAATTTTTAACTAAGAACAAGTTCCAAAGCATGATAATACTTTTCAATTACAGTTATGTTGGCTACGATCGTTTCAGAGATATTAATAGTCCAGTTATATTTGAAAGCAAGATTACAATGCAATAAAAATTCATGATACTTAAATCAGATCTTCAGTCAGTTTCAAAACTGGGCCCATCTCTTCCTCAAAGTAGAGTATAACAACATGTATGGGGTCATCCAGTAGGGTCTAGTCCTCGCGAGGATATAGACCTTATTAAAGAAAAAGGTTGATTGTAAGTTCCATACAATATCCAATATTGTGGGAATAACTACTGAATAATTAAAAATTATTTTAACTAATATATATATATATATATATATATATATATAATAAAAACTCAACAGTAAAGACATATTTGTAAAGATACCAAGACTAACGCCGCCTGACGATGATTTGACGAATCAAATCGAAAGTACTCGCGAAAAAAGAACAGAAAAATGGAACAAGAAACCCACGGAAATTACATACACCAATTTGATCGTAATATTAAATGGACTATTCGGGCCCGTATTATTTAGTAATGCCTGCCTATATATATATATATATATATATATATATATATATATATATATATAACATGTAAAAAAAAGCCGCTACACTGGTATGTTGATGTTATCGAAAATTAGTTATTAGAAACTAAGATCTCTTCAGGGGAAAAGTCTTATCTTTTACTCAGATGTTCATATTGAAAAAAAAGGAAGAAGGAAAAGAAAGGAAAAATCTAAATTAAAAACCTGAAAGTCATACGGTCTAACTTAAAATAATTTTTTTTAAAACCTTTGTAAATTTTAGTTGGAGGTTAAAAAGAAACAAAGAAGCCGAAAAATGTTCTATGTTATTTCGAAACCGTGAGTGCTCCAATAAATGGTGTTCCATGGTCACAAATAATCCCGGACATTTAGGCCCGAAAGATACTAGAAAATTACTCAGAGAGCAATAAAAGTATGTATAAATCCATGCCTCAAAAATAAATACTTGAATTCGTGCATGTGACTTCAAATGGTTCAGAGGAAATAGATGTTGCGGTCGAAACTATTGATGGATGTGCTAATTAATGCTAGATTTCAATTTCAGAATGAAAGTAGGAGTAGGAAGAATTAGTCTCAATGGCCGCTTGCGTAAATATAAATTATGAGCTCGAACAGATGGTGGCAGTGAGAGTTATTAAGTTAATTATAAAGGGGGGATTTGGTTGCTGTCGGAGTTATTAAAACAGTTAGAGAGGAGGGGCGTGCATAATGTTTATTGGGGTAAGAGAGACGGTTGTTGAGGAAGAGGATTGACGATGTTAGATATTAAGGTCGCATAAGGAAATGACGTGGGAGAGGAGTGAAGCCAAGAAAAATGGTAAGAGGAAAGTCACGACTGTGCGCGAATTAATATTTGAACTTAAAATTTAAGTTCAATCAAGAGATAAGGGGGTACAGCGAGGAGATCGGGAGGGGTCAGATATAGAGGTATAAAGCGATACATATATGTATTATGCCGATATTTCCGTTTTAGTAATGTATGAGTTTCTTCTAATATATGGGATGCATAGGCTTTAAATATATATCAAAGAAAATAATGTTAGTCGCTACAAGTTTGCATTATATTACAATAATTTAAATTGCAGGTTGTTAATATAAGTGTAGATAAATAATTAACTGCATAAATGAATAAATATTTAACCTAGCTACATAATTAAATAATTATAACAATGGAAATAAATGTAAAAAAAGAACAAAAAATAAAAAAATGAAAAAGAATGCAAAAAGGGGGATAACTCAGCAAATAAATGTAAGTAAATCTTAAGGTAAAACTAACATAAATCAAAATATTATACTAGAAAATAAAAAAAATGAATAAAGAAAAATTATCTATTGAAAATAATTCTCTGAATAGATATAAGGATGTTATTCTAGACTTGTTGTGAATGTATTATGTGATCAAGATGTAGATTAAGGGAATTTAGGATATACGATTGGGTATTTTTTTAGGTTTATTATGAGGTAAGTTTTATGCAATGATTTTTCCGTTTTCTGTAACTAAATGTTTTTTTTCCTCAATATTTCATATTTGACTTAACAGTGAAGTGTTATATTTGTTTAAATAAAATTAACTAATTAAAATATATATTTTTGTGGAGGGGGAGGTAAGGATAGGGTAACAGATAAGAGCGGTGTTCAATTAATTTGTTTTCCTAATATCATCTATTTAATATTTATTTTTTTATTATATACTATTATCATTTTATTTTATTCTAACAGTATTTTTTTCGGATAATTTTTTAAAAATTTATTTTCATGATTAACGGCTAAATATGTTTTGATTTATACCCTGGCCAGATTGTGTGTAGTGCGCAGTAAATGTAACAAACGAAATAAATTCCTTTAAATGATGAAGTAATTCTTGTTTTATTTATCTGTAAATACTATTATTATCTACTTATTCTGAAATTATTTAATGCTGTTACGATTTTAGTAAAATGTTATTAAAATTCAGAATTTAATTTGTTAACGTTTTTTTAATTTAAATTTTATTTAATTTTTTTTTCAAAAAAGTGGGAACAATTTCATAAAATCGTTGTGAATTATCTCCCTTATAACAATGTGTGCCAATAGATATACACATACATGTATAGAAACACACACACATACACACACACACACACATATATATATATATATATATATATATATATATATATATATATATATATATATATATATATATATATGTATGTATGTATATATATATATATATATATATATTCTCGACATCATCTGAATATCGTTTCTACATCTGATTCATGTGTATTTTGTGGATTATTTGGGTCGCTTTACCATGTAAATCATGTGCTCAATCCGTTTATCTACTGTTTCCGAGTAGGTTTTATTTCTTTTTAGTTTTTTAACATCCGAATGGAAACTTTCTCTCCAAGTTTAAAGCGTCCCTTCGTTATATCTTTTTCACGTCCTGGTTTCGTATGGGTTAGCAATTATCTATCAAACACTGTTTTAATATTTCGTGCAAACATTGTTTCTTCTGGCATCATGGACGATAGAACATTATTATTTGGGGTCATCCTATATAACTGTAAAAAATTTTGAATGGCCTTTTGGGTAGGTGTACCTCTCACTTTCTTAAGCGTTCTTTTGAATGTATGCACGAACACTTCTGCCTGGCCATTGCTTCTCGCATGGCACGACGCGATCGTGATATGCTCCACTACAAATATTTGACAGAATAGTCAACATTTACTAAACGGGCGAACAATTTATGTAAAAAAAACTAATGGTTATTTGCGAGGCTGGTTTTTAACATTTTAATATTTCCGGCCATTTTGAGAAACTGTCCAACACTATTAGGTAATAGAAACCATCCAATGGGCCAATAAAATCTATGTGGATACTAGAGCACTGTCGGTCAGTTTTCGGCCAGGGTCTAAACTTTATAAGCGGTGTCTTCATTGCCAAATCACAACCTTTGCATAGTTCCACCGTATTTTCAATGTCTTTGTCCATGTTTATCCAATACACATAAGTTCTCGTGAAGCTTTTCATTCTCGAAATTATTTTAGTGGTCCTCTTTGTAGTGTTGCAGAAATAACTACTCGATCGCCTCATATATATTTCTTCATCGCAGATTGAAAACACTTTCGAGATTTGTCAGTGTTTTTATTTTATTTTATTATGTGTTTTAAAAAATCGTTCCTCTAACGCCTTTTCTTTTATTTCTTCGTGTGTTACCGGAAGCTTCCTAATGGCGTTACACACTGTATTTTTTACTTCTACCTCAGTTTGTAATCAGTGTCTTGTCAGGGTGTTCATCATATTTTTGGAGAAATCTAAATAATCTTCCAGCATGACTAATTTTTGACGATGAAAGATACTTCATTTTATAGTTGTAATTGAAGAGAATGGCCCCTAATCTCTGCAGTCAGTTTGTAGTGTGCGTTAATAATCCCTTTTTTTACTCATAAACCGTTAAGAGTGGCTTATGGTAAGTTTGCAACACAAAATGTTTTCCATGAGCAAAACGATGAAATTTGGTGACTGTAAAAATAATACACAATGCTTCCTTCTCGATTTATGAGTAACCTTTTTCTGCGGGTAGTAACGTACGAGACGCGTGTGCGATAGGTTTTAGCGATCCCATTTATTCAAGTCTATTTAATTCCTTGTCAATCTGATTTAATGACGCGAATTTTTAAAGACTGGTTGAATATTTGGTTTTAATTCAAACTTAGTAGTCATTTTTTTATATTCTCAGTCCACCAGAGAAAACCTTTAAAAGGGTTTCTTTTAATTCTTTCTTTAGTCTCTCTGCTTACGAATTTAAGTTTCAATATTTTGGCAGAAAGAGTTTTGGGGCATATTCCATAATTGAAATCTTTCCATGTATTAATTCCAAAGTATTTCCTTTTGAGTTAACGTTAGCGATTAGCTCGCCTTCAACTTTTATTTGTTCACCAGTGACGCGTTTAGTTAATTTGCTCGTTCTCGTCCAAGTTGGTTTTCAAAGTTTGTTCTCGTTTGAAGATTTATTATTGCCAGATCTGAGCCGGAATCAAGTTGTACGTTTATATTTGAATTTAATATTTTTACCTGCACAAATTTTCTGAGCATTTTAGCTTCGTCACGTTTAGGAATTTTAATAAAGCTTTTTTATTTTACTTTTAACTCTGCAGTGTGTATTTTTGTGTCCCATGCGACCACGATTTAAATACTTTTTGATTTTATATGGAAAATCTTTGTGTCAATCTAATTGCGTGCAACCAAAACATTTTATTTTTCTTTGGTGAATTAATTTTATTTTTTTTAGTATTTTCCTAATATATTATACTCCACTTTGCTCTATGTATCTTTAATCTTGGTGAACACTATTGAAACATTGGCAATCTTCTGCAATATATTGACACGTTAACTCAGGTTCATTCTCTTGTTTCATATTTCTGTATTCGTATTTTATACTAAACCCTGTACGAAGATTAGACATTTCAAATTGTTAGCGCTCAACTCCGACAATTTGAAATCATTGCATTGTTTGTTAACTACGTCTTCTTTCCTTGTGAGATAATACATTCCCATCTTTTGTAAAAAGAGACGTTTTAAGGTAAACAATTTAGTTAATAATTGCATCGCTTAAACAAATGTAAGGTCGCGGTTTTTTGTGTCAATATATAATTGACGAATTTGGTAAGTTCAACTGTACCCAACTTGCCTAATAGCAAACGAACCTTTTTAAAATCGGTCTTATTCGCAGAATCTGTATTATAAAGATCTTTGTATCGTCTAAAATACGAAGCAAACGTAATTTCATTTTCAGGTGTGTAAGTAAAATTATCGATGGCACTCCAAATAGTGTTTTGTAAAAATTTACTTTCATCTTCAACATTTTGACCTCTATTCGGTAATTTGTATAATTTGTTTTGTTCTTGTTGGGTATGAAGAAACATTTTCTCAATATTTTTTTTCAGTTGCTCCAATTGTTTTTCTTGAAATATCTCTTCTAGAAGAAGCTTTTTTATTTCCATTTTATTTTGATGATCCATTTGTTCTATTTGTTTGTCTTGGAATTTTTCTTCTCGTCAAAGTTGTTGTTCTTGTTGGTGTTTAAGTTTTACTTGGAATTTCCTTTCTAGTCGAAGTTGTTGTTCTTGTAGATGTTTAATGTTGTCCAATATGGCCCTTTTAAATTTTTCCATTTTCGTCACTAAAAATAGGCTATCGACTTTTCGTGTTTTTTGTGTCTGTGTGTTTTTGTTGTTGTTGTTTTTTACACGGTCATAACTTTTCCCACTGGAAAAAAAAGATTCACTTCTTATTGTTATAAACAGAATTGTGAAGCTGCACTTACCCGGCGTTGGCCGTGAGTTTTCGTATAAATACTTTAAAGATTTATTAACTCTTAAATTCAGCCCGGCGTTGCCTGGGTTGGAGAGACATATTAGTCAGAGTGTTATATTTTCACGTACCGATGGGTGTATAAACCATTATACACCCGTGTCGACGTTGTGACCCCAGGTTCTTGATCGTCTGTAGATAAAACACTCGGATACTGACGTTAATTGATGAGAAGGTTTATTAATGTAGATAATTTGGGCCATTCATAAAGCCAAAGTGGGGGGTGACACAAAGACTTTAACATGCGAACTGTCGCTTCAGAGAGAGATGGAGAGGGGGGCATTCAGACCGCGTCACCTTTACTGGGGCACTTCATGGAACAGCCACGCGTCCCTTCTGCTTGCTTAAGTTGTGAGCAAAATTTAAACACAAAAATTGAAAATGCAGTCAATGTTACCAAATTTTTATTTTAAATTCAATTTATAAAAATGTGCTATAGTTTTTTATAATGTTAATATTGATGCCAATGAAGATTAATTAGCAGAAAAAGTTAACCCCCTTTCTCTTTCGTCCGCTATGTAACCAATACGTAAGTAGAAATCCCTAGTCAATGTCATAATATTTTATAATTCGATTTATAAAAATGCGATATAGGTTCGGCTCATTTTAATGTTGATTTCATAGAGATGAATAAGTAGAAAGAGTTAACTCCCTTGCTATTTTCTCGAATGAGTCGGACGTAATAGTTCTATGATCTGTTATTTTTTTTTTTTAATTTTCTAAATATTAGCTTTGTCGGCGAGTGCTAGTAGTTTATTGTTCTGTGTGTTTTGTTAGAAAAGGAGTATATTTTACTTTCTTAAGGTAATTTATAAGAAGCAAGTAATTACGTAAGCGGAACAAGAAAGAGTTGTTATAGAAAAAAATAAGTCTGAAAAATAAAAATAATAACAGAGTTTTTTCTTTTCAGAGAAAACAAAAAATAATGGGAATGTGTTGCATGGAATTAAATTGAATATATTCGAGCTGGAAACACATTTAGTGATTTTAAATGTTGTATCGGTTCCGGTTGTCTGTCGTGTGTATAAACCATTATACACGCGTCGTCGTCGTCTGTAGACAAAATCACTCGGACAATTATGTTAGTTTATAACAAGGTTTATTAATTGAAAAGGAAGTCATAACAAAAACGAGAGAAATATACCGTTGTTTTAAAGTGACGGCTTATTTGTGAGGTATTCTTCTGTAGACATCGTTCACGAAGAACGTGTCATTGAAATTAAAAAGTTTTAAGATATCCCTACTTGTTAGCACGTCTTATTACATCGGAATAAAAAAAATCAATTTAACACTTATTTATTAGCAGTAAATGAAAATTGTATTAGTATTATTAATAATTATTATTAGCGAAATTTGTTGCTGGTAGCTGAAATGACTGAAAAGAAAGATGGCTTCCATGCGGAAAATATTCCGAGCAGGATTAATAGTATTTGCAAAGAAATTACATTTAATTTAAATTTATAACATGCACCAACGTTAACTGAAAGAAGAAGGCTAGATAAGAATGAAATATCAATGCCATATATGGTTACTTGCGAGAATCTGACAAACTTTTCTTTATATATATATATATATATATATATATATATATATATATATATATATATATATTCTAGAGAGAGAGATAATAATTCACAAACTATCTGATATATATGTATATATATATATTAAAATTTTTAAATTATTTTAAAATCATATTACATTGACACAAATTAATACTAAATTTATTTGCAATAGTTTTTATTAGAACGGCAGAAGTTTCATTTCTACCCAGTAAAAGATAATAACAATGTCTGAGAAAAGCATCTTAAATAAAAAACAACAATAATCACAAGTGTATATCTGTTACACCGGCCGTTCTTACACAGGAGAAACTACACCGGTTGTCACTATAAATAGTGTGAGTCACCAGAAGACAAAGCACAGTCTTGTAACTGTCTAGCCAAGAGCTAGTCAGTTTCTTACTTTGTTAATACACTTGTTAAACCAACCCTCGACTTGACTTCCTTTATTTATTATTTACTGTGGAACAACTTCACAACAATATCCAATGTTTAATACCTCGCTATTTAATATTTGACGCACATTACATTGATATTCTTGTTTGATAAAATGACATAACAAGCTTCTCCGCCAGACAACTAATAACCATATATATTATTATTTCTATTTCAGGACGAGAAATACAATTTGAACTAAGCGAAATGGTTATATTTATTTCCAAATAGTTTTTCACTTTTATTACACTTACAAAATGCATTATTTATTTTCTTAACATTTTCATTTTTTAATTATTTATTGTTTTTCTAAATTTGTTGGTTCATTTAATTACTTTATTTTTGTTCGCTAAATTCATAATTACAATTCCTTAGCCTTATGAATGTGACTAGTACTTTTATATTTCTTCACAAATAAATATTTTAAAGTGTAGTATCTGTTCTGATATTACACTAGGTCAGTTAAGAGGAAATCGTTCTAGATTTAAACAATTTTAATTTTTGTCAAATTCAGTTAGCCCCTTTTTTGGGGAGCTGGAATTCCCCACATTAAAAATCGACCTTGTGTCTAACTCTGCCCGAGTGAAGAGGCAAGTAAATAGGAGCACACGTAACACATACATTGTAACCTATACTATTTACTACAAAACAAATAGGTTGATAATGTAACTTTAGAATAAGTATAATCGGCTTTGCTTGACTTTGCATGTTTTTATTTTAATAGCTTCTGTAAAGAAAATTGTTTTCAGATCGTTCACAATCCAAATTATAAAATGAATTTTAGTCTCTAAAATCCACGAAACAACATAATGTTTATTTACTTTAATGCAGCAACAACACACAACTTAACTTTTCTTTTTCAATTAATTCTTGCTTTTTTTTTAAATTAATATTGAATAAGTTCAGTGTCAGTATAAATCAGATCGTGTTGTTTTTTTTTCTTTTTTTGTTGCAATTATTTACATTTTACAAAAACTACGATTAATTATCGACAGCCTGACGTTTCGACATGTTTCGCTCTCCCCAAAATGTATGACGCCTTTTCGATCGAACAGACCTTCTTGACATTATTAGGTCTTTTCTTTCTGATCAAAACTTGCGAGTAACTTTGGACGGTCTCTCTTTATTCTCTTTTCCTATCAATGCTGGTGTTCTAGGCCCAACACTGTTTCTTCTCTATATAAATGATCTTCCACAGAATATCATTCAGAAAATTAATTGTCTATATTGATGATACCACGCTATTCTGGTGTTGCTTCTCACCCATCTCCCTCGGATCAGTCGAAATATGCAGCTGATCTAGAAGTTGACTTGGGTTCAGTTGTAGATTAGGGTACGAAATGGCTTGTTTCATTTAATCCTGTTTAGATTTAGCTCATGTCTTCCAATCGTAGACGTGTCCCTTTTCTTCCTGATATTTTCATGGATGGCTTTGCTCCTGAGAAGAAATCCACTCTGAAACTTCTTAGTCTTTCTCTCTTATCAAATCTTTCTTGGGGTTCATAGATTAGATCCATTGCTCTTTCTGCTTCTCGTAAAGTCGGTTCTCTCTATCGCTCCAAATACTTTCTCACACCTAAGGCTATTCTCTATCTCTACAAATTTAACATCAGACCATATATGGAGTACTGGTGTCATATTTAGACTAGTGAATCTCTGTCCCATTCGAGGGTTCTTGATAAGGTGCAAAAACGTATCTGTAATTTGATTGACCACACCCTTTCTTCTTCTCTGCACCCTCCCTCTCACAGATGTGATGTAGCTAGTCTCAGTCTTTTCTATAAATACTATTATGGTATGTGTTCTTCAGAATTTTGTGATCTATTCCCTGCTTTCTTTTGTTCCAGCTCGTTTGACTCGTTGGTCTAGTGATCTCCAGCAATTCATTGTTTTGATATCTCATTGTAATACAGCTTCCTATTCCAGTAGCTTCTTTTCAAGAACTGCAGGCTTATGGAACTCTCTTCCTGCTGACTATTTTCTTCTAACCTATAGCGTTGGTCTTTTTAAGACTAAGGCCAATACGCATCTGCTGCCCTTGCGATAATTATATTTGTTCTTGTTAGCTCCTTACACCAAGTGGCGTCATGCCTTGTCTGGAGCGATTTCTATAATCCATAATATATATATATATATATATATAGAGAGAGAGAGAGAGAGAGAGAGAGAGAGAGAGAGAGAAAGAGAAATAAGAAATGTTAGAGTGACAAATCTATTACGTCTCAGTTTGTTCAACACAAGGTATATATTACATAAATAAATATTTATTAATTTATTTAATATACCTTGTTTAGAATTAACTGAACACGTAATAGATTTGTCACTCCAATATTTCTTATTTCTCTTTTTCATTTATCTATATAATTGCTCTATCCCGTATATTGAGCTTTAAACACTTCACGATAGGTTCTAATATTAAAAGCATACGTTCTACTTTTAGTTTAATACCCTTATATATATATATATATATATATATATATATATATATATATATATATATATATATATATATATATATATATATATATATATATAGTGCTCGTATGGTTGTTGGTTCCTATATATTAATCCAATTAAACTACGGTGTTCATAAGATAATGCTAAATAACAAGTAGAGCTTTATCAATTTTTATTTATACAAACATTTGCTAATTATTTGCATACATGTTTCGGCTACGACTTTATTCCAAGACCAGCATCTTCAGGCCGGATATATATATATATATATATATATATATATATATATATATATATGTTATAAATAAATATTAAATTATTTTAGCTCACCGACGCCGGCGTTTCAAACTTTTTTTATCATCAGTGTATGAGGTGACAATTTCAGACGGTCGAAAGACACGAACCCAGTACAGAATCAGTTTCGACTCTGCATGCTAGCGCTCTAACCCAACAGCCACAGATAATTATCGCGTAAAGAATGTAAATTAAGTTATATTTGTGCGTTAAGAAACCAGGCAAAAAACAGTAGACAGTCGAGAGGGTTCAACGAACGTTTTCGGAACTTTGCTTATATATATAGAGAGAGAGAGATAAAGACAGATTCATATATAGAGAAACTGTTTCGCCGTACTATTCAGTGTGGCTAGACAGGCAACTGTCTCGAGCTAAGATCGAACCCCGACCGTCTAGTATCTAGCTGGCGCTCCTAACCATTCGGCCATCAGTCGCAAGCCATGGGTAAGCGAAATCACAATGTTTTTATAAACACTGCTAACTGCTAAATAGTACTCCATTTATTTTACACGAAGGCTTTGCATTTTCGCTGATGGCAATTGTCAATTTCACTTGCTCAACACAAGAAAGGGACCTATGTATTCATTCACAGACAGACTGTTTCGCTGTATCACAAAGAGAAAGGTGTGAGAGCAGTACACTCACAAATTTGTGAGGCAATAGCTAAACTGGATTTTACCAATCATTCAAGCAATGGCTTCTATACCCTGGAAATCAGATCCCAATTCTAACCTATGCTGCACTTCGCGCGCCCTTTCAAATACGGTTATTCCGACTACCAAGTAGATCCATAGGGCGTTAAACAGTGCGATCGATCCGTTGCATATTATATTGATGTGAACATATGGAAAACTAAATAGACCTTTCACAGACAGATGTACTGATAGCGATGAAGAGTGGAAGGTAAATCGCTCATTCATTCCGTGTCAAGCAATCAATATGCATGATTACGTCTATTTAATTAATGGCGTATGTAATTAAATCAAGCGGAAGATTCAGAAAGAGACGCAGGCATCGCGATGGATAAATAAATGGAGAAATTCTGTGCGCGGAATATGGACTCCACCGAATAAAGATCGTGAATCTCTACTTTAAATAAGTTACTATTTGTTTAGGCTTTTCATGGGCAATTATTTATTTAAAAATAGAACATATAGACACGTGTAAACGCACATGGGAAGAGATTTCTTGTGTAAGATATTTATTTAAGAAATCTCTTCATGGTGCGTTTGATGGCGTATGGATAAAATCTGTCGATCACTGAGCAGTCAGGTATCAAATCGCATCTTGAAATATTCGGAAGAACCATGTGACTCGACATTTATATATATATATATATATATATATATATATATATATATATATATATATATATATATATAGAGAGAGAGAGAGAGAGAGAGAGAGAGAGAGAGAGAGAGAGAAAGAGAGAGAGAGAGAGAGAGAGAGAGCGATAGAACTTAAATGCCTACTAGACATTGTCCTCGAGGTTCTAAGGTCTCCCTGTACAGGGGTTTGTTAGAAAAACCTGGCATGAGGATGATGCCTCCTACAAGTAAACCTTGACCAAATATTTAATATAACATAGTATTTAAAGCTCAAATAAGATCCCCTCGGTATGGCTACCCCACACTGGCTTATACGAGGAATGGTGCACCTTCTTCAAGTGATGTTGCCTCTAGTAACATTATTAAGCTGGATACTCCACCAGACTAGATGAATTCTTGTCCTGGAATCCAGTGAGACTAAGAGACCACAATAAAAAATATACTATAAGATAGTTAACTGGTCAATTGGGTAACGGAAAATTAATGTTCTAACTTATTTACTTACTCAACGTGTTAGAGGAAAAGAAGAACTTTAATGGAACATTCGAATATCTATGTATGTCATATAAAGATCAAGTGTTAGCACCAGAAAATAGTTCTAATATAATGATTATGGGGTGGGATTGGGTTGATTATGCAATCGAAGTGATAACATGGAGTATTGAAATTGCAGATAGATTTCAGGGGGGACAAATAGACTATGATAGAAGTAACTATGAGAAAAAGATTGTCAGTGGAGCGCTGCGTCCAATTTCATTACTTCCTCTGACACCTCCTCCTCCCAGCCAACAATCCCCCTCTAACATTAGACTAATTCTATAATTTTATAATTTGTTAACTTTTTAACTCTTCACCTTTCCAACTAATCATCCCAATAACCTAGCGTATTTTCCCCCGTGCACCTAATATCTTTATTACCACATAACACTTAACATAAATTGAGAACTAACATCACTCTTCTCCACTCCACTAATCCTTAATCTCCTCTACTCCAACACTCTAATTCCTACACCCTTTTTCAATTACTAGCTCACCCCTCTTACATAATTATCCATTGCCTCTCTTATCTCCTATTGCATACAATCCATCGACTCTGTGGACGCAGCGCTCTACCGACAATCCTTTTCTCATCGATCCCATAACTCTCACCTTTAAAATGCGCTCCCCGACTACTCCTATAATGGCCTATTTGCCCCCTTTAAATCTATCTGTAATTTCAATACTTCATGTTATCACTTCGGTTGCATAATCAAGCAATCCCACCCCATAATCCTTATACTAGAACTCCCCTGATGTTAACATATTAACGCCGCTCCCAATCCTAACATCAGTAATATATTAAAGTATCTTAATTAGTCACGCCTTTAATATTTAACTAACTGGGAAATCTATAAATTTTTTAAACATTAAACTATGAAATACTATAAATGTTCGGATAATAACATTTTAAATACGCAAATTCCAGTCTGAGCCCTAATTCCCAATTTGAACCCTTTTAAACTTTCTGAATTATATATTATTTTGTCTAAAAAAATCCGTTTAAATACGAGGATATTCTTTCCCTCCCGAACTGTTTACTTATTGACCAGAAACGCTACTGTATTAGCTTATTGAAGCCCCACCCCAACTCCTAACTGAAGCCATACCAGGCCTGCCAAATAAAATGGCAGTAATCAAATTATATTGTTGCTTACAAGCGATGAGCTGTAACTAAACAAGCCCTTCTCCCACCACATTCTTAGCATCAACCATAGTTTCCTCTGCTAAACCTTCCTCTCTCACATTCCTAATCTCACACTCCTATCACACTTTTACTGGCCTCGTCTTCGACCAGAAAATTCTCTGATAGACCTTAGGTTCGATCGGAGTAACTAACACCTTTCACAACACCTTTTACAAGTACAACTACTTGAAATATATACAATATTTTAAACTCAATTCCTTAAAAACTATTACCATTCGCGGTCGACGGAAGTATTTTAAAATGGTCCTAATTCTCCAACTTACATCATAATAAGCGCTCTTTATATACGGTTGAACTGAGCATCATTCTGTTGGATTTACTAAATTTGGGCCATTTCTAACGCAGTCTTCACGAAATCTATTTTTCCATCTTTAAATCTTTCGTCACCGGACACTTTGTTAACGGACATTTCCCAAGCTGGACAGACTCTATATTTTGATAACCTTTTTATGCACACACTTTTACTTTCCATTACTTTATATTGTTTCTTAAATTTTTTCAAATTTTGAATGTTGGCTATTCCCCTGCCAACTTATCCATCTATGTAATTCCTCTGGTGATAAGATTTTAATCTTTGAAAAGCCTGGATTAAGGAAAGAAAAATAAACATGTCTTTATCGGGTACACCTTGCATTGAACAATCGAAGCTGGGCCCGTTGCCTGGCGTTGCCCGGGAGAAATATCAAAGAATGAATTAAAAGTTGTCAACATCTGACATAACACAAATAGGTCACATTGAACTATTTTAATGTTTAGAATAATTGTCGGTTTAGATTTGTGGAAGGGGAAAGGAGGGAGAAAGGAATGAAGGAAAGGAGACGCGGTTATAAGAGTCTTCCTGCCCATCCCATGGGCTTTCCTCAGAATTTTTCTTTTGATTAAACACCCACTCTATCTATGATAATGGGCACTTTTAAATTACAGAGGCTTACGGATCCCTATTAAAACCAATTCCCCCCGTTATATTTGTATAAAAATTCTCTTTATTTTGTGAGGAAAGACAAAAATGAGTATGCCTCCTGAGCACTACTGAAACACACAAATATAATTAAGGGTTTCTGTAGAGCTATTGCTCTACAGAAAACCTTAATTATATAAACCATGTATATTCGAAGAGAAGTGATGATATTCACAATAGTTAAAGTACTACATATTACATTGATTTCTTTTTAAATTACGTTGAATTTAAAAGAACGGCCCATAATTCTCCTTACCCCCTCCCTCGTAGGCAAAAGTTTAACAATGTAAAAAAATTGTGTGAGTCGACTGGGATCGAACGCTTGACCTCTCGGTTTTGAATGTACGTCGATAACCTCTTGGTTACGAAAGCGAGTAGGAATATCTTGAAAAATAGGTCACTTAAACGAAGCCTGTAACTGCCATGCGTTTTATTTTATGATTCGCCAGAAAGCGACTAAGTGTAGGGTTCACCAGTCACACGTTTTGGGTCATTTCTATACAATGAAATCGATGTTTTCCCCCAATTTTTGGATATTATGCATGTGAAAGATGTAGGATTCAGAAAATGTCAACTTTATGCTACTTGTCAAGTATCTTGGCGTATATTAACTTAATTCGGAAGTCGAATCGCTGAAGAAATTGTAGCAACCATGTTGAATAATGAAAGACTGTAATGAACTATGTTCGTTAATTGAATTCTCTAAAAACAGGAATGAATATAACGGTATATGTAATAGGTAGAAATAACGTAATCCGATATTCTTGAAAATCAGCAAAATAAGAGGAAGCGTCCATTAAATGTGTGCGCAATGTATTGTATTATGTAGTAGACAAATAATAAATACTAAGAGTCACGTTTTTAAAAAGTAGACGTTGTTTATTAATTCCCGGTGTCGATGAAGAGAGTGTTAGTACTAAAGTGTTAACAGGAAAAGTGTTTGCTACCACCTATAGGGGGTATGTTTGGGGGAGAATCGAAGATGGAAGACCAGAAGTAATATTTAGTGTTAGCTGGAGAAAATAATCATATATTTACTGGAACACGTTCGAATGAATAAGCGTAATATTGTCGTGAGTTTAATAGCCTGTGATGCATGTGATTATTTTCCTATTATTGACAAATATACAGGGGAAAAATCGTCTGAACTTTATATAGAAGATGTGTATAACATATATCGTGTTTTTTTTGTTTTTGTCTCGTGTATAAATGGCTAAAAGTTATTTTTAAATATATATATATATATTAGTAGTAAGTTTTTGAAAGGCTGTGGGCAATGCAATTCCGGGTAAGATGCAAGTTGAAAGGAAAGGAACAAAAACAATAAAAATAAATCGAATACGATATAAGACTTACTATTTATTTTTCCTTTTTTTTCCTTTTATTTTTTTTTTATTTTTATTTTTTCTTACATAACAGCAAGAGTGTTTTAGCTAAAACACTCTTGCTGTTATGTAAGAAAAAAAAATAAAATAAAATAAAAGGAAAAAAAAGGAAAAATAAATAGTAAGTCTTATATCGTATTCGATTTATTTTTATTGTTTTTGTTCCTTTCCTTTCAACTTGCATCTTACCCGGAATTGCATTGCCCACAGCCTTTCAAAACTTACTACTACTATACCCAGCAATGCTTCAAGCAAACTACCATTCTCTACTATATATATATATATATATATATATATATATATATATATATATATATAAATATATTAAAAAACACTATACATTAGTTTGATCCTCCAGTGATATCTTCCTTTTCATGGAAACACTGAAAATCAAACTAATGTATAGTATTTTTACATCGAAATAAATGTCCTTACACACGTAACTAGGCACTCTGGTAATTTATTATTACTATTATTAGTATTAGTATTACTATTTGTATTATTATCATTATTATTATTATTATTATTATTATTATTATTATTATTATTGTCACTACCATCCTTAAATTATGTCAATTAACTTTAGTAAATATTTAGTTAATTTTGGTTAATTTTACTTTATTTTCCTAATTTTATAATCCTTATGATTTTGTTGCCATCAAAATTAACAAGAAAATATAAAGTTCAAAATAGGATTAAGAATGATAAAAAATAAAACAAATAATTAATTTTAAAAAAGATAATAAAAAATAAAAAATCAACTCGATATAATGTAAATGACTAAACACACACCTACATCCCACCTAGAATCAAGACTGCTTCTCCCTCCCACTTCAATATCGCGCATAATATTTACGCGTAGAAGTAAACCTGAACACACGTCCAGACATAAACTTGCCGTTAAAATGTGCCACGAAAATTGACCTCCTTTTCTATTCTTCTCTTCATTCACAACATGAGTTTACATAATATTTAATTTTCGACGGTTACAACTCTGACCATGTGACCTTCCAACTTTAAATTTTAGAATTTCGTTTTCTTTTCCTTTTTTTAACTTCATTATTTTCAAATATGACCTCAGGGAAAGATCAAATTCTTCTTCTTCCTGATGAGATCTCAGCTTTTAACAGCTGTTGATTGATAACATCGACATGCCAGTGTCGCAGATTATGTACATGTATGTATAAATAAAAATAATCATATATATAAGCTCTATTTGGTATACAGCACATTTCATAAGCTCGGTTGAAATTCTTCGGATTTTTATCCTGTGGATGTTTACCTTACATGTATTACTATATATATATATATATATATATATATATATATATATATATATATATATATATATATATATATATATATATATATATATATATGATGTATTTTTATGTAATTATTTTTATTGGTGATTGTAGCGTTCGTTGTTATTTTGCCTTCTATTATTTCGATTGTCTCACTTTCCTAAGTGATTAAGATGCAGAAAATTGCATTATTAGTCGCCCTTCAGTTCATAGGACGTATTTTTCGTTAATATATATTTTTATTTATTTTATACGTACATAAAAGTAATCCATGGACACACACATATATATATATATATATATATATATATATATATATATATATATATATATATATATATATATATATATATATATATAGTTGTTAGTTCATAGGTGTTAATCCCATGAAGTTACGGTGTTCATTAGATAGTGTTCAATAACATGTAGAGTTGTATTTAAGTATAAAATGTTAGTAAAGCAATGGCTTCTATACCTTAGGAATGTTCTCCATTGGTTGCCTGAGGAAGCTTGACTTTGAAAACGGTCGTAGCTGAAACATTTATGCACATATGTAGCCAAATATGTTTGTATAAATATAATTGTCCTTTTATAGTATTCGCTATCTCTTGGTGCAGCGCTTATTTTAGACAATCACTGGAAAGGAGACGAGAATTCCCTCTTCATATGTGTCACTATTTATTCGGTCTCCTTAAACGTAATGACTGGTTTGCCGTGCCCAGTTAGCTGCACATAAATCCTTTAGGGTTATTTAATGTCGAAACACATTATATATTGCATACGATTAGATGAAAACAAGTTGCTCTGCTATGCATAGTTGGGAGTATGTATCCATGTCTTTCTCAGAAATATTAGTGCGTAATTGAACACAATATAATAGGATTTGAACTAGGCATAGTCTATTTCATAGTCCGCAAGAGTATCGATGTCACAAATCATGCATCCCCTATCGGACGTTTTTTTTTATATTAAGGGGTGTATGTTTAGTAGTAGATATTGGCCAGTACATATTAGCTGAGATACATATTGGCGTTTATGTTGAAATACAAGAAGCATTTCAGACAGGCGTCACAAAAGGGTCAGTGGCATTATTATATAAGCCAATGATCGTGAGAACAAGGAACCGATGAAGCAGGCGAACATGACGGCATCTGTTTCAGACTGACGGGATACAGTTTCGGTGGAAGCGTCAATAAGACAACACGTAATAATCATGTTATAACGAAACGGTAATGTAATTAATCGATGCGCTTAAAACATAATTAACTCTCTTAAACACACACACTCTTTATTTCTACCTTTTTTATTTTTCAGTCACCGGGCGATCATTTCGTTAAAGAAATGTTTCCTAACTAAAAAGTGGTTTGAGTAATTGATTGAATAATCATATTAATAAAGCGTGCCTTTTTGATTCGGCACTATATCACAACACACGTAGCGACAACTGGTTATCAGTCGGGAAAGGTGACGATGCCGGCGAAGTCAACGATTTGATTAAATAATTAATAGCAAATGACTATGTGCCAGGTGTTTAGACGTGTTTAAGACACATATATATAAATGTATACACAACGGTAGTATCATTTTTAAATAAGAAGTCTTTTTTTTTCTTTTTTTTTTTGAAAAGGGTGCGTCGGTCGCTAATTTTCATGAGCGTTTATCTTTTTTTAAGTTTGATGGGCGTAGCCTAATATTTATTGGCGAAAACCATAAACTCGACAAACGAAGTTCTAATCTATACAGATTGTTTTATTCGCTTGTGTATTAATACACAAATTAGAAATGTACGGAATCCCTCCGACTATAGTAAAAAGTAGTCCGTTTTCAGTGAATCATTTAAAATAGGTATTGTGTTTTGGAATTACATAACGCAAAATATGCTTATACGCTGTAAGACAAACTAACTTACCTAAAATAATTTCCGTGCATCTTTCCAACTGTTATATACTCTTTCCCGATGTGTGTATAAAATGTCCTTCACGTACGCGCGTTGTCATTGTGAACCCATGTTTGTGATAAACGCACGCGTGTTGATCTTCTTGACACCGCCGTAATCGTTCTGCAACGCCGTCATCATCATTATCATCGTTGTGAGCCAGGCTACCCTTTCGTTCGTTGATACAAACCAATCCGACACTTGTTGTTTTGTTTATAAATGTGTATTCGAAGAACAGGAACATAAAACTTCGTGTGCGTGAGAGAAAGAGACAGAGTAAGAGAGTGAGAGGGGAGAGAGTTTCAGATTTCACAATATACTGACATAATTCGGCTGCCGTCCCCTAGCTTCGGGGACGGCCCGCAAACCACGTCTTCTCTCCTTGAGATATCGCCAGCTAAAACCGAGGAAACGGAAGGGGAAAAGTAGGAGGGCCTCCCCGGAAATCACGTAATTTGCGCAACTTCCGCTCGGTACAACACCTTTCGACCCTCAGCTGTTCCCTCGACTCGTCTGCTACTATTTAACAAAACTGAATGCATACCTGAATCATCCCTTTAAACTAATCTACATCATTTGCTGACGTTTCTAGTCGAACATATATTAAGACGCCGTTGGCATGTGGGTGTAAACTCAAGTAGCAAGTGAATATTGCGTAAGTTTGAAAACTGTAAATAAAACATATCTTTTAAAAACGTTATATAAAACTATCATTGTGGTTGATGTTTATGAGTCAGAACTTGGATCGAGTGGTAAAAATCGTCTTAACTTACCTTATCGCCGTCTTTAAAGGACCAGTCTTTGTCTCGGCGTGAGAAAGAGCAAGTATATGCTGGAACTAGACCACCTCGTAGTCTTAATGGCAGAGCGCACTCGATCTTGTCAATGGTACAGAATTTGCAAACCAATTTTACATTCATGTCCATTCAACAATGGGCATATCAGTTGTGACGCCGCTTAATTCCTGATTAGCCGGGCATCGAAGCCTTTGCCGTGCATCTTCAGAAAAATATATATGCCGAAATAGCTTGAAGGAATATAAAAAAAAGCATACTGTGCGATAAAAATCCGAGGCAAACACATTATTGCATTGAATAAGTTGTTATCGGAAAAAAGTATACCACGTAACAAGGTTCCAGTGGCTAGCACGTTGTTTCCATGAACAGAGACCATCTGTTTTTTTCTTTTTATTCATTCAGTTATTAATACATTATATAGATTTTTGGTGTATCTGTTATTATGAGAACTTTTATTTAGTATAATGGAAAGAATGTCCTTATGCCATTCTAACCTAAATTGCTGTAAATTTGTATTGGTCACTACTGATAAGGTGATAATATCTCGTGTCGACAACCATCAATGTATTTAGTGTATTTTCAACTTGGCGCCGCCATTTTGATTTCCATAAAAATGTGATGTTGACGCCAAAACTCTTGTGAACATAAAACAAATTCGAAAATAATGAAAAGTTTATTTTCTAAAATTTCTATTTTAATCAAAGAATGGAGTAAATGAGAAAAAAGAAAAACAAAAAGAAAAAAGTAGATAAAAAGAAAGAACAAAATAAACTGTATAACCAAAAGATGGAAAACTTTTCTGTTTTCCATCTTTTGGTTATACAGAAAAGAAAGAAAACAAGAAAAAAGAAATTAAAGAGAAAAGTACCTAAAATCAAAGAAAAGAGAGAAAATATAATCAATAAAGAGAAAGAAACAAGAAAAGATAGAAAAATAAAGATGAAAATGAATAAAAAAGAAAAAGGGAAATAGAGGAAAAGAAATACAAATGAATTCAGAAGTAAAAATAAATGAAACAAAAAGAGCCAAGGAAAAAAGACAAGGAAAAAAGAACACATAAATATTAGGAGAAAGGGAAAGAAAGGAAGGAAGGAAGGAACCTAAAAATAAAAGTTAAAATAAAGAAGGAAAACAAAAATATATAATGAAAGAAATAGAATAAGAAAGAAAGAAATAAAAAAAAAACTAAGAAAAAATACTGAAGATAGAAAAATATTTTTTTTAAATAAAGAAGGAAAAGCAAATGAATAAAAAGAAACAATGCACAAGTAGATAATGAAAGAAAGAAAAAGAAGAAAATGAACGCAATAAAAAGGAAGGGAGACATAATGAAAGAAATTAAAATAAAATAAATTAAAAAGACAGAATAAGAAAGGCAGGAGTGTATAAGAGAACGAAAGGAAAGGGATATTATGAAAGAAAATAAATAAAGCATGGAAGAAAATGGGAAAATAACCAGAATAAAAGGAAGAAAGATAAAAATGAGAGAAAAACAAAAGAAAGAAATCAAGAAAAATCCAATCAATAAAGATGAAAAAATATTTTTTAAATAATGAAATAAAGTAATAAAAATTAAAGAATGAATGGATTCGGTGATGGGTAATCTTTTTCTACTCCCTACAACCTCTTTCTCGCATGAGACCTAGCTAGTCTCTCTCTACTCTATCGTTATTATCATGGAAGTTGCTTGACTGGGCTTCAATCTTTAGTTCCTCCTTGTAAGCCATTCGCAACCGGTACTCTTTTTCTATCACATCGAAAAAAAAAACTTCCTTTTTTCCATCCATGTGCTTAGCGTTAGGCGGAATGTTCATACACAGAGCTTCTTTACGATGGCTTCCCGTCTGTGGAATACATTACCTCGGGGCTGCTTCCCCGTTGATTACAACGTGCCTGTCTTTAAATCCGATGTCAACAAATTCTAGTTAAAACTTGTAAATAATAATCAGTTGATACCATTAATAAATGTCAGTACTCCCATAGTTTTCCTCATCTTTCGGCTGACAATCATTTCAGTCTCATCAAACCTTGTCCTCCAGCGGCTCTTGGCCTTCATAAGTGGTGACGTAATAGTCCAAAAAAGTAAAAGAACAAATACATACAACGATAAATAAATACGGTATGAACGCAAAATAACGAAAAAATGAAAAGTTCTCATCTATATAATAAAGAACAATGTATATTATTATGCATATATGCGTGTTTGTATATTTCCATCTCGTCACGCAAAACTTAGTAAAACAGGTGCCTTTTTTAACCTCCGGGTGAACCCATTTTCATGTGGTGAGGGGGAGCGAGAAAGCAAATAGCAAGTCTTATCCCTCCGCCTGAAATGAATTCAGAAAGAAATACATAACTTTATAATACGGTGAGTGTTTTTTCTTTTAGGTCATCAGAAATTATAATAATAATAATTTATATATGAAAATTAAATTACAGACGTACCTCTATGATTTTATATGAATATTTTAACAATATATATAAATAAATAGCGAGTGCGAACACTGGCGAAGCATAACTTTTTCCGTCATTTTTTTAGGGAGGGTGAACATAAGAACTGAATTAAAAGTTAAAAAAGAATGAAAGAAAATGATGTTAATTTTCTATTACGGCATTTCGTCTGTTTGTTCAATTTTTAATTTTAGATATAAACAATGCCATGGAGTAGCGACGTCTTTTTCGGGGAGTTCTGCACAAGAACATATACGATATTATGACGAATTCGTTTACGCATCTGTCTCATGCAAATAAGAAAGTCAAACCAATGTATTTCCTCAGTTGAGAGACGGTAGCACCACTGTCTCATTCCTCGCATGCTTTTACGCGACATAAATAGCCTTTTCTTTTTTGCCGTTTGAATTTCAGTCATTTTAGCAGAGAACCTAAAATTAAATCTCTGAAGGCGTTAGTAAAGAACGCAGACATATTGCGGCGCCAATCAAACAATGTCTTTTCATTTATTTTAGAAACTGAACTTTCTTGCTTTTCTACTTCAATGGTGTTTACATCTACACAAGAGCAATGTGATCTCTACGTGACCCCGTCGACAAAACTCTAAATCATTTATCTCATTTGTTATTCTTTTCTTTTACGACTATTATATATATATATATATATATATATATATATATATATATATATATATATATATATATATATGATTATTTTTATTTACACAGACATGTACAAAATCTGCGACACTGGCATGTCGATGTTATCGATCAACAGCTATTATAAACTGAGATCTCCTCAGGGAGAGTTAGAATCCGATCTTAATCTTAGATCATATTTGGATTCTTTCCAAATATGATCTAAGGTTAAGATCGGATTCTAACTCTTCCTGATGAGATCTCAATTTATAATAGCTGTTGATCGATAACATCGACATGCCAGTGTCGCAGATTTTATACCTGTCTGTGTAAATAAAAATAATCATATATAAAAGCTCTATTTGATATTGAGCACTTTTTATAAACCTGGTTGAAATGCTTTGGATTACTACCCTGTGGATGTTTTACCTGTATTATATATATATATATATATATATATATATATATATATATATATATATATATATATATATATATATATATGACTTGTGTTCCGGGTTTTTGAGTCCTGCGACCGGTCTGCATAATCATTTCTACACTGACGATTCCCGAAAGGAAGAAACGTATACGTATGTAAATGGAAACAAATATTTTATAATTATTTGTCGCCCCAAAATCCAGGCTGGGCACTGTAGAGAGTAGTATTAGCACGGCCGTCATCGTAGATTTAATACATGTTTCTTTAGTAGTTGAACACTCTTGACGGCGGCTACCTTTAATAGGTTTAATCTCTGCCTTATTAATCAAGTTGTTTATAGTGGCCGTATGGGCTAAAGCGTCGAAATTATAGTTATAAACATGACACGTGTTCCAGGGTTTCAAGTCCTGCGACCGGTCTGAATAATAATTTCTACACTGACGATTCCCGAAAGGATGAAACGTACACGTATGTAGATAAAAACAAATATTTTATAATTATATATATATATGTGTGTGTATAAATGAAATAAATTATATATATATATATATATATATATATATATAGTATTTATACACACATATAAAAGTAATCCGTGTACGCGTTTCATAGTTTTACTAATCGTCAGCATGGCTCAACTTTGACAAGGGATCGTAACCACGATCACACTGCCTGTGGCCTAGTAAGTTACCTCTACAGGCCCCTGTCAAATTTTATGTGTGATTTTTAGCGCCTTAGTTGTTTGTTATTGTTTTTCTTAAGCGCTAGTGAGCGAATGAACGCTCATTCAATTACATATCACTACCTAAGCGGTGATAGGGATAGTTTCCTATTTAAATGCATTTTACTGCGTTATGCCGCCCCCCTTTGATAGGATGTATCTTATTATTTTTATTTATTTTATATATATATATATATATATATATATATATATATATATATATATAGAGAGAGAGAGAGAGAGAGAGAGAGAGAGAGAGAGAGAGGGGAGGAGGAGGATACTAGTCGAATACACGTCCCAGGACGGGTATAAGCAATAAATATAGCATTCATTTTTTTTTTTATTCTTTGGTTGTGGGTATTGTACGGTTACGGTTGCACCACCCTAAATGGTGTGGTTTTAAAAAATAATAACGCGCCTATGTTATATACCCTATTGCCTAGAATACATGTTCGATAATTCACAGGAGAACTGATGGTCTCTATCAAATTCAGATTTGATATCTTCCAGCTTTTTAATTCTAGACTTCTGATTTTGGAGCACATCTTTAAACTTGGATAAAATGCCTTTTTTGCTTTGACATTCCACTTCCAGACAAGTGATCTTATCTTTCATAGTCTTTAGCTCTTCTAAAACCGCATTGTGCTGCAGCTTTAACGATTCCAGTTCTTTAACTATGAGTTCACTCACTTTAACCTTTAACTAGTTATCCAAAAAAATTATTTCAGCGTGAATTTTTTTTCCTTATGTGCTTAAATTTCTGCCGACAATTTATTTTGCGTCTATTCACACGATTTTGAATGGTTGAAACAAATTCCTTTTTTCGCCTTTCTGACTAGGTCGTTCGATTTTTATGTTCTTGCCAAAAATGTTGCAATAAGTCCGTGTCAAATAAATTGTTGGTATTTTTTAATATAAACAGTTTTACTTTATGGGTAGTTATTTTTTAAATAATGTCGGTAATAATTTCAGCCTCGAATTTATTTTTTTTCACCAGTCACCGTTCGGGCTATTTGGTTGGTTCTTAGCATGGTCGGTTACCTTCTCCATGTATGCATGTTGATAATCGACACGTCTGAACCAAAATCAAATTGTAATTTTCAATTTTTATTTAGGATTTTTACCTGTACATATTTTCTCATAATTCTGCCGTCCTGTTCGTTCGTTTTTGTGGATTTAACCCGAGTTTTATTTCCTTTATTCGTTCTGCAATGTGAACTCTTGTGTCCGACTTCATTACAAGTTAGACAGGTTTTAAAACGGTATGAGCGATCAGTTACTCAATGGAAATACCGCAACGGAAACACGGACTAGACGGTACTTTATCTCCTTTTTAATTGGGCTGACTTGTTTTTGTAGGAGGGTGAAAATAATCCCTCTTTTTGTTTTGAATTGTTGTTGAAGGATAGTTAAAATGTGATTTCTGACGTACCTTTCTTATGTGCGCAATGCCCGACTCTTTCTGTCTTTCGAATACTGTTTAACACATATAAATCACTGGCAGTCTTCAACTAATTTCTGTAATGTTAAATTTGGTTCACTTTCTAACTTGTTCATAGCCCTACGTCTGATTTCTGCGTCTTTTCCTGATACAAGTCCTTGCACGAAAATTAAACATTTAAAGTTATCTGGGCTAAATTCAGCTAATTTGAAATCGTCATAGTGTTTATTAACGATTGACGCAAACGTTGCGTAGTCTTCGCCATCTTTTTTGGCTAAATTAAAACACTTACACTGTTTGTGAAACAGAGAAGTCTTAGGGCTGAATAATTTTGTTAAAAGATTAACCGCGTCAGAAATAGTCAAGTCGCTCGTTTTTCGGGGTAAAATAAAGTCCACGAATTTAGTATGTTCGGTGGCGCCTAATTCTTGAGGCAGTAGGCGAACAATTTTCACAATCTATTTTGTATAGATCCTCATACGTTCTGAAATATAAAGATAAGGTTTTATCCTCGTCTGGGGAATAATTGAAATTGTCAATTGCACTCCAAACGGCATTCTGCGAAAAATCATTATCGTTTTCGTTACTTTGACTCCTATGCAATATTTTTTGCATTAATACTTCAATCTTTTGAACGGTTCCCGTTTTTGTTTCAGTATTTCTTTGTCGGCTTCTTGTTTTTGCTCCAGAAGTATTTCTTCTATTTTTTGTAGCTTTTCGTCAGATTTTTGCTGTTGTAACAGTAGAAGCTTTTGAAATCTTTCTCCATTTTTTAGTTGTCTTTCTCCAGCCTTTTGTAGCCTTTCGTCGATTTCTTTTTTTTGATGCTCCAGAAGTCTTTCTTCTGTTTTTGTAGCCTCTCGTCGGCTTCTTTTTTGTTCTAGTTGTTGCATTTGGAATTTTACGAGTTTTATCATAGTTGTTTTAAAATATTCTGTTAAGATGTGTCTTTATAGTATACGGCTTTAAGAAGTTATTTCTTTTATATTACGCTGCTAACATAATCTTGGTTGTAAAAGAGAAAGAGAATATAAAACCTTTTTTCTTCGACCAAAAAAAATCACTTTTTTTTACTACGCTTTTCACGTAACCGTAGAATTTACGCTCAGCATTTTAGTAAACAGAAAAAATATAAGGTTTTAATTTTTTTTCTTTCACTGCAAGACTTTTCTCTTTTCATGTATCCCTTCTTGTTAAAAATTAACAGAGTGCCAGAATAGCAATAAAAAAAATCACTGGCCTTTCTTCTTTGAGAGAAAATAAGTTGACATTTTACGTGTTTTTTTTCTTTCTGGTCCGCCGGTAAAGCCAGTTTTTAGAACTAGGACGTTGTCGAGTGTATTTGTCGTTGATTTCTCCACGTTTGTCCTTTTGTAAGGTTCTCAATAGAATACCATCGTCGCCAATTGTGACGTCTATTTTAAGGTTCTCAAGAATCCCTGACTGTAACCTCGTCGCCAGTTGTTGTAGGGTCCTTTTTAAGGTTCTCAGGAAAACCTTTAATGTACCTCGCCGAAGTCCTCAATGAACCGAAGTTACTGAAAGACTGAACGGACTGGTGTGAGCTCAGGTATTTAATTCCTTCCCATCGCAGGAATATGTGGCACAAGGCCAAAAGGTGGGGGGAAGATCAAGCCAGGGCCCCTTAAGGAGGAACACTGACCTATCAAAAATAGCCTGGACATCCCCGTTGGCATTCCCCAGTCAGGCCACCTCAGCGAGTAAGCAATAAACTTACTACACCCCAAAGAGGGGAGGCAAAGACTGGGAGGGTGCATTTTCTTAGGATTACCCAGGACCAATACCTCAGCCTGAGAGATAAAAGACCTGCGAAATGGCTTAGTTTCTGCCGGACTAATTGTCGAGAACGAATCCTCGACTGGTATTACCCCATCCCGAAGTCCTCAATCGACCGAAGTTACTGAACGAGCTGGAGAGAGCCAAGATATTTAATTGCTTACCACCGCAGCAATATGTGACACAAGGTCGGAAGTTGGGGGAAGAGTCAGGCCAGCGCCACTAAAAAAGGAGCACTCTGGCCTAGCAAAAATAGCCTAGGCAACCCGGTCGGCATCCCCCGGTCAGGACTATCAGGCAGTAAGCAATGAACATACCCCATCCCAAAGAGGGGAGGCAAAGCCTGGGAAGGTGCACTTCTTAGGACAACCCAGGACCATATACCTCAGCTTGACAGATAAAAAGCCACCGAAATGGCTGCGTTCCTGCCGCACTGATTGTCGAGAACGAATCCTCGACTGGTATTACCCCATCCCGAAGTCCTCGATCAACCGAAGTTATTGAAAGACTGAAATGGCTGGTGTGATCCCAACACTGAGGGGCATGTGCTCCCAATATTTATGGTGAGTGGAAGAATCCAAGTAGTCCGTTATAGGGTAGGTACCATAACACTTTGTAGCTAAAGTGAATGTCTATTTTTTAATATCCCCTAACAGTGCTCAACTTTAATTTCTTAAAGAGGCTTTATAGAAATATTCATAAGTAAATATTAAATATTGACCTATATACGACGTCGTTTCGCGCTTATGCTCTCATCAGTGTACAAAGGTAATAATTACAGACGGGTACATGGCGCGCACATATATATATATATATATATATATATATATATATATATATATATATATATATATATATATATATATATATACAAACATTTTTGCTACATATATGCAGACATATTTCGGCTAATTCCTTTTCAATGCACAGGCATCGTCAGGCCCCGAACTGATAGCAATCAAAGAGAAGGAAACAAATAGATCTGAGTTAGTAGATGGAAAAATAGGAGGTTGTTATGTGACTAGGTTTCGAAAATAGAGGATAAAAATATAAAATATAAATATATAACATATAGGTGGGGGTAATCTAATTTTACTAATTCATATCTTACGATAACATAGAATTACACACACACACACACACACACATATATATATATATATATATATATATATATATATATATATATATATACTACTGACTATAAGAGACAACTCATGTCTAGATATCCTTTGGTAGATTCATTCAATAGTTCCCATGATAATAATAATAATTCCCATGATGATGATGATGATGATGATGATGATAATAATAATAATAATAATAATAATAATAATAATAATAATAATAATAATAATAATAATAATAATAAATCCAATTCTCCACTTAACACAACTATTAAACTATTTTATCGTAACCAGTTCCATCAGAATTATAAAATAGATGAACAAGTTCTAAGAAATATTATTAATAAGAACGTATTTCCTAGTGACCTAAATAAAAAAGTAAAACTTATCATTTTCTACAATGAAGTAAAAACCACTAACCTTATTATCACAAATAATTATTCCCCCTCGATTAGAGTTTTGGATAAGACAAACCTTGTTTATGAGTTTAAATGTCCTTTGGGAGACTGTGTCTCCGGCAACCAAGAAAAACATATACATAGGTTTGACTACCACGACTTTGTCGAGAAGATTGACGATGCATTTGTCTGATACTAGCGCCATAACCCAACACTTAACTAACGACCACTCATGCCCCCGATCGGAATTCAGAAAACTCTTAGTAGAAAATACCAAAATCTTAGAATATAATACTAACAAACAAAAACTCCATATATTAGAAGCCCTATATATAAAAACCAAAAAAAAACTAATTGATAGAATTAACTTTAATATCAGTAATAATATTCTAAAATGTCTATAGCTCTAAATATAGTTTCGTACTTAGTACATAATTCCCGCCAAAACCTTATACTAGCATATGATCTGTATCTGATTAACCTCATTCCCCTGAAGATGAACCCGGATGGAGACAAATCCAAACTATGGCAAATTTCTCAGTCAATTATCCTCCGAAACTAAAATCCTGATTCGGACAATTGAAAGAATCTACCAAAGGATATCTGTCGTGTAATGAGTTGTCTCTTATATTCAACAATACTTGCCTGCAAGAGAAGATGCTGCCTATATATATATATATATATATATATATATATATATATATATATATATATATATATATATATATATATATATATATATATATATATATAGGCAAACATTATTAAATAACACGGAGTGGTTTTGTTTGATGCGACTTTTTTTTATTTTTTCAATTTTTCGAATTGTCCATCTAATGTTTCGGTCAAATTGATGTAAATATGATCCATGGGTTTCTTGTTCCATTCTTTTTTCTTTTTTGCAAGTACTTTCGATTTGAATCGTCAAATCATCTTCAGGCGGTATTAGTTTTAGTGTCTTTACAAATTATGACTTTGCTGTTGTGCTCATTTTTGAATTATAAAATTCGTTACGTTGATGATATTCTTATTTTAGTAAATAGTATAGATGAAATAATAAAAAACTACAAGATACTTTTCAAAATAATTCAGTTCTTAAATTCACTCATGAGCTTAATGTTAACAATAAAATTCCGTTTTTAGATGTTCTCATTGACTCAAACAGTGATGCATTCATCACCTCTCCCTATAAAAAAACCTACATCTATTAACACCTGTATTTTAAGTTTTAAAAGTGAATGCCCATATTGATATAAAATTGCTATGGTAAAAAATCTATTAAACCGTGCAAAATTAATCTCCTCATCCAAAAAAATAATTTTTAATGAATTAAAAAACAGAAAGCAAGTTCTAATTAATAATCAATTTCCCAATTATATGGTTGATGAACAAATAAAATCAATGATTAGAAATTTAGATAATCCTACTAATAATAAGCTAAATAATTCCCACTACATAAATCTATTCTATTGTAACCAAATGCATCCAAACTTTAAATTGAATGAAAAAGCTCTTAAAAATATAATACATCGCTATATATCCCCCACCAATTCTGATGATAAAATACGATTTATCATTTATTATAAAAAAATTAAAACATCAAACTATGTTGTTAAAAATAACACTTTTCAAACCCAAAATACATTAGGAAGAACCAATGTAATATATCAGTTCCAATGCCTTATGGGAGAATGTATTTCCGACAACAATAAAAAACTAATTCTTACATAGGTTTCACTTCCACAACACTATCCCGAAGACTCACCCTACATCTCTCCGACACTAGCTGTATATGCCAACACCTAAAAAAACATAATTGCACCCCCTCCCAATATAGAAACATCCTTGTTAACAATACCAAAATAATACACCACGATACCAATATCCAAAAATTAAAAATACTCGAAGCCCTCTACATAAAAACTAAACATCCCACAATTAATAATGTCAATTATGAAACTAGTCGCAATATTTTAAAGTGTCTAGCATAATAATTAACATTACCAAATTCTTAGCCATTAGGTAGTTATGCGTTTGAATTGTATGCACTTTCTTTAACGTCATCAATTTCTTAACGGTTTAAACAGTCAAACTTTTAAATCTCTCATATATGTAGAACGCCATCACGCTTAAATACACACACACAATATATATATATATATATATATATATATATATATATATATATATATATATATATATATATATATATATAATTAATTAAGAAATTTATTTCATCGTAAGACATCCACGTAGAGTTCGGGTGTATATCAGCTTTCGAGAAAATCAAAAACAATAGAATATAGAAATTTTGTGATTCACTGTTGTGTTGATTGATCTAGGACCGGTCTTTGGTTGGACATTCAAAAGCATTCTATTTTATTTGGGGGAGGGGGATTGAAAATTTTCAGCTATGCTTCGAATTAGTCAGAATTAAATGAACTGAGTGTCGTAGCAACCTCTTATCTGCTCAGATTATTTTTTCTTGCCTGTAATTTTTGTAGAAACGCGCGTTTGTGTGTGTGTGTGGGGGGTGAATTGTCCATGATTTTAAAAATCAACTAAAATTTATGAAACCTTAATAATTAAAACAAAAAATTACTCATAACACAGTGACGTGCAGAAGGCAAGGGACGAGGCAGTGGCCCCTGGCATCCAAATTAATACGGGGGCATCCAATCATATTAACACTGTCTCCCTTTATCATAATATTTCTCAGTACCAGGGCTTATAGTTAAGTTTTGGGGCATACAATCAATGAGTTAGACTCCAGGCATCACCAGGGAATCATTAGACCTCTGTACGCCATTGTCTGGGCAGCATTGACTTCAAACACTCCTACAACGTTATGAGCTAAACATTCAAACGATGTTAAATATAGATAATGATTTACTTTTTTATCAAAAAATACCATGCTTACTCTTTCATAATAGCTACAGTATTGACCGAAAGGGCTTAAAACTAGAAAACTATTATAAAGAATAAAAGTTATACCAATTCACTGAATCAATCCAAATTTATTGATTCAGCAAATCTTTCCGACAAAACGCGGCTTCCATCAAGTGCTGAATGGCACTCGGACAGAGCTTGTATAAATTAAAATAAATGTTTTCCCTTTTTTTTTTTTCTGAAACTGTTAATTTTTCGGCGATTATAACGCCATCTTAAGAAGTTGAAAAACATTTCTAACTTCTTTTTCTTTGGCGAACAAACAGAGTAATAACAAAATAATTTTACGAATGAAGCAGATTTTTATTCGTTCAAAAATACGTAGAGAGAAAAAATACTACATTTTGATCTTAGTCAACAGGCCGCAGAACGAAAAAAAGACGTATTTTCAACAACTTCGACGCGACACGTGTTCATTGGAATCAGCTGTTTATTTTTCATCTCACTCGAGTTCTTTTTAAAAATCTAAAACTAGTCTGGCACAAGGCCATTTAATATTTGACACCGTATTTGCCACAGAAATTTGCATTTATTTTATCTGAGTTTTTCCTAAAGTATCTCATAGAACATCGAATGTGACGTTTGTGTATTCTTCGGCGTGTACTCAAGCGGTAGTTTGGGTTGCAGTCAGGTTTCGCGGGTCCGCTTAATTATTTGAACTGGTTTTGTTCCATTCGAGAGGGAATTCAAGATTTGGGGATGGAATTGAACTGACAAAATGTCATATGAAGGTGAGTCTTGATCGACGTGATGCTACACAGAATGTCTCATGTAAGAGAGAGAGGGAGAGAGAGAGAGAGAAGTAGGGAAGTTCAGAGGGAAATAGGTAGATTGAAATGCAGGTATTACATTATATATATATATATATATATATATATATATATATATATATATATATATATATGTCCAGGGTTTTTTTTTCGGATAATTCAAGTCACATAAAAGTCATAGCTCAATAGATATTAGTACTACAAGTAACACAATTATCCATAGCGTGTATATATATTTTTTAAAACACAGGATAAATACCTTATTTCCGACAAATTATTTTAAATTTGAACCAGCTGTTTCTTCCATAGGAAACGAATACACAATGTCAATGTACAAATTTAACAAATCATCTTCAAAGATTCTTCAGGAAAAATAAGAAACAAAAAAATATGGTCAATTATACTCAAGTACTTTTTAAGGTATGTAATACTATCTCGCTCCCTCAGCAAACTCCTTCACCTTCATTAATTTTATATATATATACATATATATATATATATATATATATATATATATATATATATATATATATACTAGCAGAAACTACCCGCCCTCCGAGCAGCAATTACTGAGACAGTAGTTTTCTTTACAGAAGAAAGAAATAATTTCTATTTGATATTTTGGTAATTCTGAGGAAAACAACAAAAATATGATTGCCGTAGTGTTATTTGATATATTCCAATGTTGGGGAAATTTACTGTGCATTAACATAGTCAAAAAAAATTTATTAGAAATAAAATAACCAAAAAAGTTAAATGATATGGTCTTAAAGATATTCAAAGTTGAGGAACGTCGATTGATCAAATAAAACAATTTCATATTACTGAGTTATTCAAACTGGTTTCTTTGTGCTTTTCGCCTTATTAAAGACAGAAAAAAAACTTAATAAATAGTGAAAAAAAATTTTGTTGTAATTTAAATAGATTAGAGGAGGTCTTTTTTCTTTTTCATGACCATCATCATCATCGTCATCAGCATCGTGTTTTTAGGGTAGTCACACGTAATCGGCTAAAAAGTAGAATCGAGGCTGTCAATCTACAATAACAACCAAACTTTTAATATTTTTATTTACGCCTTAAAAATAAGATATTTAATCAGCCAAATTAAAATTTTTAAAAGGGATGTATAGTTTTAAAATATAAGTTTAAAGAAATAAAGTATGGGTAAATTTGTATATTAACAACCTCCGCTAAATCCCCCCAAAATGAAATTCTGCTTTTAGGCGATTACATGTGAAGAGTGAACACTGTTAAAACGAAAAGACAAAATAAAACAATTATTTTAGAATTTAGAGTGGGCGATCAGTTTCATATATATTTAACGTAAAATAATCCCCCATCTCCGGGCGATTCTAACTTGTTAGGTGAATAAATCAAATGTTTAACCACTAACCCTAAGTTCGAGTGGCAAGATCACAAAACCACATGTAAAGGAGACACATTCCACCCCCCCCCAAAAAAAAAAAACGCTACGGACTTAGCTCCAATCGTAACAAAAAAATAATTTATTTAACTGCGTTAAAACGCTAGAATGGTCTGGGAATAAGTGGATCATTTTAAATTAAATGTATGTCCGAAACTCTATTCTAAATTCTTAAATAAGCGGGGTTTTTCTTCTTTCCGACAAGTTTTTAAGGGTGTTCATACGTAATCGCCTAAAAAAGAAGAATCGATTTGTTTTGTTTTGTTTTCTGGAATGGTGGGTGATTTAACAGAGGATGTTTATCTACAGTTATACTTCAAACGTATTTTTTCGTAATTTGGACAGAATAGTAAAAAGGCGGTTTGTAAACAAAACAGTAAACAATAAGTTTGTTGTTATTTATTTATTTTTTACGGAAAATGTAAAAACTATGAAAATTAAATGCTGAAATGAATTTTAAAAACTTTTTAAAGCATTTAGTTATAAAATTATGTTTAAATTCTATATCAGGAATAATCAATGCTGTTTTTTAGGTAAAAAACTACGCTTTAAAAATGAGGTATAAAATTAATTCGTAAGTTAAAAAATAAACTTGTTTTACTTGTCGATTGTTGTGGAAGCGGCAGAGGAGAATTGAAATAAATAATTTGTCAAAAGAAATTATCCCCCTTGCAGGAGGGAAGAGGCGCACGTCCTTTGAAAAGTAATGAACATTGTTTCAATTTTTTGTCATTTTTTGTTATCACTTTAATTAATTAATTACTGATAATATCAACAAAACTATTCCATATATATATAAAAACAAATAGGACAATCAAATAATAATTGAATAACAGCAAACAATTATTTATTTTGAATTGGTTAAAACTATAATTATGCAAATTAGGTAAACAAAAGATTTTGTTTGCAACTTTACTTGACTATAAATAGAGTATTTCAAAATAATGTAGTATATTAATTATTTAAATTCGAGTAACCTGTTTTGATTGTAATATATGAATGATAAATAAGAAATATTTCGCATTTATTCATTTAGATATATATATATATATATATATATATATATATATATATATATATTTAAATAAATTTTTAGTGGTACAAAATTTGATAACGGCGAGGAATACGGACGTTTGGGACATTTTTTGGAGGGTCGAATGAGATTAAACAAATATAAAAAAACGAGAGAAAACGATTAAAAAGAAATTAATTAATGTACTGAACCGGTTTTCGTCCACACTCATCAGAGTAAAACGTGGAAATGATTGAATACGACTAAAACCTAAAAATAATTTGTAATGAACACTAGTGACAAGTTTAGGAGGAAAAAAAAAAAAAAAAAAAATTATGGGGAGGAGAGTCATAAGTTGATCACATTAAGTCCTAAAAGCCATTCCTTTTGCTTACAAAGGGAAGGTTTGATTGACTTTATATATATGGCTTCCAGGACTTTGAGGTGGAATAGGGAATGCGATCTACTTATGACAGAAAACCAGTCACTAGTGTACGTCGACGCACATTCGGCGCTATTTATGAGATGGGCAGCAATAGCAGACCCGGATGTATTAACTAAATTATTTAAATTATTTAGTCGGCCCTGGCGTATGGCAGGGGGGATGTGTTGTTTGATTCTGGATTCAAACCTTTGCACTGTTCTTCCCACGTATACGGCATCGCACCGACATTTAAAAAGATAAATAATATTACTAATATGTTGGGGTGGGAGAACATCCTTATGAATAGATTTGAGCAAAGGTCGAGCAGAAAAAACAATTCTAGGATTAGATGCCTGGTAGCACCGACGCACAGCTACAGAAATTTGATTGGCAAATTTTATGCTAATATTACCCAACCAAGGTAATCTGAGGTACGCCGGGCATTTTGGAGGACCAAAAAGTGTAGGCTTGTTAAAATGAGCGATCTTAGTAACGATATTGGAATTAACAATATCGAGAGGGTACCCATTTTCAACGAGCACCTCTTTGATAAATTCAATCTCCGAATCAATCAGGAAATTTTGTAAAAACAACTTATCTTTCTTTGATTACATCCGTTTCTCCCGGTATATTTCTTCACTTGATCAACGTGGTTTTGCTTTGTCTAATGCCAACCACCATAAAAAACTTCGGTTTCTTATTTTGAAGAGATTTGGTCGTTCTACGACTAACTTAAAAAATATCCTTAATCTTTCAACATACCAATTGACGGACACTGAGCAATTTGTATTGTCTCATGGTTTGGAATTCTGTATTCCACCCATATCCATCAAACGTGAGGACATCTTTTCGGAATTTGAAGTTTTATTTTCACAAATTTCAAAATTGTCCCCGTCTTCAGTCGACCAGCCCTTAGCGTTGAAGGCAAGACTTAATGATCTTGCCTACGCTTATGCAGGTACTCCCATTGACCGCTCTAATTTCAATTGGCAAAATGAACATTTTCTTGCCATTAAATCTCTGCGGTCAAATCAGTCACTTATCATTACTAAACCAGATAAGGGTTCGGGAGTTGTGATTCTGGATTATGCCGATTATGTGGCAAAAATGATGGTGATCTTAGATGACGTCGATAAATTTAAAAAACTCGGACCTGTTAATACGCATGACAAGACCCTTTCCATTGAAACTAATTTTCAAAAAAGACTGCTTAAATTAGTTAAGAAAGGTGTTCTTCCTGGGAAAATATACGATATAATCCGACCAATAGGGTCTATAAGACCTCGTCTTTACGGCCTACCAAAAACGCATAAGGAAAATATACCCGTAAGACCGATTCTTTCTATGGTCGGGTCGGTTCAGCATCAGTTAGCTAAATGGTTGGCTGAATTGCTTCAACCTGTGCTTGAAGTATATTCGGCCAACTGTATTAAAGATTCGTTCACTTTTGCTGAATATATACGTAATTGCCCTTTTTCTGCTGAGAATAAGTTTATGTGTTCTTTTGACATCAGCAGTTTATTTACATGTGTTCCCTTACAAGAAACCATCGATATTTGTGCTGATGTTTTATATCGCGGTTTCTCAGTTGGTCCTATTATCTCTGAGAAGGTCTTCATAGAGCTGATGCGGTTTGCTACCATGTCTGTCGAATTCAGTTTTGATAATGTCATGTATCAGCAAATCGACGGCATTTCTATGGGGTCACCCCTTGGTCCTGCGTTGGCCAATATCTTTGTAGGTTTTCACGAGCATAATCTCTTGGCCCGTATCAATAAACCACTTACTTATTTTCGATACGTAGATGATACATTTTGCGTGTTTAACAATGAGTCAGATTCCATATTATTCCTTAATGCACTCAATCAATTACACCCAGCCTTAAAGTTCACTTGTGAGAAGGAACACAACTCCACCCTTCCTTTTCTGGATGTATTAGTGCATAAATCTGATTCATTGTTCTTAACATCTGTTTTCCGCAAACCTACATTTACTGGTTTATATTGTCACTGGGACTCTTTTTGCCCCATACAAAGAAAAATAAATCTTATTAAATGTTTGGTTCATCGTGCTTTAAAGATTTGCTCTGAATCCCTGATTGATTCGGAGATTGAATTTATCAAAGAGGTGCTCGTTGAAAATGGGTACCCTCTCGATATTGTTAATTCCAATATCGTTACTAAGATCGCTCATTTTAACAAGCCTAAACTTTTTGGTCCTCCAAAATGCCCGGCGTACCTCAGATTACCTTGGTTGGGTAATATTAGCATAAAATTTGCCAATCAAATTTCTGTAGCTGTGCGTCGGTGCTACCAGGCATCTAATCCTAGAATTGTTTTTTCTGCTCGACCTTTGCTCAAATCTATTCATAAGGATGTTCTCCCACCCCAACATATTAGTAATATTATTTATCTTTTTAAATGTCGGTGCGATGCCGTATACGTGGGAAGAACAGTGCAAATGTTTGAATCCAGAATCAAACAACACATCCCCCCTGCCATACGCCAGGGCCGACTAAATAATTTAAATAATTTAGTTAATACATCCGGGTCTGCTATTGCTGCCCATCTCATAAATAGCGCCGAATGTGCGTCGACGTACACTAGTGACTGGTTTTCTGTCATAAGTAGATCGCATTCCCTATTCCACCTCAAAGTCCTGGAAGCCATATATATAAAGTCAATCAAACCTTCCCTTTGTAAGCAAAAGGAATGGCTTTTAGGACTTAATGTGATCAACTTATGACTCTCCTCCCCATAATTTTTTTTTTTTTTTTTTTTTTTTTTTTTCCTCCTAAACTTGTCACTAGTGTTCATTACAAATTATTTTTAGGTTTTAGTCGTATTCAATCATTTCCACGTTTTACTCTGATGAGTGTGGACGAAAACCGGTTCAGTACATTAATTAATTTCTTTTTAATCGTTTTCTCTCGTTTTTTTATATTTGTTTAATCTCATTCGACCCTCCAAAAAATGTCCCAAACGTCCATATATATATATATATATATATATATATATATATATATATATATATATATATACGAGCGTTATACAATTGGCGTTTGCCGAAAGTTTTCTTTTCATTTCTTGGAGAAAAATTATATAATAGGTCATTAAGAATTGCTTTTGCAGTAAAATCGATAGGATTTCTTACGAAACGATAAAATTTAAATCCCATAAATTATTTTCCGTTGTTTACTTTTGAATTCATAAATAACCAGCGGGACTTGTGCACCGGCATTGCCCCGGAAAATTGAAGAACCCAAGAAACTCCTGCTATTACCCTAAATCCCATATCAGTATTTTAATAGAATTTGTAACTATCTATAAGTATTAATTAGTGTGCTCTTTAAATCTATAAATAATAATAATCAACATTTAAGCCTTCGTATTATTTCATAACTAGGAAAGAACAGCCTTGCAGATGCGATGAGATTTTGTGTTTTTAATTGAGGGGGAGGGGGTAAATAATAGTATCTATACACTAACACTGGCAGGAAAGAGATATTTGGCTGGCGATTTAAAAAAAATTATCCAATGAATATTTACACGGAAAGAGGAGTCGAAAGGAGAAGGGGAAAAGAGGAGAGGGAGTCACGTAAGGACATGTCTAACTATTTTATACTGGAATAGCGAACTTGTTTCAGAATAAGCCGATATCATATTGGTTGATTTCCTAATTAAATAATTGTTGTCAATAGGATGAAATAGAAAATACATGATATGTTATTGCATCGTTGAAGTCATTAAATATGCGATGTATAACAAAAAAGAAATAAAGGACGTCTAACCCCGGGATAAAACCGGAGATATTTAGTTATTAAGTCTACCATTCAAATGACTGAACTATCTCGACTGGCATAATAAGAAGTTGAAAGAAAAAAGCTTTCTAGCTGAATTTGTCGTCAATTGTAGAAGCAGTAACAGCGTTGCGCGTTGGCAAGAGAACACTTTTATACCGACTGGGAATCACGTAGTTAAAAAAGCACAATATTGTAAAATAAGTAAGCGCTGTTTAATAATGTATGTTGAGAAATAATAATATAAAAGAATATGTAAACGACTGAGCTGTCACGACCGGCCTAAGAAGTAGTTGAAAGTGAAACTTTTCATGTGTAATCGTCGGTAACTGTAGACGGAAATAAGAATATAAATAATATGTTTTAAAAATCCGCAAGATGAAGTGACTTAGTAAGTGAAGGATTTCTTTCGAAGGTCGCATATAAAATTGACTATAAGTAAAAGTTTTCAACTAGTATTGATGTAAAAGAAAGGTAAAAAAAAAGTTTATTTTTCTTATATTCTGAACAAGAGGCAGTCATTTCAAAAGAAATAAAAACAAGCATGTGGCGTATTTGAATAGTAAATAACACAGACTGAGAGTTTCCATATTTCACTGTATCGATTTGTCATATATATTGCTATATAGGTCTAAATTGGAAAATACGACCTACTGTGTGTGTGTGTGGGTGTGTGTGTGGTGTGGTGTGGTGTGGTGTGTGTGTGTGTGTGTGTGTGTGTGTGTGTGTGTGTGTGTGTGTGTGTGTGTGTGTGTGTGTGTGTGTGTGTGTGTGTGTGTGTGTGTGTGTGTGTGTGTGTGTGTGTGTGTGTGTGTGTGTGTGTGTGTGTGTGTGTGTGTGTGTGTGTGTGTGTGTGTGTGTGTGTGTGTGTGTGTGTGTGTGTGTGTGTGTGTGTGTGTGTGTGTGTGTGTGTGTGTGTGTGTGTGTGTGTGTGTGTGTGTGTGTGTGTGTGTGTGTGTGTGTGTGTGTGTGTGTGTGTGTGTGTGTGTGTGTGTGTGTGTGTGTGTGTGTGTGTGTGTGTGTGTGTGTGTGTGTGTGTGTGTGTGTGTGTGTGTGTGTGTGTGTGTGTGTGTGTGTGTGTGTGTGTGTGTGTGTGTGTGTGTGTGTGTGTGTGTGTGTGTGTGTGTGTGTGTGTGTGTGTGTGTGTGTGTGTGTGTGTGTGTGTGTGTGTGTGTGTGTGTGTGTGTGTGTGTGTGTGTGTGTGTGTGTGTGTGTGTGTGTGTGTGTGTGTGTGTGTGTGTGTGTGTGTGTGTGTGTGTGTGTGTGTGTGTGTGTGTGTGTGTGTGTGTGTGTGTGTGTGTGTGTGTGTGTGTGTGTGTGTGTGTGTGTGTGTGTGTGTGTGTGTGTGTGTGTGTGTGTGTGTGTGTGTGTGTGTGTGTGTGTGTGTGTGTGTGTGTGTGTGTGTGTGTGTGTGTGTGTGTGTGTGTGTGTGTGTGTGTGTGTGTGTGTGTGTGTGTGTGTGTGTGTGTGTGTGTGTGTGTGTGTGTGTGTGTGTGTGTGTGTGTGTGTGTGTGTGTGTGTGTGTGTGTGTGTGTGTGTGTGTGTGTGTGTGTGTGTGTGTGTGTGTGTGTGTGTGTGTGTGTGTGTGTGTGTGTGTGTGTGTGTGTGTGTGTGTGTGTGTGTGTGTGTGTGTGTGTGTGTGTGTGTGTGTGTGTGTGTGTGTGTGTGTGTGTGTGTGTGTGTGTGTGTGTGTGTGTGTGTGTGTGTGTGTGTGTGTGTGTGTGTGTGTGTGTGTGTGTGTGTGTGTGTGTGTGTGTGTGTGTGTGTGTGTGTGTGTGTGTGTGTGTGTGTGTGTGTGTGTGTGTGTGTGTGTGTGTGTGTGTGTGTGTGTGTGTGTGTGTGTGTGTGTGTGTGTGTGTGTGTGTGTGTGTGTGTGTGTGTGTGTGTGTGTGTGTGTGTGTGTGTGTGTGTGTGTGTGTGTGTGTGTGTGTGTGTGTGTGTGTGTGTGTGTGTGTGTGTGTGTGTGTGTGTGTGTGTGTGTGTGTGTGTGTGTGTGTGTGTGTGTGTGTGTGTGTGTGTGTGTGTGTGTGTGTGTGTGTGTGTGTGTGTGTGTGTGTGTGTGTGTGTGTGTGTGTGTGTGTGTGTGTGTGTGTGTGTGTGTGTGTGTGTGTGTGTGTGTGTGTGTGTGTGTGTGTGTGTGTGTGTGTGTGTGTGTGTGTGTGTGTGTGTGTGTGTGTGTGTGTGTGTGTGTGTGTGTGTGTGTGTGTGTGTGTGTGTGTGTGTGTGTGTGTGTGTGTGTGTGTGTGTGTGTGTGTGTGTGTGTGTGTGTGTGTGTGTGTGTGTGTGTGTGTGTGTGTGTGTGTGTGTGTGTGTGTGTGTGTGTGTGTGTGTGTGTGTGTGTGTGTGTGTGTGTGTGTGTGTGTGTGTGTGTGTGTGTGTGTGTGTGTGTGTGTGTGTGTGTGTGTGTGTGTGTGTGTGTGTGTGTGTGTGTGTGTGTGTGTGTGTGTGTGTGTGTGTGTGTGTGTGTGTGTGTGTGTGTGTGTGTGTGTGTGTGTGTGTGTGTGTGTGTGTGTGTGTGTGTGTGTGTGTGTGTGTGTGTGTGTGTGTGTGTGTGTGTGTGTGTGTGTGTGTGTGTGTGTGTGTGTGTGTGTGTGTGTGTGTGTGTGTGTGTGTGTGTGTGTGTGTGTGTGTGTGTGTGTGTGTGTGTGTGTGTGTGTGTGTGTGTGTGTGTGTGTGTGTGTGTGTGTGTGTGTGTGTGTGTGTGTGTGTGTGTGTGTGTGTGTGTGTGTGTGTGTGTGTGTGTGTGTGTGTGTGTGTGTGTGTGTGTGTGTGTGTGTGTGTGTGTGTGTGTGTGTGTGTGTGTGTGTGTGTGTGTGTGTGTGTGTGTGTGTGTGTGTGTGTGTGTGTGTGTGTGTGTGTGTGTGTGTGTGTGTGTGTGTGTGTGTGTGTGTGTGTGTGTGTGTGTGTGTGTGTGTGTGTGTGTGTGTGTGTGTGTGTGTGTGTGTGTGTGTGTGTGTGTGTGTGTGTGTGTGTGTGTGTGTGTGTGTGTGTGTGTGTGTGTGTGTGTGTGTGTGTGTGTGTGTGTGTGTGTGTGTGTGTGTGTGTGTGTGTGTGTGTGTGTGTGTGTGTGTGTGTGTGTGTGTGTGTGTGTGTGTGTGTGTGTGTGTGTGTGTGTGTGTGTGTGTGTGTGTGTGTGTGTGTGTGTGTGTGTGTGTGTGTGTGTGTGTGTGTGTGTGTGTGTGTGTGTGTGTGTGTGTGTGTGTGTGTGTGTGTGTGTGTGTGTGTGTGTGTGTGTGTGTGTGTGTGTGTGTGTGTGTGTGTGTGTGTGTGTGTGTGTGTGTGTGTGTGTGTGTGTGTGTGTGTGTGTGTGTGTGTGTGTGTGTGTGTGTGTGTGTGTGTGTGTGTGTGTGTGTGTGTGTGTGTGTGTGTGTGTGTGTGTGTGTGTGTGTGTGTGTGTGTGTGTGTGTGTGTGTGTGTGTGTGTGTGTGTGTGTGTGTGTGTGTGTGTGTGTGTGTGTGTGTGTGTGTGTGTGTGTGTGTGTGTGTGTGTGTGTGTGTGTGTGTGTGTGTGTGTGTGAATAAAAGAGTAAGTCGGTTTCTCCACTAACTACGTCACGGTTGTTCGATCTACGAACTTCAAATTTGGTAGGAATTGCACCATACGAATGCAGATTGTCCGAGGGAAGCAATATTCATCTTTTCAAGCAGTGCTTTCTTACACGAGTGCAAAACCTCCCACGTGAATGTGTTACCTATGATTTAAACAACGTTACATTAAGTTAAATAGAAAGGTAGAAATTAAAGTGTACAGAAGTCGATGTATAAGATCATTTTTGATACGTCCTCGACCATCAGTTCGACAGGGTGAGCCGCTGCGGCACGAGCTTCCTTTCTCTGATCAGTCCTAGAAGATCCACCATTCCAGGCTTTACCGTCTCTCTTTGAAAAGAGTCTGGTTTATCGCCAATCGACACTGGCGCCCTTACCGAGAAATGCCGATGGGACTGATCAGGCATTTTTGTGGGCCAGAGTTCTCTACCTTTTCTATCCCCACCTTCCGGCCTTGTGTCACATCTTCCTGTGGGAGAAACGAGGTTAATACCATGTATGAAATAAGTCGGAAAAGATACATGAGAATAAAATGAAGAAATCGATAAAACGAAACGGAATATAATTATGGGATTTTCAAATATGTAAAAAGACATTAAACGAGAAAAAAATGAAGAATTCGAGAAACAAAATGGAAACTAATTTGAGAAAGGAAGAAGTAGATAACAAAATGTTGATCTCTTAAAGCTGTAAAAATAAACAAAATATAAACGTAGACATAGTGAAGGTTGTCAAATTGGCGTTTAATTCCTCAAAATAGGAGCCGTTATAGTGTCATGAATGTAGTTGTATAAGTTCTGTTTTCACATAACAATCCGCTTTTGATTGAACTGAATTATTGTGCGCCTGATCTCTTGGACGTTTTAAAGGAGTCCTTGAGTGAGCACGAATTTTACACTGGATTTTGTTTACCTCTTATGTCAATGATATTTAAACCATAAGTAAGACAGTCTCTTTACAACTATATAAGAATAATAAAGAATAATACTTTTATATTATTATTGATATTATTATTATTATTATTATTATTATTATTATTATTATTATTATTATTATTATTATTAGTTGTTGTTGTTCTCACAAGGAGTACACGTCACACAAGTACACGTCAGTGATTTCTCACCGACAACAACCGGTGGTGTTCCCTGGGGTCTGAGTGACAACAAGACTCCCCAGATTTCCGGTACTCTCCACCTTTTTTTGATTACCACCGCAAATGATCTTGCGATATCGCAACAGCCGCCTACCATTGATTTCTCGCTGGTATGATCATTGGTTTTCCCTGTGATTTGAGTGGAAATAAGCCTCCCCGCGAAGTCTATGATTTGGCAAGATTTTTCCTTCTTGTCAATTATTATAACATCCGGTCTCCTTGCTTGTATGAGTTTATCTGTTTGTATATCCATATCCCAGAGGATTTTTTTGTTTTCGTTTTCCAGTGCTGTTTCTGGTTTATGTTTTTACCATTTGTCTGCGTGTTTGAAATGCAATCGTTTGCACAGTTCCCAATGTACTGCTTTTCCCACACAGTCATGTCTGCTCTTGTGTTCCTTTCGGGTTAATTTGATGTATTCACTTATTATATGGGTTACTGTTTAGTCCTTTTGCCAACACAGTCTGCATTTACTGTTTTCCTGGGTTTTATCTATTTTAGCTTTAATGTAGTTTGTCCTAATCGCATTGTTCTGTGTAGCCGTCAGTAAAGATTCCGTTTCCCTCTTCAAGTGTCCTTTTCTTATCCATGCCCAGCTATTTCGTTGGATTTTTCTCTTGTCGGTCTTTTAAAGCTTCCATGTAGTTGTTTTTCTTCCCACTTTTATTTTTTTGTCTTTTTGTTTCTGGTGTCAGTGCTTCCCGTGAAGTCCGTTGAGACAGTGTCTATTTTTTTTTAAGGAAATCGCTACAGAAAATGTATGAAGCCACTCGACACAAGAAGCTAACAGGAACAAATATGATTATCGCAAAGACAGGAGATGCCTATTGATCTAAGTCTTGAAAAGACCATGGTTATAGGTATAAAGAAAACAGTCAACAGGAAGAGAGTTCCATAAGCCTGCAGTTCTAGAAAAGACCATGGTTATAGGTATAAAGAAAACAGTCAACAGGAAGAGAGTTCCATAAGCCTGCAGTTCTAGAAAAGAAGCTACTAGAATAGGAATCTGTATTGCAATGAGGTATCAAAATAGCGAACAGAGTCACACAATTCTGAAGAACACATGCCTTACTAGTATTTATAGAAAAAACTGAGACTAGCTGCATCACGTCTGTGAAAGAGAGGGTTCAGAGAAGAAGTAAGGGTATGGCCAATCAAATTACAGACATGTTTCTGCACCTTATCAAGAACCCTCGAATAGGACAGAGATTCATCAGCCCAAATATGAAAACATTATTTTATTATACCTATTCCTTATTAAATTTACCAATAGATGCTTTTTTTTAAAAAAAAAAATGAACTTTAAACACTTATACAAATCACGTGTTGCATCACGTTCTTCATATTTGATGATGGGAAACTACATCTTGCCCATTCGGCTGTATAACAACAAGCCGTTAAGAGATAAAAAAAAAATACAAATCCGATGACATCAGGATATATTAACACACCGATGATGCCAGGTTTTGGCGAAATATCTGTATCACTTTAAACTAACAAAAAAAATGCTAGTTTTAATAAAAAAAAGAAAACGAAAAAAAAAATCGGTTTCGATTTAATGTTTTTCTTTTTTTATGGAAAAAAAAATGATATCGCATCTTAATGCTTATAAAGGTATCTATTATACCTATTCCTTATTAAATTTAACAATAGATGCTTTAAAAAAAATGAACTTTAAACACTTATATATATATATATATATATATATATATATATATATATATATATATATATATATATATATATATATATATATATATATATATATTAAGGAAAACGTTATTAACATGAATTTTTTGTTATGTTTCTTCGTGCTTTTTTCATTTTATTTTATTCCGAACAGTCCATTTCGTATTTCAGCCAAATTGGTGTATGAATGAAATTGCGTAAGTTTTTGTTCCATATTTTAGCGAGTACTTTCGATTTAATGCATCAAATCGTCATCAGGCGGTGAATCAAATCGAAAGTACTCGCAAAAACATGGAACAAGAAACTCACGGAACTTATATACACCAATTTGACAGGAATACAGAATGGACTATTCGGAAAATTGAAAATGATTTTATTTTAAACTTCATAAAACAAAAAAATCCGTGTTATTTAATAACATTTGCCTTAATGAAAACACGCTGCCTAAATACACGCACACACATTCCTACTTCCACATCGCGCATAATAAATCTTAACACACATCCACACATTAACTTGTTAAAATGTGCCACGATAATTTTACCCTCTTTTCTTTTCTTCTCTTCATTCACAACATGAGTTTACATTATATTTGATTTTCGGTGGTTTCAAAGCTGACCATGTGGCCTTCCAATCTAAATTTCGTTTTCTTTTCTTGTCTGTTCTTCCAACTTCATTCTTTGCAAATATGACCTAA